>JAHRHZ010000029.1:17484288-17508967 GCA_024137785.1 Ginglymostoma cirratum
TCTGATGCTGCCTGCTCTGCTGTGTTCCTCCAGCTCCACACTGTGTTATCTCTGACTCCAGCATCAGCAGTTCTTGCTATCTTTGGACTTATACTGTCAATGGTAAGGCCCTAGGGAGTGTTGCTGTGAAAAGAGACCTAGGTGTGCAGATGCATAGTTCCTTGAAAGTGGAGTCACAGATGAAGAAGGTGTTTGGCATGCTTGCCTTCTTTGGTCAGAACACTGAGAATAGGAGTTGGGAACTCATGTTGCAGCTGTACAGGTCATTGGTGAGGCCACTTTTAGAATACTGCGTGTAATTCTGGTCACCCTTCTATAGCATGTTAAACTTAATGAGGGTGCAGAAAAGATTTACAAGGATGTTGCAGGGACAGGAGGATTTGTGCTATGGGGAGAGGCTGAATAGGCAGTGGCTTTTCTCCCTGGAGCGTTGGAGGCTGTGGGGTGACCTTATAGAGGCATGAGGGGCATTGATAGAATGAATAGTCAAGGTCTTCTAGGTTGAGGGAGTCCAAAAGTAGAGAGCATAGATTTAAGGTGAAATGGGAAAGATTTAAAAGAGACCTCGGGGTAACTTTTTCGTGCAGAGGGTGATGTGTGTACGGAACAAGTTGCCAAAGGAAGTGGCGGAGGGGGTACAATTACACTTAAAAGGCACCTGAATGGGTACATGAATAGGAAAGGTTTAGAAGGTTAAAGGCCAAATGCTGGCAATTGGGATTAGGTCAGATTGGGATGTCTGGTCTGCATGGATGAGTTGGACCGATAGGTCTGTTTCCAAACTGAATGACTCTATGACTTCTGAGTGAGTTTTTATGAAGAGAATCTGTGGAACAAATCTTTTATTCTTTTAACGATGCCTTCATATACTAGTTTAAAAATTAAATACACCGTCTTTAGCTTTCCAATGAATGATTTTACTTAATAAAATCATGTGAGCTGGTAGAATGGGGTCATTGTGTAGTTCTGATTATCTCAGAGATTGGTGAATCCTTTGAAATGCAGACGGAAGCCTTTCTTCTCAGGAGTTACTAGGTGAAGACAATTATCTATGTTGATTGGTAAATGACTCAAGCATTTTTACTGAAAGGTTTTATAGTCTTTGATATTCTTTTGCTCTCACCAATTTTCTTCCTCCACCACCTGACGCTTCGACTCCTCAATGGGGCAATGTTTCCCTGAATACCAGCTCCCATTGATAATTTGATTTAAAGGATCATGATTCATGTGTAAGCCTCGATTAGCTTGCAGGCTATTTGAGTATGTGTGGTTTAACATCAGCATTCCAATCATTCCCTCAGTTAGCGCCTGGGCACTTGCAAGCGACATTGCTGCCTTTGGGAATGGGATTGGGAATCTTTACCAACACCAGCTTGCATACTTATTTTTGGGTTGTAGCCTTGAGGAAACATTTATATGATGTGAAGTTGAATATAAGAGCGAAGAGGTTATGATAGAGCTGTAGATAATGTTAGTTAGGCCACAGCTAGAGTACTGTGTGCAGTTCAGGTTGTCACACTGTAGGAAGGATGTAAATGCACTAGAGAAGGTGCGGAGGAGATTTGCCAAGATTCCACTATGAAGGGAAGTTTGATATGCTGTGGTTATTTACCTTAGAGCAGTGGAGGAGAGGGCGGACTGGAGATGGAAGTGAGATGACTTGGATGAAGGAAGTGAATGTACTGTAGCCAAGTTTGCAGATGGCACAAAAGTAGGTGGAAAGGCAAGTTCAGGATCATAGAATCCCTACAGTGTGGAAACAGGCCCTTTGGCCTAACAAGTCCACCCTGACCCTCAGACATCCCACCCAGACCCTATCCCCCTCATCTATACACGCCTGAACACTACAGGCAATTTAGCATGGCCAATCTACCTAACCTGCACATCTTTGGACTGTTGGAGGAAACCAGAGCACACAGAAGAAACCCATGCAGACACGGGGAGAATGTGCAAACGCCACACAGATGGTTGCCTGAGGGTGGATTTGAACCCAGCTTCCTGGTGCTATGAGGTAACAGTGCTAACCACTGAGCCACCGTTCCTCCTATTTAAAAAAAAGGGATGGTGTGGAGGATTACAGGGAGAATACAGGAGAGTCATAGAAGTTTACAGCATGGTAGCAGGCCCTTTGACCCAACTTGTCTGTGCCATTCAGTTTTTACAATTAATCTGGTCCTACTTGCCTGCATTTGGACCATATCCCTCCATACCTAAACCATCCATGTACCTGTCCAAATGTTTCTCAATAATGAAATTGTACTTGCCTTCACCACTACCTCTGGCAGGCCATTCCAGACACTGTGTGCTAAAATTGCCCCACTGGACCCTTTTGTATCTTTTCCCTCTCGCCTTAAACCAATGATGTCTCGTTTCAGACTCCTCTACCATGGGGAAAAGCTGTTGGCTACCTACCTTATTTATGCCTGTCATGATTTTATAGACCTCTATAAGATCACCCCTCAGTCTCACAGAGAGATATTGATATGTTAAATACGTGGACAAGAAGATGACAATTTAATATGGGAAAATGTGAAGTTATTCATTTAAGATGAAACAAGAACAAAAGAACAGAATATTATTTAAATGGAGAAAAACTGCAGAAATCTACAATATAGAGGGACTTGTGGGTACATATGCATGAAATACAGAAAGCTAGCACATAGATTTGTCAGGAAGGCTAGTGAAATGTCAGCCTTTATTTCAAGGGGATTAGCATATAAGCATAGGGAAGTGTTACCACAGCTGTACAAGGTGCTGGTGAGACCTCCTCTGGAGTAGGTCAGAAATCATGCAACACCAGGTTATAGACCAACACACTTATTTGAAATCACAAGCTTTTGGAGTCTTACTTGGACTATAACCTGGTGTCATGTGATTTCTGACCTTGTCCACTCCAGTCCAACACCGGCACCTCCACATCATCTGGAGTACTGAGAGCAGTTTTGGTCCCCTTATTTAAGGAAAGATATTTCACTGGAGGCAGTTGAGAGAAGGTTCACTAGGATGGTTACCAGTATAGAGTGACTGTCTTATAAGCAAAGGCTAAACACGCTGGGGATCTACTTACTGGAATGTAGAAGAATGAGAAATGATCTCATTAAAACATATCGGATTCCTAAGGGGTTTGACAGGGTAAATATACTGGAAGAATGTTTCCCCTTAAGGGAGAGTCCAACAACCGGGGGTATAGTCTCAAAATTAAGGGTTGCCAATTTAAGACTGAGATTTTGAGGACTTTCTTCTGAGTGTTGAGAGTCTTTGGGTCACCTTGCCACAGACAGCAGTGGAACAGAGTCCTTGTGTATATTTAATACTGAGAGAGATAAGAATTTGTGAGCAGTAGGGGAATTATTGGGAAAAGGGAGGACAGTGAACGTGAGGAATGTTGGATCAACGATGATTGTATTGAATGGCGGAGCAGGCTTGAGGGGCTGAATAGCCTAGTTCTGTTCCTTTTTTTAATAGTCATACAGTCTTATAGGTGCTCAGATTTCAGAGGGAATTAAATGGGATAGAACAGAAAACCTTTTCCCTTTACTCGAGGCATCAGTAACCTGGGGCACCGTTTTAGGGTTGGGAGCAGGAGGCTTACAGGGGATTTTAGGAAAAATATTTTTACACAGAGGGCTGTGGGTATGTGGAACTTATTGCCTGAAAGCATGGTAGAGGGGGAGCCCTCAAAAGACATTTCAAAACTGTTTAGATGGACACTTGACACGTCATAGCATTCAGGGCTGGAAAGTAGGATTAGAGTAGATCAATGTTTGATGACTGACATGGACGTGACAGGTCGAAGGGTCGGTTTCTATGCTTTAAAAAAACTCTATGATACTATAACGTTTTACTACATATATGAAAAAAGCTAACATTGACTTTCATTATGAGTATCCCAAACTGCATTACACTAAGTGGAATGTTTTTGCATTGTAATTACAGTGGAAAGATCAGCAACATGACAGCTACATTGGATTAGGCCTGTAAGGATCAGACAAATCAATTTTTGTAACATTGATTTAGGGATGAACATTGGTCAGGATGCCATGGATGATTTCACTGCTTCTTTGAAATAGTACCATGGGATTTGTTACACATCCCTAAGAGCGTAGGCAGTGCCTCATATTAAAGCCTCATCAGAATGACAACGCCTCTGAAAGTGCCATGCTCCTTAAGTACTGAAATGGAGAGGCACTGCCGGGATTATGTGCACATGTCTCTGAACTCCAGTTTCATCGTGACCTTTTGACTCAGATATATTAACATACGTAGATGTATAAAGATAGGCATAGGTGTATCTGAACAGATGTTATGAGAAGATAAACAACCCAAACCAGTTGGTGCAGTAAAGCTGGAACATCAAAGATTAGGAATTCCATCCTTGATATTCCATGCACTTACCTCTTTGAGCTCAAATTGCTAATCAGACTTGTACACAAGCTTTATCCTGTGGAGATAGAGTTGTACAGTGTCCTCAGTGTGACTTTTAATGGAGTTGTCAAGTCATGTCTAAATCAGCTGATTTAATGAGCTATCTTATGCAATGGATAAAAATGTAATAAAAATTCTTTGATACAATAAGAAATTCTTCACAATACTGAGAGCATTTGGAATTGGGATCAATCTAACGGCATGAGTAGAGAATTGGTTAGGGTTTAGGAGATGGAGAGTGTGAATATCGGAATAGTTATCACAGAGCTGTTATAGGCAGGAGACCTTTCGGCCTGTCATGTCTGCACCAGCTCTCTAAATGACCGTTTCAATTAATGCCACTCTCCTGTATTCTTCCTATAATCCTCCATGCCACTCATTTTTTAAATAGGCTGTGTTTATTTTCAGCATCATTGCTGGGTGGCGCAATGATTGTGCATATGCACAAATGCAACTTTGCATTGTCACACCTTGGCAGTTGCCAGGAACAAAGATGGTGTTATCCATCGAATCACACTGCAGGGTGGAGTCAAACTTCAGGGAGCGGCTTTTGGACAGGTTGTAAAATCTGCCATTAATCAATCTTTATTCATAGCAAAATCATATCATTTTTGTTTCTTTTACAAATTACTTTAAATCCTATTCTCAATCCTTTCACAAGTGTGAACAATTTCTTCCTATCTGCTCCGTCCAACCTCGTGATTTTGAATACCTCTATCAAATCTCCTCTTGGCCTTCTCTTTGAGGAAAACAATCCTAACTTCTATCTTCATAGCCATAATTACTCATCTGTGGAACCACTCTCATAAATCTTTTCTGCACCCTCTGCAAATGTCTTATGTCTTACGTCCTCCTAAGTGGAGCACGTAGAACTGGAGGGAGTACTCCAGCTGAGACTGAACCAGTGACTTTTCCGAGTGCAAATTAACCTCCTTGCTGTTTACTCTTTGTGCCTGTTAATAAAGTCTAAGGTACTGCAACTAAGGTTTTCTGAAGAAGGGTCTAGACCTGAAACATCAGCCTTCCTGCTCCTATGATGCCGCTTGGCCTGCTGAGTTCATCCAGCCCTGCACCTTGTTATCTCAGATTCTCCAGCATCGGCAGTTCCTACTATCTAAGGTACTGCATGTTTTATTCACTATGCTCTGAATCTGTCTTGTCAGTTCTAATGACTAATGTTCATACAAACCCATGTCCTTCTGCACCTGCAGCCCCCTTAGAATTGTGCCCTTTATTTATCTTGTTTCTCCCATCAAAATGAATCACCTCACATTTCTGCAAAATTAACTTCATCTGCCACCGCCCTGCATGTTTCATCAAATTATCTGTCCTTTTGAAGTTCCACTCTATCTGCCTCAAAGTTTGCAGTACTTACAAGTTTTGAACCTTCGACAAAAGTCTTCACCTTCATAACTTAATGTAGAGCATTAAAGCCATTCTGAACTTTAAAGCATTCTAACTGCATGTTTATTCCTCTAATAACTATGTAGAGTTTCTACTCCTTCATCAATAATTTGCAAAGCAGTCAAAAGAATTACTCAGAGATAATAGGTACTACAGATGCTGGAGAATCCAAGATAACAAGGTGTGGAGCTGGATGAACACAGCAGGCCAAGCAGCATCATAGGAGCAGGAAAGCTTGACGTTTCGGGCCTAGACCCTTCATCAGAAAATCATTTTCTAATGAAGGGTTTAGGCCTGAAACGTCAAGCTTTCCTGCTCCTATGGTAAAATGTTATAAAAGAATTACTCACTCTTCTTTTTCAAATATCAGTATAAACAGTAGGCATTTGAGCTTGTCCTTTCAATAAGATCTTAGCAATTTTGCAAACTAAATATACATCTGTCTCTGCCCCAAAATTCTTCATGTCTTTTGGTTGATATATATTATGTTAATTTTATACATAAATGCGATATGAACATGTAGTCCAGTCAGCATTATACCTCCACTGAACAAATGAATGAATTAGCTTTATTGTCACATATATTCAATGAGCACAGTGGAAAGTTTATATGTCGACACCTACAGCACCATCTTAGGTACAAAGGTACCGAGGTACAACTTCTCTAGTTACAAGATCTTATAAAATAGAGAAATAAAATGGCCAGCATTGCAGAAATAAAAGTCTAGAATAGCCGTCTTCCAACCCACTGCAAGCCTCCAGTCCGCATCGGGCCCTGGCTCTAGACTGCGCCAGGGCTTCACCTTGAGGATCATGAGGCTCGGAGATCACTTCAGACTGCCACACTGGGCTGAGGAGCTATGCCAGGCCAATAAGACGCTATGCTGGGTGTCTGCCCTGGGAGGCAACTACACCAGGCTGGGAGGCCGCTACGCCGAGCCAGGAGGCTGCCACACAAGGTCGGGAGTCGCCACCGGAGTCTGGGAGTCATCGTTAGAGGCCGGGAGTTGTCGTCAGAGACCTGGAGAGACGAAGGAGAAAAAAACACTAAGAGGAAAAGAAAGAGGCAATAAGAAGAAAAGCAAGCGGAGCGGATGAGCTCTGTCTAAAGTGTCCTATTTTGCTGGCATTTTGGAAGTCACACTGGTATCTTATTGTCATGTGTTGGGCCTCGATTGTGTCCCCCCATATTTATGAATGACTTGGATGCAGCCACAGGAGACCTGTTTCCAAATTTCCTGATTGATGTGGGGTTTTCTATACGTTACCCAACATAACAAACACCACAAACAGTTGGGCTCTTACTGATACAGATATTCAGAATTTTTTGAACCCCTAACCATGTATACTGACATGACATATGTAGATTTACATAAATAAGTCTGGGTTATAAACTTACGTAGATTGATATCATACCACAAACGTAGGTGACTTGCAGACTTGTCGTCCGACTGACTGCTGACTGAGCAACTGGCTGTACGTAAAGTAAGGTGGAGGCCTTTTTATATGACAGCATCTCATGCTGTGATGATATCTAGATGTCTTAAAGGTGTTTTGCGTTTCTGATATCTGTGCAATAATACAAAAATGACAACACTGTAAATTGTATAGAGGGGACCCGAGGTTGAAAATGAATATAATGCATGAAGTTACCCTTCAATGTGGGGAATGATGTAGCTATTACATTTTAGACATAAGAAAAATAGAGCAGAGAATTCTTTAAATGATGGGAAACTTTGAGCTGTGGAAGACGAGAGACATTTAAGGATCCAAATATTGAAATTATGATAAACCAGTGGAAAATTGAAAAGATTCATGGATTGTTGGCCTTGACCTCTCCAAAACTGTAATACAAAGGGATGAACATTATGTCTTGGCCATTTTTCATAGAATCTCTACAGTGTGGAAACAGGCCCTTCAGCCCAACAAGTCCACATTGAACCTCAGAGCATCCCACACCTCCCTGAACGCTACAGGCAATTTAACATGGCCAATCCACCTAACCTGCACATCTTTGGACTGTGGGAGGAAACCAGAGCACCCGGAGGAAACCCACACAGACACTGGGAGAACATGCAAACTCCACACAGACAGACACCCGAGGCTGAAATTGAACCCGGGTCCCTAGCACTCTGAGGCAGCAGTGCTAACCACTGAGCCACTGTGCCACCCCAGTCTCTGGTTTCTATGAGTCTCTGGTTTAACCTCACTGAAAGCAGAGCATTCTGTTCTGGCCAATGCATCACAAGAAAAAAACATTTCGGTTTTGGAAGGAGTGTGACATTGATTCATTAGAATGATATCAGAACTGAAAGTGTTTATATACAAGGACAGATTGCATTAGCTAGGTTGATATTTCCTTAAATATAGGAGATCAAAAAGTGATCTACTTGATGTGCTTCAGATGATTAGAGGGGTTGGGGGGGTAGAGAGAAAATAACTATTTTGGCTCTAGGGGGAGTCCAGAACAACAAGCAAAATCAGAGTTTGGGAATTCAGAGATCATATCAGGGAGCAATTCTCCACACAAAGATTAGCAGAAAAAGCTGTTAAGTCTAATATCAATTGAAAATTTCAAAGTAGAGTTTGATAGATTGTTCTTAGGTCTTAAGGCTTATGGAGCCAAAGCTGTTAGCTGAAGTCAAGATGCCAACGGGATCTGAGTGAATGATGGCCTAATGACCTAACCCTGTTCTGATCGGTGGAAAAACTCAAGTGTTATACTTTTGAATTTGTGTTTCCAGAAAGTTGATTTGCCTGGAATTAACGGATGGTAATGAGATTGGAAACTTTGGCGCTCCGGTATTCCGACACTGTGCCTTTTTAGACAAACACACACACACACACACACACACACACACACACACACAGCATAGAATGTACATTGTAGAAGCAGGGCAGTCAGCTGAGCTGTTCTATTTTTATGCCTGCACAAACTTTCTCCTGCAATACCTCCTCCAAAGCATCAATTCATCGCTTTCCCTTCTCCTCACCTGTTCACCTATTTATCTAGCTTTCCCTAAATTCATCTATGTTGTTTGCCTCAATCAAAATTCAGTTGGAAAGAAGTTCCTTTTGAATTCCTTATAGGATTCATTAGTGATTTCCTGATATTTATGGTCCCTTGATCTGGTCTTCCTGAACAATGTCCCTATAAAAAGCACTTCATATTTCTGAGGACCTCTGTAAGGTCACCCACCTTAGCCTTCACTTTTTGAGAGAAAGCAGCCCAGCCTGTTCATTTTTTCTTGATATTCTTAAACTTACAATTCTATTATCATTGTGGAAATCCCCTCCAGTACCTCTTTACTCTTTGTGTAATGTAGATACTGAACTGTCACTGTGGTACAATTGCTGTTTAAACAAAGTTCTATATAAGTTAAACATAATTTCTGTGCTTTTCAATTCCATTCCTCATTAATGAAATTTCAATTCTTAATAGGGGTCCACTGTCAAGTGTCTGCCTCAGTTAGTACACCCCTTTTGAGATTTAAACAAAAAAGCCTAGGACCTCATAATTTCAAATCTGCTGAAAATGTACAGTCATAAACATAGGGTTTGAACATAAGCTGCATATTCATATAGGAGAAAACGTTCACACTAGTGTTAAACAAAGAAGTTCATTTTGCACCTTGACCCTACTTCACTATTCACTAAGTAGCGGTTAGTGGCTGATCTGTTGGAGTCTTAACTCAATTCTCCTGCCTCTATCAACATCCATCCTCTGCCCTCACCTCCTACCTCCCCCCTCTGCCCCCACCAAAGACCTTGATTCCTCTGTTCAGATGAGAGAAGTTAAACTGCACTCCTGTGGGGCATGGAAGGGTGTGCTCAAATGGGTTTGGATGGCCAATTGTTCCAATGTAAGGCAGGTAGACAGTGACACAGACTCCTGATTGCTGTCACAATGAGAATCATAATGGCCTGTGTGAGCCTCTTACCACTACCTGCTTGATGACTCACAGCCTGCGCCTTATCTCAATGAACAGTAGTGAACAGTAACCTCCCCCAGGCTGGGGTGTCAAGCTTTAGCAGTAGTTGCAGTCACAGTTTCAAAATGACACAGGGCTGATTTGCAAATCAAACTCATTACAGGCCTTGATGGAGAATGTGACTGTGAGCGAGTGACACGTCTGGGCAATTGTATTGAGACTTGTGCAGAAATGCAACAGGAGTAAAACATATCCAGTATGAGGACCTTTGTTGATAAAAGCGCTTGCCCTTCAGCAAAGACATCACCTCAGGCTTACAATCTGCCTCATTAAACTCTAGTGTCACCAGCAACAAACCAATCACACAGAATGGTAACCAACCGTGAAGAGAAGAAACCCAAACCCCTCCAAAGGATGTTTCACACCGTACAGAATCATATGTAGCACAGAAAGAAAAAAATGAATTTTGCCTTTAGCAGCTCAGGTCTATTAATGGAATGGGGACCGAACAGCATGGGGATTTAGGATCAAAAACAGAAATCACTGGATAAACTCAACAGGTCTGGCAGCATCTGTGGAGGGAAAGCAGAGCTAACATTTCAGGTCCAGTGACCATTCTTCTGAACAGGATCTCAGCATTCCCAGGAATCCCAGGATTCCAGCAATTTCTGTTTTTGTTTCTGATTTGCAGTACTGGCAGCAGAATCTCCACGAGCATAGAATCATATTGTTATACAACATGGAAACAGACCCTTCGGTCCAACTTGTTCATGCTGACCAAGTTTCTCAAACTAAATCTAGTCTCATTTGCTCAAGTCTGGCCCATATCACTCTAAACCTTTCCTATTCATGTACCTGCCCGAATGTCTTTTCTATGTTGTAATTGTGCCTGCACCTGCCACTTCCCCTGGCAGTTCATTCCACATATGAAACACCCTTTTTGTGAAAATAGTTGCCCCTCAGGTAATCAAAGCTGGAAGTTGTAAATGTGGCCACTGGCCAGTTACCAACAGATAGAAATTGAAAGAGCTCCTTAAATGTCTTGTCATCTCTGAAAAGATTGGAGTTTTGATCTCGGAGGAAGAAGGTTGAGAGTAATGTGCTTGTAAATTATGGCGTAATTAAGCAATTTTCTCAAAATGTGCTTTGCAATGTTCTCTGATCAACCCATTTAGTTTTCGTCCAAAGCCAAAATTCAGCCACAGTTTGACTTCTTACCCTGTTGAACAAGCACTGATATATATGAAATATCGCACACATTCAACATACAAAGACCACAGGTCGAGTTGCAGAGTTCCTTGTCATCCTAAATCCAACCCCTCCACCCCCCCAAAAAAAAGGCCAAAGAAATGCGGATGTTAGAAATCAGAAACAAAAACAAAAATTGCTGGAATCCTGGGATTCCTGGGAATGCTGAGATCCTGTTCAGAAGAAGGGTCACTGGACCTGAAATGTTAGCTCTGCTTTCCCTCCGCAGATGCTGCCAGACCTGTTGAGTTTATTCAGTGATTTCTGTTTTTGATCCTAAATCCCCATGCTGTTCGGTCCCCATTCCATTACCAGTCACCTCCAGACCTGAGCTGCTAAAGGCAAAATTCATTTTTTTGTTTCTAGGCTACGTATGATTCTGTACGGTGTGAAACATCCTTTGGAGGGGTTTGGGTTTCTTCTCTTCACGGTTGGTTACCATTCTGTGTGATTGGTTTGTTGCTGGTGAGATTAAATTAGAGTTTAATGAGGCAGATTGTAAGCCTGAGGTGATGTCTTTGCTGAAGGGCAAGCGCTTTTATCAACAAAGGTCCTCATTAACTGCCTGCGCTTTCAAACATCTGCTTAGAAACCCCAGTCCTTTTGCAAAACCAGGTTGCCTTCTGTAGCCATGTAATCACGATGTTGGTTTTCCCAAAATAAAATAGCCTAAAATCTGGATTCTAGACCTGTCAGTGTTTACGGACAATGTGACACTCAATGTGCTACAAATGGATCAGGAAACTTTAGTTCTCAATACAGAAAGGTACCGAAAAGATCACGGTTAACATTTTTCTCTGCTGTATACACATGCCCTGTTTTAAACTATGGCCACTGCGAAATGCAAGCTGTCTTCAGTTGCTATGATTGATATTATCATTTTTTTGGAGCGTGGAACCAAAACTTTCCAAAAGGAAGTAGCATTCTGAATCAGGGCATGCATGTTGAGGATTGCTGACTGAATTGTCAAAGTCACGTGTCTTTCATCGTTGGAAACGTCTGTTCAAATTCAAACTCGCATTGGAGTTTAACCTTTCATTAAAGGCTTGTTACTGGGGATGTGAGTGGCATTAGTGACTGGCAGAGTTTGCATTCAGAAGATTCAGTTGTTTTAAAGTGGACTGACCTGAGGCGATGAACTGGCCAGGAACCCCAGATTGCATTCGAAAGTGACAGAGAGACATTGAGTTATTCAGAAATGTAAGTAATCACCATCCAATTAACATGTAGCAAGGCTCACAAATTGGGGCAGCAGCCTTTTTTGGAATGTAGGCACAGATTTTCTACAGGCAAAAAAAATTAGGATCCAATTTGTGCACAGAAAGATCCCACAGTGTGTAAATTAGATCGTGGATGAAACATAACTGCTGGTAGAACTCTGATCTTCTTTGAATAGGACTGGAACATTCCTTTGATCCACCGCCAACAAACAGAAAAGAAAGTTGTGTTTATTTATTGCCCAAATTTACTCAAGTTGCTCCGCAAGAGCATCATAAAACATAGAGATACATAAGCGATTATTTGACCAGATGACCAAATGTTTGGTCAGCGGTAAGTTTAAGGAGCACCTTAAAGGAGGATGGTGAGGTAGAGAGACAGAGAGGTAATGGGATGCAATTCCAAATCTTAGGACCCAAGCAGCTGGAGATGCAGCCACTGTGGTGGGGCATTTAAAATTGGGTGCCTCAGGGAGGGAGTGGTGGGCTGGACAAGATTACAATATAAGGAGGGAATGAGACCATGAAGGATGTTGAAGACATATTGGAGAATTTTAAAATCAAGTCATTGTTCAACTGGGAGGCAATGTAAATCAGCAAACAAAGGGACAACGGACGAATGGGATTTAGTGCAAGTTAGGAGACAGGCTACGGAGTTTTGGATGGAGTTTAAGTAGAAGAGAGATGTGAGAAGCCTGCCAGGAATGTGTCAGCGTACATTGGTCTGTAGCTAACAAAGGCACAGGTAAGTACTTCAGCAGCAGAAAGTAACAATGTGCAATGGTATGGAACAGAAGCAGGAGAATGGCACTCGGTCATAACACTCATTTGGAGACCCAATGCAGACATGATGGACTGAATGGCCTCCTCTTGCACTACAACATGTTTGTGATTCTGAGATGAAGCTGATATAGTTCCAGAGTTAGGTGTTAATTAGTTGATCTAGACGATCTTGGTGTTGGTGAGGATATGACATTGGCAGCTCAACATTGGATCACCTTTGGCAGCATGGCTGTGAATAGGTTGGTTCAGCTTCAGAGAGTTGACAGGGAGAGAGATGGGGACGGTGACTAGCAGATGGAGTTTTTGACACTGTGCATGAACAATAGCTTTGGTTTTCCCTGTGTTTAGTTGGAAGATGTTTCTACCTATCCAGCTTTGAATGATAGGTAAGCGGCTTAACAATTTAGACAGAGTAGAGGAATCAAGAGAGGAAATGGTGATTAACAGTGTGTGTGTCATAAATTTACATATGAACACTGGCAGCATTTCAGGATAATATCACCAAGAGGGAACATGTAGATGGGAAATAACTTAGCCTCACTTTACAATCCTTCATTCCTTAAACTTAACAACTGGAAGGATACAACATAATTTCACAATTCATTCTCTGATAATGCAGTACTGCCTCAATATTGTGCCTAAGTCTCTGGAGTCAGAATTAGAATAAAACCTCTGGCTCAGGCTATCACTAGTGAAGGACTAACGTTCACTTAACTCATACTAAATTTTGCAGTACCATGACAGGTCATTAAGCTCAAAATGTCTACACTGGCGTCTACAATTCTCCTCCCTCCTATTATATCTCAGTCTGACAACAAACAAGCTTGTGAGCATATGAGCATTACTGTTAATTAGGATAGTAATTTTGACACATCATCTAACAGCATCGAGGGTTAGGAATTATAGGACAAAACTTGCATTTATGTAAAACATTTTACTATGTTAAAAAAACCCTGGACATAGGGGTAAATAGGGGTGTAAAGTACTTATTGAAGAGATGCGTTCAAAGTAAACTACTAAAAAGTTGGGAAAGATGCAGCAAAAGGAAGAAAGCAAGAAAACCAACTGTGGGCAAAAGGCTGAAGATTGCAGGGCAGGGCTGAGCAGTGTGATGTGAACCAGCATGGAATTGGTGATAATGTTTGTTTATTTCACAGTACTGTTTTCGCAGAGTAACCCTGAGAATTTCCCAAGTGAATTGAACAGAACATAGCAGAAAGCTCTTAGTTTTGGTGGAATTGTATGGCAGGCTGTGTTTTGTATTAGAACTCCATGTGTCAAATCCCTGCTGTCAGTCAGCAGTTGCTGGAGGGGTTTATGTTCCACGCAGGTTTCGGGTGCTTTCCAAGCCTCTGTCTTTAAATCACATCACAGCCACTGGAGAAGGTACAAAGATTAATATCTTTGAAATAATGGCACACCTGCAAACCAGTCAACATAGACAATATCTCTGGAATGCACCCAACTGTCTGGTCTGGGTCTACTGGAAGTAAATCTAAAATCAAGCCGCACTGTTGAAAGTGTGATCATTTTAATGAGGCAATAAGCCATGACTCCATTTTTCTTTCTTGCGCAGGCAAGAGATTCCACATCTCTACCTCAAACAAGAGCTCAGCCTGGTGTCCTTAAACATATTTATCTCTTGACTAACTTTATTATAAAAGAGCGAATCCAGTCAGTATTCCATTGCTGTTTGTAAGACCTTGCAGAATGCAACTCGCCTGCTGTGTTTCTCTACAATACAATGATGACTGCACTTCCAGAAAGTATTTTGGCAGTGTAGGGCTTGACTCCTACATGGTGCTGCATGAGTATGCATTTTTCTTTCTGAGGCACTGTTAGATACAAAGATGATCGATTTGTTCTCTCCTGGCTGACCTATCACTTTGTTCTCTCCTGGCTGACTTTGTCCTATCGCCCTGCGCATGGTGATCTATCTTCCCTCCCAGGCCAGCCAAGTCTGGTTGCTAAAAGTTGTGTCCTTGTTTTCAAGAGCCTCGCTTGAAAACAAAATCCTTGAAATCACTGGCCTTGTTTCTCCTTATTCCTGTTATCACCATCAGCACTCCTCCATTTCTGCCCCCTTGTGCATTCTTGATTTAACTCATTCCCCTTTGGTGGCTATGTCTTAACTGCTTAAGAGCCTAAGCTCTGGAATACCCTGTCTCAACCGTTCCCCTCCCTATCTCTCTCTCACCCTTTTAAGGTACTCGTTAACACCTACTCCTCTATCGACGACCAGTCCAAAGATCTGCTAATGTAAATTTGAGCTGATAATGCTCCCCACACACCAGCTCCCCCACCACCATAATGCTTTGGGACATTTTACTGATTTGAAGGTGTGACCTAAATGCAACTTGTTATCTGATACTTGATGCATGCAGCTAGAATAATCCGCTTCGCTGGCATGCTGCCAGTGAGTTTAGTGAGATTTTATTTTGCCACTGTTGATGAACATTCATTCCAAGCATCCTAGCATTAACGCACAGATGTAGCATTAACACGCAGACGTGATAAAATCTGAGCCATACATAATAATCAGGACCCATTCAGACAAGACGGATGAACTACAGTTACATTCTACTTGAAAGCCTTTTTATCCTCGTTGAACCCCTGGCAGCAACTAGTGTAGTCAAGCGAGTTAGGCAGCGAGAAACAGTGGAGGGCAATCCCAGAGCAGAATCATGGCTTTGATGAAAATTGTGCATTTATTGTCTGAGTAAAACTAAAGAAAAATTTTGCTGCCGAAAGTTCCATTTCTATCTACTTCAAGAAGCAGAAAGCCTAGATAACCAACAGCCCAATGAAAACTGTCAGCATATGATTCAGCACTCTGACCATGCCTTTTGCATTCCTTCCTGTCTTAGGGCTGTAGTCACTGGGCTGGAACAATTCATTGTTTGTCGCCTGGCTTTGATGAGCTTAAAAATTTGTTGGAACTCCTCGAGTTTGACAGTTGTTTTAACCTAGCTGTGGTTGGCTTAGGTTTACATGAACCCTTACTCACCTCAAATAGTCTCTGAGGAACTTGTCCATTTACTAAACATTTCCCACCATTGACTGTACAGCAGTGGGGGGGGAAAAAAAACTTTTTGGGCCTCCTGTTTCCATGACGAGAATTGCTAGCGAAAAGAAAATCAGGATACCCCCTGATAAGTTTGTTATTTAAGAAAACAAGAGAGCATGTATCAAAAGGAAGGCAGGCTCTTAATGGAGCTAAGAATTGTCGGGTGAAATATAGATGCGTGCAACTGTCATACCCACTCAATAATGCTTCCAACCATCCCACATCCTCCTCAATATTTCAGTGACAGCAAATAATTCAAGGTGGAGTTAACTCCTGTGTCGTTTTGAGGGAGTTCAAATTGCTGATAACGTCTGAAGACTTGCTGGCAGGAATTCTGAGCTCAGCACATCCAGGAGCCTGGGTCGCTGAAAAATTTAATCTCATTGGTCAGCTCACTCAGGCTTCTAAGATGGAAGATTGTGGCTTCATGTCCTGCTCATAGATCATAGATCATAGAATTCCTACAGTGTGGAAACAGGCCGTTTTGCCCAACAAGTCCACACCAACCCATCACCGACTGTTGCTGAGGACTAACTTTAGCAGTGAAGGAGTGGCGCACTATTTTGGATGATACGTTAAGCCAATTCTCCCATCTGCTTTCTCAGGTGGGTGTGAAAATCCCACGGCATATTGGAAGAAGAGCAAGTGATTTCTCCTGACTAATATTTATCTCTCATTCATTATCAGTAAAACTAGTCACCTAGTTCTCATCACACCACTGATTTTGAGTCCTTGCTTTGTTAAAATTGGCTGCTTTCAGTTCTAAGATCTGATATTTCATGAGTACTTCATTTGGCTGTAAACTAATTTGGGACATCCTGGCAATGTGTGCAAGCTGTGAGATGTAATTGTGCAGCAGTGTTAAATATCTGCGTGCACATAGAGTATGTGTAAGTTTTAATTATTAAGTAATAGTTAGTAGGTGAGAGAATAACATATATGATGAATTGCATTACGTATGGGGCTAGTGGTGTAGCTGGTAGAATGTGGCATTTAAAAATGCATTCATTGGCTTTGACCGCTCATGTGAGGGTCTTGAGCTTTCGCAGCACTGCATCTAGATCTTTGGGGGTTTGAATCTTGGCATTGAGTACTCTGAGTGTGTGGGAAGAGCCTTCTGCAGATACAGGACATCTCTCCTCTAGATAGCTGGCATAGGTAGCACTATAAATTTGCATCTTTATCTTTGAGGTTAGCACTTCTGCATCTTCAACTTCGTTCTGCTTTCCCCTTTGCTGGTCATCCAGCAACCTGCTCTATTTGCCAAGGCAGCATGTAGGAATCTTCTTTCCAGAAATTTTGACTGACGGCCTTGAAGATTACTTAGGTTTCAGCTTCCCTGTGAAGGTGAAGCAAACTTCCTCTTATTGCTCTGGCACCGCAATCTGGACAATAATAGACAATAAGTGTGCAGCAAGGTTTTACATCTTCTTTGAGTTAAGAAGTTAGAGGTCTAATCTACCTTTTCAGGTGAACATAAAACACCCTGTGGCTCTGTTCAAAGGACAGGAGAGATTTCCATCAATCAACTTCATCAAGAAAAGGACCAATCTTTATCAAAGTACTTTAAGAAGTACTTTTGTGGTTGAAAAGAGCTTGGGAACATCCTGAAGTCATGAAAGACTCATGTCTTCTGCCTTTTTATCTTGCCCTGTCTTTCCCTCTATCAGCCTCTCTCTTTCTCTTAAAAGAATTTCCACCTGATCCTTATTAATGATTTGAAAGGGGCCTCATTTGAACATCCCATCTGAAAAGTGGTACCTGGTAGTGCAGCATTTCTCATCATTGCACACTTAGATTGAGTTCATGTCATTGAAAGAGAACTTAAACTAAAACTGAAATTTATTCAGAATTGTTATATTAGAATTGAGTTTCCTTTTAATTATCCAGCATTTACAATTTCAGCCAAAGAATATTAAAACATTTTTATCCCTTCTTTTCTCACACCCTTGATTCTATTTGGGTTTAGTTGACCTGTTGTTGGTCACCATTTTGATTGACTTCTTGACCATTCTCTGAATTAAATGTTTGCAGGTAGTTTTAGCTGGTCTTATTGTGTGATGAAATTCATTGTAAAGATATGTTGCCCTTGTCCTATGCTGTCATTAGAGAGAGAGAACAAGTAGTGATTTTAACCTGAGGGTCACCACACCTTAGGTGAAGTCTTCATGGTAACCTCAGCTGGTGGAGGAATTGAACCTGTGCTATTGGTGTCATGCTGCATCATAACCCAGCTATCCAGCCAACCAGTCAACCAACACCCTTGTAAATTGTGATGTTTGATATGATTCTGACATGAGTAAAAGAGATGAAGCCAGTGCAAAATCATTATGTGAAGAGAGAAGCCATAGACACTACACCAGAGAAAGGTAATTAATAACTGACTCTGTGCAGATGTAAATAAAGGACTGTGGCAGTGCATAAGGAGTTGAAGAGATTTACAAAGTGATAAAGAGCAAGCAATCTCAGGAACAATGTATATGCAGGTACCCACAGCCTGAGATACTCCAGACTGGTGTCTCAGTGTGCAGGTGGCAGAATTGGTTTGAAACACAAGAGAAAGGCATTGCAGATTATCCCAATCCTTTGTGCAATGAAATGCACACAGGCATACTTTCAGCATAGGTCATTGAGTAACCATCATGACTGGGAATCCTGATTGATGTGCCCTTCTGAACTCAGTTAAGCATCAGTCTGCACTTAAATGTCAGCCTAGATTATGTGCTGTCTTCACTGGAGTGGGAATTAAAGCAACAGTCTTCTAACCCAGAGATGATAGTATTACCAGTGAGCAGTGGTTAATAATTGGGAGTCAAATCCTAACTGATTTTCCCTACCCAACAGAAGGATGTTGGAGTTAAATGCAGCACTCCCACTACATAATCAAGATTGAGTGCTGACCTCACATCAGAGACTAAATGTGGAATTTTCAATCTACTTGAATAAATCACCCGCTCCATTGAGCCAATGGAGGATACAAAATGTAACAATCTTTGGAAAATGTAGCTCCATGTGTTGGTATGGCTATGAGAAATCAGGTAGGAAGATAATCAGTACATTGGCAAATGTGACTCAGTGGTAATGTCCCTACACCTGGGCCAGAAGGTCAGGGTTTATCTCCCACCTGCCTATGTCATAACATTGCTGAACAATCTGACTTCAAAATAAGTAAATAGCAAGAGAAAAAGCCTTGCGGTGCAGTGGTAGTGTGCATACCTCTAGCCCAGATGTTCCAGGTTCAAGTCCCACTGACTGAAGATCGTATGATCATAAGATCTAGGAGTAGAAATAGGCCATTTGACCTATCAATTCTGCTCCGCCATTTAATCATGATTGTATATTTCTCAACCCCATTCTTCTGCCTTCTCCTTGTAACCTTACAAATCAAAATTCAAGCCTTTCATTCTCAGGAACATTCTCGTTGACCTCCTCTGGACCCCCTTCAATATTGACATGTCCATCCTTAGATATGGGGCCTAAGCTGCTTGCACTATTCCAAATGTGGTCGAACATTCCTTTTCTTGCACTGTAGCCCTCTTGAAATAAATGCCGATATTGCATTTGCCTTGCTACCTGCCAACTGATTCTGCACATTAACCTTAAGAGAATCCTGAATTAGGACTCATTAGTCCCTCTGTGCTTCAGATTTCCAACGCCTTTCCCCATTTAAAGAATAGTCTGTGCCTCTGTTCTTTTTATCAAAGTGCGTAACCTCACACTTTCCCATATTGTATTGCATCTGGCACTCCTTTGCCTACTCTCCTAGTCTGTCCAAGACCTTCTGCAGCCCTCTCACTTCCTTAACACTAACTGTCCCTCCACCTATCTATGTGTTGTCTGCAGCCTTAGTGACAGTACCCTCAGTCCAGATCTTTAGTGTATAATGTGAATAGCTGTGGTCCCAACTCTGACCCCTGTGAGAGTCGACCGATCACCGGCTGCTATCCTGAAAAAGACCTGTTATCCTCACTCTCTGCCTTCTGCCAGTCAGCTAATCCTCTATCCATGCCTGTACCTTGCCCCTAACACCATGGGCTATTATTTTATTTTCAGCCTCTTGTGCAGTCTCTTGTGCAGCATCTTGTCAGAGCCTTTCTGGAAATCCAAATAGATGATGTCCACTGGCTCTCCTTTGTCTAACTTGCTCATTATCTCCTCAAAGAATAGTAATAGATTTTTCTGGTATGGCCTCCCCTTGATGAAGCCATGCTAACTCAGCCCTATTTCACCACACACTTCCAAATACTCCGCAATCTCAACCTTAACAATGGACTGTAAAAGCTTAACAACGACCAAGGTTCGGCTAACTGACGTATAGCTTCCGGTTTTCTCCTTCCTCCCTTTCTTAAACAGGAGTGTTACATCAGCCATTTTAAAGCCTTCTAGGAGCCTCCCTGACTCCAGTGATTCCTGAAAGATCATAACCAAAGGCTCCACAGTCACCTGGGCTGTCTACTTCTGGGGTGTAGTCCATCCACACCAGGTGACTTATCCACCTTCAGACCTTTCAGCTTCTCCTGCACCTTCTCCTTAGTGATTGTTACTGCATTCACCTCTGCCCCTTAACTCTCTTGAAGATCTGTTATACTACTGGTGTCTTCTACTGTGAAGATTGATGCAAAGTGACCATTTAGTTCCTCTGCCATTTCTTTGTTCCCCATTACTATTTCTCCAGCCTCATTTTCCAGCAGTCCAGTGTCCACTCTTGTCTCTCTTACTTTTTATATCTGAAAAAATCTCTTGCAATCCTCTTTTATATTATTAGCTATCTTACCTTTCATCTTCTCCCCCTTATTGCTTTTTTAGCTGACTTTTGCTGGTTTTTGAAGGATTCCCAAGCTTCTAGCTTCCCATTAATCTCTACCTCATTTTGTGCTTTCTCTTTTGCATTTATGCTGTCCTGAACTTCCCTTCTCAACCATGGTTGCCTTGCTCTCCCCTTAGTATGTTTCTTCTTCCTAGGGAAGAATTTCTGCTGTGCCTCACAAACTTGCCACAGAAACCCCTGCCATTGCTGCTCCACTGTCTTCCCTACTGGGCTCCCCTTCCAATCAACCTTGGCCAGCTCCTCCCTCATGTCTTTATAGTTACCTTTACTAAATTGTAGTACTATTACATCTAATTCCAACTTCTCCCTCTCAAACTGCAAGGTGAATTCTATCATATTGTGATCACTGCTCCCTTGGGATTCCTTCACCTTAAACTTTCTAATCAAATCAACCTCATTTCACATCATCAAATCCAGAATTGCCTGCTCTTCTAGTGGCCTCTACACAGGCTGCTCCAGAAAGAACAATTTGTAGACTTTCCATTAATCCCTTTTCTTGGGATCCACTACCAACCTAATTTTCCGAGTCCACCTGCATACTTAAGTCCCCGGGAGATCTGATGTAATATCCTTAAGCAGGTCGATGTTTTCTAAGAAAAAAAAATCTGATCATAAAATTGTAAATGACCAAATTAAGTTAACCGATGTGAATTATTTCTGATTTTTTTTTTACTTCTTGGCTAATCAAAGTGCGTTAATAAGTGATGACCATTAACCCCACTCGGTGCTGAGCTAGTGGAGACAGCAGGAGAAACAATTAGGATTTGTTTTGCACTGCAAGTAGACAAGCAACCCTGGGTGCTCTGTAAATCCAAGATGCCGAAGGACATCAAACCAAAACTGGAGACATTGGGACTTAGACCTTCCTCAATATAGTAGGTGTCAAGGAGAATCTAGAAGGAAGAGAATAAGGAGGAGAAGTTTTGGGAAGGAACTCTGGAGTTTAGAACTAGACAGTGAAAACAAAAAGCTGTGAAAAGGTAACCCATTGTCTTGCTCCTTGAGGGGAATTGTGTGGCCCTGCTAATATTGCCTTTGTTTTCTTTGCAGGCCAAGTACGCAGGGCTCATCTTCCATCATGAAGGCTGGCCTCTCTGTGTCCATGAGAAAGTCGTGGTGCAGTTAGCATCATTGCACAGGGTCCGTCTGAAGTCTGGAGATTTTTACATACAGATTGTACCACAAGGGAATCAATCTGCAAAATTAGTGCTAAAATGTCTTTCTGGAAGTGGACACTCTTTAGAAGAAGTTCCTGTCCCCGAGTGTGCCTACCCAAACATCTTCACCATGGAATTTCTAGAAAGTGTAAATCATGAGAGGAACTGCTCCCTGCACAGTTGTCTTTTAACAAGTGGCACTGCTGTTCTGAGAGTACATTGGAAGAATATAATTAACCCTGCATTTGTTACCAAGCCAAAAGCCATACTGACCCAATCCTACCACAGTTCAGTTCACCATGACCAGTTGATAGATACCAGCGTCACTAGGGAAATGATGCCTCAAAAAACGGAAAACAGCAAATCCCCAGACCATTACCTGACTGGCGATGCAATGCTGTCATCGGAGCAATCAGCAATTTTGGAAGATAAAATTACCTGTGGGACTCATTCATCAGGGAGCATCCAGTCTTTCAAAAGTGGTGTCACGCAGGATCCTTCCAAAGGATTTAATGAAGGAAATTGTTTATTGTTTCCACAAAACCCTGATGACACTGAAGTATCTCCTTTACCCGATTTAGTTCGACCTTTATCTGCAGACACCCCAACAGCTAATGGTGAAGTTCTGGTGGTTCCTGTGACTGAGAGCAAGATTAGTACAAAAGTTTTAACCTTTGCCACAGACCTAAGCAGTCCTTGCCAACGGCAGAAGCAACACCGGGATTCAGTGTATCTCGAAACAAGGCGCCTTTTCAGGAAATCATACATGGAGGCTTTGCAGAACCCAATGCAACTGGGCTTCAGTTCTGAGGAGTCTATTGTTGAGGAAGCCATGGAGCATAAAACTGAAGTGATCAGTAATGGAAGGCTGAGGTTACGTACGAACAGAGCTGGTGAGAAACAGAACCGTAAGCATGACCTATGTGCTGATCAGTTGAAAACTAAAGGAAGGAATGAGGAAACTAGAATCAGCCAGCAAAGTCAAGACCGAAACGTGCCTGTGACACTTGCAGAGAGTTGTTCTGTCACTGACAGTAAAACCTGCCGCAGGAGATCCAAGTCCTTGGATTTGACCACCAAGAGTTTGCAGAGCAAAGCACTAAGGACGAGATTCTCTTCCGGGGATTCCTCAAAAAATCCCAAAAAAGTAATAAATGGAAACTCAGGGGAGCTAGGGAGACAGGAGTCTGATGGGTGTTTGGCCAATACCAAAAGTGGGTCCACTTCTCCAGGTAAACACTGAATTTCAAATCAACAGTCTGATTTTGACAATTTACATAACCATCAAATCTTAAAAGGTATTAAAGGCAATACATCACTCAATGACTGTGGAATCTTTTGGTAGCAGCAAGTTAATTAAAGCAGGGAATTTCGGAGATAATTTGTGTATTGAATTTTGACTGAGTAAGTTCCGATGTATTGGGTGCTTCTTTCTTCATAACTATAATAATTGTACAAATTTTTCTTTTATATTACTCCGTTGTTTATTGACTGAATGAAAGCTCTTCTGTACTGTTGTTCATATTGCAGAATTAAATGACTTTCAGTGTCAGGGTCACGTTTGGTGGGGTGGGGGGGGCGCGCGGTGGTAGAGGGGTGGGCTTTGTGACACCAGGCAGATGCAAAATTGGTCTCATTGGGCTGGATTCCCCGGTTGCATCACAATCCCAATGTCAACCTCATTTCAGTTCTGAAACTCGGATCTGGTTGTGGTGGAATGAGAGATGTGATCCTCCTGGAAAAACTTCCAATTCAGAAGCTGTCTTAGGGAGCTGAGTCCACGTCAGTATTGTATGTGGACCAGGGAAATGTCTAATGGAGGCTTGAGTTATGGGATTAGCTGAGGCAGGTGGGACAGTGGGAGAGCTAATCAAGATGCAAGTGTATTGATCAGGTTCTCAGTAGGTAGAACTGTTGATTTTGACAGGGTGTCCCTTCACAGGACTCACATTGACTGTGGGATTTTTACTCTGGACAATCCCTATATTGGAGGATATAACTCTAGTGGTTCCCAGCCTATTAGTAGCAGACTGTTGCTAGAGGCAAGCTGCCTCTGCACATATTGGTAGTGCCAATCATATTGCAGGAAGATCCTAGTTCCATTGGGAAGAGGCTCCCAAGTGACATACTGCCTTGATGGAGCTGACTGCTAACTTCCTTGTCTATCCAGCCCTGGGTAGATCCATGAAGGCAGGAATGCATCCATAAGTTGATGTAGCACACCCCTTTTATCCAGTCTCTGCCCTTCCCGGAACATCTCACATGTCCAATTAGGTATCTCTGCATTAGACCAGGAGTATTCAACAGTTCTGTGATGGGAGTATGGGACCAGGGTTCCTGGTCAAGATTGTTGGTATGATTCCCACGCAATTGGTAATGTATAAAGCCAGACACACATGATTTTCTTGCTAAGTTCAAGAAGGTAGCTCACTACCACCTTCTCAGGGGCAACTAGGGGCAAGCAATAAATGCTGACCAGCCAGCAACTCCCACATCCCATAAGTGAGTAAAAACAAAAGGCTTATTTACAGAATAACAAGGCGTGGGGCTGGATGAACACAGCAGGTCAAGCAGCATCATAGGAGCAGGAAAACTTGACGTTTCGGGCCTAAACCCTTC
>JAHRHZ010000029.1:17509367-17530576 GCA_024137785.1 Ginglymostoma cirratum
ATTAAGATACTATTATCAAATATGATAATACAGCGATCTTTGTTAGATGACACAAGAGTTTGACAGTCCTTCCCTGGATCAAATAACAAAACCAATTAACTGAATGTTTGGTGCCTCATTTTGCCCGCTGAATTGCAGAACTGCAGCAGAGACAGAGACCCCTTTTCAACGTAAATGTGTGGTTCCCAGGGAGGGAAAGGGGTGATGGTGTTGGTGTGGAGGGAATGGGTGTGAGCATCAGGTTGGAGATAGTGGGAGCAACTGGTTCGATTGTTGTGGGGGGGTGGGGAATGAGTGGCCATTCCATTATCATGGACACAAGTTCCCAATTGGATGGCTATTTAGAAAGGGTGTGGCTCCAAATTCCAGCACCTTCAGGACAAGGTTGTGGTGAATTTAGGATTTTCCGGGATTTAGGTCACTAAAATCAGCGAGCATGTAATAGGCCAAATGCGTCACATAAAGACAGGGTGGTTAAAAAGGCATACAGTATGCTTGCCTTCCTTACTTCGTCCTTTGAGTATAGGAGTTGGGAAGTCATGTTGAAGTTGTACAGGACATTGGTGAGGCCTCTTCCAGAGTATGGTGTCCAGTTCTGGTCATCCAGTTATAGGAAAGATATTGTTAAGCTAGAGCGGGTTCAGAAGAGTTTGACCAGGATATTGATGGGTATGGCAGGGTTGAGTTATAAAGAAAGGCTGGATAGGCTGGGACTTTTTCCACTGGCTTGTAGAAAGTTGAGAGCTAACCTTATAGAGATTTATAAAATCATGAGAGATATAGATAGTGTTAATGGTAGGAGTTGATTCCCCTTGGATGGGGGACTTCAAGACTAGGGGGCATATTTTTAAAGTGAGAAGAGAGAGATTTATATAAGACATGAGGGGCAAATTTTTTTACACAGAGGGTAGTTCATGTGTGGAATAAACTTTCTGAGGAAGCAGTGGATATGGTCACAGTTACAACATTTAAAAGACATTTGGATAAGTACATGAATAGGAAAGGTTTGGAGGGATATGGGACAGGGGCAGGCAGGTGGGACTAGTTTGGTTTGGGATTGTGTTCGGCATGGAGTGATTGGACCGAAGGTCTACTGTATGAATGTATGAAGAATAATACTTTGTAGTGAATACATAAATCTTGAGAAAAGTTCTTAGACTTACCAAGTTTTTCTCCTGTCATATTCGTCCAAGTAAACAGCATAAGAAATTACTTTAAACACCAGAGAATCTGAATCATATGAGTACAACACCAACTCCAAAAACACTGCATGAGCAGAGGGCGACGCTATGGACTGGGTTGGCTCATGTAAGGTCGAAGGTCATTTAGGTTGACTTGGAGCGTGGGAACCATCTTGGGAAAACAGCAATACTGTCCAATCTCACAACATAGTAACGGCTACGTAGGCCAGGTACCTGAGAGTGCCGAATACTTTCCCACGTGTGTCTAAAGAAGAGTCACCCATTTCAAATGAGGAAGGGAATAGAATTTTCAGGTTACCAAAAAAAAAAAACAATGTGCCATCACACAGGCATCCAAATTGTGCTGATATATATTATCTGTTGCATCTCTCGAATAAGCTTAACATTAGAGATTTCACCTGTCGGAATCACTTTAATCTGCTGTCACTCTGATGCAGAAAAGTCCTTAAATTGCTGCAAAGACCTGCAGATGTGCAGTTGATGAGTGCAAAAGGTTCCTGACCTTTTATCCTTAAAACCTGAGAAAACGATCTTATTATAAGGAACAATGGTTGGTCTACGTTGACCTTTGACACTGTCCAACTGACTCAGCTCAATGTTTTTGATGTAATTATCACAAAGGTCAAAATAACATCGAGCAATGATTTCTTTGTTATGCTTAACATGAATGATTGACATTTGTGTGAATCTATGTTGCATTCTTACAGAGAATTATTTGGCTTTTACAGCATAAAAACAGGACATTTGGATTGATTGATTATGCCAGTTTTAAAGCTCCAGATGGGTGTTCTCTCTCCATACTTGTTTAGGACTATCTGCATATTCTAATATTCCATTCTCTCTCAGGCTCTTGTCTAGATTCCTCTTAAACATGAATCTGCTAGTCACCTTAACCACACCTTGTGAAGGGACCCCACATTTTCACCTCTGTATGAGTAAAAGAGGTTTCGCCTGAATTCCTTAATCAATTAATGATTGGTGATCTTAGATTGGCCCCTACTT
Organism: Ginglymostoma cirratum; assembly: GCA_024137785.1. Taxonomy (NCBI): domain Eukaryota; kingdom Metazoa; phylum Chordata; class Chondrichthyes; order Orectolobiformes; family Ginglymostomatidae; genus Ginglymostoma; species Ginglymostoma cirratum. The sequence goes on from JAHRHZ010000029.1 coordinate 17,511,572, forward strand.
TCCCACTTCTGGTAATGTCTCCCTACACCTACCCTCACAGACCCTTGTATAATTTTAAAAGTCTTTATAAGGCGACCCCTTTTCTGGAGAATAAAAGTGCTAGCCTGTTCAGCCTTGCAGTCTTTTTGTTTTGGTTCCATCCTTGGCCTCTGCCTTCCCCAATGCCTCAGCATCCTTTTTGTAATAAGGATCAGCACTGTGCACCATATGCTCAAGAAACAAAGAACAGTCTCACACAGGGATTGGCCCATTGGCCCACCAAGATTGTGTCGACACACGATGCCTTTCTAAGTTAAAAAGCTTTTGCCTCTACGTCGTCTATATCCCCCTATTCCTTCCCTGTTCATATATCTGTCAAGATGCATCTTAAATGTTGCTATTGTATCCGCCTCCACCACGTCATCTGGCAGCACATTCCAGGTACTTACCACCCTTTGTGTAAAAAAGAAATTGCCTCTCACATTTCCTTTAAATTTACCTGCTTTTACCTTAAGCCCATGTCCGCTACTAATTGAAATTTCTACCCTGGGAAAAAGATTCTGACTGTCCATTCTATCTCTGTGTCTCATAGTTCTGTAACCTTCTATCAGGCCACCCATGGTCACCCGTCATCCTTTGATGGTCAAATAAAAACAAACAGAGTTTGTCCAATCTCTTCTCACAGCTAATACTCTCCAAACAAGGCAGCAGCCTGGTAAACCATTTCTATACCCTCTCCAAAGCCTCCACATCCTTCTGGTAGTGGGGCGACCAGAACTGTACACAATAGCCAAATGTAGCCTAACTAAAGTTTGATACAGCTTCAACATGACTTGCCAATTTTTATACTCTCTGCTGTGACTGATGAAGTCAAGTGTGTTAAATGCCTTCTTGACCACCTTATCTGCTTGTGTTGCTACTTTCAGGGAACTGTGGACATGTACACCTAGATCCCTCTGTATGTTAATGCTACTGAGGGTTCTGGACATTTCCCTCCTGCATTAGATCTCCCAAAATGCATTACCTTGCATTTGTCTGGATTAAACTCCATTTGCTATTTCTCTGGCCAAGTCATGTGTCATGGTGGCATTCAAACCATTCCCCAATACATTAGCTGAATTTCTGCATTAACAGTCTAACGATGATACAACTAGGCCATCTCCACCCCAAGTGTTACAAGCAAGTGAGTATTCAGTGCCAGAGAGCATGCAGGGTTATGGTGTTGGGGGTTGAGGTGGGTGATAGAGAATGAGGGAAGATATTGCAGGCAGTAGTGAGGGAAGTAGAACATGAGCCTTTGGTGGGAGGTGAATACAGTAGCAAAGGTAGAGTGAGTGTGCAGTATCAGAGAGAAGATGGCAGCAGTTCCACTGATGAAGTGGAGGAGGTCATCGATCTTCCTGCTACAGAGCTTTGCATTTCTCCAATTGGCTAAGACTTTATTAATAAGTGGCAACCTCAATGAGGCTTCCATTTTCTGGAATCATGGCCTCCACTGCTGTTCTTGGGGGAAGAGGAACTCTTGGATCTGCACATCCCTATCCAGCAGGAGCTCTAGGTCTCTAGCCATAAATCAGGGCACTGATTTTTCGCTGTCTGCTGTGTCCAGGGAAAATATCAGGAACAGTGCAGTGCAGCTGCATGCTGACAATGGTTGTCCACATGCACAAAAGGCTTTTAAAGATGGCTCAGGTGCAAAGCATGCTGGTGAATTCTGGGATATCGGCTGAGTGGCAAGTTGTTCTGGGAGCATTGAGTGGTAAGGTGAGACAGGAATCAGACCTGAGGGACTCCATAGGAGCTAGTGAGGTAGTTGATGAGGTGAGTTTGGTAAGGTATAGTAAGAAAACCTTTGGAACAAGCCACTCCAGACAATTAACATTTGATGAACAAGAAGGACATAAGATACTACCTTGCTCACATTTGGCTCCCAATCAACCATATCCAGAAGCAAGTGACCCGACCATTTGCCTCATTGATCTGTTGTAGTTATATTTTTCAACACAGCTGCAATGACTAGATTTCAAATTTTCTGTAGTGAAGCAAGTTTCATTTTCCTTACATTACTGGACTTGATCTTGCTCCAGCCAATCTTGTCCTGCTTCCGCGGAACCCACTGTGTAATATTCAAGAGATATTGTGTTCCCAAATTCATTTGGATTCAAACCCATTGTGGCACCCCACGGCTGCATGGGGTGAGATCAGCTAATCGAGTACAACCTGATAATTAACCTTCCTGAGGTTTTGTTATAACTTCCAACAAAATTTCCAATCAGTGGCAAGCATGGAATCCTACGTAGCAGCAGAGAGAAGATGGTGGCGCTTGACCTTGCAGAGCACAGAAGATCATTGACTTCCTTACTACTGTGCTGGCCATCCCACATCACCCAGGACATAGCTTTGACTTGGGCTGCAATTTGTAGCCAGCTGGACTTGGTTTGGGAGCATGGTCTCCTGCAGTGGCCAGATGGGACAGGGACTACCCTGTTCTCCACCATCACCCAATCTGACAAGACCTCCAAGTCCCCGTTTGTGAAGTGGGGAATAAGCTTTCCTTCCCTCTGGACCACGTCCTGAATGTAGATTCTTGGGTACCACAGTGTGAGGAGGGGTACTTCCTGCCTTGTAATGCCTGAAGTATGGGCCAAATGCTGGCAAGTGGGACTTGATTTATTAGGGATATCTGGTCGGAATGGTCAAGTTGGACCGAAGGGTCTGTTTCCTTGCTGTCAAGCTCTATGCCTCTGTGACTGTAAATGATGTGCAGCTGGGCTTTAACTGTGGTCAGAGCAGCATGAAAGCAGGAACGTCCCAGGTGTGGTAAGTACTTCCACTTTTCTGGCTGCATCATTCCTTGGGGGATGAGTGTGGTTGCGTAGTCCTTGAGCTGAAGAGCAGATGATTGTGTGAGGAAAGATGCTCTGAGCCAGGTGGACTGGGTGTCGTGGCTATCACTGGACGAAACACTTTTTAACTAAAAATGGAAAATTCTGCCCAAAGTATCATTTTAATGTTTATATCCATAAACATCAAAGTCATTTTGGCTCGATGCTTACCTGTGAATTGGATCCACTTTAAAACCCAGCATTGAATTGGCAGGGGAATGCAATTTCTCAATTCAGATCAGATTTCATTTCAGCTGGAATTTGTTCACTTCCAATCATCAATCTAAAAAAAATTTACCTGAGTGTCACCATTTAATATGTTGAAAAGTGTGCCTTTCTATCCTTCCCAGCTTCAGTGCATCCAGGAGCTCTTTTATGACTTTGCACATTAATATTGACTATAAGTACAGCACCAAAAACAGCTTGCATTTTTATAGCACCTTTAACATGATTGCTCGAGATTTTTCACTGAGCCACATTCTGGGATTGGTGATCGAAGGCTTGGTCAAAGTGCAAGGCTTTAGGGATCTCCTTAAAGAAGGAAAAAGTAGATAAGTTAAAAGAAGGAAGTCCAGAATTGAGGGCCCAAGCAATCGAAGCTATGGTCAGCAATGCTGGAGCAATTCAAGGCAAGAATTACAGAAGTACAAGATTGTAGGACCACAGCAGATCACGTAAGTCATGAAGGATTGAGACCGCGGAGAAATTTAAAAACAAGAATGAGAATTTCAAAATGGAGATATTGTTGGATGGGGAGCTAATTTAGTCAAGCACAGGAGTGATGAGTGACCAGGGCTTTGTGCAGGCAGCAGAGCTTTGGATGAGCTCTAGACCAGAATAGATGCTTCTAGAATAATTGAAGAAATAGAAACATTACTGATCCTAATCACATCTGGGCTTTGCACTTCAGAAACAAAACGCCACAGATTTATACAGCAAAGCCCAACCAATTATCTCCTTTTGCTGTGCGTGACGTTTATTTGGAACTGTGTTTCCATTTCACATGTATCTTACAAAGCAGCAACATGTTTTTTTTTCAATCTCTCACCGCCTTCTCAGATATGTTGTGTTGCCAAGGGTCACGAGCGTGGGCAGAGAAAGCAGAGATCCCATGTAGAGAAATGAGAGCCTTCACATTGTGGGCACTTTGCCCAGTGGCTTATCTGCATTCACATTTTAGGATTTCGTTTCACACTAAATACCAAGAAAAAATTGCTCTGCAAATTTCTGATGCTTTATTTTGGTCGAGTTGTAAGTTGTTTATTGGTGGAGTCTCCTAAATATTGTGAAGTTGTTTTAATGAGAGTGATTTGCTTTTAGCAGGTTCCTTCCAGAGCTGTGCGGTTGAGATGCAGAGGAGGAGCAGCTGCCAAGCAGTTTTAAACAATACGTGGGAAGACACAGAGATTCCTCCTCCAGCACCTTGCCCTCAAGCCTCACTGCAGGCCCAGCGTTCCACCCAAGTCTGCAACAGCCTCCCAACAAAGGCCGCAGAGGTCAACGTCAATTTACTGCAATCGGGAGTCGCCCAGTTACCAGGTTGGTGTGCACTGCTGCAGAAAATGGCTTCAGGCAAAAAAAAAAGCACAAACAGCATGGAGGGGCGGTGGGTGGACTGAGAAGAACAAGATGAACAGCAAACGCTCTGGCGGTTTTAGCTAAATTATCAGTCAGTTAGGTTCTCGGCCAAAACATCAGCAGGAAACCTTGGATGGTATCATAATGAGCATTCAGGATTAATAAAACAAACCACCGTGTAACTCGGAAATATGCTGCAAACTCCCTGGATGGCTACGGCCAAACATCAGTGAGGGGCTGATATTTGTAATTATCAGGAAAGTCTCTAACTTAATCCCTGGCCTAGAAGAAGAGTTGACATCCTAAATGAACATTGAGACATTTAAAACTCTAAAGCTGAATCGTAACTCCTCCAAAAAGGGCATATTCAATGCAGCCATGTCAGAGGTTAAAGTGCAAAGAATCTGGAGGAGGAACTGATCCTGCCTTGGCCCCACACAGCTTTGGTTAAAATGAAGGTGAAATGAGGATAGTACGATGCCCACACGAGGGAATTGAATTGGCCATTTAGATGTCAGTGTCAATGAAGCTTCCAGGTGATGTATAGCCAGTTTTCGGTACACTGCAGTTTAATTCCATAGGGCACCTTTCCCAACTTAACAACAGTCCTCCACCTGCACAGAGCGCCACACCTCCATATTAACATCTATTCTGTACCGTACAGCCAGAGGCCGTTTGGCCGATCTTGTTTGTGCTGGCTGTTTGAAAGAGCAATCCAGTCGTTCTCATTCACTTCTGTCTACCCTTAGGCTCGCACCTTTGTCCTATTCAAGTATTCAGCCAATTGATTTTCAAATAATATTGTTGGCTATGCTTCCATTGCACTATCAGGCATTCCAAACCCTAACCAAGATGCATAAACATAGTAAAACTGCTGTCTTCATCCAACTAATGTGCGTGTGTGGACCCTGGATGAAGGATTCTGTTTACCAGTGACGCATAGAAGAAACGTCGAAGGTAGGTGCAGGAGGAGGCCATTCGGCCCTTTGATCCTGCTCCGCCCACACTTGAGTAGCCTGATATTGGCCCACGTATAGAGAAGGACCTCTCTGGTGAGGTATTGGAGGAATACTGTCACTTGTAGTGCATAAGAATAGAAGATGTAGTTGTAGGAGTAGGCCTCATAACCTCCCTTGCCTGTTAAGCCATTCAAAATGAACAAGTCTCCACTCCTCTTTCCTTCCAGCTCATCATATTCCTTGATTTCATGGGAGACCACAGATCTGTCTATCTTGGCCATAAATATATTCAGTGATGGAGCATTCATGAGAACCCAGAGATTGAACTCCATTTATAGGATCATAGAGTCACACAACATGGAAAACAGACCCTTCAGTCCAGCTCACCCGTGCTGACCCAACATCCCAATCTGACCTAATCCCATTTGCCAGCATTTGGCCCATATCCCTCTAAACCCTTCCTATTCATGTATTCATCCAGGTGCTTTGTAAATGATGTAATTGTACCAGCCGCCACCACTTCTTCTGGCAGCTCATTCTGTACATGCGCCACCCTCTGTGTGGGAATGTTACCCCTCAGGTCCTTTTTAAGTCTTTTACTTTTCACCTTAAACCTATGCCCTCTAGTTTAAAATTGCCTATTAACCCTATCCATACCCCTCAAGATTTTGTAAAGCTCAATAAGGTCACCCCTCAATCTCTGATGCTCCAGGGGAAATAACCCCATTTTATTCAGCCTCTTCCTATAGATTAAGCCCTCCAGACCTGGCAACGTTCTTGTAAATCTTTTCTGCACCCTCTCAAGTTTAACAACATCCTTCCTTCAGGAGGACAACCAGAGTTGTGCGGAGTATTCCAAAAGTGACCTCACCAATGTCCTGTACAGCTGCGACATGACGTCCAAACTCCTATACTCAGTGTTCTGACCAATAAAGGCAAGCATGAAAAAGTTTCTCCCCTTCTAGCCTGGACCCCTATTAGACTCTGCAGCCAGCAGTAACAACCTCTCAGTATCTACCCTGTCAATCTCCTAGATTATTGCGGATAGATAGGAATGTGGAATTCAGATCAGAAATGGATGAAACTGAACCCAAGTGCTGATCTTATTGAATGGATCAACAGGCTTGAAGGGGCGAATGGGCTACTCTGCTTCTGATTCATATATTCACATGTTGACGGTACTGCCTCTAGTACAAATATGTTCTTCCTTCAATATGGCAGCCAACAACCATATAGTACTGCTGACATGGTCTCACCAATGTATTTTATAATTATTATCATGAACACTTCCTTGTTCTTGTACTCTAGTTCATTTTCAACAAAGGCCAACATGCCATATACCTTCTTAATTGCTATCTCTATCAGCATGCTAACTTTATGTTGCTAGTACAGTTACACTCGAGTCACTCTGAACATTGTGTGAAAGATTCATATTTTTTAAAAAAATTGCTTTCTATCCTTATTGATTATATTGAATAACCATAGCCTATCCCATTTTAAACTCTATATTGGGCAAACTTGTACCCCTGTCTTTTATCCTGTGTTTCATTCCACCTAGCTTGTATCATTGGCAAACATTAATGCATTACTTTTGGTTTCCTTATGTAAATCATTGAAATACACTGAACAGCTGAGGCCCCCGTATTTGTCTTTGTCATCACTGGTCATCAACTTCCAACTTGAAAATGCCCTGTTATCCCTGTTCACTGCTTATAGTTTGTCAATGAATCGTCTGCTCAGGCTAATAGATTACTCCCAAAATCATGAGCCCTTATCTTCTTTATTAATCTTTTTTCTTGTGGAGCCTTATCCAGTAAATTTTCAAAATCAGTGTATATCACATTTTGGTTCACTTTTATTTGTTTAAAACAAAACTTTGCTCACCAACAAGGAACTGGAGCCGCTGGAAACCTGAAACAGCAACAGAAATTGCTGGAGAACCTCAGCAGGTCTGGAAGCATCTTTGGAGAGAAAGCAGAGTTAATATTTTGAGTCCCGTGATTCTTCATCAGAATATTGAGTCTGCTTTCTCCTTAGAGATGCTGCCAGAACTGCTGAGGTTCTCCAGCAATTTCTGTTTTTGTTCCACTCAGAAGCACATTAGGAGAGTGTTCAGTAGGATGAGCAAATATTGAGAAAAAAGTGTTGAATAATTTGTTCAGTGCCACATGGTATCATCTAGCATGTTAACAATTGGATGCTAGCTCTTCAGCAATGTACCCAAGAGTTCCTGACTTTGCACTTATGGGACAATGCTCCAACAAAGATAGATCTCCATTCAGTATCTTATTCAGTATGATTTTCTGCAGTAAATGATGCACAACGAGTGTTAAGAGTTTAAATACTCTCTAACTGTCCAAATGTAGCCATCTGATTCCTGCAACAAATCTTTTATCTGTAACATGTCCTTTGCTGAGTTTCATCAGTTGCTTCTGACCAAGCTCATTTAAAAACATTGATCTCATCTTCAGATCCAACTTCCTCCTGAACTATCTGACGAGGAGCTCTCGTGGTGCATTGTGTTCTGCACCTGAAGCTCTGAGTCCGAGACCCATTTCAGGAGTTGTTGGTCATGGACTGTGCATCATCAAACAGGTTGATTGTCGATCTGCAAAGCCTTCCAATATGCCTATGGGAGACAGTGAGAGTGGGAGTACCTCCTGGCTAGCCAAAACCTCTCATATTGTAGCTGCAACATAGGAGCCGTCCCATATGAAAAAAAAATTCATGTGCAGGTCCTCGACAAAGGATGAACCCCTTGACAAGTATCCTCTTTACTTTCAGGGAATACCAGAAAAGAGAAAACTCTTCAATTCTTCAACTGTGGAACATTGTGCATCTCCTCCCTCCCTTTTCTCTGTTATTGATGTCAGTGCCTTCAGTTGCTCAGAATCCACTCTGTAGAAATTCCTCCCTTAAACTCACCACCTTTCCTTTTCTCTGTCCACCATTAAAAAAATCTTCTCAAGTCCAATAATTTCAATTAATTGTTAGTCAACTTTCCAGCTGTCTCCTTCCACAGTTCAACATTAATTTCCCTTTCTTCACCGAAGGTTTACTCTGACCTCTTTATAGAGCACTTTAGAACATTTCCTTTCTGTAGGTGGGTTAGTGATGGTTAAAAGCTCCATGGATATGGATATGTGGTGGTGGACGGTAGTGGGTGGAAATGGGTGCAGACGCTTTCTGCACTGTATGGATTCTGTGATTCTATGATATTTGAATATTTTGATCAGAAATGAATATATTTTGCCTAAGATATGTGGAGAAGAATTATTTCACAATTCATTTACTTGTAATTTACTCTCCAGGGAACAGAGACAAAGCTAATCGAGCTGTGATCCAGATCTGTACACACAAAGTAATATGGATGAGCCAAAACTGGCCCAGCACAGAGATGACCCATATACTCCTGTATTACTACACTATTCCAAGGTATGGAAACTATAGATTCCTTGGAATGTCCATTTGATTTGGTATTTTGGTAAGGTTTTGCCCTGTTTCTGGTTAATTATGCATCCTTTATTAAAAGTCTATTTGTCTCTATTCAGACTACTGACATTTCATTGAACATTTTGGTGATAATTTTCACTCAGCTGATAGGCAATGGCTTTTGCTTTTCAGGCAGTCTGCATCAGCTTCAATATTCCAGCTCATGTTTTGTGCGGTTATTTCAGAGAAAAGCTCCCTTCAATATGCCGTACTAATACATCATCATATGAGGTTATAATTTTCCCAATTAGATGTGCTTCTAGAAGTGAATTATTGCATGGGCCTGTCGAGTTTGTATCCATGTATCCCACCGTATCCCTTGCTACTGTTAACGGTACAGCCCAGTTTTGAGAATCCTTAATTTACATGTTTCTGATATTCCTCTCCAGCCTAGTATTTCATGGTGTTAAGTTATGGTTTGACATTGTCATTCTTAAGTAATCATTTATTATATTGTAAACCAAGGCAAGGCAGAGTTAGTGGGCTATACAACTGAGAAGGTCATCACTTATTTCCACCGTTACAAATTGTCCACTCTTAAGCATTTTCCAAACAGGCACCATTAGACAATGATCTGTCGTATGAATGTGGGCAGTTTGCACCCTCCATAGACCTTGTGACAAATTGCATTGCTCTTACCACCTTGTAGGATGCATTTGCCCGATGGAGCGCTGAATGGAAATTGACTGTGGAGCATCTGATCTTTGTGATTCAATAGCATGTAATGTGTGACAAAGTCAGTGGCACAGGCTGAAATAATCCCTCAACACCCATCAGCCTCCCCCAGAATATTATGCTTGTTGAATGATGGTCATTGCATTTGTAAGGATTAACAGGACAATTCCATTGTCAGAAGCTCCTAACAAGAATTACCATTCACGGGGCGCCCGTGAATGATTGATGTACAGAGTCAGTTGATTAGTGCTGGTTTAGTAAAGTTACAGATTTCAGGTTAAGGCTGTCTTGACAGAGATCTAGCCGAGTAAGAGTTCTCAGCAGTCAGTTCAACTTGGCTAAGGATGGCCGCTGGTGTATTTTGATATTTTCTCTTGTTTCCATTTGCCACTCTCTTTGTATGGAAGAGTGCTGTAGAATATTTAGGACAGTGGCGAAAGACTTCTTCTCCCTGTCTCACCTCTGCACAGGATTATATGGAGAGTGCTGTTGTGGCACAGTGGCAGTGTCCCTTCCTCTTAGCCAGGAGGTCTGGGTACAAGTCCCACCTGCTCCAGTGGTGTGTGATAACACCTCTGAACAGATTGAGTAGAACATATGTAGAGTTGCATGGATGAAGCTGAATCAGTGAGCAGACTAAATCCCTAGCAACACCTTCATCAGGGTCTAGGCCCGAAACGTCAAGTTTTCCTGCTCCTATGATGCTGCTTGACCTGCTGTGTTCATCCAGCCCCACGCTTGTTATCTCGGATTCTCCAGCATCTGCAGTACCTTTTATCTCTGAAGAAATAAGCTAGCCCACTTGAAGCCTTAATATGTGTACCTCAGAGCACAGCTGTATCTCCAGTGCCTAGAAATCAAAGGCACATAGGAACACTATTGCCTCAAAATTCCCCTCCAAGCTACAAACCATTCCAATTATGATCAGTTATTCATTGTTGTTGGATTCCAATTTCGAAACTTGCCATCTGATAAACACTGGGGGAAGCACCACTATCACAACACATTTGCAGGGAGAATGTCCATTGCTACCCTTTCAAAGGCAATTAAGGATATGCAGTAAATACTGGCCTTATCATAGAATGTCTACATTGTGGAAGCAGGCCATTTGGCCCATTGAGTCCATACCGACCCTCTGAAGAGCATCCCGGCTAGATCCGTCCCCCTACCCTACCCATGAAACCCTGTGTTTCCCACGGCTAACCCACCTACCAGCATGCCCTCGGAAACTATGGACAATTTGGCATGGCCAATCCACTCAGCCTGCACATCTTTGGACTGTGGGAGGAAACTGGGGAACCCAGAGGAAAACCACCCAGACATGAGGAGAATGTGGAAACTCCACACAGACAGTTACCCGAGGGTGGAATTGAACCCGGGTCCCTGGTGCTGTGAGGCAGCAGTGCTAACCACCGAGCTACTGTGCCAACGCTTATCTGCAAAGCAGACATGTTAGAAAATGTATTAAGTGGTCACAAGTATAGGAAATCTGAAAATAAAATGTACTGCAGATTTACTTTGCAGCTATTCTTCGCAGCTAGTATTTAATCCATTTGGAGATTTCTTGGCTTGGGATATAATCTCAGCAAATTGGAGATCAAAGTGCAGAGATATTTCTGTGCTCACACAGATCAAAGTTCAACCTGAGAACAACAAAGAAGAAGGAAGAACAAATGTACATCCATTAAGCACACAGAGATGGATATCATTGATTCAGTTCTCTTAGCAAAGGCTCGCAAACAAAAACATATTTGTGTGGGTTTTTGTGTAGCCCTTACAAACATGCTCTAAGATAGAATAAGATTTTCCTATGAAACTTGGCACCGTCTCTTCAGGATGTGTGTAGTTAGTCAGATATTTTTTGTGCAGACTATGAGGGAAAGTACATGGAACACAAAGAGCTCTTTTCAATTCTTTATTTCTTTTTGGTCAGCATGATTGCACGTAATCTGTGCTTAAACGTTGTTCTGAAGAAGTGCAGTCAGGTTCGTTTCCTTTTGAATGAAGCATCAAACTGAGGCCACATTTGACCTCTCAGGTGAATGATAACAATCCCAGGGCACTATTCTCCTGATGCAAGGCACTGCTGATGCTCGAGTTCTGAAACAGGGACAAATAAAGCTGGAAAATGTCGGGCAGCATCTGTGGAGTGGAGCCAATGTTAATGCTTTAGGTCGATGACTTTCATCAGACCTAAAGGGAAATGGAAGTGTAAGAGTTTTTGAGCTAGAGAATGGGTAAAGGGATATAGAATCGTAGGACCCCTACAGTGTGGAAGAAGGCCATAACGCCCGATGAGTTCACACAAACCCTCCAAAGAACATCCCACACAGACCCACCCTAACACTACATTTCCCACAGCTAACATGCCTAACCTGCACTTGCCTGCACACTATGGGCAGTTTAGCATGGCCAATCCACCTAACCTGCACACCTTTGGACTGTGCGAGGAAACCCACACAGACACGGGGAGAACATGCAAACTCCACACGAACAGTTTCCTTAAGGTTGAATTCAAACCCGAGCCCCTGGCGCTGTGAGCCACCATGCCACCCATAGGAAGGGTGAAAGAGAAGATCTGTGATATGTTTACAGGTCAAGGGAAAAAGATTTCATGGCACAACTGGCAAAAGGAGTAGTAATTGAATATAGGACAAACATTGTCTGAGGTGTGAATTGCAGCATAAAAATTTGAATAAAACATGAAGGGAAAACAAAATGAAACAAAGTAAACATCAACCCAATAAAACAGAAAAGACAGAAGCACAAATGTTAAATAGGAGAAAGAGATTACGATCTAAGACTTCTGAACTCAGTGTTAAGTCCAAAAGTTGTGGTAGAGAGTGGGATGTCCATTTCATTGTTCTGGAGAGGAGGGGAAGGGGTGACAGTAGAAGTGCATGAAATGGATTGGACACTTTGGAGGCCCTATCAACTACACTGAATGGGATTGTTTGGGTGAGAGAAAAGGAAGACGTATGATAAGCTGTTGGGTCAAAATCCTAGAATTCTCTCTGTAACGACTTTGTTGGGCTACCTACAGAACATGGAGTACAGTGGTTCAAGAAAGCAGCTCACTACTACATTCTCAAGGGCAAACTGGGAATAAATGGCCATAAATGTTGGCCTAGACAATGGCTTTCACATCTCATGAGTGAATTTTTCAAAAAAAATGCATTAGTGTGGAAGGCAGAATCATCAGGACAGATTTGATGGAAACAGGGAAACTGAAACAATGGATTGGCATCATCACAGCAAATGAGGAAATGTAGTCAAGTTATCATGGATAGCAGTCCGTGGATTTTTTGTGAGCATTAGTAGATAGGCTATTTCCAGAAATGTGGACAGGGATGTCAGAGAAGGAAAGAGAAGTGTTAGAAGTGGTGGAAGGTCATTGACCTGAAGCATTAAGTCTGTTTGCTCAGGTAAAGAGGAGGAAAGGTAAACATTTGAAGTGGAATCAATAAGATGTTTCAGTTCACAGTTGGATCAGGAGATAGCAGAATGTAATCATCAATGTACCTGAAAAGGTCACGAGAAGAGTGAGCCTGAGTAGGTGAATGAATATTTCACATATCCTACAAAAAAGTAGGTATAACATGGACCCATACGGGTATGACTTGCGACAACTTTTATTTGAAAGAAGTGAGTCCAGTTGAAAGATCTCCATATTGAAGAGGAAATTGTTTGGGCCTGGAAATTGGAAATTATTGAACGGGTGGAGGGCAACAGAAAAATCATGGCCATTGTTCAGAAGAGACTGGACAAGAACAGAACACAAATGAAGTTGAGATAGGAAGAAACAAGCAGCAGGCTGAAACAGTTGGGAGACCTGAGGAATCTTGTTTCTGGATCTCTAGAAGGGGGTAAAAATGGTGTGTTTGGGGTCGGAGAACTGTGGGTTTGAAGACAATAAAGGGAAGACTTCCAAAAGGTACAAGGCCTGTAATACAATGGTTTGATTTTCAATGTAACTTGCTGTGCGCATTGGCTTTTTGCATTACAACAGTGACTACACTTCAAAAATTGTGAAATGCTTTAGGATTTCGCCTAAGAAGAAAGTGGGAAATCTTACAGAGACTGAACAAGTGATCCTTCCTGAGAGTGGGAAATGATACATTGTTGGTTCTTTAGAGAAAGCATAATTACTAAATGAAATTGACCAACCTCATTTTCTCAAGGACATTGTCTATAATAGTTATTATTGCTTGATCCCAAATGTCTGCTAAACATTTGGGAAAATTTGCGTTGAAGTAAATGAACCCAATGTTGATTCATAAAATGAAGTATAGGTAGATCTCCTACAATGTGGTAGTTGCGTTCTTGTGTGACCTTGAGCTATAGAAAATCACCACCGAAAATGATTATAAGGAAATGGCTATAAAAAATCACTTAAACCTGTACAGCAGAAAGTTCATGTTCTCCAAACAGCATCCACTATTCATCAATTGCGTTACAGCCAATTTGCGTTAAAGAAATACGCATTATAGCAGAACTACCTGTAAGTGGTTAGTTCTTAAGGATCCAAAACTAAATTGGTAGGGAGTTACTGACACACTGCACTATTTCTGGTATACTCTGCTATTTTCGAGAAGCGGATATAGTCCTAAGAGCTAAAGGGATCAAAGGGTATAGGGAGAAAATGGGAACGGGAATTGCACAATCGGCCATAATCATGTTGAATGTTGGAGCAGGTTCAAAGGGTTGAATGGCCTACTCCTGTTATTTTCTATGTTTCTATCTTAACTTTCTATTCTGAATAGCTAGCAAGGATGGCAGCCTCAAGCCAATGGGATCCTTCATTAAATGTTCAGGTCAGAGTTTGGTGTGGTCATCAGGACCAGACCATATTTCTAACTTTTGAGCTGAGTGGGGACACCATGGTGACTTCCTGCCCAGTGAAGACAATGGAGTTGGTACACGAAGAGATGCAAGAACTAAATTTAGATCCATTTCCAGGTGAAGGAGGAGTACTCCTGGTAACCCTTTCCTGTAACTAGCTTGAATGGCAAGGGTATCATTCTGTCTGCTGAATTTCCTCTTGGGCAACTAACTACTGACGTGCAGATGACTGATGCATTGAGAGATGGCTTTTTAATTGCATTTGTCCCTCCTCACTCCCTTGTTCTCAGCTAACATCAGTGATGTAATGTGCCGGGACCAATGAAGGATGGCCAAGAATTGCAGTCTTGGCATCATCATCTATGTCCTGAGAACAAATAGAAAAATAAATCCATTAATCGTATGTAAGAAAAATAAAATTTGACACCATCAGTTATCATATTCTAAAATCTCATAATAAACTGATCTAACTATGAAAATATGACCCAAAATGTAATGAGAATAAAATTTGATTTTTCAGCTTTTGAAAGATTAATGGGTAATGTTGCTGGACTGGTGGGTATTAATATATTGTAAGCTGATAACATGATGCCATCAATCTGTTATATGGCCTATTTAACAACTGCAGATCATAAGCCTGGAGCATTTTGAAAAATACCCTGTGTATCAAAGTGCAATGGAGCTTGGTTGCCAGTGTGCAGGAAGTGCTGCAGTGACCTTTATTTGGTTTCCATGTGTTGTCATCACAGTTCTGCCCTTTGGTAGAAGCACTAAATAAACAACAAAGTTTTTCGTTTTTGAATGCTTTGCCAAAGGCATCAGCTTTATTACTGAACTGTCCCTGCTCTGAAACTTGCCATTAGCCTCACTCATTTGTACGAAGTGCTGGCATTTTATCGGAAGTTGTGTCTTTTCCCATTGCTCTCTTCCACCCTCAGATCTGCTATGCTATTGCAGTTTGATGGAGATGTTGGCACATCAGCATACCAAGTATAGGAGGGATAAAATACTCTCCCAGCTCCTGCTACTTTTCACAATAACCAATGTGAATCGAATTGTTTTTTTATTCAACATATTTTGTACAACAGCAGTTTCAGTGCAGAAGCACATTTCGCCCCAGGTTCTGCCACGCTGTGGTATTTAGAAGCAGATGCGGTAGTAACTTCCAAAAGAAAATTGACAATGTAAGTTTTGCACAGCAATTGACTAACTGATAGTTCTAGGGACACAGGCACATTTGACTAAATGGCCTCCTTCCGTAGACGATTCTATATACTTTGAGTGACTGTGACTAAGGTAGAAAAAGTTCACACCATTCCCCTCTTCTCCATACATCCAATGGCTTATACTGTTCTGTTTCCATAGTTCAATGACACTTCCACTGATTACCTTACCCAGGAGACACTTGTGTCTTGGCCTCGAGTGTAATTTTATGCAGATGATTTGGCCATCATGTCTTCGTCTAATCTTCTTGCATGCATCTTTCGCAGCAAATACCAAAATGGCTCCCCAGTTTCAGACAGGTTGATAGGAGACTGTTATCAGTCTTTTACATCAGGATCAAAGGCAATTGTTAGCAATCTGCCTAGAAATGCAGAGGATAATTCCAACTTTTACCACTTGGTGGAAATAACTGCCCTCTTTACGCCTCACACCATTTGAAGCTAGTGGAAAGTAGATTCATAAAGGTGTCAAATATGCTTTTAAAATACTTATCACCCGTTTTCTGTCTGTGGTTGATAATTACAATTACTGCACTGTTGAGGCTTTTGTGGTGCAGTGTAGAATCCCTGCCTCTGGAGCAGGAGGCCAAGGTTCAAGTCCCACCTGCTTCAGGAGTGTGTCGTAACATCTCTTAACAGACTCATTTGGAAATATCTACAATTAATCCACATTAATTAGTGCACAATGTGAAAAGCTACTTTGGATAGAAGCTTCTTCAAGACTAGTAGCAATGATATACAGAAAGATCTAGGTGTACATGTCCATAGTTCCCTGAAAGTGCCAACACAAGTGGATAAGGTGATCAACAAGGCCTTAAGGCATCATTTGTCGGGGCAGAGAGGATAAAAATCGGTAAGTTACGTAGCAGCTGTGTAGAACTTTACTTAGGCCACATTTGGACTATTGGGTACAGTTCTAGTGACCATACTCCCAGAGGATTGTGGAGGCTTTGGAGCGGGTACAGAAACGGTGACCAGGATAGTACCTAATTTGGAGAGTATCAGCTATGAGGAGAGATTAGACAAATTTGGTTTGTTTTCACTTGAATGTCAGGGGCTGAGAGGTGACCTTATAGAAGTTTTCAAAATTATGACAGACATGGACAGAATGGATAATTAGAAGTTTCTTCCCAGAATTGAAATGTCAACTAATAGGGAACGTAAGTTTAAAGGAGATATGAGAGGCAGATGTTTTAAACAAAGGGTGGTAATTGCCTAGAATGCACTGCCAGAGGAGGTATTGGAGGTGGATACAGTAGCAATGTTTAAGAGGGATGTTGGCATATACATGAATAGGCAGGGAATAGAGGGATATGGACTGTGTAGAGGCAGAAGGTTTTTAGTTTAGAAAGGCATCATCTGTTGGCACGGTCTTGGTGGGCTAAAGGGCCTGTTTCTGTGCTGTACAGCTCTTTGTCCAAATTTCTTAATTTGAGACAAGCCTACTGCTTGAAGAGGTTCATTATTAATTATGTCTCAGTGTTAAAGGTGGATGTACAATGCTTAAACTTGGCAGTTCCAGATCACCATTTGTGGGACTCAAAATGGGAACCATTACAAATGGCCACAATAGCTGAACATGAATACAGAAAGAAGGTCTATAATAAATTAAATACGATCACACACTCAAATCTAAAATTGACTGCATTTAAACTGAGTGTAACTTCCTTTAATTGTGTAGTCTGTTTATTGCAGGAAGGAAGTGCGTGAGCTTGGACTGACCATATTGGTGGATGCTCGCAGATGTCATCCCACCCTTACCCTCTTCAGAGCGTTTACTGCACTGCAGGTGAGACATCAGTGAACACCTGATTGTGGAAATTACCCTTCATTCCTTACTAACAATTTAAAGTTGTAACTGAACCCCCAACATTCTGAATTTTCATCTGAATTTTTATTTTGTTTGTATTTTTAAATTGTTGTATTTGCACAATATCTAATTCCCCTGTAAGTTACAATCTTTTTCAATTTCTCGCCTCCTCTTTGACGCAATTAATTATGTGAAACTTAAGAAAAGTTAGTTCAGAAAAGACCAATGTTTGCCTGGTTTGATTTTGACCATCCTGATAGTCACACAATTCAATAATAACAGAATTGTTGACTAATCACAGTGATAAACCTTTATCAATTAATTAAAAACAAACCAAGACAGGATGGGAGACAAATTCCAATGGGGGAGGCTTTGGGGCACCATTGGCTCAAAGTAAGCCGTTAGCCCCAAACACACAAAACATAACACAGAATCAGCTTTCAAATCATTCATTACTGTATCAAAAATATTAATTTCTGACAGAAATCCAGATAATTTGCATTTGAATGAATCAACACTATCTGCTTCCATCACCTGCCGCAGAGTCTGTCGATAGATCAAACACTCATTACATGTTTCTGCACACTAGTTTTTACCGTGGTTCAAGTGAAGGCTGTCCTTCTGGTTTTACTCTTCTGGACAATGTGAAGCACCTCACTACTGTCTAGTCCTATGGACTGTAATTTTTTTCTTTTATTCTTTCCTGGGATGTGTTTCATGGGATGTGGATGTTGCTCTTAAAGCCAGCATTTGCTGCACATTCCAACCTCACTTATACTGAGCGGCTGGCTCAGCTATTTCAGGGGGTAGTTCAGAGTCGAGCAGATTGCTGCGGATCTGGATTCACTTGTAGACCGAACCACATAGAGATGGAAGATTTCATTCTGTAAAACGTACTAATGAATCAGATGGGCTCTCACAGTACTTAATGATAGTTATTAACTGAGACTACCTTTAATTCTAGATTTATGATTGAATTTCCATGAGTTGCTGTGGTCAGATTTGTACTTGCATTAACCAAGAGCTTTGGTTTACATGTGGCGCTATTGTCTCTCCCCCATTAACCATTGCCAATGGCTTGGTGGCCCATCGAGGATGGGCAAGTGTCTCACTCTTGCTTGCATTAGATCGATTGTGGGAGGCATCCAGAAACCTGTCTGACTGCCTTTCCACATTCTGGAATGCAATAGATAATGTCACTGGGCAACCAAACCATAGGCCTGGACTAGTGATCCAGAGAGTCATTATGTGTAGTGACAACAGAAATGTATGACTCCAACATGTTCATAACAAGAACACACAAATTGAAAACAGTTTCTTGTGTATCTCAGCCAAAGTACACAAAAGTACTGCTCATCTCATCAGGAACTTGGATTTTCCACATGGCTGCTTTTCATATGTGCATCCATGTAATATCCAGCAATTTTACACTAGAACAATCAATCAAGGCAGTCAGCAATTGCTTTTAATACTCAATGTCTGAATCTGCTTGTGTAAAGTGAAAAGGAGAGAGCCCAAGAGATCGTAGGAACTGCCGATGCTGGAGAATCTGAGATAACAAG
>JAHRHZ010000029.1:17534797-17734309 GCA_024137785.1 Ginglymostoma cirratum
CAGATGCGGCGGAGGCGAAGGAATTGGGAATAGGGGATGGCATTTTTGCAGGAGGGTGGGTGGGAGGAGGTGTATTCCAGGTAGCTGTGGGAGTCAGTGGGCTTGAAATGGACATCTGTCTCTTGGTGGTTGCCCGAGATGGAGACAGAGAGGTCCAGGAAGGAGAGAGAAGTGTTAGAGATGGTCCAGGTGAACTTCAGGTTGGGGTGGAAAGTGTTGGTGAATTGGATGAACTGTTCGAGCTCCTCGTGGGAGCACGAGGCGGCGCCGATGCAGTCATCAATGTAACGGAGGAAGAGGTGGGGTTTAGGGCCAGTGTAGGTACGGAAGAGGGATTGTTCCACATAACCTACAAAGAGGCAGGCATAGCTTGGACCCATGCGGGTACCCATGGCCACCGAAACGTCAAGTTTTCCTGCTCCTATGATGCTGCTTGACCTGCTGTGTTCATCCAGCCCCATGCTTGTTATCTCGGATTCTCCAGCATCTGCAGTACCTTTTATCCCTGAGACAGAGATGTTGGCCAGGGAACAGGGTGCTATGTTAAAGCGGCAAACAACTGGAAATTCAGGGTCTTTTTTGCAAGCAGAACGTAGATGGTCTGCAAAGCGGTCACCCTGTCTACGCTTTGTTTCCCCAATGTAGAGGAGACCATATTTTGAGTAGCGAATGCAGTAGGCTAGATTCTGGGAAGTGTAGGTGAAGTGTTGCTTCACCTGGAAGGTATGTTTGGGCCCTTGGATACTGGGGAGGGAGGAGGTAAATGGGCAGGTGTTGCATCTTGGCCGGTTGCAGGGGAGGGTGCAATGGGGCTGTTGGGGGGGTGTTGGGGGTGAAAGAAGTGTGGACCAGGGTGTCCCAGAGGGAATGGTCCCTGCGGAAGGCGGAGAGGGGAGGGGAATATGTGTCTGGTGGTTGCAAATCGCTCGAGGTGATGGAAATGGCAGCTGATGATCTTCTGGATGTGGATGCTGGTGGGATGGTAGGTAAGGACAAGGAGAACCCTATCGCTGTTGTGGGAGAGAAGAGAAGGGTTGAGGGCTCTGTCGACCACTGAGCTGGGCAATCCTCGGTTGAGGATGAAGGTGGATATTTCTGAGGCTCCCTTGTCGAAGTTGGCCTCATTTGAACATATGTGACGGAGACAGAGGAACTGAGAGAATGGAGTGGAGTCTTTACAGGAAGCAGGGTTTGAGAATATATAGTCCAGATGGCTGTGGGTGTCATTGGGTTTGCAGGCCAGTGTATCTCCAGAAATGGAAACAGAGATGTAGAGGAAGGGAAGGGAGGAATAAGAGATAGACCAGGTGAAAGTGAGGGAAGTGTGGAAATTGGAGGCAAAAGTGATGAACTTTTTCAATTCTGGATGAGAGAGGGAAGCAGCACCGATGATATCATTGATATATCGGAGGAAGAGTTGTGGGTGGGGACCGTTAATTGGCTAGGGAAATGGTCTCTGTCCCTCAGGGACAGGCTGGTAGGATCCAATGGAGATATGTGTGTGGAAGCAAGTTTGAGAGAGGGTGGACGTGGTGGTGGTGTGTGGAAGGATACAGAGACACATTGCAAAGCATGCCTCCAATGGGTACAGGGAATTTGAAAATGATGTCTCCCCCACCCCTTGGCGATACGAGCCTGCACCGTTAAAGCTACGATGCTTCTCACTTGGCATGGATCTCCCCTTGTGAGGTTGTGGGTAAGGTCATTAATCTGCCATTAGTTTGGCAACTGCAGAGCCATAATATGCCCAAGCCTCTACTAGCCCCATAGAATTGCAGCTTGGTTAGAGTGAGCAGGTGGGAAGGTGGCTGGAAGGTGACAAGCTTATTTTGATAAGCATTCCCCCCTCACCTCTGCCATGCCACGTTCAACACCAATGACAGAGGGAGTGTGGGCTGTGTAAAATCCAACCCATGTGTTGAAGACAACATTTATATCAAAATTAATGCCTAACACACATCCTGGCAGTAAAAACCTGTGTTTGTATTTTTGGGATGTTGGATTTCCCTACGATGAAGAAATCCATATATTCTTAATTCGTTTCAACTTGTGTATGAACCAAACATAGTCATTTATTTTCTAATCTGGAATTTTTAATTAGGAATGAAGGCGATCAGTGGTTTGAACTTTCTGGCTTGCTGTCTGTGGAAGTACATCAAAGTGATTGGCATCATTATTTGCCTGCTGACAGCATTATCACATTCCATTCATTTAGCATGAGCTTTAAGTTATCATTGGCCAAGAAGGAAACATAGCCACACAACTAACAAGATCTTTGAGAACAATTTTCTCTGAGGACAGTAGCTTCACCACACACCGAAAAATCCAAACCATTTCACCAATATACAATGTGTTTTTGTTTTAAAGCTAGGTTTACGTATCAGAGCAGAACACCTGCTCTCTACTGTATCCTTTAGTGAGCTGAGTATTTTTTGGTGACCAATTACTGGAATTTTTTATTCAAGCTACAACATTAATATGTATATATCAAAGTTTCCTCCTTGAAAAAGTAGGCTGTTTAACCATTTTGCAGTATATTTATAAATTGCGCAATTCCCAGGTTTGTTCAATATGATCAAAAAGTCTTGCTTCACCAACATGCTACATCAATCATTTAAATGAATTGACGGGCCAAAAAGGCTTTGAAAATAATTGGAAGAGCTCCACGATAATGCTGGATTAGAGGTAGAGGGATCAAGATAAAAATAAATTATTGGGGAAATCGTGGGTGCAGGGAGGGCTGGTTTCCACTCCCCTGTACCTTGGATCAGGGCAGTATCTCTGTGATTGTGAATGGCACTGATCATCATCTCAAGTTGCTGTTGCTGTCTCCCTGGAGAACACTTGGCTTAGCCAGGCCTTTTACTGGTGTAGACGAGAGACCAACTGATGGCCTGCCTGTCTGCCTTCTGGTGCACTCCCCCATTGTCAACCTTCTTGGAATGTCCTTATGGTACTAATATAAGGCAAGAGGGCTGGGAACTCTTGCCTTCCCTCTTATACCCACTCAATCTCACTGACAGCCCCATTTGCTCTGAATATTGTAAGAGGCCTGGAAAGAATAATTAATGTTCACTGCAGAAATAAGGACACAGTATCGCGTTTCATATTCTTTTAGTGAATGAACTATGTTAGGCCAAACACTTTTTCTTGCTGCAACTATCTACAGAGGAGAGAGCTTGCCCAGAATGGATGAGAGTGAGCCCTGACGCAGTGTCATAAGGTAAGCCCAATGGTGAAAGATGGCACCTGAGGATTGGACACTTCAACATTAGTTGGGTCTTGCGAGGTGGTGGTGGTTCTGTGTTGCTTCAGACTCCTATGTAGATGGACTTCTCTTTAAGCTATATCTTCTCATTTTCTCTGAAAATTAGCAAAATGGTGCCGGATTATGGCAACAAATGAAAACTTTCCACTGTATTTTACTGTTTTTCTCAGTGTAAAATACACGTGACAATAAATAATTCATTCATTCCTTCATTAACTATCCATCATTTTAACATGTCATGGGAATCGTCCACCATTTCCCCTTTTCCCAACAGCTGCCATTTTAGCATGCTCTGTAAAAGAATGAACTTGTGTTTATATAACACCATCCACAGCCTTAGGCTTAAAACTAATGAAGCACATTTTTTCACGTCTCATATTGTTACTGTTACAATGTCGAAAACATCACAGCTAATTTGTGCAGAGCATCTCCCACAGATACACAGCAATGTGACCATGACCAGTTTATCTATTTTAATTGAACACCAGAAAGGAGTGCTTTCCATCTTTATTCCACAGATTTGAGAGGGCAGGTGTGGACTCAATTTAACAATTCATTCAAGAAGTAATACCTCTGTGTTTGTGCAACACTCCCTCAGTATTACATTGAAATAAAGACATGCATTGATATTGCGCCTTACAGTACCAAAGAGTATTTCAAAACACTTTAAAGCCTATTAAATAGTTTTGAAGTTTAGTTGTTGTTGTTATGCGGAAAATGCTGCAGCCAAACAGCAATTTGATAATCTGTTATTGCGATGTTTTGACTAGTGCAGGAGATAACTCCTCCTTCACAATAGTATCTCTAAGTAAGGGGTCATCCACTTAAGATGAGGATGAATTTCTTCTCAAAGAAGGTAGTGAATCTGTGGAACTGTCGAGGACAGATCATGAGGAATATTCGAGGCTGAGACAGATTTTTAATCAGGAAGAGAATGAAGGGCTGTAGATAGCAGGCAGGGAAGTGGAATTGAGGATTATCAAATCAGCCATGATTTCAGTGAATGTCAGAGCAGATTTTGTGGGCTAAGTGGCCTACTTCTGCTCCTTGTGATTCTATGTGTTCTTTTACATACACTGGAGAGGGCAGGTGGGGCCACAGTTCAGCATCTCACCTGAGAGTGCGGCACTACCACGCTGCCATGATTTTGTTTTTTTGTGCTCACGCCCTGGAATAGGAATTGAACCCACAACATTTTGACTCAGACAGGGGTGCTGTAAAGATTTAACATCTCAACCCCACTCCTTGCCTGAGCATGGTGGTCCGGGGGTTAAACCATCACCAGTTGCTTCTCTCTAATGAGAGAGCAGCTCTATTGTCCAGTTGGAATATGACACCTTTTCCTTTTATGGCTGCTAAAAACCACTGAAATGTCAGTATTGACCACCAGGCACAACAATCAGGACAATTAGATCTGTGATGTTTAGGGTAGATATTTCAGTAATGTAATTCAACTGTCTCTTGTACTTAGATGATTATTCATGTTCTGCTACACAGCTGAATTTATTTCTAACTGTTTACAGGTTGCCATTCCAAATGCCATTAACTCTGTCCTGATTTTGGTGGAAAAAGACTCTACGTTCAGACCTGAAAGGGATCCACTTGTCCAGGTAAATCAGATTTTCAGTAAGATGAGAGTAAGAAGTTGCAGTACTCAGTTATGATGCTACAGTTAAGCTGGTTGGAATATTTCTGTGAGGTTATGAGGAAGCAACAAACCTGCCTGACCAACTCATCCAAAACTCTGATGCTTGTACTCTAACTCGCACCAAGTCCTGTTCAGCACCCTCCCTGTGTTTCCTGACCGACATTGCTTTCAACTTCAGCAAGGCCTTGATCTCAAAATTCTCATCCTTCTGTCTAACTCCTCCACAGTCTCGCTGTCTCCTTAGCACTGTAATATCATTCATCCCCACAACATGGTATGTTGGCTCAGTGGTTAGCACTGCTGCCTCACAGTCCAAGGGATCTGGGTTCAATCCCAGCCTCTGGCAATTGTCTGTGTGGAGTTTGCATGCTCTCCCCATGTCTGTGTGGGTTTCCTCTGGGAGCTCTGGTTTCCTCCCATAGCCCAAAGATGTGCAGGTTAGCTGGATTGGCCATGCTCAATTACCCATAGTGTCCATGGATGTGTAGGTTAGGTGGACCAGCCATGGGAAATGCAGGGTTATAGGGTAGTGGGGAGAGTCGATCTGGGTTTGTTGCGCCACATGGCCTGTCCCTGCACTAGGGATTCTATTCAAACATAGGAGGTATCCACATTCCACTCCACTCTTGTAAGCCATGCCTTCAACTGTTGAATGTTAACTTTTGATGCTCCTGCGAGCTGACTACGGATGTTTTATCACATTAAAGATGCTATCTAAATGCAAGCTAATGTGCAGCAATGCTTTTATTGGTGGACTCGGTATTAGTTTGAACTTATGTCATCTTGCCTTTCTTCCACTGTTTCATTTAATTATAGATTGATCTTTTCTAACAGTTGCACCATTCAATATCATTGATTGTGATTTGGAACGGAAACAACAAAATGGTTTCGGTTGGATGTAATACCTGGAAAGGAAAATGCATTTCCAGACAAATATTTGTGTAGAAATCATATTAAATCCTACTTTCATGTCAGCAATTAAATTCAGCATTTTTAGATTTGGGTCAGGCTGAAAAATGTAACTACTTTAAATGCAGTTGTTTTATGATAAACTTATGAGAATGATTTAACGCCTTTTCCAAGAATTCTTTTATTTCATTTGTCTGCCATAAATGTGGCCCGTCAATAGAATTCAGATGTCTTATAGCTTGGTGTGAACTTTGGCACGAGCACATCAGTCAACAACATGGGAGGAGGCTGAACAAACAAAGTCTCCCGGACTGATGACCAAAATTATAGCAATTTCCCGAATACAACAGGATTCCTCCTGGAAGATGCAGTGAAAGACGGGTATTGTCCTCCAGCAGACTCTGGCGCAGAGTTTGGCAGCGTGCAGGATTGTCTGTCCAAGTTTGGTCAATGTGGAACTTCAGATGAAGCCAGGTCCTCAGGGCAGGCAATTTTTTGTGATTCTGTGACACTTTTGTCCCCCACGGATCCTGGCACAAGTGTACATGAAGGTGGCCTGGGCATGCTAAATTGCCAATAGTGGCCAGGGATGTATGGGTAGGTGGATTAGTCATTGGAAATGCAGGGTTGCAGGAATAGGGTAGGCGGGTTTGATCTGGCTGGGATGCTCTTCGCAGGGTCAACATGGACTTGTTGAGCTGAATGGCCTGCTTCCACGCTATGAGTATTCTATCATGAGCCAAAATATTCTGATTCTGAAAAAAAAATCTCCACCTCTCATGGCTGTGAACGGTGTAACAGCTGTTTCAATAACGCATGGAGCACCTAACTCCTCTCAGTCCAAAGTTCAAAGATATTGAACATGTACAACCCTTCCAACAATGAACCTATTTTGTTCCACAATTAAACATTTACCAAATAATTGTTCTAATGTCAGCTCTCACAGGAAAGCATTATTGTGTATTAGGAGAAACATGAGCTTGCAAGGAGTCACTTGTTAAGTTTAATTTTTATTATTTTTTGCCCAATCTAGTATGAAATAGTGTCGTCGCTGAAGGCTCTTCACAAGCACATTGATGGTAGCCAACTGACGCAGGAATTTTCTGGAACGTTTCCTTATGATCACAATGATTGGATTCGCTTCCATATGGTTCGTATGTTCCATCTGAGGCAATAAAGTATTCCTATCTAAACTACCGTGGTAAAGCAGTCACTGTCACTGATATACTTGTTTAATGCTTGCACACTTGCATCTGGGAATATTAGCTTGACAAGTTCTCTCTAATATTGAGCATCCAACTCCAACGAATGCGGCTTTTCTTGAAAATGAAGTATTAGCAGAATTTCAATCGAGTCAAAGAATTTAAGGCTTTATACATATGGATTACTTGTAACTTAATGAATATTCACATGCGATCTCATTGAAACATAAAGGATTCTTAGGGGCTTGACAGGGTAAATGCTGAGAGGACGTTTCCTTTCATGGGAGAGTCTAGGACAAGAGAGCATAGTCTCAGGATAAAGGGAGCACCAATTTATGTCTGATACGAGGACAAATTTCTTCTGTCAGAGTGTGAGAGTGTTTGGGACTCCTTTGCCACAGAGAGCTCTGGGGCAGAGTTGCTGTGTATATTTAAGGCTGAGATCGATTCTTCATCAGTTGGGGAATCAAAGATTATGGAGAAAGTGCAAGATGCTGCTATGAGACATGTTAGATCAGGCAAGTTCTTACTGAATGGCAGAGCAGGTTCAATGGACTGAATGGCCTACTCCAGTTCCTATTTCTTACCATCTTATTGTCTTATGCTCACCTTCAGATGTATTGAAAGTCATTGGAATCTGCTCAACCTGAAAAGCTTAATATGAAAGCAAAGTTCTGCAGATGTTGAAAATCTGAAATAATGACATAAACTGTCGCAAGTACTCAAGCAGCCAGGCAGTATCTGTGGATAGAAACTGAGTTAACAAATGGAAATGCTAATCCTGTTTCTTGGCACAGTTGCTGCCTGGCCTGCTGAGCATTTCCAGCAACTTTTGTTTTTATCTTTGAAAATGCTAATTCAATGTGATGCTTATCCTGTACTCCCATGGAGGTACAGTCTTTAAATGTATACAAAAGAATTGCAGGATTACAGGAGAGTGCGTAGGTGGGGGGGGGGGGGTGTGGAAACGAGCCGAAATGCACTCGCTGAAAGTTGGCACTGATTGACACAGAAAGAGGTTGAAAGCTTTCAAGAAGGAGATAGGTCAAGTTCTTATGACTAAAGGGATTATAAGATATGGGGTCTCAGGGTGCTGAGTAGGATGATCAGCCGAGATCATATTGAATAGGAGGGCAGGCTTGAAGGGCCGAATAGCCTACTCCTGTTCCTATTCCTATGTTTCTAAATAGTCTTCTCTGTTCTATAACCTTTCCATGGTTCTGTAAAATCTTGATGGTGGAAAGAGTTTCTCCAAAGTTCAGTGCCAGTGATGGCACAGAGACCAGGAACACTTGATTCTTGACCAGTGTGTTCTAATGGATCCCAGCTCTGGCAGCAGTTTTTTTTTTCCTATTCATTTGTGGGATGTGGGCATTGCTGGCTGGCCAGCATTTCTTGCCCATCCCTAGATGCCCTTGAGAAGGTGGTGGTGAGCTGTCTTCTTGAACCGCTGCAGTTCTCCTGCTGTGGGTTGACCCACAATGTTATTAGGAAGGGAATTCCAGGATTATGACCCAGCGACAGTGAAGGAATGGTGATATATTTCCAAGTCAGGATGGTGAGTGACTTGGAGGGGAACTTGGAGGTGGTGGTGTTCCCATATATCTGCTGCCCTTATTCTTCCAGGTGGAAGTGGTCGTGGGTTTGGAAAGTGCTGTCTGAGGATCTTTGGTGAAACGGGAGATCCTAAGCTTGATCACTGTTATCCCGTCCTTCCTGGAAAGTGGTGAATGGTAAATGTGTATTGAATCAGATTTCATCTGTCACTCCCCCCTGTCGAATGGCTGATTGAAGACTCACACCTGAAGAATGATCAGTTGGATGCGTGTCAGTAACCCCCATAGAAACAGGACTTGAAGAGAAGTCAGCACTTCTGGAGTGAATTTTATTTGTATTCTTGTCAGGAAGAGTTTGTATTCTATCTGCTTATATCATTGCACAGAATTTGGAGCCCAGAAGTTTGCCATTTGATACAACCTGTCTACCCCAATGTTTGTGTCTCACATGAGCTTCCTGTCACTCTATTGATTTCTTTCCACTTTGACCTCAAATCTTTTCATTTCCTTCTTCCTTATACATGGTGTAGTATTTGCTCTTGGGTAAATCAATACTGTCATCATCAATCATTCCAAAGAACAGATGATGTATCCTCAGAACACTGTGTCTAAAGTAGTTCCTATTTGATCATTTAGTGCCTATGTAATATATCCATGTCCCATTATTCTGAACTCATCTGCATGTGGAGACACTTTCTCCATTTCTCAGATCTAACCCTGACTTTGTCATCAAGCCTGCTGATAAGGGTGGTGCTGTTGTGGTCTGGCGTACTGATCTCTACCTTGCTGAGGCTGAGCGTCAGCTCTCCGATACCTCCTCCTACCTTCCCCTGGACCATGACCCCACCATGGCACATCAGGCCATTGTATCCACTACGGTTATGGATCTCATTTCATCTGGTGATCTTCCCCCATCTGCTTCCATGCTAATAGTCCCCCAACTCCGT
The DNA here is from genome assembly GCA_024137785.1 of Ginglymostoma cirratum. NCBI lineage: Eukaryota > Metazoa > Chordata > Chondrichthyes > Orectolobiformes > Ginglymostomatidae > Ginglymostoma > Ginglymostoma cirratum. Next base: position 17,544,328 of record JAHRHZ010000029.1, read on the forward strand.
ACAACTCGTTTCTACCTCCTGCCAAAAATCCACAAACAGGACAGTCCAGGTAGACCCATTGTTTCAGCCTGTTCCTGCCCCACAGAACTCATCTCTTCCTACCTTGACTCAATCTTCTCCCCCCCGGTCCAATCCCTACCCACATACATCCATGATTCATCTGACGCCTTACGCTGGTTTCAAAGCTTCCAGTTTACCGGCTCTAGCCACCTCCTCTTTACCATGGATGTGCAATCCCTTTACACATCCATTCCCCACCAGGAAGGTCTTAGGGCTCTCCGCTTCTTCCTGGAGCAAAGACCTGAACCATCCCCACCCACCACCACCCTCCTCCTCTTGGCCAAGCTTGTCCTCACCCTCAACAACTTCTCTTTCAACTCCTCTCATTTTCTTCAGGTAAGAGAGGTTGCCACGGATACCCGCATGGGCCCGAGTTATGCCTGTCTTTTTGTGGAGTATGTGGAACATTCCTTGTTCCAGTCCTACTCCGGCCCCCACCCACGACTCTTTCTCCGATACATCAATGATATCATCGGTGCTGCTTCCCTCTCTCGTTGAGAATTGGAAAACTTAATCAATTTCGCCTCCAATTCCCACCCTGCCCGCACTTTCACCTGGTCGATCTCTGACTCCTCTATTCCCTTCCTCGACATTTCTGTTTCCATTTTTGGGGATAGACTGGCCACTAATATCCATTACAAACCCACCAACTCCCACAGCTAGCTGGACTATACGTCCTCACACCCTACTTCCTGTAAAGACTGTATCCCATTGTCTCAGTTCCTCCGTCTCCGTCGCATATGTTCAGATGAGGCCAACTTCAACAAGGGAGCCTTGGAAATGTCCACCTTCTTCCTCAACCAAGGATTCCCCAACTCCGTTGTCGACAGGGCCCTCAATCGGGTATGACCCATCTCCCGAACTTCTGCCCTCACCCCTTCTCTTCCCTCCCGCAACAGCGATAGGGTTCCCCTTATCCTCACCTACCATCCCACCAGCATTCACATCCAGAAGATCATCAGATGCCATTTCCGCCACTTCCAACAAGATGCCACCACCAGACACATATTGCCCTCCCATCCCTTGTCTGCCTTCTGCAGGGACCGTTCCCTCTGGGACACCCTGATCCATACTTCCTTCACCACCCAACACCTCCCCACAGCCCTACGGCACCTTCCCCTGTAACAGGTGAAGGTGCAACACCTGCCCATTTACCTCCTCCCTCCCCAGTATCCAGGGGCCCAAACATACCTTCTAGGAGAAGCAACACTTCACCTGCACTTTCCAGAATCTAGTCTACTGCATTCGCTGCTCACGTGGTGTCCTCTACATTGGGGAAACGAAGCGTAGACTTGGCGACCGCTTTGCAGAACATCTATGTTCTGCTCGCAAAAAAGACCCTGAACTACCTGTTGCCTGCCACTTCAATGCACCACCTTGCTCCCTGGCCAACATCTCTGTCTCCAGCTTGCTACAGTGTTCCAGTGAAGCCCAGTGCAAGCTGGAGGAACAACAGCTCATTTTCCGCTTGGAGACCCTACAGCCCTCCGGACTCATTATTGAGTTCAATAATTTTAGGACCTAAACTCTCCCATGTCCCAGCCCCCCACCCCACACACCAGACCTTGTTACCACATAGCCTGCCACTACACACCCCCCTGTTGTTAGTCACTAACAGTCCCCATTAACAACTATTCACCCTCCCAGCCTGATCGTTAGCAACTCCTTTGTCTGTCCAACTGTCTTTCTCTCTCTTTGGGCTGTATCCTATCATTTACTCCCTACCCCACCCACCTCCCTATTTTCCACATATAAACTGATGTTTTCCCAGCCATCAGTTCTGAGGAAGGGTCACAGGACCCAAAACGTTAACTCTGTTTTCTCCTCCACAGATGCTGCCAGACCTGCTGAGCTTTTCCAGCAACTTTGTTTTTGTTCTCCATTTGCATCCTATCTTCTTTTTAAGGGACATTTTTTGGACCTTTCTTTGTCTTCTCCTTTCCCAGAATTAGCCCCAACCTGTTTGATTTTCTTATAATAGTGACAGTTTCATCCTCCAAAAAAAATTGCAGTGCAGAGGGATCTGGGTGTTCTTGCGCATGAAAAACTAAATGTTAGCCTGCAGGAGCAGCAAGTAATTAGAGGTAAATGGAATTTTGATCTTTATTCATAGGGGTTTAGAGTTTGAAAATAGGGAAGTTGCTGAGACCACAGCTGGCCCACTGTGTATTGTTTTGTTCCTCATATTTAAGAAAGGATACACTGACATTGGAGGTGGTTCAAAATAGATTTAATAGGCTGATTCCAGGAGAAAGGGGCTGACTGTCAAGAATGGGTATCCAGGTTATACCTTAGAGTATAGAAAAAAAAAGTGGACATCTTGTTGAAAATACAAGACCCTGGGGGGTTTGACAAGGTATGAGTGGAGTAGATGTCTCCACGAGTTGAGGAATCTTCGACTAGGGGATATGGTTACAGAATAAGGGGAAATTTCTTTCAAGTTGAGACATGAATAAATTTTGGTGCCTAGAAGGTGGTGAATGTCTGGAATTCAGTATCCCAGAGGGATATGGAGGGTCAGTCACTGAAATTATTTAAAGAGAAGCTTGTGATAACCCTTACAAGGTCGAAGGGGAATCACTCATTAATCTCCCTTTGGGGCTAACTGAGTAACAGGCAATGGCTTGGCCAACTGGAAACTCATCACCTGAGCCCTTTATAAAACAGAGCCCTTTTGCAGGTTTGAATTTCCCTTCACAGGCTTTGCATGTAAATATTGCCTTGGCTACACAGGTGCTTTTACTGGTGGTGGCTTTTAGTTTAAACAAAAATGTAAAAAAAAATGGTTATTTTGGTGGTGGGAAGGTCGCTCAGCTGTGTATGATAACACTTCTGATTAGAAAACAAAAAAAAAAGACCCAAAGGGTTCTTGTGGTGCAGTGGTAGTATCCTTAATTCTAAGCCAGATGGCCTTGGGTTCAGGTCCTCCCTGTTCCGCAGGTATGTAATAGAATAGGTTGAATAGAAAATAGAATAAAGTAGTCCCAAGCCCCTTCCCTATCTCCTCCTCCCCATTGAGAAGAATCGAGCAGACCTAACCCGGGTGTCCTTGGAGACAGAGCATGTGGTGTTCATCAGTGCTGTTGATGTCTTTAGAGAGAGGTGGGCACCGTGGGAGATAGAGTGCTTTATTTCTCCCTTCAACTGCATTCTGATTTCGCCCGTTCCCTCCCTCACAATCTCCCCTTCACTTTTGATGATTTGCATTACTCAAAATTGGACTTTGCTTGCAGGTATTGGTTTGGCTGCACGGGTGGTTACTGTTGGTGGTTGTTAGTTCACAAAAAATGCACAGTCAAGGTGATTTTGGTTGTGGGAAAGTCATTCAGTTGTGTGTGATAATGCTTCTGGGTATAAAGAACAGGAAAAGGATAAAGCAGACCCAGCCCCCCCAACTCCATTCTGATTTAGTCCCTTTTCTCTCTCCCTACCTCCCCCTCACTTTTGATGTTTTTCCTTGCCCATAATAGGCTTTGTTTGTAGATATTTAATTGGCTACATGGGTAATTATAGCATCATAGAGTAATACAGCATGGAGGCAGACCCTTCAGTCCAACTCGTATGCATTGATCAGACATTCCAATCTGTCCTAGTCCCATTTGCCAGCATTTGGCCCATATCCCTCTAAACGCTTCCTATTCATATACCTATCCAGATGCCTTTTAAATGTTGTGATTGTCCCAGCCTCCACCACTTTCTCTGGCAGCTCATTCCATAGACGCACCACGCTCTGTATGAAAAGGTTGCCCTGAGGTCCTTTTTAAATCTTTCCCCTCGCATCTTAAACCTATGCGGTTTAGTTTTGGACACCACCATCCCCCCACCCCCCCAACCACCACCAAGAAACAAGACCTTGGCTATTCAACCTATTCATGCTTCTCATGATTTTGTAAACCTCTATAACGTCACCTTTCAGCCTCTGACTCTCCAGGGAAGAAAAGCCCCAATCTATTCAGCCTCTCTCTATAGCTCCAACCCTTCCAGGCCTGGCAACAACCTTGCTAATTGTTTCTGCACTGTCTCAAGCTTAACAACATCCTTCCTATAGAAGGGCAACCAGAATTGTATGCAGAATTCTAAAAGTGGTCTCACCAATGTTTTGTGTAGCCACAACATGATGTCCCAACTCCCATACTCAGTGTTCTGACCAATGAAGGCAAGCGTACCAAATGCCTTCTTCACCACCCTGTCTACCTGGGACTCAATTTTCAAGAAACTGCTTGTGGTGGCTAGTAGTTTAAGAGAAAAGAAGAAAAGGTCAGTGATTTTGGTGGCAGGAAAGTTACTCAGTTGTGTGTGATAACACCACTGGGTATAGAAAAGAAAAAAAGAACTAAAACCCAGAGTGCTCTTGTGACACAGTGGTAGTGTCCTTACCTCTGAACCAGATAGCCTGGGTTCAAATCACACACACCCTAGAGGTGTGTAGTAGCAACTCTGAAACGGTTGATTAGGAAAAATAAAGAGATGTGTCTGCAAAATTGTCTGTCCTGGGCTCAGGCTAGCCAATGGGCATCACAAGTGGTGGCTCTAATCTGGTGTTCGACAGTTGTTGATGTTCCTCTTCAGTCAGGCTTCCTAAGTTATTAAAGAGGTGGATAGATTTTTTAAATGTCAAGGAACTGAGGGCTATGTGGAGCTGGCACAAAAGAGGGGTTGAGGCCTGGGCCATATTAGCCATGATCTTGTTGAATTTCAGGCTGAGTTTGAGAGGTCAAATGGCTGACTCCTTCTGTTTCTTATTTCACAGAGTCGTAGGATCATTTCCTTAGATAACAAGGTGTAGAGCTGGATGAACACAGCAGGCCAGTTCTGTTAGAGATAAAAGGTACTGCAGATGCTGGAGAATCCGAGATAACAAGCATGGGGCTGGATGAACGCAGCAGGTCAAGCAGCATCCTGCTCCTATGATGCTGCTTGACCTGCTGTGTTCATCCAGCCCCATGCTTTTTATCGAGGCCAGTTCTGTTGGTATCCTTGTAAATTGTTTTTACATTATGATAAAATAATACACAACCATTGCTTTTCAATTTAATGCAATGAATCATACAGTAAAAGACAACTTTTTTTGAAGCCTAAATTGTCAAATTAAACAGCAACATGCATTTACATAACATCTTCAACTCATTGTAGTGCCTCACAGGAATGTTATTAAACAATATTTGACATAAAAATGCACAAAAGATATGTGAAAGATGGCCCAAAGCTTTGTCAAAGAAACAGGTTGAAAAAAACAAGTTAAAGAGGGAGCAAGAAATGCATTGATTGAGGTTTAGGAAGTTCAGACAGATGGAGTGGCTGCCAATTGTGGACTGATTAAGATCAGAGATGAGTAAAATGCCAGAATTAGAGGAATCCTGAAAGCTGAAATAGTTGTGGGTAAGGAGCGAGTTGCAGTAGTAGAGAGGGGTGAGGCCCTGAAGGTCTTTGGAAATAAGGATGTAATTTGTTTCTTAAATCAATGCACTGCTGGAGCACAGCCAAGGTAAGTCAGTGACCACAATGATGATGGAGTACATGGAGCCTGTGGTTAAGCCCAGTTTGGTCAGACTAACACCTGAAGAAGAAGTGAGGCTCTTTGTGCTTTCAAATAAACCTGTTGGACTATAACCTGGTGTTGTGTGATTTCTGACCAGTTTGATGAAAGATAGAAGGAGGTGAGCAAGGAAAGGATTTGTATCATTATACCTTCATGTGAAAACTTGAAAATGAGCAGGATCTCTGTGTCTATAAATAAAGTGTTTTTGAATGCAATGGTCATTCACTGTGAAGGAGCAAGTAATAGAGAAAGCCAAGACAAAGATATAACCCTTCAGTCCTTTGCATGTAGGAGTTAGGTACTCGTGTTGAGGTTGTACAGGACATTGGTGAGGCCTCTTCTGAAATACTGTGTCCAGTTCTATATTATTAAGTTAGCGAAGGTTCAGAAGAGATCTCCCAGAACATTGTCAGGCGTGGAAGGTTTGAGTTATAAAGAAAGGCTGGATAGGCTTGGGCTTCTTTCACTGGGAGGTTGAGAGCTGACCTTATGGAAGTTTATAAAATCATGAGGGGTATAGATAGGGTTAATGGTAGGTATCTTTTCCCTAGGATGAGGGATTTCAAGACTAGGCACATATTTTTAAGGTTAGAGGAGAGAGATTTTAAAAAGACATCAGGGACAATTTTTTACATAGAAGATGGTACGTGTGGAATAAACTTCCGGAACAGTTACAGTGTTTAAAAGACACTTTAGTAAGTGTATGAATAGAAAATGTTTGAAGGGATCTAGGCCAGGAGCAGGCAGATGGAACTAGTTTAGTTGGGATTATGTTCAGCATGGACTGGTTGGACTGAAGGGTCTGTTTCCGTGCTGTATGACTCTATGACTCTTGTTTGTTGTTTCAGAAGTTGGAGCCATTTATGATGAACTGTCGCGGGGCTCTCATATACCTGAAGAATTCCATCAACAGTCTGAATGTCAACAGAATGCCGAGCACAGAACAGGTACACTCAACACATGGTATCCTTATAGGAGAACTCCCCCAACTCTACCCACAGAGATAACTGGAATAAGCCTCTGGGTTATCATTTAGCTCCCACTTTTGAATTCACATCCTCAGTGTGTACTTTCACAATTATGATTTTTATTTTCTATCTGCCAGTGAAATTGTCCGTGTAAACCAATCATGTTGTCAGTACACCTTTGTGCCAGTACTAGGACTGGAGCAACATTGCGGGTCAGACAGACAGGGTTGAGTTTGGCCAGACAATCACTAAGTATCAATATTGGTGAACTTTGTGGAGATTTTCTCATCGAATCTTCCCAAACTTGCCTTCCTTCATTACCTATACACCCCACCCCAATGTTACCCCACTGGTCGCATTTTACCCACATGACACAAGCAAGACGATGGTCACTACCAGCGGCTATCATGCACATTTCCAGTCAGTTTCCCTAGTCAAAGGGAAATTGGCAGCATGTTTTGCTGTTGGAGACCTGGAGGTCCTGGTGGCTAGAGAATTAGACATGGGATGGTGAGTGCATGCAGTCATTATCTAAGAAGCATGTCCTTTGATGTTGGTGCCTTGTGTCCAAGCAAGGAGGAGCAAGTGGTGAGCTGGAGTGGCCAGGGTACAGCTCTGGTTTTCACGTTGGGAATTGTCACTGTCTAGTTTCTCTCTAGCAGCTGGGAGAAAAGGAAACTGCATGTGAATGAGATAAGATGATGCAATGGTGAGGAGTTCAATGCATGTAAATAGGCCCCTTGCAACTCAGTAATGAGAATCCCATCTCGCCATGAAACAATTGATCAGAAAATGAGGCATTTTGTTCTCAAGTCATGAATCTCCTTACTGCAAATCCCACATGATTCTTCCGACTTCCTCACCAATGCCCATTTTGTTTGGTGGCTGAGAAGGTTATGCCCACGTTGACAGTGTGATGAGTTAACATTCTAAATGGGGGCTACAGAAAAATTGGATGCCGACAAAGGTTTTTAATGTAATATCAGGAATCACAGTGAGTTTCAGGCCTCTGTTATCTGCCTTTGCTGCTTTGATGTTTCCATTTATCTCTATGGCTCTTTTTCTCTTTCTGTCTCTCTTTCTCTTCTCTTCTTTTGATTCTGACTCTGTTGATTCCATTTCTTCTTCTTATCGCTTCCCTTACCCCTCTTTGCTTCTCCCTTACATCTTTTGTTCTTTTCTTTCCCATGGGTTGGGCAGTATTTCAGGGACAGGAGGCACCAAGGTCTAGAATCGGAGTGCAGATTTTGAGCAAAGTGTAACTCTCAGTGGCTTTGTTCTGATACCCTCCCTCACCCCTCCGAGTGACAGTGGCAGGAGTGAATGTGGAGGTGGTCATGAGTAGGTTGTCAAATGAGAAAGGTAGACAAGGATGTGGGAGGAAAGGCAGTTGAGGTAAAGAAGGAATGAATGTTGCAACATGAAGAGCCACTGAAGTTCACCTTCTCCAACAGCTGACGAAGAGAGGGTAGGGAATCAAGTTGGATCAAAATTAAACCTGAAGGATGCCACATCCTTACACTCATTTCATTTTTTACCCCATCCCTCTTTCTTTTGCTGTTCTATGGTCCATGATATATCAGGTCAAGTGAACTTATTTGAGGTTGGTTCCCACCCATAATTCTCGACAGCCAATGTCCAGTCACTCAATATTACTTCAGTAAATTGCGTGCCTATTGAAGGTAATGTGTACCATTGCTTTTTATTCCCATGCCTCTAATGGTAACATGGATGGCTGTACATTGGACTGTAAGCAATCAACATGTGGGCAGAGAGGTTTTGATCCCTCTGCCCTGCAAATTTCTGTCACATTCACTTGGCAAAGGAGACTTGGTGTCACAATTTAAATTCAATAAAAATAAAATGATGCAGATGCTGGAAATCTGAAACAGAGAAAATGCAAGAGAAACTCAGCAGGTCTGACAGCATCTGCGGGCAAAGAAAAACAGAGTTAAGGTTTTGTGTCAGACATGACATTTTATTTATACTAAAGAGGTTGGAGATAGTCAATTTTTATACTTTGACAGTGGCAGAGGAGGGGCAAAGGAAATAGATGATGTGGAGGCCCAGTGCACAAAGATAAAGGGATTGCTAACTGGGGAGAAAGAGAAATAGAAAAGCAAAATCTGTATAAAATAAGGTGTTGAAGGGTGAAAAGTAGTCCTGTCAGCTGAGAACAAAGTAACCAAGATAAAACAATATAAACTTATAGCCACGGTGATGTGGTGATGATAGTTGTGGTGGTGGGTGGTTGGCTGATGTCAGAAAAATGTAGGACAAATGTCATGTGACAAAGATCAATTTAAATTAAACATGGACGCTTAATTCTATAGGAAGTTACTGAGCTCATCAACCAACATACAAGGATAATGAAGTCTGTGCTCGAAGATACCCGGCTAGTGGGCTTGCGTCTGGAAGGTGGGACTATCCTTGCTAGGATTAGGAAGGATGAATTCTCAGACACTGATGACTACAGGTAGGACATTAAATGACTTCAAGTTAATTTGGAAGAATTCTTCAAAATATTGGACTTTCTTGCACCAAAGATCATTTTGCTTGCGTGATGAAAAAGCTTTAAGCTTTTATTCTATGAAATCTAACAATGTCATCATTCTATTACTCACCAGAGCAAGAATTCAGTTGATTATGTTCAGTAGTCCAAAACTTGGAGACAGTAGGTTGCATTAAGTTGTTTATTCAGTTGCACTAGCTGTTCAAGTCAAATGATTATAGGATCAAATCCCATGACAAGGAATTGAGTGCCAAATCTAAGCTGAAAACGTTGTGTACTATTGACGAAATACTGCACTCTGTCAGAGTTGTTGTCTTTTGGATGTGATTTTGAGCTGAGATCTTATCTGCCTTCTTACATTGACAAAAGGCATCCCATTGCACTCATGTAAAGTAGTTCAGTAGAGTTCCCTCTAATGTTTTGACTTTCAACCTCAAGCCTGAACAATAAACAAATTATCCGGTCTTTATCTGCTGCAAGTAAATTACTTGTTGTGTTTTCTATATTGCAACAGACACAACACTACACAGCCCTTTTTGAACAATAATTGAAAAATAATATAATAGAATAACAGTTGCCTTACTTTTAAAAAAAAGTTCTTCTCCCCAACTAAGAATCTCTTCCTTATTTCCTGCTTCCCTGAAGATATTAGCTTTGACTGGAATAGAACTCCTGTCTCTCATTGCCTCAAACAACCTTGTGAACAAAACTGTTGAGATCAGTGGAACGAATCTGGAGACACAAAAAGATAAATTTTCAGGAACATTGAGTATACAATATTCAGAATGCATTGTAAAATGTCATGTAAAATGCATCATTGGTGTAGTACAAGGATGTAAAACTTATAATTGCAAATTTGTTGTCTGTTATTCACCATGACCAATTTTGTTAGATTATTTTGAGCTGTTCCACTACCATCTGTTCTCACCATAAATTGAACCTTTCCCTCATTGTGTTGGTAGACCATTCTCACTCAAAGCAGATGCCTATTTTAATTGTTCAGACACCGACAGATTTCTGAGTACTTAGATTATTTTCTGTTTTCATGTCACTAGTCAGCAAATATTTTCATACTCCTAACTCATTCCCACTGTCCATCTCCAAGTGCCCCCTTTGTGAACAAGACAACTAAGTTTAAATAGATGAGGAATCAAACAGGAGCCTTTCTGGTTTGTGTAACCTGTGCAGTCTATTTGGTCTGTGACTCATAATGAGAAACTCTTTCAACAATTGTGTTGGATTTTGAATGTTGCTTGTCTTCAATTCATGCCAGAAGAATGTTTCCATGTTTGGTTCTTCAATTTCTCCTGCTGGCCGTGATGTTGCTGTTCTCAAGAAGCAATGCCCTGAATGGTCTCATCAAAAGCATAGCCCACAAAGATTGGAGACAAATGATCAAAGCTAGGAATGCTAGTCCTTACCCCCTTGGATAAAATTGATCACAATTTTATGTACCTCTAACACCTGCTTTCTCTGCCAGGAGCTTTGTTAAGCTCTTATGAATACCAATGGCTCAAGATTACTGTGTCAAAATCATTATAAGGCTCATTTGTAATCAAAAAGCTAGAACACCCTGGCATGCACGTCAACATTTAACATTCTTCCTAATGAAAGTATCTTTCAGACATGCAATCAGCCAAACCTATGTTCTAAATGTTTGCAGGGATGCCATGGATACCATCACAATGCTGTATAATCAGGTGGATGAAGAGGTCCATAGGTTAGTCATACTGACCAACAAGTGCCTACAGCAGCTGGAGATCCTACTGCAGCTCAGAAGATTCGAGGAAGGAAGTAGCAAGGTGAATAAAGACTTTGAGATCTCATTGTTTCAGTGAGTCAGTGAAACCAATGGAGGCAGTGCCATTATGTCTGTCTTATGGAAAAATCCTTCAAAGCATGTAAAAGAGAAATGAATTGCACAATCTGTGAATTTTATTATTAGCTTTCTTTTCCAGAATTAATCTGTCTCAGTCCAATTTGCATCTCAATGGGATCAGTTGAAACAAAATAATAGAACTAGCTTAACCCTGACAAGATACAGGAAGATGAGGGGTGGGGGATAGGGTCTTTTGAACCCTTGAGCCCGTTCTGCTATTTCATTTCGTTAAGATTTATATGTATGTTGTTATGATCCAAACTAGACCAAATTTGAGTTACAATCTGGGTGGATACCGGTGACGTTTTTTTTAATGTTGATGAAGTATGCGATTCCAGTATTTGCTAAGACACTAAAGTGACAGCATTCCACGGTTTGAGACAAGCAAAAAGAGAGAGCTAAGAAGAGCCAGGAGGGGACATGAGAAGTCTTTGGCAGGTAGGATCAAGGAAAACCCTAAAGCTGTCTATAGGTATGTCAGGAATAAAAGAATGACTAGAGTAAGATTAGGGCCAGTCAAGGCCAGTAGTGGGAAGTTGTGCGTGGAGTCCCAAGAGATAGGAGAGGCGCTAAGTGAGTATTTTTCATCAGTATTCACACATGAAAAAGACAATGTTGTCGAGGAGAATACTGAGATACAGGATATTAGACTAGACGGGATTGAGGTTCCTAAGGAGGAGGTGTTAGCAATCCTGGAAAGTCTGAGAATAGATAAGTCCCCTGGGCCAGATGGGAGCTATCCTAGGATTCTCTGGGAAGCTATGGAGGAGATTTCATAGCCTTTGGCTTTGATCTTTTTGTCGTCATTGTCTACAGGAATAGTGCCAGAAGACAGGAGGATAGCAAATGTTGTCCTCTTGTTCAAGAAGGGGAGTAGAGACAACCCTGGTAATTATAGACCAGCGAGCCTTACTTTGGTTGTGGGTAAAGTGTTGGAAAGGATTATAAGAGAGAGGATTTATAATCATCTAGAAAGGAATAATTGGATTAGGGATAGTCAACACGGTTTTGTGAAGGGTAGGTTGTGCCTCACAAACCTTATTGAGTTCTATGAGAAGCTGACTAAACAGGTGGATGAGGGTAAAGTGGTTGATGTGGTGTATATGGATTTCAGTAAAGCGTTTGATAAGGTTCCCCACGGTAGGCTATTGCAGAAAATTCGGAGGCATGGGATTGAGGGTGATTTAGCGGTTTGGATCAGAAATTGGCTAGCTGTAAGAAGACAGAGGGTGGTGGTTGATGGGAAATGTTCATCCTGGAGTTCAGTTACTAGTGGTGTACCGCAAGGATCTGTTTTGGGGCCACTGCTGTTTGTCATTTTTATAAATGACCTGGATGAGGGCGTAGAAGGATGGGTTAGTAAATTTGCGGATGACACTAAAGTCGGTGGAGTTGTGGATAGTGCGGAAGGATGTTGCAGGTTACAGAGGGACATAGATAAGCTGCAAAACTGGGCTGAGAGGTGGCAAATGGAGTTTAATGCGGAAAAGTGTGAGGTGATTCACTTTGGAAGGAGTAACAGGAATACAGAGCACTGGGCTAATGGTAAGATTCTTGGTAGTGTGGACGAGCAGAGAGATCTTGGTGTCCATGTGCGTAGATCCCTGAAAGTTGCCACCCAGGTTGATAGGGTTGTTAAGAAGGCGTATGGTGTGTTAGGTTTTATTGGTAGAGGGATTGAGTTTCAGAGCCGTGAGGTCATGTTGCAGCTGTACAAAACTCTGGTGCGGCCGCACTTGGAGTATTGCGTACAGTTCTGGTCACCGCATTATAAGAAGGATGTGGAAGCATTGGAAAGGGTGCAGAGAAGATTTACCAGGATGTTGCCTGCTATGGAGGGAAGGTCTTATGAGGAAAGGCTGAGGGACTTGAGGCTGTTTTCGTTAGAGAGAAGAAGGTTAAGAGGTGACTTAATAGAGACATACAGGATGATCAGAGGATTGGATCGGGTGGACAGTGAGAGCCTTTTTCCTCGGACGGTGATGGCAAGCACGAGGGGACATAGCTTTAAATTGAGGGGTGATAGATATAGGACAGATGTCAGAGGTAGATTCTTTAGTCAGAGAGTAGTCAGGGCATGGAATGCCTTGCCTGCAGCAGTTGGAGACTCGCCAACTTTAAGGGCATTTAAATGGTCGTTGGATAAACATATTGATGATAATGGAATAGTGTAGGTTAGATGGGCTTCAGATTGGTTTCACAGGTCAGCGCAACATCGAGGGCCGAAGGGCTTGTACTGTGCTGTAATGTTCTATGTTCTATGTTCTATGAATATTACAATATTCAGAGGTTGTTGGTTTACATGGTATAAAATTGATACATGCAAAAAAAATAGATTTCATCACAGTTTCAACTTCATTTATCTGCTGCTGCTACATATCCCTGGATATCCCACAAAAGCTTATTGATCTCAATTTTTAAATTTTTTAAACTTGATCCAGCATCCGCACACTTTGGGAAGAGAGTGTTCCAAATTTCCATTACCCATTTGTTTTTACAGGGGCTTTACTGGCTCGGTCAGCATTTACTCCCATCCCTAGTTGCTCTTGAGAAGGCGACGGTAAGCCACAATGCATTTGATGTGGATACATCGTCAAATCTGTTTGGAAGAGCATTCCAGGATTTTAACCCAGCAATAGTAAAAGAATGGTTAAAGAATAGTTATATAGTTGTTAGTTAGGATAGCGAATGATTTGGAGAGGAACTTGCAGATGATGGTATTCCCATATATCTATGACTCTTGTCTTTTTAGATGGTTGTTGTTTGGAAGGTGCAGTGTAAGGAGCCTAGCTGAACTTCTTTCACACATTTTATCGATGGTACATAATGCTGCTCATGTGCATTGGTTGTAAAAGCTGTGAATATTTATGGATTGGTGCCAGTCAACTGGGCTGCTTTATCCTGGATAATAGCAAGCTTCTTGATTGTTTATCATAGAATCATAGAATTCCTACAGTGTGGAAACAGGCCCTTCGCCCCAACAAGTCCGCACTGACCCTCAGAGCATCCCACCCAGTAGATCTGCATTTATTCAGACAAGTGTAGACTCAATCTTGGCTTGTGCCTTGTATATGATAGACAGGCTTTAGGGAGTCAGAAGGTGACTTACTCGCTGTAGGATTCCTAGTCTCTGACCCGCTCTGGTAGCTACAGTATTTATATGGCTGGTCCAGTTCAGTTTCTGGAAAATGTTAACTCCAATATTGATATTGGGGTATTTAGCAATGGTTAGATTCTGTTTTTTAGATGCCAGTCATTGACTGTCACTGGTGTGGTACAATGTTACTTGCCACCCATCGGCTGAAGCTAGGAATTGCCCGAGTCTTGCTGCATGTGGACTTAAACCTCTCCAGTATCTAAGGGTCATGAATGATGTTAAACATTGTGTAATCTTCAGTGAACATCCCATTTCTGATTCTATAACGGAGAGAAAATCACTGATGAAACAGCTGAAGATGTTTGGGCCTAGCATATTCCCTTGAAGTACTCCTTCAGAGATGCCCTGGAGCTGAGATGACTGACCTCCAACAACCACAATCATCTTTCTTTGTGCTAGGTTTCACTCCAACCAGCAGACAGTTTTTCTTATGACTCCCTTTAACTCTAGTGTTCTGAGGGTCTTATGATGCTACAATCAGTCAAATATCCCCTTGATGTCAAGGGTAGTCACTGTCACCTCACCCCGGAGTTCGGCTCATTTATCCATATTTGAACAAAGGCTGCAATGAGGTCAAGAGCTGAATGGTCCTGGTGGAACTCAAAATGAGCGTCAGTGAGCAGGTTATTACTCAGCAAGTGCTGCTTGAAAGCACTGTTGATGACCACTTCATTAATGATTGAGAGTATTCTGATGGTGTGATAACTGGGTGGGTTGGATTTGTCCTCCTCTTCATGTACAGGACATATCTGTGCAACATTTAACGCTTGCAGTTAGATACCCAGTTTTGTGGCTGTACTAGAACGGCTTGGCTACGGGCATGGCAAATTATGGAGCCCAAATCTTCTTCACTATTGCTGGATAATTGTTAGAGCCCAAACCCTTTGCTGTATTCAGTACCATCGTCAATTTCTTCATACCATGTGCGTCAATTGAATTGACCGAAGACTGGCATCTGTGAAGGTGAGGATTTCCAAGGGAACAGAGATGGCCTTAGTGTGAAGAGATGGTTTCTGATTTCATTCCGAATGATCTAGCTTGAATGTCAAGGCTCTGATTCATTTCATTTTTGACTCCTTATCGGAAGAATTAATTTATCTGCATCTACTTTAATATATCCCTCCATCAACTTAAACATCTTGATTAGAACACCCCTCAGCTTTCTACACTTAAGGGAAAAGAGCCAGGTTTATGCAACCTGTAAACATGATTTAACTTTCTTTAGCTCAGAAATCATGCTGTTGAAGCTGTGCTACATCCACACTAGGGCCAGTCTCTCCTTCCAGAGACTACATGCCCCAAAACTGAATATAGTATTCTAAAATGGTCTGATGAAAATGCCTTGGAATTGAAAGACCCTTTCCTCTCCTGGCCATTCCAGTTTCCCTATCAGTAAGGTGGTTTCTCCACCATCTTTTGCTTTTTAAGACCCTCCCCTTAAATTAATCTTTTTGAAGAAGCTTTCAGTCACCACCTCTTATTCATCTTTAGCCTGTCAGCCATTTCGTTCTGATCACACCAACATGACATCCATTAGAACATCTATCTATATTACCAGAACTGTGTGAATGAAATTTGTTGTCACCGTTGATGACTTGGGGATTTATCCTGCAGCATGCACTTTGTGGAGCTGTTCCAGAGAGATTGGGACCTCTAGCAGAGGATGACAAGAGAGAAAAATGGCCTGATTTGGAATGCAGCTCAAGTTTGAAGGCATTATGATCACAGCCATGAAAGTGGGCATTGAATTGCAAGATGTACTCATGATCACACATCAGTAGGATGTTGAGAGACTGTAATCCCCTTCATTTCCAGTACAGGACATATTAGCATGAACACCTACAAAGCAATGTGCAAGCAGGCAATGACATTCTGCACCATTGGGAAACCTGCAAACCTAGTGAATCACATACTCCAACTGCTGGGGAGAATGAAATGTAATTGGCTTCCATTGATTAGAGAGCGTCAGTGTCCTATTCTGAACCACAATGGATGGCAAACTGAGAGATAGCTGCAGATGTGGTCTAGAAGGAAACTGACTCATAAATGTTGATGGTTGTGTTCACCTTCACAGCCACTGTCAACATCGGTCCTATCTTGCAGGTGCGGCTGCAGCAGGAGGCAGATTTCGGTGAGAACATCTGTGGTGAAATCTAGATGTCTCATGTACAGTACCACATTGAAGGAGAGGAGCATTGCTCCTGACATTGCAGCCGGATATGGCCCCTGCTCAGAGCCTTTCTCTCTTTTCTCCTCCACTTCCTATCCTATCTTGCCCACCCTGTGTACCTCAGCTCCTTCTCTTAGTCGTGCAGGTCAAGAGGAAATGCCTTCTTCTAGTCAAGGGGATTAACTACTACAACGCCCAGATCTGGGGCTAACAGGTGCCAAATCCTTCAGTGTCTGCCACACCACTCTCTGTGGACTACTGCAACTTTAATGAATATAGAAGTCATTAAACAAGTAATTGTACAATTATAGCCACAATCAAAATAAATCAATTAGCAACATGCCTATAAATAGCGTTCACACAGCACTGGTGTCAGCCCTTCCCGTTAGATGCATGATCAAACAGACATGATGAAGAAATAACGCTAGGTAGAGCATGAGTTGTAGTGGCAATCCTGATTTTGAATCAGTATTAAACATTGACTGATGTCATCATATGCTTAATCTATATACCAATGCACCCCTCTAACATTTTTACCAAAATGTTATCCAGCACGGCTTGTACCAGAGGTGTGAATCTGTTACACCAAAAACTGGGAACTGCCCATTGGAATTAATTGGCCATTAATTTCAAAAATGCCCTTAACAATGAGGCAATATCAGTTAGTTTGATCATACAGCACTTTTTGTACTGTGAACCCATGTCCCAGTGAGGACTGAATTATGGCAGAAACAAAAATAGTAGTTGCTGGAAAAGCTCAGCAGGTCTGGCAGTATCTGTGAAGTGAGATAAAAGTTAATGTTTCAGGACACCGGATCCGAAACATTAAGTCTGACTTCTCTTCAGAGATGCTGCCAGACCTGCTGAACTCTTCCAGCAACTTCTGTTTTTGGTTCTGATTTACAGCATCCACAGTTCTTTGGTTTTAAAGGCAGAAACTAGTTTGAGTTATGACTTATTGTTCTAAACTTCTTGCTTTATTGCCTAACCCACCTCAGCTTCAAAACGACCTGTTCCACTCAATACACACCATGCCATAACTAACATTACATTACTCCTGTTCTGTGAATCATTCACTTTCTGATTGTATTCCCAAGTGGTTGTTGCATTGAGTGACCCACATTTCTGCTCCTGGGAGAGATGGGAGGATTCCTAGCTTTGTGAGTCCGATCTTTAAAAATGGCTGCCCATACATTGGATTTTGCACCTGGGTGGACAGTCTGGGTTTTATGTTGGAGTGGACGACCATGGAAGAACTGTAGAGGCTGCTGGGTGGACTGGGCAGAAAGTCTGTCTTGGGAAACTTACGCAATGGTCTAACATTTAAAATAAAGAATAAACATGTAACGTCCCTCCATCACTAAGCCCCCACCCTTGCACACACTCTCAATGCCAGCCCATACCACCTAACTATCACATTTCTTACCCATTCATCATTTTACATGCTGTCAAATGCTCCTAGCCAACTCCCATGGCTCTTCATGCCCCGTAAACCATTCCCAACAACCCTTATGTTTCCTCAAGTGGCCATGCCATATTAGGTCTATCCTACCTACCTCCTATGGCACCTCATACCCTCCATGCCAAAGTATGTCTCCTCCACATAACACCCGCACCTTCTCACACATATCCTTCATGCCAACCTGTTACCCTGCTTTGCATTCCTTTATAGACACATTGCTAAGTCATGTCAACCTATGATCACTATTAGCTATTTTTCTTTTACTTTTTCTTTATACCTACCATGCAAACATACCTAACAAGCACTATGAGCAGAAATCAGGACCTATGCTAAAATGAGATCCATAAAGTTTGATAAAATAAAGTTCTTAAGTTTCCATTGCAGACTTCATTAAATTGAAAAGAAACTCTCATTCATAAAAAAGTACTGTGCTTGCATTCATTCAACCATATAAATCTATATAGCAACTAACATTTCATTCATGATCCCTTAGAAAAAGCACTGGAATCATGAATTCCACCTTTGAGAATCTATAACTACTTGTAGCCGCCAATTAAACATTGAAATGGGAGACATCCTGCTGTGATTTTGGATGGTTGTCAAATCAATCGTGCGGCATTCACCCAGTAATGGAAAGCCTTGGGTTTATTTCAACAGATGCAATGAAGGAGCAAACAGTCCTATTCTGTAACACTTCTAACGGTTTTCCATATGTTTAAAGGATTGGACTTTTAAATGTCATGACAGCTTAACAGTTCCCTTCAGCAGATTCTCCTGCCCCTTTGACTAGCCTTTTTAACACTTTGACCGATCCACTTGACAGTTCTTCTTGACAGTTTTTGACTCGTCCCTTTCTTATGCCATCTTCAGATGTAATCTGAAAGTTGTTTTTAAAGAATTTTGATAGCTCTGTTGACAGTTCTAATAATCTGGAAAATAATGCACTTATGCACATTTTACACGCATTTCTGCAAACTTTTAACAATTCCAATAACCACCTGAACCACCCAAAAGGGAACTTCTCCTCCCAAGGCAATCCCAGTACCAGATCCAGAATGCCTTGTTTCTCTATAGGGAAACTCTAGCTATCCAAAGAAGTGCACATAAATTTCAGAGCTGCCCTTAACAGGACTCCTCTGTACAAATGGAGTTTCAAGCTCAAATGCTACAAGATTGCACCTGTACAGTAGCAGTTAATGCTTTAAATCGCTAGCTGCCTCCTAAGCTGTACTTGCACAGTTGCCAACTTAAACTGTGTTCTCATCCCCAATGATAACAGGAAGTGCTAAGTTCAGGGGCAGGACTGATGGTTTCTGGGGTCATCTACTGTTCTTGCCACAACAGGGTGAAAATCAGACCTTTGTGTTTCTGGACAGATTGAGATGTCTAAAGCAGGTCATTATAGTGTTTTCTAATGACATTTGCTGTGCTTTTATTGCCTTCAGATCAGATACTGGGCTGACTGCGAGAGAGAAAAGTACCTTGTGCAGGTGGACTGTTTGCCACATTCCCTGGAATCACTAAGACAAACGCAAGAAAAGTATAATGTCTTCTACAGCGAGGCTGTGGTAAGTCTCACATTCCACTCATGCTTCAGAGTCGTGGGAAACGTTACAATAAACACGCAGTGTGCATTGGCTTTCGATGAAATAAAACTTAGGCCTGCACTCCCCAATGGAAAAGTAGTAGATAAATTCAGCAGTACCTTTTTTGTTCATTGTTAAGCCTTCAAGTTATCTGATACTGAAAAGAATGATTACTCGGAGTTTGCTTCACTTTTGGGAAACTATTTGTAAAACAGCAAAGGGATTATGAAGACACACGAGATAAAGCTGATCTGATTACCTGCAGTGAAACAACAAAGAACAAGGGATTAGGATGGTTCACAGCACCGCTAAACAAAACTTCATGTCAGGAATTTATTGGGGTAAAGGTACCACTTTATACTTTATCAATGGATTTTTCAGATTGTTAGCGTGAGACTGAAACACTAAACAGTAAGATAATCCATTCTCAAAGTTTTCACATTTAAACATATATCAACATTACGTGTTAAAGTGGGATATATGTTTAATTGGCACTGAGAATGTGTTTTAGTGGAAGGGACTATTTTGGAAAGCCTCAGAGAAAACTGACATTTGTTTTTATTCATTTGTGGGGCATGGGCATTACGGGCTGGTCCACTCTATTTTCCATCCTGATTTGCAAAAGTGTGGAGAGCTGCCTTCTTGAGTCTAAAACATACCTTGGGATGCAGGAAAACACACTGTGCTGTTAGGAAGAGAATTCCATTGTTGCATTATGTAGTGTGACACTGAATCATATCACCATGAGGTTCCAGGTCCTCAGGACTGTAGAATATTTACTAATCGCTCTGGCTTAGTGTTAAAAATTGGAGATGGAAACCTGTCAAAGGGCTTTGTGATTCTTTCCACAGATTTTCAGATAACCACGTAAGTGAGTGTTGTAACTGAGCAGACCTGATTGCATGACTGGGGGAAACCTATTAATGCTCTATGCCAGTAAACTGCAAAGTTATAACTGATCCAACTGTAGTAGAACACTTAACATGGGACTTCCCAAAGTCTAGGTCATGATCTGCAGTGATTTCATGAAATATGTTTTTCATCGTTGTGGAACTTTAAGGCCAATCCACCTACCGTGCACATCTTTGGACTGTGCAAGGAAACTGGAGCAGCCGGAGCAAACCCACGCGGACATGGGGAGAATGTGCAAACGCCACACACATGCTCCCCGTGTCTGCGTGGGTTTCCTCCGGGTGCGCCAGTTTCCTCGCACAGTCCAAAGATGTGCACGCTAGGTGGATTGACCATGCTAAATTGCCCGTAGTATTCAGGGGTGTGTAGATTTGGTGGCTTACAGGGGGGATGGGTCTGGGTGGGATGCTGTGAGGTTTGGAGTGGACTTGTTGGGCCGAAGGGCCTGTTTGCATCCCATAGGGATTCTATGATTCTATGATTTCTTGACAGCTGTGAGGCATCTTTTAATACTTGCTGGATTTGTTGGTGGTGTGATCTAATAGACTGCTCTCTGAAGTTCATTGCTGTGGATAGATAGCTCAGTGTGGAGCTGGATGAACACAGCAGGTCAGGCAGCATCAGAGGAGCAGGAAAGTTGACGTTTCGGGTCAGGACCCTTTCTCAGAAAAATACCCGAAATGTCAGCTTCCCTGCTCCTCTGGTGCTGCCTGGCCTGCTGTGTTCCTCCAGCTCCATACTGTGTTATCTCTGACTCCAGCATCTGCATTTCCTGCTATCCCTGTGGATAGACAGGTGCTCGTCCTTTTTGAAGAAATCCTCTGTTGCCTTTTCATCAACTCAGCCCCAAACTCAACTCTCATTGTTCTTGTACTTGTTGAGCTACATTGACTTCTGGTGTGGCTGCACTTTGATTTTAAAATTCCCATCGTTGTTTTAAATCCCTCCATGATTTTCCTCCTCCCTACCTCTATAGCCTCCTCCAGACTTAAGACCCTCCAAAATTAGTGCACCCTCCAATTTTAGTCTCTTGCGTATTCACAACTTTCTTGTTCCACCGAAAGATGGAATACCTATAACTGCCCAGGGAGACCAAAAACGCTGAAAAGCCCTCTCTGAACCTCTTCGCAATCTCACTCACCTTCTCTGAAAAGCTTCTTAGAACGTTGCTCTTTGACTAAACATTTGGTCCTTTATTCTAATATTTCCCTATGTCACTTTATGCCAAATTTTGATGGATAATCGTCCCTCTGCGGCTCCTTGGAGTGTTTCACAATGTATAAATGCAAGTTGTACATTAGCATGTCCAGACAAATGGCCACAGCTATATTAAGAGCACCACCGTTTCAAAAAGTAACTGTTGACATCTCCCACTTATGAATAAAACGATCAAATGCACAAGCAATGAAACAATAGCAAAACATATATGTACATAAAATGACAGTAAATGTAAGAGTGAAATGGATTTTTTTCTGTACAAGATCAGAGATTTATTATGGTGTCATTTGAATTATGAGACAGACCAGGTAGATCACAGTTGAGTGCAGAGTTTAATTGTGATTTTGTTTTACAGCAACAATACAAAAGGGGCATGCAATTGATCAAAGATGCTGGCCATCTACACGGTCAAAGACACAAAGAGCTGCGATACTTGGGTGAAAAAGTCGAGGATTTCAAGCAGTTTTTGAATAACTTCATCAATAGGCTGGAAAAGTGGAGGACAGATTTGGACAACATAGTGAATTTGCATGAATTTTATGAGACAGTAGGTGGCTTATAGCGCAGCTTTTATCTGTCACCACTGATTTGCTCTGTGTTTTGTTGACTGTGTAGCTGTTTATGTTATTGGGACTTTTTCTACTAGTTAATTGTATGTAAGACCTTTGTTAAACAAAACAGAAAAAAATTATCATTATAAAGTCTGACAATTTTTTGAATATTGGGAATTTTGAGTTGCAGCGTGAGGTTGGATGTTACCTTCATTAAATATAAGGGTTAATATAAGGTTTTGAGTACAGGTAGTTCACCTAGAATGTGATAGTTGCCTTCTTGCGTGACCTTGCGCTATAGGAAATTGCCATAGAAAATCGCATTATAGGGAAATTGCTATAGAAAATTGCTATACTTGTACAGCAGAAAGTTTGCGTTATCCAAACAGTGTCCAGTATTCATCAGACACATTACAGCTGATTTGCGTCAAAGAAACACGCTTTATAGCAGAACAACCTGTACTCAACAGTTGTGTAGGTCCCATTCTTGATCTTGTGCTAAAACTCTACTTACAATCCATCAGTTGGGAATCAGCCCTGAAAAGTTAATCCTTTTCTATTATTGATATGCCAGTTACAGTCCACTTAAAATAATTTGTGATCTTGTTGTATTTTGCAAAACTTTTGCATCTGTTAAAAAGTCTGTTAGACATGAATGTGCTGTGTTGAAATGTCTACCAGTTGGGTGGTGTGGTCAGTAACTCAGTGGTTAGCACTGCTGCCTCCCAGTGCCAGGGACCTGGGTTCAATTCTACCCTCAGGCAACTGTCTGTGTGGAGTTTGCACATTATCCCTGTGTCTGCGTGGGTTTCCTCCAGATGCTCCGGTTTCATCCCACAGTCCAAAGATGTGCAGTTTAGGTGGATTGGTCAGGGAAATGCAGGGTTACAAAGATAGGATAGGGGTAGGTCTGGATGGCATGCCCTTCTGAGGGTCAGTGTGACTCGATGGGCCAAATGGCCTGTTTCCACACTCTAGGGATTCTATACGTCCTATTTGCTCCCTTGGTTTCTTATTGTCTACAAACTACTACATGTGTATCATAAATTCTATACAAATTTACCATGAGGTGAGAGAATTCCTTTACTTGAAGTACTTTTCTATCTGTTTTACTGAGTGACTTTTTTTTTGTGACTTTTAAAAAAGTTGCATGATCTCTTAAAGAAACAAATTGATTTGGATTGATCAGTCCTGAAACAAAGAAATGGCGACTGTCACTAAAATGAAAATATAGTTTCATTTCTTATTTATTGTGATCTTTTCCGCTTTCATTATTAGGCTGACCAGTGGGTTTTGCACTGCAAGGATTACCTAAGGCAGCTGAAAGTGGATGAGCAAAGCACCTTAGAGTGTACCACAGCTGTGGTTCAGAGCTTGGAAAGATACCACCAGGATGCTGTCAAGTTCAATGCAGAAAACTTCCAGGAGATGAACGAGATGGTCCTTAGCCTCGGCAGCGCTAGAGAATTGAAGCAGTGGAACATCCAATGGGTGAAGTGCCAACAAACGAGGCATCTTTTGGAAGAGGTCTTGGCCACAGCTATCAGAATCCATGAGGGCCACAGCAACAACTTGGCCAGTAAAGTAGACTCTGAGGATGATGGTCCCCGGACAAGCGGTGAGTTTGACACAGAAGGATCTGATGAGCTTGGAGACTCTTTGTCTCAAAAGGCCACAGAGAATATGGAGAATGGCACGTGGCCTGATGAGTCAGTGCATCATCAGGAACACGATCAGGTTTTTGTGGCATCCGAATGCCCTGCTGCATCACGTTATGAAGAGTCCCGCCAAAGTGTCGACGCATCATCTAAATTCAGCACGACCTCTCTATCCTCGATTCCGGCTGGTGGAAGGTTATGTGGCGGCAGCATCTTCTACAAAGATCTCGACAACTGCGCCGCGAGCTCATCTGCCGCGTCCTGCCACTCAGAGCCTGCCTGCTCACTGGCACCTCGACACAAGAAGCAGCCATTGAAAAAGATCATGAAGAAGGCCCAGAGCTTTGAGCTGTGGCAACGAGAGAGTAGCCACGTTGAAGCTGGCAGGCACGGCAACACCGGAGTTTACATCAAAGGCTTGGAGGTGGTCAGCAATGTGGTGGCTGACAAAAATCGGGTTTTCAGATCAGAGCTAAAAAGTCCGGTGTTGACCAGGACTCGCAGCTTACCGATATCTTCCAGGATGCTCCATCCACATGCAGAAGAAGCTAAGCGAACTGGGAGGTAATGATTTCATTAGTTATCAGAACATTGATGCAATAATTGGAAATATTTCCAGCTTTAACTCTGAGAAGGCTCTGCATTATCGACCTAAACTAGCAACAGGTCATTCGATGCCTCCAGCCTGTTGTGCTGTTCATTTTGAGAATTGCTGTTTTTTTTCTTAGTTAGATTTAACTACCACTCCTCCTTGGTGACTTTACCCGATTAAAAATCTATTTATTGTGGCCTTCTTCAGGTTGCTGCTGTACAGGACATTGGTGAGGCCCCTATTGGAATACTGCATTCGATTCTGGTCTCCCTGCTTTAGGAAGGAAGTTGTTAAATTTGAAAGGGTGCAGAAAAGATTTACAAGGATGTTGCCAGGGTTGGAGGTATGAACAATGGGGAGAGGCTGAATAGGCCAGGGCTATTTTCTTTGCAGAGTCTGAGGTTGAGGGATGACCCTACAGAGGTTTATAAAATCATGGGGAGCAGGGATAGGGTGGGGGAGTCCAAAACTAGAGGGCATAGCTTTAAGGTGAGAGAGGAAATATATAAAGGGGACCTAAGGGCAACTTTTTTATGCAGAGGGTGGTGCATGTATGGAATGAGCTGCCAGAGGAAGTGGTGGAGGCTGGTACAATTACAACATTTAAAAGGCATCTGGATGGGTATATGAATAAGAAGGGCTTAGAGGGTTATGGGTCAAATGCTGGCAAATAGGACTAGATTAGTTTAGGATATCTGGTCAACATGGACAAGTTGGACTGAAGGTTCTGTTTCCCTGTAGTACAACTCTATGGCTCTACGACTGTATGACCTCAACACCCACAGCCTTCTGGGGAGAATGGTAAGTAGATTTCCAGATGACAGAGAGACAAAGTCTTCATTTTGTGCTGACGTCTCTCTGCCAATCACTGATGAAATTCAGTCTGAACCTTGGACCCTTGGGATGCACTGACTAGGTCATTGAACCAGTTGGTGTGGTTGTAAGGATATATTTTAAGAATTCAGATTAGTGCCTTGCAGTACTTCAGATTCCAAGGTTATAAAATTTCCTCCGGAAGTTTCAATCTTATTTCAGATATTAATTTTTCAGACTGGTGACATTAATTTTTCAACACATGGTGGAAATCTTATTTCACAATCTCTCGGTTGGAAGAGTATAAAAGTTGGGGCTACATGTTTTTAGACGGAATGTAGAATTTCAACTTTCTGTTAGAGATCCTGCATTAGCAACAAAGCAGTCATGTCAGTATGAAAGTTGATTGATTTGACAAAATTATACTTAGCTCAAGAGTAATTGAGATCCACGTCAGCTCAACTAAGATCTTTTTGTTGGTGGTTACCCAGTTTAATAATCTTGGAAGTCATAACTTAATTAGTTAGCATGATGGCAGGGTATTCCATGGAGGGATTCAAATATATTCAGTTTCCTTACCAAGGGAGTATTTACGCTGTGCAATTTGTTACTATCAGGAAGGCAAATAGCAAAGATGTATGTAAAGTGAATCTCGATAAGCATTTACGCGAGAAAGAGATAGGTGTTTATGCTAACAGGGTTAGATGAGGAAAGGTGCAAAGGGAGAGCATTGAGTATAAATAGTTTATAGATTTGTTTGGCTCAATGACCCGTTTCTGTGCTATTCATTCTGTGTACTTGAAAAAGAACTGAACCTGTCTCACAAATGATACAGCCTATGTATCAAGAGTCAACTCATAGGATTTGTAACCCCATTCAACTTTCAAAGCTTAACAGGACAGATCTAGTCATAGGATGAAATACAGTGAATGAGTCCTAGATCATTTGTGCATCTATTCACACTGCTAAAAGATATTCAGACTGGGTGTCCTCCTTTATTTCTCCGCAGTAAGCTGCAGCATATAATGGATGAAATGATCAGCACAGAGAGGGAGTATGTCAAATCCCTTGGATATATCATAGATCATTACTTTCCAGAGATGGAGAGACTGGACCTGCCCCAGGATCTGCGTGGAAAGCGCACCATCATATTTGGGAATCTGGAGAAACTCTACGATTTTCATTGCCAGTACTTTCTGAAGGAACTCGAGAACTGCACCAGCGGTCCACTTCAAGTCAGTCACTGCTTCCTCAAGCATGTAAGTCCCCATCCATTCCTACTAAGCAATGTTTTTGTTTGAAGTTAATTTGAAATATGAAACACACAAAGGGGAACATTTGTCCAGTGCTACTGAGTAGAAAATCAAGTGTATCGAGGGTGTGTTAACAGAACTTTATTCTTTTGTGCAATATATGTCAACAAAGCCCTGGGATAGGCTCTTTTTCAATCTCTTGTACCACTTTATTCATCACAAAGTCCAACGCACTAAAAGCAATGTTATAAAGTCCCATCTATTGTCCATCAACTAAAACACAACGGCCAAGTTTAGCCCAATCCATTTGTTGGAAAGATTGGAGACAAGGGCATTAAAATGGTGGCTGGGCAGAAACCGCTAGACTGACAAAACATTCTTCTGCCTCACCAGTTTAACTGCTCAGCTTCTGGCAACCAGGAAGCTATCCTCCCGAGGCAGGAGAGACCTCGACAAAATGTGAAACTTGCACCCTGATTGCTGCAATCCAGTTTTAACTTGAAATTGTAGGAGGCTCTCTGAGCACAGTTGCTGCCAGAGCAAGACCTGGCCTAAGGCAGCAAGAAAGACCAAGGTGGATGAAATTCATTGTTTTCTGGCAGGATATCATGGGAACCAGGATGTGCGAATGTGGAATCCACAATGTGATTTTAATAAACTGCAAATGAGATGGTGTGAAGGTGACAATCTGTGTGGTTTTGAGAAGCATCAATGTAATCATCTAAAGTCGTAAAGCTCGTGGCAAGAACAGCTTGTAGTTATCACGCAGCTCAGTTCAAAGGCATCGTAAGACACCGAAAACTTTGCATTGTGAGAATTGGAGCTTTTGGATTTATCACTAATGAAGTATTATGCCTTAATGTCTATTTAAGATGTTCACAAGGGATGCCTTATTATTTACATCAGAACGGCTTTGGTGATATTTCTAATACCCTTTGTGTTGTGTGACAAAGACCCACGGTATTCTTTTAGCCCCATGTCACAGCCTCAAAACCAAAAGACATAATGAGACCCATCACTTTACCAGTCTTCTATCCCTTCAGCATGCTTCACACATTCTGATTCAGTTGCACTCAGTACCCGTGTAGCTCATTCTGTTGTCTGCCTTGTGTTTTCAGGCTTGTCAGCAATAGACATAGGACGCCCCCTTTGGGAGTTCCTATGAGCAATCTGCCGGCCCAGAAATGGGAAGAAGGATCGCAGAAAAGCATCAGGCTGTAAAAATGGCACAGGCTGCCTCATGCATGCCAAGGCTGCTGCATCCTCTGTGAGTTTATAGTGCTGTCACAATCTGGCTGATTGATTGAACAAGTGTACTGCGTTGCCTAACAGTTCAGAGTGTATCCAGCTATGATGTGGGGTCGATTCAGACTCCTGCAGGAATGGGAGGGAGAACAGCACCAGGCTAGCTGCCCTCTTCCACTCAAATCTCCTGCCTAGAAGCAGGAAAAACGTGTCATTTCCATTTTATAATGCCTTCACAAAGTTACTGCTGAGGTGTTTTGCTGTTCAGGTTGGGCCGAAGGGCCTGTTTCCACACAGGAGGGAGTCTATATATAAAAAAAAAGGAGCTGGTTCTTCAAAGGAAATGATAAAGACAAAAGGAGGCAAAATGAGAGAAATTGAAGATGTACAAGGTCAGGGAACATCTGAATGGTTTAAGCTTGTTAGCTATGTTTCTAAAAAAAAACTGTGTGGAGTTTGCACATTCTCCCCGTGCCTGTGTGGGTTTCCCCCGGGTGCTCCGGTTTCCTCTCTCAGTCCAAAGATGTGCAGGTTAGGTGGATTGGCCATGCTAAATTGCCCCATAATGTCCACAGATGTGTGGATTAGGTAGATTATAAGAGGATGCTCTGAGGATCGGTGTGGACTTGTTGGGCCGAACGGCCCAATTCCACACTGTAGGGATTCTACAAAAAAAAAAGGTGCAAACCCTTTCAAATTGTTTGCTGTCTTTGCAATACACCCTTCTCCCCCAGCCAGGAAACCATCAAGTCAGTCTGAAAACTTTCTTTGTTCAGCATGGAGGTTAAAAAACAAGGTCTACTTTTTGGATTAGGACAATTTGTGAAAGGAGCATTACACATATGAAGTCAGCCCAGTGACCCCAGCCCCTCCACAACTGTTAAAAATCATAAACTGTTGGGTATAAAATGGATATGCCTGCGTGACTATTAACTCTGCCTTGGTTAAAATCAAGAAAATTAAAGAACTGCGGTGAAATCAAAGTGCTCCCTTCCTCATTTAACAAGAATATCCATTGAGTCTGCAGTACCTGAAAGCAGCATTGAAATAGTTTGGGAGTTTTATTGAGACGAGCAAATTCCATTCAAGATGAGTTTAATGAGCAGGTTCCGAGTCTGAGAATGTGGTTTAACTACGTGTTTGTTTAATACATTTGGAGCCATGCAGCACTGTCTGTTTATCCTAAAGTTTGCAATTTTAATTTGTTTACTTTGTTCATCTAGGAAGAGCAATTTGGGATGTATGCACTGTACAGCAAGAACAAACCCCGGTCCGACGCTCTCCTTGCCAGTCATGGAAACTCTTTCTTTAAAGTAGGTGGTGGGTAGGTTTTGAAAAAAGCCAAATTCAATTTAAATCAGTGTGGAGAGAAAGATGCTTGTAGGTTTAGAAGAGTGGTAACTTTGGATTAGAATGTGTAATAGTTAAGTATTGAGAAAAATGTTTCCGTTTTTGCTTAGTGACTACTCTCTCTAGTTTGGGGTTCAAAATGTTGTTCATTTGATTTCCTCTCCAGGGACATGATCACATATTCCAGACTAATGCCCCGATGCAGTGTGGGAGTTGCACTTTTGCAGCTGCAGCTTTCATGGTTGATACTAAACTCTGGCCCCTCATTGAATATTGGAGGATCCCATAGTATATTTTGAAGGAAGATCGAAAGACTTACATATATATATCACTTTGCATGACGACTGAATGTTGAAAGCATTTTACAGCCAAATAAGTACTCATTGAAATGTAATCACTGCCATTTTATAGGAAATGCACCAGTCAATATGGGCACAACACACTTGCACAAAACAACAATGTAATGAAGACCAGATAACTAATGTATGTTGTGATATTGATTGAGGGGTAACTTTTGGCCAATACATAACTCTGCTGCCAAAAATCCTGTCAAGGAATCTTTCATATCCACCTAAGCAGGCACCTGGGGCTACAATTTAATCTCTCGGTTGTAGACAACACTTCCAAGAATATAATGCTCCCTCAGTTTTGCACTTGAATGTCAACCTTGATTTTCATAAGGCACTGGGGTGAGACTTGAACCAGACCATTATGATTCAGAGGTGAATGTGCTACTAACTGAGCCATGGCTAACACAAGTCAAACAAAAGGGGATTTTCTTCAGTGTCCCGGTTAACATCTGAACCTCAGTGTTTGAGATATTCATGTGTGTAAATTGGTTGCTTTGTTTTCTAAATGTCAAGGAAGACATGACAATAGAACTCCATTGACTATAAAGTGCATTGAATGTTCCGAGAGATGAAACACATTTTTAAAATGTAATTTCTTCTTTTATGTTGTCTTTAGTTTGAGTATTAAAAACCTGCATAGGGAAGGTCAATTTGCTGAAATCGTTTGGCAGGATGGCTGATCTGTTTTAGCTGGGCATCCTTCGTATCGAGCCAAAACCCTCTCCTCAGAGATGTCAGTCAGGGATATATGGAATGTCGGGTGGCCCCAGAGGACCACCCAGCAAAAACAAAGAGCAATCCATGGCAGCATTTTCTTAGATAAATATACTAAGGAATATATAGATTGTGGGGAATCCAAAACCAGTGATCACCAATATAAGACCATTAGTAATAAATCCCATAAGAATTTAAGCAAAGTTTATTTACCCAGAGAGTGTACAGGATGTGAAACTTTGCTACCCTACGGCAATCATTTGGATTTATTTAAAGGAAAGCTTTACTTGAGAATACCTGAGAAAGAAATATTCAAATAAGATTACATGAAGAGTGTCAAAAGGTGGATTATGTGGATGGTAAACATCAGCATAGACCAGTTGGACCAAATGGTTTGTTTGCATGTTGTCAGCTCAATGTAACTCTATAATATGAAACAATGTGAGTCAATGGTTATGGTGCAAATCAGAGCTGATCAAATTGATTTGTGGAACAGGCTTGAGAGGCTGAATGGCATTCAGCTGTTCTTACTGACTGTATCCATTTGTGAATAACTGTCTGGCTGTCTAATATTTCTGCAGAATAAGCAAATGTCACTGGGTGATAAGATGGACCTGGCCTCCTACTTACTAAAACCCATCCAGCGGATGAGCAAGTATGCACTGCTGCTCAAGGATATGATCAAACAGTGTTCCAAAACCCAGGAGCAGGAGCTGTCTGATCTCCAAGCCGCTGAAGAAATGGTTAAGTTTCAGCTACGTCATGGAAACGACTTGCTAGCCATGGATGCCATTCGTGGATGTGATGTAAGGAAACTTTGTAGTTGTTCTGAACAAAATGGTTGGAAATCCCAGTTTGGCATTTGAAAGCTGCTTTAAGAATCTGGCTGGTGCTTTTGAAGAAAAGCACACTGCCCTTCTCCTTTCTCTTTCAATCCTCTGCATCTTTGTTGATGGAACGAGTACTTGGGTCTGTTTCACTTGAGCTTTTGTCTATCCTGTTCTATAAACTGGCACCAGACTGGTTTGGACAGCATGAAACATGTTACTACCACGCATTTATTCCTCCTTTTGGTCTGTGTATGTGGAACCTTGCTTTTTGCCAATTGGTCGTTGTGTTTTTGTACATTACATAAGCAAGTAGACATCAAAAAAAAGCATCACGATGTCTGAAGATGCAAAATATGTGATGAAATTGCAAGTTTGTCCTCTCTTTTTTTATTGCTGTTCCTATGGATCATTGCAACAGAGTGTGGCTCGAAAATACAAGTAAAATCTAGTAAGTGCAGTGGCTTATGATTTACACTGATTGCTGGCCTGGACTTTATTCATCTACCTAGTAGAATCCAATTACTAGCCTGACACATGCCCTGAATGTTTGCAGCAAAAAAGAGCAGGGGTTTACATTAGCTATTTTATACAGGCTAAGCAAAACCTTGCAGGTCAAGTCAATTCTAATTCCTTGATTATATTGCTCCTCTGGAACAAGCTACAGATTTCAAATGAATCAAATCCAACTCTTGGTTTACAGTACAGAGCTACTCCAATCTACTGAAAAAATTCTTCTTTTTCCTCTTTGTATAGTATCTGTGTTGCAGTTTCCATGCTGAATTGCAATTTGAGAGAAATGTTACAATGACATGGCTGGCCACATTAATTTCCAATAATTATCTGTGAATGCTAAAATGTTCAAGCTGCCCTCTCTCCCTAACTTTGCCGTTCACTGATAGAGTGAGCTGTGATTTAGACCAGGTAATCTAGATTCTGGTGCCAAAATAGTACGATAGAATGAAACATTTAATTAAAGTCTGATACACGTAATTGTATGTAACCCTTATACTCTACTGTGTAAATTATGATTCAATTGTAAATCTATATGAACTTTTTTGTTAGAAAATGTTGTTTGGGTTGTGACAGGGTATGTGCATGTTAGGCTCATATCAAAGTTTAGACCAACTGGAGTCCAACTGAATAAGTAGCAAATTGGCTTATAAAAAAATGGTTACAGAGAAAGAGAGTAAAAGATAGTTAATCAGATCATCAGAGGCTAGAAGTCAGTTCTTCACAAGCTTCAGTACTGAAATCACTGTTATAGGAACAGGAGTAAGGCATTATTCCTGACAAACCTATTTGCCATTCAATGAGATTGCTGGTGTCTTGTGACCAATTTTCATATACCTATCTTTAATTCCATATCCCTTAGTACCTTTGGTTACACTGATCTTAAATGTAAAAACTATTAATTGGTCTAACTTCATTGCTGTTTGTGGAAAAGAGTGTTAAATGTTTCCATTTCTTGTGCCTGAAGTGTTTCCTAATTGCATTTCTAAAAGGCTACTTTTCTGGCTATGTTCCCTCATTCAACATTCAACCAATAGAAATAATATATCTGTATCTATGCCATCTGTTCCACTTAATATCTTGAAAACTTTGACTAAATTGCCCCATAATCTTCAAATTTCCAGGGAACTCAACCTTAGTTTGTGTAATCGTTCCTCAATGTAACACTCAAAGTCTCGGTATCATACTTGCAGCTCTAACCTGCACTCCTTCTGGGGTTAAGGTGTGGTGCCCCATATTCACTCAGTAGAGGACCAATGCTCACTTTCCTAATTCATTCCCTTTTTAACGACATGCAGAAACTCTTGTTGGGATTATTGCATAGATCCTAGCAAGGCAGAGCACCTTTAAGACAGAGATAGCATAATATCAAGTAACATACCGTATTAAAGGCCCTCACTTTACCATCAGTAGTAACAGTGCAATGGAGTCTGTAATCAGTCAGTCAGCCATTTGTAGTGTGACAGTCATGTAATGTAGCTGTAACCTCAGTACGCATAGAACTAGTATAGGTATCTTACAACTAAAATCTTAAGTGTACAAATAATTGCAGTTATTAATAAACATCAAGACATCTGTCTCAACAAGAAGCCAGTCTTTGTGGTATATGTAGATGGGCTAATATATAGGAAAACATTCAGAACATGGCAGTGGAGTTTTACCCAAAAACAAACCACATCAACTCTTCATTGTTGTTTAGATATTTCTGGCTCTCAATGAAATACTCAAATGAAATACTCTCATTTCCCTCCTTATATTAGTCATTCTTTGTTGTATTTTTGTCCTATCTTCCAGTCTGCCACTAATTATTGTGAATCATACACTTTTTCTTTCAATTTGAAAGCTACGGATGATATGCTCTTCCCCTAGCTCCCTTTTGTATTTCACCGTAATGACGACCACAAGGAGTAGATGAGGTGAACAATGCAGAGGCTTGAAAAGGGGAGCTAGATAAAGTCTAAGATTTTGCGGTAGATTTGTAGCTCGGGTTGAGGTTGTTGAGGTTGGTTGGCTCGCCGAGCTGGTTTCTTGTTTCGCAGGTGTTTCATTACCATGCTTGGTAACACCCTCAGTGCAGCCTCCGATGAAGCATCGATGTGTTTTCCCACCTGGTTTTTAAACTCTGGGGTCCGTTGAGATGGATTGTCTCACTTTCGGGTTTCCTTCGTAGTGGAGTGTATATGGGGTCGAGTTCAATGTGTTTATTAATAGCATGCTTCGTGGAGTGCCAGGCTTCTAGGAATTCTCGTCCCTGTCTCTGCCTAGCCTGTCGCAGGATCTTGGTGTTGTCCCAGTCGAAGTGGTGGTTCTCCTTGTCCATGTGGATTGAGATGAGTGAGTATCGGTCGTGTCTTTTTGTAGCCAGTTGGTGCTCATGTACTCTTGTTGTTAGTTTCCTTCCTGTTTGTCCGATGTAGTGTTTCTCGCAGTCTCTGCAGGGGATCTTGTAGATGGCATTGGTCCTGTCCATGGCAGGGAGTGGGTCCTTAGTTCGGGTGAGCAGTTGTCGTAGGGTTGACGTGGGCTTGTGTGCCACTCTGATGCCCAGCGGTCGTAGGAGTCTTGTAGTGAGTTCCGATGTGTTCCTGAGGTAGGGTAGTGTGATGAGTGTGTTGGGGCGTGTAGTCTCTATCTGATGCTGTTCGAGTAGGCATCTTCTGACCCAACTATTTGGATATCCATTATACTTGAAAACCTGGAAGAGGTATTCTTCTTCCTCTTGGTGTAGTTTTGTGTTGCTGCAGTGTGTTGTTGCCCTTTTAAATAGTGTTCACACGCAGCTTCGTAATGGATATCCAAATAGTTGGGTCAGAAGATGCCTACTCGAACAGCATCAGAAAGAGACTACACGCCCCAACACACTCATCACACTACCCTACCTCAGGAACACATCGGAACTCACTACAAGACTCCTACGACCGCTGGGCATCAGAGTGGCACACAAGCCCACGTCAACCCTACGACAACTGCTCACCCGAACTAAGGACCCACTCCCTGCCATGGACAGGACCAATGCCATCTACAAGATCCCCTGCAGAGACTGCGAGAAACACTACATCGGACAAACAGGAAGGAAACTAACAACAAGAGTACATGAGCACCAACTGGCTACAAAAAGACACGACCGATACTCACTCATCTCAATCCACATGGACAAGGAGAACCACCACTTCGACTGGGACAACACCAAGATCCTGCGACAGGCTAGGCAGAGACAGGGACGAGAATTCCTAGAAGCCTGGCACTCCACGAAGCATGCTATTAATAAACACATTGAACTCGACCCCATATACACTCCACTACGAAGGAAACCCGAAAGTGAGACAATCCATCTCAACGGACCCCAGAGTTTAAAAACCAGGTGGGAAAACACATCGATGCTTCATCGGAGGCTGCACTGAGGGTGTTACCAAGCATGGTAATGAAACACCTGCGAAACAAGAAACCAGCTTGGCGAGCCAACCAACCTCAACAGCGAGATAAAGTCATGAGGGATAAAGAAATAAAAATGAATGCTGAAAGAGTTAGATATGATGAGAGTCATATGGAACATGAATACTGACATAGACCTAAATAGTTATCTCTGCTTTGTTTGTTCTATGTAATATTATTTAACTTGAAACTTTTGAATTAACTTTTTGTAATATGCTGTTTGGTCCTTTCAACTCAACAATCATTTCAGTTCCTCGCTAATATATTGCCCTCCTCTTGTGAATACAATTACTAATGCCTGAGGAACCCTGCTGTAATCATTAAAGGATTAATATTTATAGAACCATGCATGTTGTGATATTTCAAGGTGCTTCATACCATCAATATCTTTTTGGGAGTGCAGTTATTTATTTTGTGAAAGAAAGAAAAGACCCTGTGCAGTCCCAAAGCATCTAATAGCTCCTGAAGCATTTTTGAAATGTAGTCACTGTTATCATGTATGAAATGCAACAGCTAATTTATACATAGCGCTGTTCCACAAATCGTGAGATAATGATTGGAAAATCGGCCTTGGTGGTGTCCGTTGAGGGATAAACATTGATAAAACCATCAGGAGGTCTCCCTATTCTACTTGTGAATAGTGCTATTGAATTATTTGTATCCACACAAGAGGGCTGGTAAGGACCTCGATTTAACCTCTCATCTGAAAGACATATTATGTAAACTGAATCTATGGTTACTGCCTCTCTAGGTGAATCTCAAAGAGCAAGGACAACTTATGTGTCAAGAAGAATTTATTGTTTGGTGTGGGCGCAAGAAGTATCTGAGGCACATCTTCCTGTTTGAGGACCTTATTCTCTTCAGCAAAACAAAAAAGATTGAAGGAGGATATGATATCTATGTTTACAAGCAATCGTTTAAGGTAATGGAAAAAATCTTCTTTATTTTTGAAATGCTGTGGTCTTAGATGACCATAGAAACAATTTGAATTTATGTAGCATGCTTAATGCTGTAAATTGTCCCAAGCAAGAAGGTTCTAGGCCCAAAACGTCAGCTTTCCTGCTCCCCTGATGCTGCTTGGCCTGCTGTGTTCATCCAGCTCCACACCTTGTTATCTCACTTCATGGAACTGTTAGCAATCAGAAATTGACACTGACTCACCTGAGAAGATTTTAACACAGGTGAGCAGCACGTTGGTTAAAGAGGTAAATTTCAAGGAATGTCTTCAAGGTGAAGAGAAAGGCTGGAGAAAGTTCAGGAAAGAACTCTTAATTTTAGCATCTACGTGGCTGAAGGCATTGTTGACAAATGAGACAAGTTGGAAATCAACAATATGCAAAGAGGTCAAATTTGGAGGAAAACTTGAAGCTTTGTAGGGCTGAATGAGATTAAAGAAGTGGGATGGAGATAAGGGGGGGAGGGTGATGGCCCTAGTGGTATTATTGTTGGCCTGTTAATTCAGAGACCCAGATAGCATCCTAGGGACCTGAATTCAAATCCTGCCATGGCAGATGATGCAATTTGAATTCAGTTTTTAAAAATCCTGGAATTAAGAATCTAATGATGACCATGAATCCATTGTTGGAAAAACCCATCTGGTTCATTAATGTCCTTTAGGGAAGGAAACTGTCATCCTTATCTGGTCTGGCCTACATGTGATTTCAGACCCACAGCAACGTGGTTGACTGTCAGTTATCCTCTGGGCAATTAGGGATGGGCAATAAATGCTGCCTAGCCAGTGACGTCCTCGCCCTGTTAATGAATCAAGAAAAAAGGCATGGGGAGATTTCAATATAAGAATGACAGTTTTAATATTGAGGTACTGTTGGACTAGGAGACGACGTAAATCAGTGAGTGCAGAATGATGTGAAGCAAAATAAATTTTCATGAGTCCACTAGTTTAATTTTCTTTTGCAAAATCAGAATTGCTTAACTATATTTTAGCTAACAAATAGAGTAAGAGATTTTCTGTACTCATTGATTTCAGACTGCAGAAATTGGAATGACTGAGAACGTTGGGGATAGTGGACTGCGTTTTGAGATCTGGTTCAGAAGGAGGAAATCTCAAGACACATATATCTTTCAGGCCTGCTCTTCTGAGGTCAAATTAACCTGGACCAATGTCATAGGAAAAATCCTGTGGCGACAAGCTCTGAGAAACCGAGGTATGTCAGTTTTTTTGTTGTTGCGGAATTTGAAAAGAAATTTTTTTGCATGAGGTTTCCTGTAGGATGTTGTAAAACATATTCTACAGTTAACCATGTAAATATATGAATCAGCCTTCCGAGGGAAATACTAGAATATGGTATACTAGAATATACTAGAATACTAGAAAATGGTTAATACTGATGCATTCAAATGCAAATTAGATAGATTCCTATCAGAATTTATTAGAATACAGCATGTGGTAACATAATGCTGGGGAGAAACAGGGCGCTGAAACTATAGTTTCCAAATCTTTCCATTGCTGAAGTTTCTCATCCTGCACCTGAGTTTGTGAAGACTAATTTCTCACGATTGATTCCATGAGTTGGCATCTCCAATATTATTCTGCCATGTGCCAATCAGTTTGGCAAATTGCATGGACATTTGCCTTTTCTTACCTGCCACATCCTATGTTCCTTACGCCCAATTGGTTTGTGGTGAAAAACTGAAAAAGTCACTTAGGTCCCTCCCTGCCCGCAGCAGTCTGAGGTTATTTTGACCTGCCACTTTAATGATAATGGTCATTTTCATTATCATTGCCTTTGATCTATTTTTCTTAATTGTGGACAGGAAGTAGGTGGCAGCCTCGCCAAAACAGTACAGTGCATGGGTTCACATTCTCTCCAGCATGCGTGTACCTGAGGGTACAACGCTTCTGGAAGGATCTCTTAGGAGACAGAGTACTGTGGGTGCATGAGAGGCTGGAACAGTTTTTTGTGGAGCCCCTGAGGGCACTTCTGAACAATCTGGTGAGGGAGATCAATTATTTTCTTGACACCCCAATCTTTTTAGACTCCACTTCAGCCTGGCTGAAATAGGGTGGTTAGTGAGTTACCCAGTCCAGGCTTACTTTAAAATGCCTTTGTGACCCGATTGATGCCAATGGTCCCCAATTTTCATATTAGTTTCAACAAAAGAAGTAATGAGTACTATCAGCAAGACTGATAGAGAGCGTCCAGAATGCCATTACAATGCCTGCTGATTGCTCATCGGAATAAGTGAGCCCATGTTGTGGTACTGAGCTGTACATCCCAGGAGGGGGCAGGCTTCAATTTCTGATCTGGAGTCATCTGATCACAGCAGTCAGGATACTGTCTAATTAAGAGATAGCAGGAACTGCAGATGCTGGAGAATCTGAGATAACAAGATGTAGAGCTGGATGAACACAGCAGGCCAAGCAGCATCAGAGGAGCAGGAAGGCTGACGTTTTGGGCCTAGATGTTTCGGGCCTTTCTGAAGAAGGGTCTAGGCCTGAAACGTCGGCCTTCCTGCTCATCTGATGCTGCTTGGCCTGCTGTGTTCATTCAGCTCTATACCTTGTTATCTCTACTGTCTAATTAACATCTGTTAGGTCCTCCCCTACAGAGAAGCAGTTTAACCAGGCTTTTACTACTAACCAGGTGACCATCACCCAGAATCTCTGACCTTTCTGAGACTTCTCATGTTCGTAGACTTGCTGAAGCTAGTTTGGGTTTGTTTGTAATACCACTGTAGCAGAACAACCTGTTTACTATCTCTCCCAGCCTCTCACATGTAGAATGCCAATTTGGGTGATGTATTTGAGAAACACTAAAACATTTGAAATAGAAGTAAGATGAGAAGATTTATCACTAACGTTCTCTTCTGCTCATGCTTCCCCACCATGTGCAAGTATTCAAAAGCCCGAATGATCAGTTCTGTGGAAATATTAGGTAGAGATTAGTCCTTTGCATTTTAGGAAAGGACTGAGGTGGCAACAACACATACCTACCCCAAGAATAAAAATTCAAAGGGTGAATAATCTCCTGCCTGGATGATTGATCAGTAAACAATTTGTTGCAGAGCTGAGAATGCAGGAGATGGTATCCATGGGAATAGGGAATAAGCCCTTTATGGACATCAAGCCCAGTGAAGCTGCCATTAGTGACCGGGCAATTGACTACATCATGAAGGGTAAGGGTAAGTAGTATTAATTAACCAGGATGACGCTTATCCACTTTGTTATTAATTACTGACTTGAGGCTTCTGTAATATGGATGTCTTCAAGATACAATAAACTGAGGATGGTGATAAAGTATACTTGGAGCCCTGGCTGCTGAGAATATCCAGGGCCTCTCAGTTCCCTGAATTGACATGCCCCCTTATGATCCATCAACCCATCGCTTTTCTGACAGTATTTTCAAGTGTATGGATATTTGGGTCCAGTCACTGGGCACAATCTTTTACCTTTATAATGAGGTTAAATGGGAGTCCCTTTTCTGACCGGAGCAGCATAGATTCTGTAGATCAAGAGTCTTGGTCTGATCCTAATGAAGCCTGGTATAAAATGCTTGTTCTTTCTCCAGCCCTCTTTGTGTCGCATCTTGCAGCTTAATAAGCACGAACGCAGATCGTCAGCCACTGCTATATTACGAATAAAACTCAGGTCTTGCATTTATAACTTCAGTTGTGTTGCGATGGGAAGGTGCAGAGGGGGCCTCTCAGATGGAAAGAAGGTAACCTTTGTGCAACACAGGACTCTTCTTCATGGCCAGTGGCAGAGATAGATAGACTTATGAGTAGGTTTACTGCTCCCTATTGACGGATGAAGTGCATGGGATGAGCAACAAATGCTGGCAGAATCAATAACGCCCACATCCTGTGAATGAATTCCTTTAAAAAAGTGAACAGAGTAAGCTGCTACAAAGTGAAAATATCAGATTGTTGTCACTGTGACCTCATGATGAGCAGGGTAAAGTTCTGCATTGGTTACCAAGTTACAAGGAATAAAAATAGTCTTTTTCATCAACCAGAAGAAGTCTTCAGCACTGAAAGAAGCCACTGAGCAATTCACAACCGTGCTGCCTGTTCGTTGGAGCAACACAGTCACTGTGTAGCCCAGTTTCTTCCATTGCTTCAAATCATCGTCCATTTCCCCTTTAAAATCTGATATGATTTCTGTTTCAAACACTGACTTTAGCGAAGTATTCCACACTCCCACCAAATTGCCATTAAAGGAGATACCTCCTGATATCTTGCCCCAGTGATCAATTCTAAATGAACGATGCCTTGTTATTGATTTCTTGAACCTGGGAAAGTGGTGTTTGCACCAGAAAAGCTGTCCATATTTTGAAATTGCTTCTCAACTTCATGGCTGGGTTGGGTGTGAGTTTACAGAATAAATACCATCCAGTTGGCGAGTTGAACTCATTGGCAGTGGGATTGAGATTTTGTTTTTGTTCGTTCAATGTGAAGCTTGCTTGGGTCCAAAAATAAAATCCAAACTTGCTGCTTTTTAGTTTGGGCAGCTTTCTACTGTCCCTCTGTGTTCAATCATTCATCATCATTAAATTGATCATGTTTGTGTCTATATGTTGTGGAATTTTCATGATATGATTTTCCTTTTGCTGAAATAAGGTTACCTGTTCCATGGTCTCCACTGTCATTAAAGCTACTTACAGTATTGGCTTTAAAATCATTTTTCAATTCATGTCTCATTAGAATCCAGAACGCGAGCATCCATCGCTGTGTCTTCGTTTGACCACTCCACATCCTTCAAGAGGCCTCATTCAACCATTTCCAACAGCAGCACCTCCTCTTCGAGCAGTCAGTCATCTTCTTCCATCCTGGGAACTCTCAACCTTCACATGTACTCAAGTCCAACGCATTCCAATCCTCATTGGACACCTTTCAACCAATGGTCTTATGACATTGGAACCTGCATCGAAGAAGACGAAGTGGAGCAAGAGACTGGAAGTCAACCGTCAATGAGTAAGTCTTTCCAAGTTTCACATCTTCTGCTTGGTTGAACCTCTGGCATCTCATCAAATCATGTCCACATTTAATTTGACCATATATTGATATTAGACGTCAAGTCTAATTTATCACGGAATTGCATTGCATTGTTCAATATTTGATATTTTTCAGTAAAATAGCAGGAGTCTCTATTGTCAAAGTCTGCAATGAGCAGGGGAACAAATTAGATGGGTTAGGGGTATGGTTGTGAACAGCAGATTATCAAACTAGCTTGAAGAAATGTGGGTTTTCCATGTTATGGACTGGAATTTGAGTCAGAGGGGTGCTGGGAACTGGAGAGTGGTGAGAGCTGGGGTGAAAATGGGCGTTGGCTTGTAGATGAGATTGGAGACTTGAAAGATCAGTGGTGGGTAGTTGGCTGACAGATTCGAGGTTTGGGAAGATGAGTTATTTTGAAGTCAGGGAGATTGGAGACAGGGTGGGGGAGGGGCATGTACACAGGATTTTGAAGGCATTATAGGAAAGGTTGGGGTTGGCAGAGAGTTCAGAAGTTTGGGGTTCAGTACTGGATAGTTGAGAAGGGGATTGTTAGACAAAGAGGCTGGTATGTAGGATCCAGCAACTAAGTGGCAAAAGGTCTTGGACTCAGTAGCCATCACTGCCACTTAGTGACCTAGGAAACCAGGTCAGTCACAGTTCAGTTTGAAACTGTGGATCAAGCTAATTCTGCCTGTGTCATTATAATAATTAAACTGCAACTTGTCTCTCAGAATCACGTTGTTTAAGCCCTTGAATCCCCAGCCCCATCAGTTTCTTGTCAAGATTCAGGCGTTATAACTGTTTAACTTTCAGCTTCATTCAAACCAGCCCAGTTATTGGGGTTAGCCTTCCTCGTGTATGTCAATCAAAGCAATTCTCTAAATATTGTTCAGCTCGGGTATGCTGTGAATTCTGGATGACTTATGGCAGGCGTGTAGTTAATGTAAAAATAGTAAGAAAAGAATAACTTACATTTATATAGTATTGCTGTTGACCTCAGAATGTTCGAATCTGAGGATGTAGGTTTGCGGTAAAGTCACTCTTGTGATGTGGAAAATCCATCTTGTATTTCAGTATAAAATCCCCTTATTGATCTGTTGGGTATAACAATTGCTTTTTGAATTGGTGATACAAAACAAGAAACTGAACAAAATGCTCTTAATTGAACTTCTGACAACTGCAAAAGAAATTATATTCATGTCATGTTCCCATCTTGAAACCTCTCCATGTCCTGCACTGATTCAGTTTTGTAATTGAAAATTGTTTTGAGCACTTTGTTAGAGACTAAAAATCAAACCCAATGGGATTCCAACTTTTTCTTTGTCCCAGTCACAGAGAGTTCGGAGACCTCTTCACAATGTACTTCAGCAGAGAGCGTCAGTGGCTCAACTCTCAACTGTGTGTCCCAGCTATCCTCAGAGACATTTCCTGACGACACTTCACATCCTGACTCTAAGACATCTTGTCATTATGCTTCCCTAAATCCTTCCCCAAGGCTGCAAAGGGCTAAGCCTGTAAAGAACCAGTACATCACAGCAGTAAGTATCTGTGTTTTGAGTTATGTAGGGTATATGCGGAACCGTTCTACTCTCTACAATGAGTGGAGTTCTTGGGTGAATCAGGAACATTTCACAATGTTAGAAGTGATGAATGTAAAGACATTGGAAAGGAATTCTAAGTAAAGGTTAACTAAAACAAAGGAAGCATTCCTTCCTTACAAACTCTAGCGGAATTATGTAAGGATCATTGCCAATTTGCTTTTGGGCAGAACAGTTCAGTTTTTGACTGGACTTTTGGAAAGTAAGTGCTTCCTTTCTCCACCTCATGATCAGGATAAATTACAATTTGTAATTAATTCTAATTATCTGCAAAACAAATTTCAGAACTCAAGCTTAGCTCCAGCTCCTGAACGTTTATTAGACTTGGCAAAATGGGGCAGTTTTGAACTAAATGGAAATTGATGTCGCTGTTTGAAAACAAAAGCTGCCAGTTTTAGTTTTAAGCCACTCACAACCCTGTCTTGGAAATATATTGCCATTCCTTCGCTGTCACTGGGTCACAATCTTTGAACTCAGTCCAACAGCATTTTCAGTGTACCAGTGTTACAGGGATTGCTAAGATTAAAAAAAGCTCATTACCACATTCTTAAGGGCAATTAGTTATGAATAATAAATGCTGTCCCAGCCAGGGAAGCCCACATACCTTGAACGACAGATGATAAACACCAAGGACAGAAATGTATTGTTCCCTGATGGGTCTATAAGGTGGCCTTACTGCCACTCTCCCTCAAACGCCTTCCATCCCCGCAACCTGTCCAGAATGTTTCATGGGGAAGGTCAAGGCCTCAGGAAATCCATTCAGTCTTGACCCAGTTAGATCACTAATGTGGCCAGTTTTGAGGCTGATCCAAGACATTCAAGAGCAATGAGGGAAACCCAGTAGGTCATTTTGCTCGTGCCTTGGACAAGGAAGTGGGGGCGCTTTACTCAACGGGCTCATTCAACTTCAGGCATTCTCCCCATCAAGTTATACCTCCCATGTGTGCTCCGTCCCTCCCTAGATTCTCCATCAAGATGCTGAAACCTCTGTCTCCACCTTCCTGGGCCTCACCTGTCCTCCATGTTGTGAGATGCCCTGCATTATCACACTTAGCTGATCTTGCACTCCAGAGCTTAAAATCTTGGTGCTGCTTGTAGTCACAGTCTTAGCACTGCTGCCACTAGACTGCTAAGTATGAAATTTGTGTGGAGAAACATTAAGATATTTCATAAGAAGTACCCAGAATCTGAACAACATGTGCTGTTAAAACAATGGATTCCTTTAGTATTTTTTTCCCGAATCCATCTAGTGGTAGATAAGTGTAAAGTCGACTTAAGTAAACAAGCTCTGCAGTACAATTTCCAACGTACTAGAGTGATTGAAGGACAGAAGTCCTATCTCCAGCCAGTTTATGTTCCTTGAAGCAATAAATGGCTGTAAGACTTCCATGGTCAGAGGTCATGCGTTCTCCACCAACTCTTCAGGTCATGATACACTGGAGACACCGCTGGTCAAAAAGTCTTGCTCTGAGGTGTACTTTCTTCTTTCTTATCTTACTCCTCATTTTTATTCCCCTTTGTCTCATTCTCTATGTCTCTTTCCCTTTTAACCTTGTTCTGCCTGTTCCTCCTTTTCTCATGTTTTCCCCTTTGCTTCCTCCCTCCTTCCTTATAATTTCAATCTGTTCCCATTCCTTGTTTTCCTTCTCTTCCATGTTATCCATGACTAAATGCTCTTTCCCAATCTTTTCCTCTTCATCTACCTTTTCAAATTCC
The DNA here is from genome assembly GCA_024137785.1 of Ginglymostoma cirratum. Classification (NCBI taxonomy): domain Eukaryota; kingdom Metazoa; phylum Chordata; class Chondrichthyes; order Orectolobiformes; family Ginglymostomatidae; genus Ginglymostoma; species Ginglymostoma cirratum. The sequence continues at coordinate 17,588,361 of JAHRHZ010000029.1, forward strand.
CCTTCTTTTACCTCTTTTTGATTTTGGATGTGTCGTTGGACACAGTAAAATGTTTAGTCAAGCAAAAATTACAAAGGTACTCTTCTCCATTTGATCCTTTTATCCCAGATCCTGGTTGTGTGCCGGTTCTCACACCTAGAATCCCTGTAGTGCGGAAAAAGGCTATTCAGTCCACCAAGTGTGCACTGACTCTCCAAAGAGCATACCCCCTAGACCCACTCCATCCGTGTAATCCCACATTTACCAACGGCTGCACATTCCTGGACACCACAGGAAAATTTATCTACCTCACGTGTACGTCTTCGGACTGTGGGAGGAAACCAGAGCACTGGGCAGGAATCCACACAGACACGGGGAGAACATTCACACTCCATACAGACAGTCAAACAAGGCTGGAATCAGACCTCAGTCCCTGGTGATATGAGGCAGCAGTGCTAACCACTGAGCCACTGTGTCCACCATACAGTGAGCAGGATGAAATGTGTTTAAATTGAAGAACACACACACTGTTGGATGTTGCGCTACGTTGTTCCACTCAATCCCATCAGTGGGGCAAGTGTTTGCTCTGATCATCTACTAGGTAGCAATTTTAATTTGGTTCCTTTCCTTCACTGTCTTGGCAGAGTAATCCCTCACATGTAACAATTGGCCTGTCAACACTGGTTTGAATTGCAGAGATAGTTCAGTAAGTAACTAGTCTTTATAAATTAAAACCTCTTGAAGGATTAATCAGACTAATAATTTAAAACAGGGATTAGTGATGATTAACTAAACAGTAATCCTTAACAGGGAGAATAACAAGAGGTGGTTAGCATGTTTTGAATGGTGCTATTAATCATGGTGCTTTATTGTGGCTGCTAGCTATTAACTATTAACAGTATTTTGTCTGTGTAGGTGAATGGGCTCCCTGGTATAATATGAAATTATCTTCCTTTTGATACAGCTATCTTTATCTAGCAGCATCATTTTTTAAAATTTTGCTGATATAAATATACAAAGAAGCCTTCACTAATTTAGATTTAAGAATACGATCATGTCTGAAGTTTTAAGATTCAGTTGGTAAATATAAAAGAAGCAAAGAAGTTACTCAAAAGCTTTATAAATGATTGAATTAGTTAGTTGAGTGAGTTTCAGCCAAAATATTGTGTTCTATTCTGAATGACGCAATTTGGAAACCACATTGGGACCTTGAAGTTGAGGTTGACTAGAAAAGTAGAAAGAATGTGGAGTCTGAGTTTTCTGAGAAGCTGAAATTCTGATTCTTAGAGTAAAGAAGGCAAAGAGAAGAGAGATGTTCACTTATATTGGGAGTTTAGATGCATGAACAAGCAGAAACAGTTTTCGGAGGCAGGGAAATCACTAACCAGAACATGAGCCACATTTAAAATAATTGACAAAAAGTCTATAGGTGAAACAAGGAATTTTTTTAAACGCAATAAGTTAGTGAAAACTGGAATGCACTGAGTGAAAGCTTTCAAAGAGAGTTGGGTTATACCTGATAAAACATTTTAGCACTATGGAAGGAGCTGGGGAGTGGGATGAATTGTATAATTAAAGAACTGGCTGAGATGCAACATATCAATTGGCATTCTGAAGAAGAGTCATATCAGATTGGAAACGTTAACCCTGTTTCCTCTCTGCACAGATGCTGCCAGACTTGCTGAGTTTCTCTGTGTTTGTTAAAGAAACATTGTACACCTTTACTAGGTTAAAAATATTTTTGTAGATTCGTTATTTTAATCTATGCTTGCAATAAAATTGTCCAACTCAGGTGATTTCCATCTTACTGGCACTTTCACATGATATTTGTTGCCTCTCAATTGTCAAACCTTTCCATGTTCTTTTTTTGTCAAATTTATTGAATCCATTCTTATTGTTCCAAATTCCAATAGCTGCAATTTTTTATTTCTCTGTGAGAGTCAAGGTGTAGTGTAGAATATGTTAGAATTATCTATCTCTACAACTGCTTGCTCAGAGGTTTGTTTCCATGATAAATTGCTCTTTATCTAAGAGTATCTGATGAAGTGCATGTACAATCAGATTCTGATTAATCCCTTATGTACTTTTAATCTGGGTAATTGAATTTTTTGATGATTTTATATTAGATTTTCCTTCCCATCACCCATACCTAACCATGAACAACAGCGACCAAAGCTCTGCTATTTATTTCTGGAGGAATGGAATTGAGGAACAGAAAATTGGTTTAAATTCGTGTAGAACCTGAGTTAGACCACACTTCGGGTAATGCAGACAATGATCTCCATTTTATAGGAAATTTGTAGAAGGACTAGAGAAAGTGTGACAAAGATTAACAAGAATGATGCCGGAATTGAGAGATTATAACAATCAGGAGAGTTTGAACAGTTTAGTGTTCTTTCTCCAGAAAACAGGAGTTTGAGAGATGACTTAATGGAAATCTTTGAAATTATGAAGCAGTTGGATAAAATTGAAGTAGAGAAGATCTTTCCCCTTGTTGACAATGTAAAACTAGAGACCATAAATAGAAAATGGTTGTTAATAAACCCTAAAGAAATTCAAGGAAACCACTTTATTGAGTGCGTGGTTAGAATGTGGGACCTATAAGGAGGAGTAGTTGAGGTCTCTAGTGAATGATGCTAGGATTCTAGATGTTAATACTAGATGAGCAAAGACTAGATAAACACATTAAGAAGAAAAGAATAGAAAAGTATGTTGACAGATTAAGTGAAATGACATAACAGACTCTTATGCAAGCATAAACATTGATATATTTGGGTTCAGTAGCCTGTTTCCTTGCTGTAAATTTTATTATTGAGCAAACATTTTATATTCAAACATGTTCCAAATGGAGGAGAGGAGATAAAGACCTTACACTTCAAACAGGGGCCCCTCAAAGGAAATCAATAAACTTAATGCAAGGGTTTTCCGATCTGTTTGTTCCTCTTCCCAAAGAGTTCAGTCCCAGATTCTTCCCGATATTGGAATGAGTATCGTATCCAAGAATGTCATCTGGACCTGATGAGCATATTTAAAGGATCCTGCTGGCCTTAGATGGGAAAAATTCCACTCAGTGGATGGGGCTGGGTTCCTTGTTCCATGCTCACTTTCTGGGAATTAAAATTCTCTCCTCCTAACTTCAAATGGTAGGTAAACTAAGAAGCTTGCAAGATGATTAAGAAAAGTTGAAAATCAGAAATTGCTGGAAAACCTCAGCAGGCCTGGCAGCATCTGTGACGAGAAAGCAGAGTCAATATTTCAGATCCAGTGACATTTCTTCGGAACTGGGAGTTCTTCGAGGAGAAACGGGAGAAGTTCTGAAGAAGGGTCAGTCGACCCAAAACATTAACTCTGCTTTCTCTCCACAGATGCTGTGAGATCTGCTGAGGTTTTCCAACAATTTCTGATGTTTTAACCTTCTCCTGTGTCTGTGTTCTACAGTTACGCTGCAGTATTTTCAAGGCAGAAAGCTCTCCAATTGAATTGCTTGAACATTTCATAATTTCTGTTGAACTATAACATCTTGTTTTTATCAGCTGTAAACAGAATGTGCCATGGACCATCTTACCGACCCAGTGAAGAAGTCAGATTCAACTGCAGGGTATTAGTGGCCTCAAACTGCTCTCTCTTGTTTTGATGGGGATCGCTCAGCCACCCTACGCAGGAACAGAAATTGTAGCCTGGAAATCCGAAATAGGATGAATAAGGGAGAGCAGAATCATTCAACTATCTGACAAGGAGACTGCAATCTTGGGACATTTCACCTCATATCGAAAGTGGACATTAGTGACAAACTAAATGAGAAGTATTGATAGTATATGTACATACATTTAATAATGGTTAGCATTTTTTTTACAGCTCACATTTAATTTTTTGTACTGCATTCTGTAAATAACAAGGTGCCTTCTCTGCATGACATATTTTCTTGTGCAATGTATGGTGGTTGTAGCTTTGAAACTGCAAAACTGTAATTGTAGATTAAGTCATCACTGCAGCTAGTGTACAAATCAAATTGTGTAGCAGCATCTATATTTGTGTAAATATTTATTTTTATTGCTAGTTTTTTTTCTCCCAAAATCATGTCCAATATATCTATATTCATCTTGGGTATCAAGAATAATGTGATCAAGAAAGATGATACAAAATTTCACTCTTTTATTTGTTATGTTTGTCTCGGCAGGAGATTGACAATGTATTGTTTGAATTGAGCCAATTATATTTTGTATACTTTTGACTGGAGATGGCTGCAATGAAGTTTCTTTCAATAGCAGTTACCTCCATTATAATCAAATCTGACCAACTGAAAAGATCAGATATCAACATTTATTCTATGAGCCAGCAGATCAGGAAGCAAGCTACAAATATTTTTTGACTGCTGTAATTATCTCATTTGCTTCCATTCCACTCGCTAATGACTTACCATACATGTCCTTGTGTGTTTATGCGCCAAGTCTCCAATGCCATTAAAAACCTCGAACCACTTGCCTTCATTATGTTCTGACAAAAGATCTACCCATTTGTATATATTTAATCATCTACAACTGATAGAACTAAAAAAAGGCAGCAAATTTAATCATGACCCTTTGTGACCAGGCAGATGCTATTTTCTGCAATCTCAACATCAATTTTATGACTTCAGGATTTTACCAAATAAAATTAATTTCTGCCTTTCAATTAAGTTTCTTCACTGTATTGCTTACATAATGTCTAGGCTCACAGTATTTCTGTCTTACCATGCTGCTTAGCACAGACACAAAGTCTGGAATCCTATCATGGATGTCAGTAGTCATCAGTCAAGAGGGTAGACATGTTGCTGTATGGCAGTAAGCTCTATTCATCTCACGCTTTGTAGCATTTATCTGCAGTCCACTTGGTACACAGCATGTGTGTCAACTAAATGCCCATGTCTCAAAGTCAAAGGGGAATGGTCCTCAATCAAGTCAAGGGGGCTGTCTTCAGTCAAGAAGACCCAATACAGTCAATATAGTCGCTGTCAGCGTCTGATATCGGTTCATGGTCAGTCATCGGCTTGAGGTTGTCAGGGTGAGGGGGTCCATCTCAGTACAGTACTCAGTATAGAATGGGGCACTGTCAGTCTGGTCGCGCACCAGGCAGAGTTGTCTGGCCATGTCAGTTAGTGGGATTGGCCATGTTGGCGTGAGCAGAATAGAACTTAAGAGAAGTTATCAGACCACTGATGTGGTAGGGAAGTTGGAAAATTCAATGATGGGGATGGAAGTTACCAACCTGGGATGCATAGGGAAAGGGTGGGGAAGTTATAAATTTGACAGGTGGGGGAGGTGATAGCGCGAGGAAATAGTTTACTGCAGAATTTAGGATTGTTGGTGGTCACCATCGCTGTGGCCTTGATAGAAGGACTACGTATTGCAATGGTGGGCAGGATAAGACTGGGGATGGCCTTCCGAAAGGAAAGATGAGAGTTGTGATTATTGGTGCTGTGTGGAAACGTGCGGGTGGATCAGGTTGTGATGAGCTGACCAGGGAGTGCTGGAAAGAAAGGAATGTGAAGGTTCAGAGGAAACCTTACCAAGCTGAGCTTGGGATGATTCACTGTACCAACTGCAACATCTTGTTTCCTGCCATATTGGCTCGAGTCCTAAATGTGAACTGCAAATAAAAAATGGCTGTAGTCACACTCAGGTGAAGTCTGGTTTTTCCTGTTCCAACACACAAGCTTTACTTGTGAACAATAGGAGGTCATCCAAGAGGTAATTGCATATATTATAGAATTCCTACAGTGCAGATAGATGCCATTTGGCCCATTAACTCTGCACTAACCCTCTGAAGAGCGCTGCATCCTATCCCCAAATTTACTATAGTTAACAAACCTAGCCTGCATTCTACGGGGCAATTTAGCGTGGCAAATTCACCTAACCTGCACATCTTTGGACTGTGGAAGGAAACCAGAATACCCAAAGGGGACCCATGCAAACACAGGGAGAACGTGCAAACTGCACACAAAGCCACCCAAGGCTTGAATTGAACCTATGTCCCTGGTACTGTGAGGCAGAAGTGCTAACCACTGAGTAGAATTCAGAACATTGTGCATGTGATAGTGTCCATCTCTGTGGCGTGCGAATGCTGGTCACAAACAATCTTAACCATGTCATGGGTCATTGCAGACTTCTGTGAGGCAGAAGTACTACCAGGTGACCTGAAAATTGGCACTTGAGGGCCACAAAGCACCTTGATACTGTAAGATCTCAGAAGTGGTTCAGGGGCACAGAACCAAATCCCCCTCACCTTGAAGGTTAAGTATTCTGCAATATGCTCTGACATGCAATGATGCCTTTCTTGGGTTTTGTCGGTCTGGGAGCACAAGGTCTCAGTAATCTTGCAGCACTTACAGCCTCCTACTACCTCTTTGCAACATGACTGGTGCTGCATTCATCAGAATAAGGTCTATTGTCAAAATGCATTACAGGGGCATTCCAATTCTCTCTTTGCTGAACTGCTCTTGGTCTCAATGCATAGGATTATGTTAAGCCACCATTTGTAAGGGATGCAAATATCATTGCAAAGGATATGTTCTGTTTCTCCGCTGAACAAAGCTTCATTACAAATGTGACCAATGGATCCAGGTGCATCAGGGGGTTATTGTCACTGTTGCTGTGATGCCATGAAGGTGTAGAAAAATAGAGGAGGAGCACATGCACTAGCAAGTTCAAGACCTGCAGCAAGCTCCAGAAGAGCTAGAACGGCCTCCCCAAGAAGAAGTCACGGCTGAAGATCCCCTCTGGGTGACCAAGAGACACAGGAAGATGTTACAAAAGGGTTCGATTCCATGTGCTTGGCCAAGTGCTCACACAGTGATGGATGTAAGAATGTGCAGTGAGTAGTCAGCCATGTCACCTATTTGCATTGTAAAGCATTGGTTTGAAGGTTGCTGTCCCACTATTGAATGGTAAAAGGCATCACCCAACTGTCAATGCATGAACGGTGCAGGGCTGTGTTTCAACAATGATGCTGGCATCAGGGATCCCAGAGCAGTGGTGAGAACCTCTGCTTATGGTGAGTGGGAGAATTGTTTGAACTACAGCGGTATGGGGCACGGTTAATGAGGTGAGTCTTAGATGATACCGTGAAATCTTCCATGAAAGTCTCCAAACCTGACCCTTAGGTTGATTTCTGGTAAATTCAATCCTTAGGGCAGAACCTGCTGGATGTAATAGCTTCATCTTGTGCCATTCAGGCAGTTGACAGGCCAGTCTTGGGCCTGTCCCCAGGATCAAGGCCCTGAGGCATCGTCAGAGACCAGCAACTTCTTCAGCAGTGCTCAGCAGCGCCACTGCCAAGGCCTCAATTTTGAGGAATACCCAGACAGTGGTGAGTGATGATGGGATGGGTGATGAGGTGGGTCCACAGGGAGCTTGGGGACATGCCTCAAAAACAAGGGCAGAGGGCAGTGTTAAGAGCACCCTGTTTCACACATACTTAATCCACATACCTCCCAACTAGGAGTCATAAGCAAACATGACACACTCTTCATCTGGATTGACCTTTGTCCAACACACTTTTGTTTACAATTATGTTCGCAGCCAACAGCATCGCTAAATGGAGCATGTGTGCTCATGCACAAAATCATACTGATGAGAACTGAATTTATGTCTGTTCAGATCAGCCCGGGTATTGATAATGCCAATTCCATTGTCAACCCTCAACTTTACTTCTAACACATTTCTGTGTCTAGCCAGTGTGCAACCAGAAATGTTTTACAAGTGGTCATGTGTACTGCCTCCATGCTGATCAGCACCAAATGGCAACTCAGTCATGATCCATGGGAACCAACTGTGCACATCCCTCATCCACAGACATTGTCATTCAGCATGTGCCAACTCCTCATGACATTTCTCCGATCCACCAGTTAGAAGGCACAGATTTACATTGCAGAGTGCAACAGTGATGAGCATTTGAAAGGTTGCTGCAAGGACATGCATTCCAAGCTCACAGATTAGACCCAGGCTGAACCTCATCTCCCCTCAACACTCACTTAGTGCCTGCCTGGATGCTTGCAGCATCTCTGCCCTGCCTTGCATTGCCATGTCACAATTGTTGGCTCATTGGCATTTCAGCCAGGGCAGAAGGCTATCAGTAATGCCATATTGACATGCTATTTTGTGCAGATGCACAGACAAGTTGTTTGTCATCATTGTCAGTGGGAATCTTTCTGGGATGGGGAGGACCCAGATATCAAACATGTGTTTACACTGGAGAGGGTACAGAGGAGATTTACGAGGATATTGCCTTGGCTGGAGACTTTTAGTTATGAAGAGAGATTGGATAGGCTGGGGTTGTTTTCCTTGGAACGGAGTAGACGGAGAGGATACATGATTGAGATGCATGAAATTATGAGTGGCATGAACAGGGTAGACAGGAAGAAACTTGTCCCCTTGTTGGAGGGATCAATAATCAGGGGTTAGGTTTAAGGGAAGGTGCAAAAAGTTAAGAGAAGATATGGGAAAATCGGAGGGAATGGTAGGCTATGGGAGGGGGAATTATTGGGAGTGATCATGACCATGGACTACATGGTGGGAGGGATATAGAGGAGCAGGGTGGGCACAGTTAATATGAGATTTTCAGGTTCAGGAGGGCTGAAAGGACAGCTGGAGCCAATGTGGTGGGTTTCCAGCTGGAGCTACAATTGGAAATGGACTGTCAAGAGTGTGTGGGACAAAACGAGGCATGAATGCTCGGAGTGGTGGTGTGTGGTCGACCAGGTGGGGTCTGGTTCCTATTGTGTCCTCCGCAAGCTGCATTCCCTACCATCATTTGTCGTTCTGTAGATGTGCTGGGTTGAATCAGTGTCATTTTGATGGTTGAAAGTGCAGGGTCCACATTTCTGAATGTTAGGGTATTGAAGGGATAAATACAAGAAGCATGGATTTGTAAACTCCAGCTACATTTCATTTGCAAACATTTCTTTGTACATATGCAATGCAACAGGAGTGAATGTGCTTATGTAACAAATGTTGCTCAAAGGCGGATTGCACCATGCACTGACATTGCCATCTCCAAGAGGCAGGAGTTAACAACAATAACTCATGAGGAGGTGAATACTGCCCAAAAGCACCCCATCACTTGTGTAACTTCCAAGGGTGATGAGGGCTGAGGGCAACATTGCTGTATCATGAACCATTGAAGTATGGCAATGCCATGCAATGGACAATTGAAGTATGGATTCGAGTGAATGCAATGGAAGGTGGGTTTGGGATGAGAAGGTGGACAGAGTAGAGCAGTCACTCCCTTTTGGATCTGATGTGCCAGTCACTCAGCTGATGTGGAACATTCAACAAGTTGTCGTGACCAAGGCTATGGTAGAGCAGATATTGACTGGGGAAGGCCGAGTTCCACAGCTTGGAGTGGTCTGGGAGGCACCCTGCAATATAATTCAGACAGTATGTACTGCACCATCTTGTGCTGCTGCACTCTGCACAATTGGACCAAGCAAAATATTGATGTGATAAATGCCAGGGGAATGGGAGCAATCATCTGAGGAGGAGGACAAAGGCATTGAGCAGGACAAATCTTTGACAGAGACAGCTTCAGTGGGCATTACAAGGCAAACAGGACCTGATTTCACTCCCAGTTCCAGTAGATGAGAATTGGGTGCTGAAGACCATCACGGATTGTTAAGGACGAGATGCATTGTGGGTGCAAACTTCAGCTTATATTTGTTTTATCCGTATTCCCTTTTTTGCTGGTAGGTGAGAAAAGCCCAAGCTTGGAGTTTCCAAAATGTTTGCCTGTTTGTGATGTTCCCCAGCTGGACAATGACAAGGTGCAAGTGACCACTGGACCTTGGTCAAAGTGTATTGGGGACTCAGGCAGGGTCTTTAGACAGGATATGTCTCAGGTTGAGTAAAGTGTGGTGATAAGACAGCAACTAGGTTGAGAGATTAGGGTTTCATGTGTTAGCCATGTGCTGTGAACAGCATGGTTTTATGGCTGCTATGCCATTAAGCTGCTGGAGAGGTGCAATGCTGGACTGACAACATTTGTTGGGTGCACAGCGGTTTTTAAAGATAGCATGGATGCAAGGGATGCTGGTCTTTTGGCAAATGTTCTGGGAACGGTGCATGGTCAGATGGGGATAGGTGTGGACATGAAGAAGCTATAGATGTGTGATAGTTAGGAGTGTTTGATTAAATGGCAAGAAATGTTACTGGACCTCATGGTGAGAATCCCTCTAAATAACTCAATGCACACGTAGCCAAAAAGAGTGTGCAATTCAGCCTTTCATATGTTATTCAGCATGGAGCTGAACAAAATCATAAGGTAGGTGTTGAATTCCATTGCTAATCTGTGATGAGTCCTGCCGATTAGCAGTCTAAGAATTGACCTCAGTTGGAGATAGTAGGAACTGCCGATGTTAGAGAATCTGAGATAACAAGGTGTAGATTTGGATGAACACAGCAGGCCAAGCAGCATCAGAGGAGCAGGAAAGCTGACGTTTCAGGTCTGGATCCTTCTTCAGAAAAAATGAAGAAGGGTCCAAACCCAAAACGTCAGCTTTCCTGCTCCTCTCATGCTGCCTGGCCTGCTGTGTTCATCCAAATCTACACCTTGTTATCTCAGATGGAGACTAGAGTGGGAGAAATGCTTCCTTCTCCTAATGACTACATTGCCTCTGTACCTGGAATGTACTAAGTATGCACTTCCAAAGAGTTAGTGTTTTGCTGTGATATAGATGATAGACACATGACTGTGACTCCAAGGTTTTAAGTGCTTCAGGAACGGGGAGAAAACTTATGGGAAGCTTAAGAGTAATTAATTACCACCCACAGCTCATTGGTAGCACTCTTGCCTCTGAATTCAAGGCCCTCTGCAGGGACTTAAGCCCATAACCTAAGCTGGAAACCTCTTGCAATGCAGTGATCATGAACCGTGATGCCTGTGTTCAAGTCTGACCTACTCCAGAGATGTGTCTGAGCAGGTCTATTAAAATATATATAACTCAGTACAAAGGAAGTGCTGTCTTTCACATCAAGTGTCACGCTGAGGTTCTGTCTAGTGTTTCAGGTATATATATAAGCAATCTCATGGCACTAAGATAGATGGCATCTGCGTAACAGCAGGGGAGTTCTCCTGGTGTTCCTCGACCAATATCTACAGCAAATGATTTTGAAATCCTCACATTGTATTTTGTGTGAGTTTGCTGTGTGTAAAATTAACTGCTGCCTTCGCTGCGTTATAACAGCGATTGTACATTTAAGAAGTGACTGTAAAGAACATTGACACATCCTAGGCTTGGGGAAGTCAGCATTTCAAGAGATGCCTGAGTGCTCAGTGATAGTCTCCTTACCTCTGGACAGCAGGTTGAGGAATAAGTTCCACCAATCACAGACAGCAACAAAAACAAAGTTGCTGGAAAAGCTCAGCAGGTCTGGCAGCATCGATGGAGGAGAAAACAGAGTCAACGTTTCAGGTCCGGCGACCCTTCCTCAGAACCAGAACTTCCTCCACCAATCACAGAGTTGCATCATAATGTGTCTGAGCAATTTGATTCAAAATGAATATAAATGCACGCCCGACCGAACATATTTGAAGAAGTAATAGAAAGGGAGTACTGTACAGTTAGGATTTGTGGTTGTAATCTCAACAAAGATCCATTTATTGATTGAGGTAAATATAAAAGAGCATATTCTGCTACTTGAAGGGTATTTCTCCTCGTGTCCTGGCTAACAGTTATCCATTAACTGTCCAAAAAACAGATTAACAAGCCAGCTATCTCACTGCTGTTGTGAGATCTTGTGAAGATAAATGAGTTGCTACACTTCTCTGGCTGGCACTGGGGATGGCAGTGTCACTTGTGATAAACAGATATTTGTGGAAAGGAGCACCGGAATAAATTAGCACCTTTGGGAGAAGTTATCTACCAGACACCAGCAAATACAAGAGAGTTTATCCAACATGAGACAGCAGCTTCAGGAAAGGGAAAATTTCAGTGATTGAAAAGAAAACATTTGATTCCAATGGAATGGGACATTAGCCATTGGCAGCTTAGGCTTTGCACTTTGCAATTCCCTCATAATTCCTTCAAATCCCCACCACCCTGGTCTCCTTTAACATCATTCGAGAGCTATTGGTTTGGTTTTTGATTGGCTCTCCTAGTAGTTCATTTGGTATGGTGTTTTTGTTTAGATTCCATGTCTATGAGGCATTTCAGAATGTTTCTCCACAACAGGATGCTATATAAATACAATCTGTGGTTGCAATACAACATTCAGAATTATTTGAAGATCAAGATCGATGACAAAGTGGAAAACCTGATGTACTGCATTGTGAAGATCCAGTAGCAATATTGAGCAAGTCAACACAAAGTCTTCACCCCATTTAATGGATATGGCCCCCCATTAGATAATATCGTGGTGAGAATATAGTCACAGTTCTAACAGTGTTGCACTTTCTCTGACCAATGCAGTCAGTTATTATTAAAATAAATATGTGCTGGAGCACATGACAGGAATGACTCCCATCCAGGACAGAGCAGCTGATACTGTGCAGCTGCTGCTAAAAATACACGACACAGAATGTGGACAAGTCACTCCGTCTCTCAGAACGTGGCGACTTGCCTTGGGTTACAAACTGAAAGGAGCAAAGCAAACGGAAACGAGAAATAATGAAGACTTTACGATTCATCAGTGCCCAGGCCTTGGTATCAGATGCCCAGGTCGCTCAGAGAAGCATCGTTTATGTAGCACAAAACCTGTACCCGCTGCTCTTTAAAGCTAGCTATTTACAGGAACAGGCTACAGTAGTCCACGACTTAGTGAAAAACTGGCCATTGGCAGAATTCAATATCTCAAAACTCTTGGGGAAGACAGCAGACTGCGAGAAGGATCTCTGCAACAGGACGTGTGAAGTTTGTCTGCAAGCATGTTTAACAGGGCTGAAAGATTACGTTCTAAATAGTTCAAGTACATATTCAAAGAGACTCAAAGTGGTCGACCTAACGGGACTCAATGATATTGAATTTCAGGCTTGTGATTGTGGAAAGGCCCTGGGGAGGTGGGGGAGAACTGAATTGATGGCAAGAACCTGTTTTGACTTGCTTGTGGAGATACAAGCCCGTAAACTGGAAGATTTAGTGTCTGACATCTCAATTGAGGTCTTAATGAGCTTGTTTGTGACACAGCGGAGCTATGAAGTAGTGGTAGAGGCTTTGTTGTTGAGGGGCCAGTGCCCACTGAAGATCAGATGCGTTGAATTCAGAGCTGACAGCCTGGCCTTGAGGAAATTGTTTTATATCATCAAGCTGGCTAAGTCTGAGACTCTGCAGAAGTTAGAATTGGTCCACAACATTCGCATGGAAATGGAACATTTTGACTTCCTCTTGAGCCAAGTGCCACTCCCATTGCTCAGGTCACTGACACTCCCAGCAAGAACCTTCGACGTACGTAGAATGACACAAGGGGATGAATCTCTGCTTGTGAAAATTGGACAGAGGTTAAGTGAACTGAACTTTCTCACAGAACTGAATTTGGCTTTTTCCACTTTAACTGGTCGAATACGTAAAATACTCAGGTAGGGTCCGATGACCCTTACAGTATTTAATTGTCCAATTGTTCTGCATTTGATGAAATATGTCTCTTCGCGTGTCCACTGATTTTGATTAGTTAAATCTGGGTGTGAACTTCAGGATAAATAAGTAAACTGTAGCCGACTGCTAGAAGTTTTTGGAAGCTAGAAATATGAGAACAGCATTGAATAAGACCCTTGTAATTAAATTCCTGTTACATACAGTGAAACTGATGTGATGTCTCTATATAGTTCTGAGGCACATAAAATAGACAACAATCATTACATCCAAAGTATCTCTTTTGATCATTTCAAAGAGGTCAAAGATGAATTTTTGGTAGTTTTATTTTCCTATTGGGTGACACGGTGGCTCAGTGGTTAGCACTACTGCCCCACAGTGCCAAGGGCCTGAGTTTGATTACAGTCTTGGGTAAATGTCTGCATGGAGTTTGCACATTCTCCCTGTGTCTGCGCGTGTTTTCTCTGGGTGCTGCAGTTTCCTCCCACAGTCCAAAGATGTCCAGGCTAGGTGGATTAGCCATGGCGTTTGCAGGGTTATATTGATAGAGTAGATGGGTAGGTCTGGGCAGGATGCTCCTTGGAGGGTTGGTGTGAACTCTATGGGCTGAATGGCTTGCTTCCATACTGTAGGGGTTCTGTAATTCTATTTCATTGCTCTGTGATTTTTTTTGTCAGTTTTTCACCTGTCCCAGGAAATTATCTGGCTGCAGGAGAATGGGGAGTAGAAAGTGTTTACTTGATGTTTTGGGCAGTCATGAGTGGCAGGAAGATTTGAGTGACTGACATTGTATTGGTAGAATTTTTTTTAATGCTAGTACAATTTCCAAAGGTTTTATTATTGTAGTCATGACCATTTGTGACTCAGGATTTTGGGCCCTCAATGGGCAATTTGGGCCATTTCAAGTTCTCCATGCACTATTTTGCAAAACGTATTCTCTTTGAAACCTGTTTTACAGTATCATACCACCACCAATAATTTCTACCTTCTATATTAATGTATGTACAACAAGCTAAATTGGTGCACAGTTCCAATATTTCCACTGTAAATTCCAACATGACAACCTAATGATAATTTGACTTCAATTTCATCTTTCTGCTGATGATGTAGGGAAAAAAATGAGAACAGAGCTAATGAAATTAAAATAAGGTCTAATTTACGTTACTGCACTATATTTGAATTGTCACACCTCATCTGAGGGCTACGTAGTTGTCAATTCTGGTTCAGTTGGTTGCACTCTTGGCTCTGAGGCAGAAGGGTGGTGATTGCAAAACTCCAAGTGAAATCCCCAGGGCAGCACTGAGGGAATGCTACCATGTCAGAAACTTCATTCTTCATGTGAGATGTCAAATCAAGTCCCTGTCTACTGTCTCAGACACACTCAAATGTCCCTTTCTACTATCTCAATGAAAAAAAAGGTGGGTGTTTTTCTCTAGTGCCCTGATAATTATTTATTCTTATTTATAATTTATTTATTGTTATTTACTCCTCAGATACCATCAAAAAGCAGATGATTTGGTCACAATGCTGTTTAAAAATTTGACAGCTACTTTCCTTATATTAGAATCATGATACACTGCAAATGTCATTGGCTCTGAAGTTATTCAGGATACCTGAAAACAGAAAGGAAACAATATAAGTACTCGTTGCTTGTCTCTATCATTATATGTTGTCCTGATTTCGGTACTATTCATCCTTGACAAGTGATGTAAGTTTCAGACACTGCAGAAAACCTTGATAGTCCTTCTCTTTCAAGGTTGCTGAACCAGCAATCTGCTTACCATTTATACTGTTCAAACTTGCATACTTGACTTCTTGGGTGAGAAATTGAGCCTTCTTTCTGGGCATGAGGACTACTCTTTGTTTAACAAAATGACATCTGTGGCATGCATGTATATTCATTTGACATTTTGGCAAAGGAGTTAGCACATACACAGTTACTGTCCAGCAGAAATTTCCATGGCATGAGGTCAATCAGTTTGCAATAATTACTTAGCAGCACCTCTGCTCTTTTAAAGAACAACATTTCAACTAACACCCTCTTCTAAGCTGCTTCACCAGTGGCTCCAAAGGTGATTGTGTTTACTTTTCCATTTGTTTGCACCTTCAGAACCTTTTGCAGCTCCTTGCATACCGAAGCAGTTTATACCAATGTGCAGTAAAAGACTTTCAACTTTCAGATCCGATTGGACAAGTGACAAGTAACATTTGTGCCACACAATGAAAACCACCAACAAAGGGGGCATCTAACCATCTCAACTTGAAATTCAATGCTATTAACATTGTGGAATCACTTGCTATCAACATCTTAGGAGTTATCACTGACAAGAAATTGAACTGAACCAGCCAAATAAATGGTGTAACTCCAACACCATGTCTGAGATTGGGAAATCAGTGGGAAGAACTTACCTCCTGCCTCCCCAGTGCCTGTACGCCATCGAAAAAGGTACATGTTAGGAATATGATGAATTACAATGTACTTGCCTTGGAGTGCAAAGCCAACAACACTCAAGAAACTCAAGACTAGCCAATACAAAACAGCTCATTGTCCACCTCAAACATTTAGTCCCTTCATCATTGATATACAAGAGCAGCTGTGTGCGCGATCGAAAAGATGCACAGCAGCAATGCTGTGCATCAAAGTTTCTTTGCCAGTATGGTCCAAACTAATGCCCTCTACCAACTAGAGGGGCAAGGGTAGCACTTGCATGGGAAAACCATCAGCTGCACCTTCCCCTCTGAGTCACACACTATCCTGATTTGGAAACTATGGATGAATCTTAATCTTTGGCCAAGCCTGCATTGTATCCAGTTTTTTGGAGGGTTCTTTTCAGAGAGGCCTAGTGAGTTGTCTCATACTATCTTGATTGAGCTCATCACATTAACCACCTCGCCCACCCCAAGGCCTATCTGAAGGCCGATTCTGGCCTCATCTCACCAGCTGCTCCCAGAATAACTTGCCACTAGCCACTCGCAAAGTATATCCCTTGTGCCCGCACCATCTTTAAAAGATTGCAGTTCACCCTCTACTCGTATGGACTCTTCCTGCCCTCTTATGGAAAGTGGCATTAGAATGAGTAGCTAGTTTACCCTGCTGGTGCAGACATGATGAGCTGAATGGCCTCTTTCTGTGCCATAACATTTCAATGTTTTATTTTTACTAACACGATTTTCAATCCATCACTGGCCATCACAGCATCCATTGGGTCACAATGCAAAAAAGAAAGTTATTATAGAAGAAACAGTTCTATTTAAACTTATAAATGAAAACATGTCATAACACATGGACCTTTAAATCAGATACCATTGTATGTGCTATTAGTGTTTGTGCGCTGCGCATTGTCGCTTGTCATAGTGCTGCTACATAGTAGTTTCCCAATGGATATACCATGGTTGTTGGAAGCCAGCTGACATTCAGTGGAAAAGATGCAGAAGGCCTTTGAGGACAAACTCAAGCCAAGAAGGCTTGGCTGCAGATTGCACATCTTGGCAGGTGTGGCGACAGTCTGAGTTGGCCAGCTGACAGACAATAACAAGGTCACACACAGAACAGCAGAGATGGGAGCATGGGCACTGTTGGCCAGAGACAGAACAGCTTTAGTGACAGCTGCCAAATGCTGAGGGTTGTGCCTCGAGCAAGCTTTGTAATCCGGTCGAGTGCAGATTGCTGGGCTGCTGTGATATACTGCAAGCCCCTTTGAACACTGGCATCTAGAGCCATGATGGCAGCAGCCTGAGCTTGTATGACAGCCAGTGGTTTTGCTTGAGTTTAATCTGAACTTCTACTGCAGTACTCAGGCTTACAGTGGAAGCTGCATGTACTCCAATGAAGCTGAGACATGAACCATTTGATGTTGCATCATAATTGGGACCACAAGTGCATGGAAGAAGTTGGCCACTTGTTCCATTTTAGAAACTATGGAAACTATTTCTACACAAAGCCCTGTGCTGCGTTTGACTCCTCCGTTCTCTCTGAATGCCAGCTTTCTTCTCAGCTTTGAAATTACCAAGCCTTCGCAAAAGGGTGAACTCCCAGGCTCATTGTGGCAGACATTTTACATCAGGTTTCACCCAAGAAATTCTGGTTAACCACAAGGACCAAGAAAGCTGGTTCAAAAAGTCATAACCTCTATATCTAGATCCCTGGCTCTCTCCAGGAGAAGACAGTAACAAAATAGCTTTATCAATAATCTTTCCTCTATCGCAAGGTCAGAAGTGGGGTCATCTTTCCTCTAACATAAGGTCAGAAGTGGGGATGTTCACTGATGACTGCATGATCTTCAGCATCATTCGCAGCTCTTCACATACTGAAGCACTATTCAAATGCCTCAAGACCTTGACAATATCTGGGTTTTGGCTGATGAGTAGCAAGAAACATTCACATCATACTGTGCTAATCCATAAACCATATCTGACAAGAGAGAATCTAAACTTCACCCTTGACATTCAATGACATTGCCATCACTGAACCCACACTATCCGCATGCTGGGGGTTACCATTGATCAGAAACTAATTGGACTAGCCAGATAAATACAGTGTCTACAAAAGCTAGGAAGAGCTTCCTTCAGAGGCTAGGAATCTCGTATGAGTAACTAACCTTCTGACTCGCCAAAGCCTGTGCACCATCTGCAAGGCACAAGTCAGGAGTGTGATTAAATAGCACTCACTTGCCTGGATGAGTGCAGCTCGACCAACTCTCAAGAAGCTTGACATCACCTACAACAAAGTCCACCTGATTGGCACCACAACATTAACATTCAATCTCTTCCTCTGGCAATTCTCAGTAGCAGCAGTGGGTAATGTTGTCAATGAAATGAGGTCAGCCAGGTAGACCTCATAGAATATGAGTTCCCTGATTGGAGCTGTTAATATGGTCCAATCAGGGAGCCTTGGCTGACAGATATAAACAGGAGTGTCAGAAGTTCTGTTCACTCCGAGAGCTGGCTTTGAGGGAGGTGGATCAACGTCAGGACTCTCCATGTGTAAATAAAGAGTGACTTGGTGACAGGATACCAGCCTCTGTAGAGTTATTTCAGCTACCATCTACAAGATGCACCGTGGAAATGTACCACAATGTCTTAGATGGCAACCACTTCTATCTCACAGGACTAAAGCAGCAGACACATAGGAAGACCACCAGCTGCATTTTTCCCTTCAAACCACTTACTCTCCAATCGCCACTTCTTCAGTTGCCATTGGTTCAAAATCCTGGAACACCCTCCCTAATGGAGTGTGAGTCGACTTGCACCAAATAGACAGCAACATTTCAGGAAGGCAGCTCACCACCACCGACTGAAGGACAACTAGGGATAGGCAATAAATGCTAGCCCAGACATCGAAGCCCACATTCCCTGAGAAATACCAGGCACATACTTAGAATTATTTGGCGATGATAGGTTCTCTTAATTAGACACTTTTTTTTTTACCTTTAATTGGTCCTTGCAGCAGCCAGTGCAAACTAGATTGGAAAAGAAATGATTGGGAATGCACAATAACAACAATTTCCATTTCTACTTTAAGATAATAAAATGTCCTAAGGCACTTCTCAGGAGTATATAATCAGACAAAAATTGGCACGTGTCATATTGCAAATAGCAGGGCAGGCCAAGCATTTTGAGATTATTGCAAACACTTAGACGGATTAAAGTTATGAACGTACTGTCTGACAAGTGAAATATAACTTCTAAACCAACGTTCGGTTTGCTGTCTCAGGTGGACAATAAAAGTCCCATGGCACTATTTTGAAGACTAACAGGGGAGTTCTAATAGGAAAAAAAAGCAAAATATTGCAAAAGCTGGCAATCTGAAGCGAAGCAGAAGAGACTGGAAATATTATGCAATGCAGACGGTACCTTTGAGAAATAGAGTTAATCTTTCAGGTTGATGGTGACATTTCATCATCGTTTCTGTTGACCTGTCCAATTTTTGTCACTTAACCAGCATCAATAAAATAGCCAATAGTTTAGCCATTTATCTTACTGCTGTTTGTAGGAGCTTGCTGTAGGCTAGTTGGCTGTCACATTTTCTATTTTATAACAAGGACCATACATCAAAAAGTAATTAATTAGCAGCGAAGAGCTTTGGGATATCACAAGAACATGATAGGTTCTTTAATTGTTACACTGATGACAGCCATAGTTCAATAGGTAGTATTCTCATCTGAGAAAGTTGTGGGTTCAAGTAACACTCTAGATAAGCTCAGCAAGGTTGGCATCCAATCGCATAACTGAGAGAATGTTACATTGTCAGAGATACAGTCTTTCAAATTATGTATTAAACTGAGGCCTTTCTGACCTCTCAGCTGGATGTAAAGATTTATGACGCACTATTCTGTGGAAGAACAAGTGAGATATATTTGGTGAGTTTCCTAATACTTTTCTCCTAAACAAAAAAGGTTCAGATTATTTGGGCATGCTCACACTGCAGTTTATGGGATCTTGCTGTGCATTGAACAGGAATGGACCATTTAACCTTTCAAGCCTGTGTAGGAATTTGTTGCTCCATTTCTAACATGACAACAGCAACTGCGCTTTATAAAACACTTTTTTTTTATTTTAAAGCATTGCATGATGCTTGAGGTTGGAAAAGGTCTGCTTTAATGCATTTTCTTTCTTTTTTATGGATTTGAATTGAAATTGTGTTCTCTTACCTTCTGTCTCTCCAGCCCTTTGAAAACTCCTCTGCAATCCTTAAATGTATCCAGTTGCTGCCTGAATCATGCTGATATGGCCTACTTGGCTAACAGCCTGCACGCTGAATACCTGGAAGAGCTGGACCTGAGTGGGCACAGCGTCGCTGACCTATTTCCGTCAACCTTCTTCAAGCTACTTGGTCGTGCATCCCGCACTCTGAGGATACTGACTCTGGAGGAATGCAATATCAGTGACGAGCATGTCAACTTGCTCCTGTTAGCCTTGGAGCCCTGCAAAAAATTGACAGGTTTCAGCTTCCTGGGGAATCCACTCACTTCGAGATCCCTTCGTCGCCTCTTTGAACTGTTTAGTGAAATGCCCTTGCTCTGTAAAGTTGAATTTCCGGTTCCAAAGGACTGCTACCCACCAACTTTCACTTACCCACTCACTGATGAGAATCTGGTGAAGTATGATAGGGAACGGTTTGCGGAGATAAACCAAGAATTAATGGTGATATTATCCCGGGCCAATCGATATGATATTGTTGCGACATCTCCACTTTTTGGCAGTTTTGATTCCAATATTCAAGAGACGTGCAATGAACTTAGTGTTGTATTGCTTCAGTCATTCACTGATGCTATTTCCAACCTTTTGACTGCTTTGAAACAAGTGGACTAACATATTATGGAAAAACAGCTGGTAAAACAAGATTATTATATTTTAATGCCCACAATATAACCAAGGAATTGAATAGTTTTGCATTGCATTGTTCCAATCTGAAATGCACTGCCATAACCAGCTGGCAGAGGAAGATTAAGTGATTACCTTCGAAAGGAAATTGGGTGTATACCTGGACAACTAAAATTTACAGAGCTAAAGGGAAAGAAGGGCAGAAGTAGGAGTGATTGAGGACTAGGTTACAGCAACAATTTTGAAAGTTATTGAAAGATCAGTGAAAGGCAAGCGTAATTTTGCAATTGCCTAACCAATTTACCTTATATTTCATGTTATCGAGATTCTCATAGCACTTTATGCATGTCACCATGGACTAAGTTTCAATAGCATTCCATGTAAGATGTCATTTCAGGCTGATCAAGACCCAATAACACTTAATTGGTCAAAGCCACCATCATATGCACTTAGATGCGTACAAAACATCCACCACACTTTTCAAAGAAGAGTAGCTGGATTATCATCCTGTTCAGGTTAACATTTACTCCAAAAATTGTGGACATTTTCAATCTTGATACAGATTACACAAATGGAATTGTCAAATTGTCTCTTTCAAGGTGAATTCAACAAACATATTTAGGATAGATTTTTAGAACAACACATTCTGAAACAAACTGGGTAAGGCTGTTGGTATTACACGGCGACACAGCATTAATTAATAATCTTATGGTAAAGGGTCCTTGAGTAAAAAGTGATCATAACATGATCAAATTTTACAATCACCTTCAGGATGAGAACCCTGAACCTAAAACTAAAGTGTTAAACTTAAATAAAAACAATTACAAAAATAAGAAGGGGTAGTAGCAACTGCCGATGCTGGAGAATCTGATATAACAAGGTGTAGAGCTGGATGAACACAGCAGGCCAAGCAGCATCAGAGGAGCAGGAAAGCTGACGTTTCGGGTCTAGACCCTTCAAAAAGACCCTTCAAACTACTTAGAATACACCTCCTCTTACCCACCTTCCTGCAAAAATGCCATCCACTATTCCCAATTCCTTCACCTCCACCGCGTCTGCTCCCGAGATGAGGCATTCCACTTCCGGACATCCCAGATGTCCTTGTTTTTCGAGGACCGCAACATCCCCCCCACAGTGGTCAAAAACACCCTCGACCGTGTCTCTCGCATTTCCCGCAACTCATCCCCACACCCCTCCCCGCAATAACAACCAAAACAGAATCCCCTTCATCCTCACGTACCACCCCATCAACCTCCAGATCCGACGCATCATCCTCTGGCACTTCCACCATCTGCAATCTGACCCCACTACCAAAGACATTTTTCCCTCCCCACCCTTATCTGCTTTCCAGAGGGACCACTCTCTCCGGGACTCCATTGTCCGCTCCACACTCCCCACCAGCCCCACCGCCCCCGGCACTTTTCCCTGAAACTGCAGGAAGTGCTACACCCGCCCCTTCACCTCCCCCTTCACCCCCATCTCAGGCCCCAAGAAGACCTTCCACGTCAAACAGATGTTCACGTGCACATCTGCTAATGTGGTATACTGTACCCGCTGTTCCCGATGTAGCCTCCTCTACATTGGGGAAACCACGTGGAGGCTCGGGGATCGCTTTGCGCAACGCCTCTACTCGGTTCGTGACAAACGTCTGCACCTACTAGTCGCGAACCATTTCAACTCCCCCTCCCACTCCTTGGACAACATGACCATCCTGGGCCTCCTGCAGTGCCACAACGATGCCACCCGAAGGTTTCGGGACCAGCACCTCATATTTTGCTTGGAAACCCTGCAGCCCAATGGTATCAATGTGGACTTCACAAGCTTCAAAATCTCCCCTCCCCCGACTGTATCCCAAAACCAGCCCAGCTTGTCCCCGCCTCCCTAACCTGTCCTTCCTCCCGACTATGCATTCCTCCCACTTCAAGCCCCACCCCCATCTCCTACCTACCAGCCTCATCCGCCTCCTTGACCTGTCCGTCCTCCCTGGACTGACCTATCCCCTCCCTAACTCCCCACCTACACTCACCTTTACTGGCTCCAACCCTGCTTCTTTGACCTGTCTGTCTCCTCTCCGCCTACCCTCTCCTTTATCCATCTTCTATCTGCCTCCCCCTCTCTCCCTATTTATCTCAGAATCCCCTTCCCCTCCCCCATTTCTGAAGAAGGGTCTAGACCCGAAACATCAGCTTTCCTGATCCTCTGATGCTGCTTGGACTGCTGTGTTCATCCAGCTCTACACCTCGTTATACAAAAATAAGAAGACAGAATTGGCTACAGGGAACATAGATTAACAGGTAAGACAGTAACTAAGCAATGGCAGACATTTAAGGAAACCTCAAATTACTCTCAAAATAGTTATCTTTCATTCAGAAAGAAGGGTCCTTGAGAAGGATGAATCATCTATGGCTAGTTATGAAAGTTAGAGATGGTGACAAATTTAAAAAGAAACATTGCTGTGACAATTAGTGGCCAACCAGGAGAGTTGAAAAAATTCATAAAAACCAGCAAAGGATGACAAACAATCATAATAATGAGGGAGAAATTAAATTATAAGGGTAAACTATTAAAAAATATAAAATCAGACAGTAAGCTTTCTACAACTCTATAAAAAGGAAGAGAGTAGATAAAGTATGTATTATCATTTAGAAATGGCCCATGAATAGGAAAGGTTTAGAGGGATATGGGCCAAACACAGGCAACTGGAAATAATTCAATTTAGAATACCTGATCAGCAAAGATACATTGGATCAAAGAGTCTATTTCCATGCTATGTGACTCTATGACTATAAGATCAGACTAGAGAAATAATTATGGGAAACAAGGAAAAGACAAAATCTTTGAAAAAGCATTTTGTCTCTGTGTTTATGGTACAGGTCACCAGAAGCATCCTGTGAATAGTAGAAAACCAAGGGGAAAACTGTAAAGAAGGAACTTAAAACAATCATCATTGTTAGAGAAAAACTACTGGGAAAATTGTTAGCACTGAAGTGTGACAACTCTGCTAGTCTTGATAACCTGCATTGTAGAAAATGGCTGCAGGGATAATGGATGTATTGGTTGTAGTCTTCTGAAATTCCCCAGATTTTGGAAAGGTCCCAATGGATTGGAAAACCACAAATATAACATCTGTACTCAAGAAACAAGTGGGACAGAAAGCAAGAAATGATAAGTTCTTTAGGGTGACATTTAGAAAATCATAATACAATTAAATACAGTCAATGTGGTGTTATGGATGGGAATTGTGTCTGAACAATTTATTGGACTTCTCTAAGGATGTAACAAGTAGGGTGGATAAAGTATGGATCAGTATTTGTCGAGTTCAGGGTCTGAGTGAAGACTTGTAGCTCGGGTGCTGGTTGTAGATGTTAGTGTGTTGGCTGAGCTGGGAGGTGTGAGACCAGATGTTTTGTCACCTTACTTGGTGATATCCTCAGTGCTGTGGAGCCTCCTGAAAAGCGCTGTTGCCTTGTGATGGTTTGAATTTATATGATCCAGTCTTTGCTGTTTCCGGTAGGTACCAGTTCTGGTGCATTGTAATGGTTGGTATGCCGGGTCTAATTCAATGAGTTTGTTGATGGAGTCCGCTGATGAATGCCAAGCCTCAGAGAATTCCCTGGCTGTGTAGTGTGTTTGGATTTCCAAAAGGCATACAGAAAGGTGCCGCATAAAATGTTGCTGCTCAAGCTGCAAGTTATAGTTTTGAGGGTAATTTGTTAGCATGGATACGAGCTTAAGGGACTTACTGAAAACAGGATGAATAGGTCACCTTCAGCTTAGTGAAATGTAACTACAGTCACAGGGATCATTGCTGGGGTATAAACTACTTATAACTAATAACTTGGATGGAGGGCTGGAATGTCTTGTCATCAAATTTTGCTGATGATACAAAAATAGATAAGAAATCAGGTTATGAAGAAGATACAAAGAATCTTCAATTCGATAGGGATGAGTTAAATGAGTGGCCAAACATTCAGCTGATAATGTGGGAAAAGGTGAGTTTGTAAATTTTGGTGGTTGAAGAAATTTCCCCTCATCTCCTCTGCTCCAGAATCCTGGAGTCACCTGGAATTAGGATGTTCCATGAGAAAAATCGATAGGGGCATTAAAAACATCTTCCATTTTATTTGTAAGGTCATAGATGTTTCCAGCATCAAAAAAGGCCCCTCAGCCCATTAAGTCTGCGCCAGTCAAAAACAACTATCTAACTATGGTAATCCCATTTTCCAACATTTAGTTCATAGCCTTGTATGCCCTGACATTTCAAGTGCACATATAAATGCTTCTTAAATGCTACGAGGGTTTCTGCCTCTAATTCCTATATAGATATTGAGTTCCAAATTTCCACCGCTGTCTGGGTGAAAAATGTTTTCCTCATGTCCACTGTAAATCTCTTGTACCTTACCTTAAATCTATGTCCCCTGGTCATTGATCCCTCAGCCAAGGGGAGAAGTTCCTTCCTGTCTGCCCTATCTATGCCCCTCATAATTTTATGCATCCCAGTCATATCCCCTCCAGTCTCCTCTGCCCTAAGGTAAACTAGCCCAGTCTGTCCAATCTCTCTTCATAACTTAAACTCTCCAGCCCAGGCAACATCTAGGAAAATCTCCTCTGCACCTTCTCCAGTACAAACACATCCCTCCTGGAATGTATAATTCTCTTGAAACACTTTTGTTAAACAATCAGAAATGGGAAAACATGGTTCATTTTAATAGGGCAGTTCGAGACCATGACATGAAACTTCGAAGATTTCAGTTAATTGGAGTTTGCAACCTAATCTATGTCAAGCAGAGCTGATGTATCATTCGTGTTGGAGAATGACTGCAAAAGTGAGCAAGCAATGGCATGATCTGTAGTTATCTTCTGCATGTAAAGGCTTTTTCAATAATAAACCCCAGTTCCTGTCAGTTGAGTATGGAAACAAAATGCTTTCAAGCTGTTTGTGAAGTACATCTGACACTGGACCATCAGAGGACTTCAAAAACATACACAAAGCTGCACTGTGAGTTTTATTTTTTACAAGCTAGCTATTTCCTCTTGTTGCTGGGTGAACAAAGCACCATGAAAAGTGTATGCATCATCAATGTTTGTTTTGAATGTGCAAGGTATTGAAAACTTACATCCTTTCATATGGTGCCCTCTTCAATGTTGTTAGAAAGCTCTTTTTATGGGATGTCAGATTTGCAAACTAGGATCAAATTTGTTTCTGGAAGCTTCATCATGTGACTTATCTGCAGGCGCCCAGCATTAATGTGCCAATACTAAAAGCGTGAAACACACTAAATGAGGAAAGCTCATAAAATGCCATAATTAATTGTATGGGTGTTATAAGCTCCATGGTTGAAACACACACACACCCAGACTCACACACACACCCAGACTCTCTCTCTCTCACACACACACACACACACACACACACACACCACCTCCACAGATGAGGGCACCTGACACATACCAGTTTTGCACTGTCCTGGCATATCTCTGATCCTCTTACAGAATAGATTGGCCTTCAATGCCACACTTTGAAGCACACCGGCACCTTTCATTGGAAAATTGCTGCCAGGATACTTTGAGCATTTGGGGCTGTCTGTTTAACTTGGTTGTGGGGTGTGCAACAGTCAGTCCTGGTGTGCTATGTCTGCTAAAAGTCACGTGAGTATTATCTGGGGCCAGTCCAATGGGAGGGAACTCAATTGTAGCGTTTGGAGACAGCAAGATGGGATGCAAAGGGACTAACGCCTATGAAGGGGGGCAAGTCAATACAGAATTGGGGGCAGATGATGGAGCCTGGAAGGGAAAGGAGTAATGTGGTAAGGGGAGGGTGGTGACTGTCATTTACATACAGCAACACTTTGTCTTCAATGTGGATCAGTTCATGATTTTTTTCTGACATGTTGACTGGAAATGCCTGGGGCTGGAGTGTGTAAAATGTGTCTTTAAGTAAAGCCCAGGAAGAGAGATTTTTAATCATTAATGGTTATGAGGATAAGGTAGCAAAGCAGAGTTACAGGTTATCAGACCAGTCAGGATCTCATTGAAAGGTAAAGCAGACTCAATAGGCCAAATAGCTTATTTCTGCTCCTATGTCTTAGTCTCTTATGATAAAACTCATTATCCAATTGAATGATGCTTGACTGTCAGCCAAGCAGACCTTTTTTGACTACTTTCAATATTTTTATATCTAATAGAGAGAAACTTTCAGAGAGAATGACAAAAAAAACTTTTGTCTCTCTGGTTTTTCTCAAGGTTTGTACATAACCATATTCTGGAGACTAATGTGCAATTCCTAAAAAGTCCAGGCAATTCCAGAAGGATTGGTAACCCTAGAGGATGTGGAGCTGACTAGACTGATGTTTTTTCTTCCTTTTTAACTTAATATTCTTATTTTTCTCTTCTTTTGTCATGCTTATAAAGGTGGGTGTTTAGATCTCTTAACATTGGATGGCTATGTGATTATTTTCAACGAATTGCTGAAGCCCAAACCCAGTGTTGTCGGGTAGATCATCATTATTGAAGCTGTCTGACATTTCAGACCGGCAAGGTGAGCTGAAGCCTGATTCACCATTCAGCACTTGCTGGCCTGGCCTTTGGCATAACTATGTACAAAACCAAGTTCACCGCATTTTGACTTAGCTTAATCACTTTTAGCTCTTGCTGCTTAACTGAGTTTCTACTGGAAGTCTTGAAGCACAAAAGTGTATGGAAATGAGTTGAGCTCCTAAGAATTTAATTCCAAGTTTTCTTTGTTCCTGCCCCATAAATAGCATGCCTGTGGTCCGTGGATTAAATGCTTCGATCACATTGTTTGCTTCCAAAATATACTTTATTTATGAAGTTTGAAAAAGGACATTACATAAATGTTCAAAGTTGGCTTACATAATGTATAAGCAAGAACAGCTTAGTTCAATATAGTTTTGTACTCCCCACTCTTATGATTTCACCTAATATTTGCAATGTTTGTTTAATGGTAAAAGTAGAGCTCAAGGGTATTTGTATTGGTTTCCAACCCTACAGTACGCAGCAGGTGGGCCTTAGACAGCAGCCATTTCCCACTGGATCTTTATAGCAGTTACCCCAACCTTTATTGGGTCTCTTAGAATGTAATCCCTAACCTTGGAAATTGCCAGTCTGCAGAACTCGGTCATTGAAAGTTTGCTGCATTGGAAGGTCAGTAAGATTCAGGCTGACCAAAGAGTATCTTTCAAAGAACTGATAATCCTAGCAAGGAGTCTGCATGAGGCAAGTGATAACTTGCTCAAAGGAGAGATGTATGCCCCTGCATATTTTCTAATTAACTTGTTCAGACTTGTATTACACACTTCTGGAGCAGGTGGGATCTGATCCCAGGCTTTCGGGTAGAGACACTACTGCTGTAGCACAAGGCCACTTGCTCCCATGTCCCTATAACTGCCTCCAGTTAAGTGGATTGACGGTTCAGTCAAAGTAAAGGCTTGAAGTGTGACCCTTAGTTCTGGTAATTGAATGTAGTAATACTCAGACAGAATGAAAGAATGGTATGAAAAGGGATGTGTGAGAATTCAACAAGTATTAGTCAGTCATTGTAGGATCAAATTACTGCAGATGCTGGAATCTGTACTGAAAACAACGAAATGCTGCACATCACAGCAGGTCTTGCAGCATCCATGGAGAAAGAACAAGCTAGAGTCATCTCGACTCAAAACATTAGCTCGCTCTCTCTCCACAGATGCTGCCTGACCTGCTTTGATTTCCAGCATTTTTTGTTTTTAGTCAGTCATTCTCTCGAACACGAAATCTGAAATGCAGCAAAGTTTCCAATGATTCCGTATGACTACAGGTGAATCAGGTAATTATTATTACTAATAGTTACCAGTATGTATGTGTAGCAATTAGTAATATGCTCATTGTGTGCTTAATTCATCTGATCACTAAAAATTGCCAATGAGCACCCTTATGTCGTAGAATTGCTCTTAAGAGCATTTATTCCCTCAAGACAACTTTAGAAGGCTGGCTTCTACTGCATTTTCCAGTTAATCTGATCTGAAGAGAGAATGGACAAGCCAATGTATCTCACATGCACTGACCTTTGGGCCTGTGATTATTCTAAGATTACTTCACATTGCACCCTCATGACCAACAACCACAGAAAATTTACACTATGTGTTAACACCCTAGAACGCACTGCTTCTCAATTTGGATTTTCATGCTTTAACAAATCTGTTGAATGCATGTGTAATAAAATTTAAACAGCAGATTTTCCCTAAATCAAGCATTGGACAGAACACCTCTCTCACTTGGTTCTCCACAAACTTTACTTCTTCATGCATCCCATGAAGTTAAATGTTCACTCTCATGTACTACGAAGGCTTAAATAAATGAAAACTCACCTCCCAAGTGTAAGTTCGGGCCTTTATTATTCTGATTTCTTTACACTTTATTCCCTTGCAGATCACACTGATTTGGTACATTCAGTTCTCAGGCTTTTGACATACTCCCTTTTGAAAATAACTGTTCTCATTTTATTTTGACAAGTGTCTAATTACTCAATAAAACTGCCTTTCTTAATGATTACCTTTTTTCACTGTATCAGGGCCCATTGTTCAAGGACGTCACAACCATGCTGATTGTGATGGGATTAAGTTTACTGATAAATGGGTGACAGATTTTTTTTTCAGTACAATGGCCTGCTCTAAATGAAGAACTTCTTCACTTCAAGGTTTCCCCAATACTCTTGAAGTTATGTGCTTAATTTTATTTTACCATTTTCTTTAACTTCTCTTCCTTCCTTCTATGCTTGTGGGTACGGTTCTCCAAATGGACATGGAAGATGAGTGGGATATTCAATTGCATGATCAGAGTTTTCTGATCTGGTTTGGAATCCCTATTTCCAACCTAGATCAGGCAAGAATTCACCTACTTACCTAACAAGGACATTTCTGGCTGGACTTCCGATGTAGGATGGATTGAGACAGAAGCAGTCCAACAGACCACACAGACAGCAACAGAGGGAATCTTTGCAGAAACCATGTCCCCCTTTTATGGCCATAGCTGCCATCTTCCAGTATGTAAAAGGTTTAAAAGTCCTAGCCCCTCTTTGACAGAAGCAAAAAGAAGATAGGCGTATAAGTTGAGTGGGGGAGGGAATAAGGTGCCAGGTGCTTCAGTGAATAGACTGTACGGTAGGTGAGTGGGTAGAATCCCAGACGTGACACATGGCTGACAGGTAGAGTTACAAGTGAAGGATGGGATATCTAGCTACTTGGGTGAATAGGTAGACTACCAGTTGGATGAAGGGATAGGGGAGAGGTGAGTGGGTGAAGGGCTACAGGTGACAGGTAAGTGGGTCAGAGAGTGGGGTGATTCAGGATGAGTGGGTCAGCTGTCCAATGGAGGGAGGTCAGCACGTGGGCTTATAAGTGGTAATCTGTGGGTGGGGTCAGTGGGGTTCTGTGAGTGAATATGGGGTCAGTGTGAGTGTTTTGGGGGTCAGTTTTATAGTTAGTCATGAGTGTCAGCAGTTTTCAATCCATGCAGCTTTTCTTGGCTAAGTATTCAGATAAGTAAGTTGGAACCCTCTAAAATCCCCAACCCTGACTCTGCGTTGGGCAGTTTGTCAGGCGATTTCCTGACAGCTGTTGTTGACCAGTGGATGGTTAAACTTCCCAGGCAATAAGTCAAGCTAAGCGAGTCAGGATTTCTGAGAGGTCCCAATGCACATTTTTCAGGGTCTGATCTATGAACAACAATCTATGGGGAGGCAATGACTATTATCTCTAGACTATTAATCCAGAGATGCAGGCACTGCTCTGGGGACCTGGGTTCAAATCTCCCCATGGCGGATGGTGGAATCTGAATTCACTAAAACATAAATTTGGAATTAAGGATCTAATTATGATCGCGAAACCATTGTCGATTGTTGGGGAAAACCCATCTGCTTCATTAATGTCCTTTAGAGAAGGAAATAGTCATCCTTACTTGGTCTGGCCATATCACTCCAGACACACAACAATTGAGTTGACTCTTAACTACTGTCTGGGCGATAAAGCATGGGCAATAAATGTTGGCCTAGTCTGTGATGCCCACATCACATGTAAGAATAAAAACAAACTGGAGAACAGAAGATCTGGACTTTTGTGTTTGTGCAAGAGGCAAAGAAATATGATGCTGTACTGTACCTCACCATTTCTCACAGAAATGATCCCAGATGGTACCAATACAATGAATGACTTTTGAAGTGAAGGAACAATATGTACATTTTGCAGAATGATCCTAGTTCTCACCAATCTCTGAATAAAGAAGTTTCTCCCAAGTACAAAATTAAAAACATTCATTACTTTCTGAAAGTCATGCTATCTTATAGTCAGTTTGGAACTAACATCATACACAGGCAGAATTTTCACCTGATTTTCAGAATCTAGACATCTCAGCCAGATTAAGCTTTATAGAATTACATCAATTATGAATTTAAAAAATTACAGCTGTTCAGAAGTTGCGAAAGGAAAAAGATTGGTGAAAGACGTGCACACATCGCACTCTACTTACTGTTGTTTATTGATGAACTGTAATACTGCTCTCAACCAAATTAAGCTTATTAAGGAAGCGATGGATAAACACATATTGTACATTGAAAAGGATCGTAATGGATAGAATAATCAGTGTTGATCTGTCCACGGTGAGTTGTACAACTCTGAATTTACAGAATATAAGCTGAAAGTTCCTTTGGAAAAAGGATTTATTTTATTTGCTTCAGCCACTTTTGCAGTAGTGCCTTTCACATTCAAACCACTCTCTGAGTAAAGAAGTTTCTCCTGAATTCCCAATGGGGTTTATTAAGAACTACCCTGTTGTGGAGTTCTCTGTGAGTGGAAATATTTTCTCTACATCTGCTCTATCAAACCATAATCTTCAGTCAGGTCACTCCACTTGTATCTCTTCCGGCAAACAGAGCCCCAGCTTGTTCAGCTTTGCTTGATAAGTATAGCCTCAGTTCAGGTATTTGCATTTTACGTCTTCTCAGGTCTCTCTAAACCACTGTTCCATATGAGGCAGGATTTTATGGTCTCCTTTGGGAAGATGATCCTTAAAAATATGACATTTTTTTCCATCCACTCCCCATCAATTTGGCTGCCATTTAACAGGCTGCAGATAGTCCACCTCTAGTCAATTGAGACTCTCAAGTGGCCATTTAGCTTACCTGTAATGATAAAATAATCAATTTTTGTGCTATTCATTGAGGACTACCCATTAGCCAGGATACCAGACATAAAATTGCTGTTTTTCTTCAAAATAATGTCATGGTACCTTTTCCATCCACCTAAGATGTTAGATGAGTAGTTAGTTTAATATCTCATCAGAAAGACAGCATCTCTGGCAGTGCAGCACTCCCTCATTACTATTTTGGAATGTCAGCTTTGATTTTGTGCTTAAGCCCCAGACTGGAACTTTAAATTGAGTTTATTCCAGCTTAGATTTTAATGAACACAGGCTTATGGCATAGGAAGGTTTTTACTTCAGCCTTGTCCATCACTAAATTGGCTATATTACACCTGAAGCCCAGAAAAATGTTAAAGTGTGAAAGATAGAAAGCAATTGGAGGTTTTTGAGAGATTGAGTTGAGAGAGATAAGTAGTACTAATGTAATAATCAGGTAATATGTGGGGTCAGAGTAATAGATAGAAGGTAAAGTCACTGTTGTCTTATCAGCCTTCGGGGCTGCTCCCTCAGTAGTTAGAGAGACAACTGGTAATGGTTTAATCTGAAGGTCACCACAGCTCAGGTGTGGGGAGAGGTTGAAAAGGAGAATCCTTCATGATAACATCAGCAAAATGTAGGAATTGAACCCACACTCCTGGCGTTATGGTGCATTGCAAGCCAGCCATCCAAGCTAATCCAGCCTCTTCAGTGTAATAAGGGGCACAATGAGGTCCAGTTATGTTAATATGGACATATAGATTTGCTTGGACGGTGAGAGTGATATTGGTGCATTGCAAGTGCAGATAGCCACAGGGAAATATATCTTTTACTGGTGATATCCAAGGCATCAAGAATTTCAGCACCCTTTACATCATTACTTATTTCTTTTCCTTATTTTACTGATCCGAGAAACACGGGACTGGACATTACACCTGCAAGTTGGGCGTCTCTCACCATTCCTCTTCACTCCCTCTTATTCTCTGCCTCCTGCACAAATGTAAAATCAACCTGATAGCATCAGGTTAGCAGTAGAATATCCTCAGGCCAGTCTCAAAATCACAGAAGGAGAGCAGCTGTGGAAACTGGCAGCACATCCACTATTTTGAAATGACGTATGAACAAATTATTGAGCTTGGTAATGATTCAATCATCTGAAACATTTCATTGCCTGCTATATTTTTCAGGTACCAGATATACAAAGGTTTGGGTGTGTGTTATGGCACCAATGATGAAGTAGTATCAGTGTGGTAGAGAAGGCTTGTCACCAGGACCAGGGTCGAATGTATTTGCAGAATCTATGGTGCAAGGCACCTGTGCAATTCTCCAAACTCACTTTTAAAAATCCTTTTTGAGCCTTTCATTAAAGTAGAGTGACAGATTCTGAGACTGGGGGCCATTAAATTCAAAAATGCCCTGTTTGTGGCTTAACCACCCTGCCTAGATTGGATGCAGAGTCCTCCTTCCCATCTCTCACTGGCTGCCTTCATGGTAGTCAGCTCCACATTGATCATCTGACGCTTGAGTGGGTAACTGGAGATGGCCAGGGTGGGAGCGAGCAGATCACTCACTTTACAATCTCACTAAAGAATAAAAAGCCCAACAAGTGGATTTCCATTTGCTGGAGGGACCCCAGGAACTGTCAAATCATTTGTTTCTTCCGTTGATGTCTGAATTTTTGACTTTTGAGTGACAACTCAGGTGAAGAATGATATCAACTCATGATCAGCAAGCAGTCAGGTCAACAATATCCATTAAATACAATGAGCCAAGCAACTCTGCACTGCCTCAACATTAATTGCTCCTTACAGCTCAGAATGAAGCTCCTGTTATTGGCTTCATTGTCGAAGGTTCGCATCGATTAAATAAGTAGCTCTGACGTTCAGCTTGTTTTGCAACTCAGACCAGTGGGAGCACCATCTGCATGCCAATACCCTATGTCACAGTGATCAAAATAAATGTTATTTTAATAACACATTCATTAATTCACAAATGGATCAGATCAAATGTTAAAGGAGCTGTTCTTGCAGCACAGACTGTAAGCGATGGTCTGTTTTTGTTGCTGGTCTGCACCACACAAGCAGTCAAGTATAAAATCATCCCAATAACAATATTGACAGAGTGGAAATAAATAGAATGCTTAATCTTTATCGTCGTTTTTGACATTTTTCATATTGCTTTCTCATATTTTTCTTTCCTTATATACATGCAGTATGATCGGTTTTAGGATCAGTGAGACAAAATTCCACTCTGTGATATTATTAAGGGACTTTTCCAACTGTGTTATTCAAGAGATAAATGTTGGCCAAGCTAGGGGAAAACACCCTGCCCGCTCTTTATGAGGTAGTGCCAAAAGTTCACTTACATCTTCGTAAATAAGCAGACGAGATCTTTGTTAATGTCTCTTCAAAAGGATATCATTGGCTCAGTAAGTAATACGATCATAACAGAGCCAGAGGATTAACAGCAATAAATGGATCCCAAACCAGAGGGTGAAGAATAAAACCCTTTCCCAGATAGTTAGTTTCCTTGCAGAGAGCAGCATTATAAGCCCCCGTCCTACCTACTAACCAAACCTCCCAGCAGTCTCTCTTTATAATATTTTTAAAATATTCAATTGAAATACTGGAGCTAAATCAAACCAAATTAAACTAATTTAACAGGTAGCAGCCCCTCAAAGGGGCAGTCTGTCTTTATACTACTTGATTTAAAATGATGGAACCAAACTGAGTCAAATTAAACAGATGGCAGCACCTCAAAGGTTCTCTGTAACTAAGGACAAATCTCAAAGGAAACTTTCTAATTTAAAGAAGAATGCAGCTTTGGTTAGTAAGGCTCTGTTTATAGTGGCTCTAACAAGAAATAGACAGGTTGTGGCACAGTGGTAGCATCCCTACCTCAGAACCAGAGGGTGTGTCATAACATCTCTGAACACGTTGATTAAAAATAACTGTAAGTGCTCTAAGTACTTAATTAAGCTCCACAGTTCACTTGGTTTATTTTATCAATGAAATAAACATTTTATTAACAATGGATTCAAGTGCCACTTTAGAGCGTAAATGATTCACCTTGATGCTCTGGTTGAGGAATAAAGGAATGCCAAAAAAAACCCTGTCTTTCAGCCAAGGTCCAGTCTGTCCTGTAAAACAAACATGCCGCTATTTCAAAGTATACAGGTCAATCTTGAGGGATCCTGTGCCCCTACCTCAGAAGGTCCAAGCTTAAGCCCCACCTGCTACAGAGGTATGTAGAATAACATCCTTGAACAGGTTGATGAGAATATCATAGAATCCCTACAGTGTGGAAGCAGGCCATTTGGCCCATAGTGTCCACACTGAACCTCCAAAGAACATCCCACCCACACCCAATCCCCTACCCTTTCCCTGCAACCCTGCAATTCCCATGGCTAACCCACCCAGGCTACACATCCTTTGGACATTCGAGCATGGTCAATCCACCTAACCTGCCCATCTTTGGACTGTGGGAGGAAACTAGAGCACACAGAGGAAAACTGCACAGACACAGGGAGAATGTACAAACTCCATACAGACCATCTCGTGAGCCTGGAATTGAAACCAGGTCCCTAGTACTGTGAGACACAGTGGTAACCACTGAGCCACTGTGCTGCCTTCAGGAGTAAAAAAAAACTAGTGACCAATCTTTATCTCTTAACCAACACATGGTTGACCATCTCAATGGAAACTTGTTATGTTTCCTACATTGCAATAACAACTACACTTCCAAAATATGTCGTTAGATGTCAAGCACTTTAGTACACTATGAAGTCATGGAAGGTGCTATACAAATGTAAAGGCTTAAAGGGCTACATTGTCAGTAAACTGATGCAATGTCACATGGTGCTGTTGGCTATCCATTAACAATTCACCACAGCGTTGCCATGGTTACTTGCAAACCTAAGCGATGTATCGAGATTTATGGATGGTTTAATGGAGTGCCAATCATGTTAACCCTCAGCATTAAAGTTCACAGGCATGCTGAGTGTTTAGACAAGCTGTCAATCAAGATAAATGCTGATTTAAACAGGATCCAGGAGCATTTTGCTGTTGACTAGACAATGGATGAGTAACATTGCAGCAATCAAGATCGCAACAAAATTACGTCAAAAGACTTTTTTTACCCAAACAATGTTGCTGTGGCATGTAATGAGTCAAAATAACTTACATAAAAGGTTTTAACACAGAAAAATATCATAGAGATTTGAGAAATAACAAATGATGAGCAGAGCTAGGGAACAATGGAATAGGAGACTGAAAGCTTGGTCACAGAGGTGTTTTAAAATATTAAAAGTTGAGGGAATAGAAATGAATGTGTTTATGAAGGGAATTCCAAAATTTTGCATCTTGGCAGCTGCAGATACAACTTCGACTCAGAATAAATATGACATTAGTGAGGGAAATAGAAAGCAAAAAACATGCTGGTCAGCAAGTTTAACATCTATCACAGGGAAAATGTTAGAAGCTATATTAAAGGAATTATAACAGGACACTTGGATGCGTTCAATGTAATCAGGCAGAATTGACATAGTATTGTGAAAGTACAATTATGGTTGACCAATCAATTGGAATTTTTTGAGGAGGCAACACATACATAACTAGTATGTATGATAGGCAACACATAGATAACTAGTAGGCAACACATAGGCAACACATAGATAACTAGTTGACGCACCGTACTTACGTTTCCAGAAGGGATTTGATTAGGTGTCAAATCAAATGTTATTGCAGGAGATAAAAGCGCATGGTAAATGGAATAGCATATTAGCATGAATTGCTAGCTGACATGGAGCACAGAATGGGTATAAATGGATATATTTTTAACATGGTGGTATGTCCCACATGAGTGGTGTCCCACATGGATTAGTGCTGGGATTTCAACTGTTTGTAATTTACGTAAACCACTTGGTTGAAGAGACAGATGGTATGGTTACCAAATTTGCAGAATGATGCAAAGATAGGAGGATTGTAAGTTATTAAGAGGACACATGGAGGCTACAAAAATTATTGATAGGTTAAGTGAATGGGCAAAAATGTGGAGAATGGAGTACAATGTGTGAAAATGCGATGCTGTCCGTTTTGGCAGGAAGGATTAACTGGAAGTATATTATCTGAATGGTGAATTCTTGCAGAGCTCTGAGATGTAGAGGGGTCTGGGTGTCCCCATGCGTAATTCGCAGAATGTTAGTATGCAGTTACAGCAAGTAACTAGGAAAGCTAATAGAATATTATCATTTATCATGATGGTGTTGGATGAAAAACTAGGGAAATTATACTTTGATTATACAGGGGACTGCTTAGAATGCATCTGAGGTACTGTGCGCATCATTGGTCACTTTATTTAAGGAAGGAAGTTAATGTGTTGGAGGCACTTCAGAGAGGTTTTGCATACTAATGGGGAGGCTGTTTAATGAGGAAAGGTTGGACAGGTTAAATAAGCTATGTTGGAGTTAAGAAGAGTAAGGTATATCTTGATTAAACTTATTACATTCTGCATAGCCTTGACAACGTAGATGTGAGTAGGATTTTAACAAAAGACCTGGTCATTAACTTCAGGAAGCATGGTGAAGGGCAAGCCCCTATCTAGATCAATGGAGTTGAGGTGGAGACGGTTGAGTGTGTTAGGTCCTTAGGAGTGACGATCACTAACAATCTGCCTTGGTTCACCTATGTTGATGCGACAGCCAAGAAAGCACAACAACACCTCTACCTCCTCGGGAGACTAAGGAAATTTAGCATGTCTGTAAAGAGTCTTACCAATTTTTATAGATGCACCATAGAAAGCATCCTATCCAGTTGCATTACACCTTGGTACGGCAATTGCTCTGACCAGGACTGTAAGAAACTACGGAGAGTTGTAAGCACAGCCCAGACCATCACACAAGCCACACACTTTCTCTGACTTCTCAGAAGTACTTTAAAAACAAAAATATGTTCAAAAACACCAAAAGAAGGCACTAAAGAAACTTGCTGTACACTGTCCCATTCG
The DNA here is from genome assembly GCA_024137785.1 of Ginglymostoma cirratum. Classification (NCBI taxonomy): domain Eukaryota; kingdom Metazoa; phylum Chordata; class Chondrichthyes; order Orectolobiformes; family Ginglymostomatidae; genus Ginglymostoma; species Ginglymostoma cirratum. Next base: position 17,626,387 of record JAHRHZ010000029.1, read on the forward strand.
ATGGGGGCGGACTGGGCTGTAAATGCAAGCATTATATGCCTCATATTCAGAGCTTAAAGCCCCTTTTAGGCCAGATGTACATAAATAGGTGCCTGACACAATTTTGGATCACATGCTGTTGAGGCACGGGTTAATGGTTTGACACCCAAACCTGGTGCTGGTATTTTCTCCCTGTTTATTTGTAACATTGGTACAGTGGTTTCCAGTTTCATCTCTCCAGTTCTGGACACCTGGCTTTGAGAAGTGTGTGAGGCATCAGGAAGGGCCAGAAAAGGTCAAGAGAATGGTTCCAGATATGAGGGATTTCAGTTCTGTAGACAGTTTAGAGATGCTGGAGCTGTTCACCTCAAAATGGTAGAATGAGAAGAAATGTGACAGTTAAAAACCATGGAGAGTCTAGGGGAAGCAAATTGAGAGGAATTGTTCCCGTTGCTAAAAATGTTGACAACTAGATGATACAAATCTAAGGTAATTGACAAAAGTAGAGATACCAGGCAAAGCTTTTTGCATTATCAGTGGTTGAAATCTGGAACACAGTGACTGAGACTCTAATGGAGGCCGATTCAATCAGAGCTGAAGGGAATTTGCAACAGAAGTGAAATAATTTGCAGTGTTACAAGCAAAGGACAGAAGAGTGGGACTAGCTGGTGTTGATTTTTGCATTGACATGACATGCTGAATGGTCTCAATATATGCTGCAGCCATCCTTTGGTCCTCCATGGTTGTATCCAGCCCTTAACCCTCTTTCCCCAAGTGATTCTGTCAGTTCATTCACATAAAAGCAAAAAAACTGCAGACCCTGGAAATCTGAAATAAAAACTGAAAATGTTGGAGAAACTCCATCCTCAAAAAGTGCCTTAATGGATTTGAAATGTTAACTCTTTTTCTCTTTTCACAAACGTTGCAGAGCGGCTGAGTTTCTCCAGCACTTTCCCAATTTATTCCACTGGATCACTGATCTAGAACTCTTCATTAAATTTACTTAGGCAGGAGCTGCAATCTGGCAGTGATGAGGTTTATTTATATCAAGGAGTGTGCAAAGACCCAGACTTGAGCTTAGATTTCATAAAATAGTGGAAGACTCTCATTTTTTTTAAGTAAAACTGTAGGAAATGCATAGACTGGAAAGACCTGTGCCTTACACTAACTTTCCTCCAGGGGGCTCCCTCAGCTTGCTGACTGAGCTATAAACTAATGCAGAATTAGTGGCGTGTTTTTCATCCCTTTTATTGGGGGGGGAGGTGGGGGAAGATTGATGTGCTCCTTATAAAACAAAATAAAAACCTTTTTGAAGAAGGATAATACTTAGCATTTTAAAAAAAAACTGATGAGAATTCTGAAAGGATGTCTCTAGTTATTTTTGAGTAAAATCAAGCTCATCAAGGAAAAAATATATGGTCAATGTCTGAAATTTCTGGGTTAAAGGGAGGTCCAAAAAATGTTTTGCCCTCAGGGAGGTGAAATGGGGGGATGGTTTAAGAATTTTCATAGAGACTGTTATCAGTCTCCCCGCTCTGCTGCAAATTAAATTGGTTTCTCGGACAGCTCTGGGACTGTCCCAGGAATTCCACTTTTTTAAAGAGCTGCTGTAACAATTATTGACATCTCCCAGTTTTCTACAAATAGAATGGCAGCTCCTCTTGCTAAAACCTTATGCAGTTGAAACCTTTTAATTCCAATTGATTTACCTTTACAGAATCAGCATATTTCCACAGAAGAAGACATGTCTTTGCTGGCTCTCAAATGAGAATTCCACTTGGTACCATTCTCCTGTCTTCTCCCCACTGACCCTGCATGTCATTCGTTTCAAAGAATAATCTAATTGCCTTCTTGATCGAACCTGCCTCCACCACATTTTCAGGCAATGCATTCAAGATCCCAACTGTACATTGTATGAAGAAATTTCTCCTTTTCTCAGTTTTGATTCTTTAACTAATTACATTGAATTTGTGCCCGCTCATTCATGAGTCTTTCACACGTGGGAATATTTTCTCCTTCTCTCCAGTCCTCTAATGATTTTAAATGTCTCTATCACATCACATCTCAGCTTTCTCTTCAGCAGGGAAAACGGTCCTAACTTCTCCAACCTCTTTTCATGACTGACATTCCTCATTCTCAGAACCATTCTCATAAACCTCTTTGTGTCATCAACTGTTTCACACTCTTCTGAAAATGTGGGCCCAGAATTGGATGCAATCTTCAAAATAGAACTTATAATTAACATCTAAACGGGTTTAATAAGCCACATTTGGTTTGAACCAGAGTGAATGAAGACTCACAGGTAGCTCCATCGTTGATTCTGTTTGTAGGAGATGCTCCAGCAGTTGCGGACCATGCAGGATTTTGATACTAATCTTGAGGAGACTTCTTCCGCTGACTCTGGAGAAAATTGATTAGCCCATAATAAAATGTTTTACTTATTTTCCACAATCAGTTATTAGCCACTGAGGGAGTTGAGGATGAACTGCTGTTTGACAGACAATGAATTGCTGTTTGACGGATCGTCCAATAACCAAGTTTGCTTTCAAATTGATGAAGGAAAGTTGGGCACCATGAGGATGTCTAAGAGGGAAATAATTGCAGCAAGTATGGAGACACGGAGGTCAGAGGTCATGTTAAGCTATCTTCATGGAGGAACACATCCATTTTGACATGGATGAGAATTTGTTGTAGGGAAAAAAAAACCTTTCCTTGAGACTCTTGGGTTCTTTGATGTTGTGGAATTCTCCCTTGGGAGGAACTAAATTAAATCCTTTTGGAGGATAGTCCATCTTATTTCTCTCATCTGAAGGCCAGGGATGGAGTCTGAGTTTAGAATTAGTGGATTGAGGGGTATAAGTACTGGAAAATGACAACATACCTTGAGGCCATGAGATATTGCAGTCTAGCCCAAACCCCATCACCACTCAATATCTGTTCAACAGCATCAGAAATGTAAATCCTAGCTGTGCTCTCCAGCTCAGAGTTCATGAGGCTACTTTGGCATTTTGTAACCACAGTAATTGATATGTTTCAAATAAACACAGACAAAGGTATGGGTCGGGATCTATGAGATTTAATACCATAACACATCGGAGCAGAACTACATTCTTCTGCTTTCTCCCCGTAGCCCTTGATCCCCTTACTAATCAAGAACCTGTCCATCTTCGATGTAAATACACTCAATGACTTAGTCTCCACAGCCCTCTGTGGCAATGAGTTCCAAAGATTAACCATGCTCTGGCTGAAAAAAATCCTCCATATCTCAGTGCAAAGTGCTTGCCCCTTTACCCTGAGGCTGTGCCCTTGAAACCTAATCTCTCCTACTAGTGGAAACATCTTTTCCACATCCTCTCTCTCAATGTCTCTCAGTATTCTGTAAGTTTCAATTGGATCCCCTTCTCATCCTTCTAAACTCCATGAGGTACAGACCTATAATCCTTAACCACTCCTCGAATGACAAGTTTTCACCGCCAGGATCTTTTCAGTAAATCTCTTCTGGGCCCCCTCCAATGCCAGCACATTTTTCGTCAGTTACAGGACCCCAATCTACTCACAATATTCCAAATGCAGCCTGGTACCCGATACGGCGTCAACAGTACACCTCTGCTCTTGTACTGTAGCCCTCTCAAAATGAATGCTATCATTACATTTGCCTTCCCAACTGGCAATTGAACCTGCATATCGACTTTAAGACACTCTTGAATCAAGACTCATAATTCCCTTTGTGCTTCAGATTTCTGAAGCCTTTCCCTATTTATATAACAATCCTCCACTCAATTCTTCCTACTAAAGTGTATAACTTCACACTTCCCACATTGTGTTCCATCTACCACTTCTTTGTCCACTCTCTTAGCTTGTCCAAATCCTTCTGCAGCCTCCTTGCTTCCTCAATATTCCCTGTCGTTCCACCTATCTTTGCGTTATCTGTAAATTTAGCAACAAGACCCTCAGTTCCTTCATCCATACTGCAGAACTCCACTAGTCACTGGCTGCCATTCTGAAAAAGACTCTTTAATTCCTACTGTGTGCCTCCTGCCAGTCAGCCAATCCTCTATCCGTGCCAGTACTTTGTCGCTAACACCATGGAGCCTTATCTTATTTAGCAGCCTCCTGTATAGCACTTTGTCAAAGGCTGTCTGGAAAACCAAATGGATCACAGTCCTTCTTTGCCTGTTACCTCCTCAAAGAATTCTAAGAGATTTGTCAGGCATGACCTCCCCTTGGTGAAACTGTGTTGAATCAGCCCTATTTTATGTTGCATTTTCAAGAATTCAGAACCTCATCCTCAATAATGGACTCTAAAATCTGACCAATGACCGAGGCCAGTCTGAACAGCTTGTAGTTTCCTATCTTTGGCCTCCCTTCCTTCTTAGACAGCGATGTTACATTAGCCATTTTCTAGTCCTCTTGGACCATCCCTGATTTCAGTGATTCCTGAAAGACCACCACCAATGCCTCCACAATCTCGTCAACTATTTCCTTTACAATTGCGGGATGTAGTCCATCTGGTCCAGGTGATTTATCCACCTTCAAACCTTTCGAATTCCATAGCACTTTATCCTTAGTGATGGTCACTACATTCACCTCTGCCCCTGACTCTCTTGAAGTTGTGGTATGCTGCTGGTGTCTTCCACAATGAAGACTGATACAGAGTAACTGCTCAGTTCCTCCACACATTTCTTTGTCCCCCATTACCACTTCTCCAGCCTCATTTTCTAACTGTTCAATGTCCACACTTGCCTCTATCTTACCTTTTATATATCTAAAAACAAATCTTGCAATGATCTTTTCTATTATTAACTAGCTTACCCTCATATTTCATTTTTCTGGCCTTATTGGCCTTTTCAAGTTATTCTCTGGTGGTTTTTAAAGGCTTCAAAATCCTTTGGCTTACTGCTAATCTTTGCCACATGTTTTATCTTGTGCATTTATGCTGTCCCTGACCTCGCTTGTCAGCTATGGTTAACTCTTCCTCCCCTTGGTATGCTTCTTCTTCCTTGGGATGAATTTCTTCTGAATTGTCTCCAGAAACCCCTGCTAATGCTGCTCACCATCTTCCCTGCTGGGCTCCCCCTCAAATTAACTCTGGCCAGCTCCTCCCTCATATCTTTGTAGTTACCTTTATTCAATTACAATACCATTACATCTGATTCCAGCTCCTCCCTCTGCAGGTTGAATTCTATCATATTATAGTCACTGCACTGGTATTTTTCAGACCTTTAAGCAGAACAGTTATTAATCCAAAGTGCACTTTAGGAATAAAGGAACACGGGAGGCAAGAATTTTTAGAAAGGAGGGTCTCCTACAGTGTTAGTTGGCTGGAGATGGGACTTCTGGTCCTGACTTGGAGAAAGTCCCATATCAGAGAACTGCTAGCTGTCAGCCTAGCCCAGCAGTGGTAGTAGCACAGTGGCCAGGAGTAGAATTATAAACAAACCCCCAGCCTCTATAAATCCCAGAATCTAGCACCTGGTAATAATGTGGATGGTATCATGGTGGGGAGGTGGGATGGGACCTGAGATGGCTGGTGGAAGGTGGGATTTAGGAGTCTGGATGGCTAGACCAGGAGGAATCTGTTCAACAAACCATTAAATCAAAACGGCTTTGTGCCTTAACTCCAACTGACCGTCTTGGTGCCATTTCTTTTCATTACTTTGTTGAGCAAAAGTTAAAAGCTTTTCAGGGAGAGAATTTCATTATCCTTAATCTGAACAGCTGACCTTGAATTGTAATGTTAGGACCCCCTCATTCTTGATTTGTCCCAGAAAAAGGAAACCATTTCTTGCTGTCTGCCGTATCAAATTCTTCAATCCTTTTATACACATTTACTAAATTATTTGTAACCTTTTCTGCCGAGGGCAATACAAACAAAATCTATGTAATCTGTCTTCACAAGTTAACCCTTCCACCAACTTCTTGACTTATTAAATGTACTATAGTTTATCAACTACATTGGAACATTCAATTTGGAATGGAGAAAGGAGTAGAGATCTATAAGTTTTTTCCAAGGGTGAAGTGGGATTGAATTCTATTCGTAAACCTCAAAGATGTGGTGAACTGCATGGACCCAATAGATCTTTCTCAACTTTTTTAAAAATATTTTTTGTATTCAATCTCAATCTGCAGGAATTGTTTTGGTCCCTTGTTAAGCAAATCAACATGTTTATGGCACTAAAGCGGCGTTGATTGGAGCTCTGATCCTCAGTTAGGTGACTCAGAAAGTTGATGCCATTTAGAATATCTTTATGCCAAATGAGGTTTCATTTGAAAGATTTTGAAAACAAACAGAGGTAGATGAAAGAAAAAAAAATAAGATTCATCTAATTACCAACTGTCACGTCTGTTCCTGCAATAGAACAACAGCAGCACAGTCATTCCAAAACAACGATTATCTGCCAATACTAATCCATTAACATGATGCTTCTTACGTCATAAAATGGCTAATTATGTTTGGGAGAGTGAAGCTCAGTTTACACGATAAACAAAATAAAAAGACCGCAAATTCAGTCAGTAGCCTGGCTCCCAATCATATCTTGATGGAAATCTTGAAAATGTGAGATTGGATGGAACATTCATTTTTCCGACCATTTGTTTCACAAGGTAAGTAATTCAATTAGTTAACTGGAGGTAAATTGAACCGCAGGCTTTTTTGAATTTGGGCTTATCGACGGTGTGCGGAGTTAGGTGGCATATTGTCTTCCTGACTCTAGGAGGAGTGGCCTGATTGATATTGACTCAGGGGTACTGACAGTGAAGATAAAGTTTACTCATTATGAATAATCCTCCGAATTTATACCAATAATTTTGTACGCAAGTATTTAATCAATAAATATTAAATGGAGAAGAACATTCTCCATTAGGATGCCTTGCATGACCTTTATAAAACAATTGTTAGGCCTCACCTAGAAGATTCTGTCCAAACGCGCACATCCCTTTTGGTTAGATGCAAAAAACATGGGTAGCATGGTGGCTCAATGGTTAGCACTGTTGCCTAACAGTGTCAGAGACATGGGTTCAATTCCAGCCTTGGGTGACCATCTGTGTGTAGTTTGCACATTCTCCCTGTGTCTGCATGGATTTCTTCCAGTAACACAGTTTCCTCCTGCAGTCCAAAAATATGCAAGTTAGGTGGATTGGCTGTGGGAAATGCAGGGTGACAGGGATATGTGTGTCTGGATTGGATGCTCTTTGGAGAGTTTGTGTGGACTGAATGGCCTGCTTCCACACTGTAGGGATTTTATGATGTGCTGAGGAGTTAAAGTGCAACAAGGGATTATACAGGAAGATGAGAGAAACTGGCACTTAGAGCAGGAGGATGTTAAATCAAGCTAATCAGAACTGTGAAGCATTTTGATGGAGTGGATTGAAGACATTGGGCTGACTCTTATATATTTTTAGCTAAGTGTTGGTTTTGTCAATTCTCATGAAAGGTTCCTCTCCATGAGGTCTAAGCAGTTCCCATGCCCTATCTTACCAAAGTCAACTCATTAGCTACCCTGCATTATGGTGCTCCCCCCCACCCCCCACCCACCTTATCTGATTCTAGCCCAATTCTTCCACTCACCCATATCCTTAATAGCTCAGCACAGTCAGGATTTCCTGGAACGGCATTCCTGGAAAGGCACCATCTTTAAAAAGGCCATTGTGAACCCAGACAAGCAATTTAGCCTGGACTGTTCCTGACATTCTCCCTGGACGTGACAGAGGAGGGAATATTGGCACCTTGTTTTGCAGGTTGTGACCTGGAGGTCCTGATGGATAGGGTGGGGCAGAGGACAGCCACTCACTTCTCTCAAGATCAGCAGATGATGCCACCACACCAGAATGTGCCAGCCTGGTCTGAGGTTGCCAACCACATTGTTGCAGTCTCAGCTGCCTGGAACAATGCCCAGCACTGAAGGAAGAAGGTAAATGAATGATTTTTATTTCTCTCAGTCAAATAGCCTGCTCAATGGAACCCATGGCATTTTTCTTTTGCTGTATGATTCTACAATTGTGTTATTGCAGTGTTCAGCCTATTCTTCTAGAGTAAGACCAATGATATAATCGAATGATCATTTCATGTTACTGAGATAGCTCTGCAGATTGATGCACCACTTTACTGACACTTACACCGATGGGGCAAGAGTGTTATCCAAATCATTCCCTTTTCAAGATGTGGATCTTTACAAGGTTTGGATAATATTTGCTTGTGAGGAGTTCTGTTTGCTTATTTTCTAGGCAAGCTTTGTCTTCCGCCTGCAAGTGAACAACAATAGTTAGGGCTCACTGTTACAGACTAACTTGTCCAGAGAAATGCGTTGACAGTGTGAGGTATAACAATATCACAAATCCGTTTACAAAGAACAGCTTTTCAATTCTGTTGAAAGAAGCACAGAGGAAACCTTTTACTGTTCTATCTCATTTCTCTGCAGAATCATTAATATTGATCTAATTAAACACCTTCCACCTCTCCCTCTGGGACTGGCTTGTGCTCACTGCGGCCTTTTCTATAAATCTATTAATTTTATCCTTAAAGATCGCAACACATTGCACTGCACAGTAATGAATGTTGGTTATTAGTGAGAGATGTTGCTGTTATTTTTGACAAAGCGATGGAAAAATAAAGCACCTATTTGCAATTGTATTGAATTTGAGCAATTCTCTGATGAATCCTATACTCTGAAGCCTTAACTATTACAATGAGATAAAACAGCCCTATTGTTATATCTCTCTGAACTGTGGATCTGTTCTAAAGGAACTTAAAATTAGTTGGAATGTGATTTACTGTCAGGATGCTTTGAGAGCTGTAATTGTGGATTGAATCACAGAGCAACAGAAAGACAAAGGGCAAACTTCAAAACTTCTGGGCTGGGATTTAAAATGGAGGCAGTTACCGCATGGAGTTAAGTCTGTTTAAGGCTGGCCTTCAAAGCCATCGCTCCGTTTTTAATGGTTTGGCCAAATGGTTGCCTTAAGCCCTCAGATGCCTACTTCCAGACCAACTGATAGGGAGGAGGCAGCTGGGTGACCAATCAGGAGGGATTGCCCCCAGCAAATCGAGAGGCAGTCCAGGTATACTTGGCAGCCTTTGCCACATGAGATTTGAGCTGTCCCTCAGCTGTTAAAATAACAGTGGCAGTGGGAAGATGCCCTTAGGTGGTCTTGGGGACCACCCAAAGACCTCGATTAACCCAAGGGCAAGCATGCCACACCCCAATATCCCACTGCTGCTAAAATACCAGCAAAGTTGGTTTGATGAAAGGTCTGACACATCCTGTCAACACACTTGATTTTATGCTGTCCAACATGCCAGGTCATTGCAGGGGGCATGACATTCTGGCCTTGGTGTCATAACTTGAATCCCTTTACAGCTCAAACATCAGAAAGACAAATGAAAACTCTGTGAAATGTGAAAATGTTTCAAACGTAAGTTACAAAGGTTTTTGCTGGATGCCTGGATGCCATTATTGGAATACATTAGCAGCTACAATGGAAAAAGTAGCAACGTTGGTTGGGACCCATTCAGATACCAAAGCCGTGTCCGTAATGGGGCAGACTAGGATTGTTCAAAATCGATGAGTCACCTGAATCCAATGGGAGAAGGATAAGGCCTGCGGCAGAGTGCTGGAATTTCTGCTGTCCTGTATTTTACACTTGCCAAACTTACCTTTATATGGCCTTATTTGCTGGCACTTACGCTTCCAAGTAATTAAAAATTTGAAACCTCTGGATTCTTCTGTTCATCCATATCTTTGTCTTTCCTCTTGAGTGTGTAGTGATATTCTTTGATGACATTATTCTGGATTTCTCCTTACTGATTTGAGAACAAATTTGATGTTGATGTTTCAACACAGTGCTCAGGCACAATTCTTTTAATATGCATAATATTTGAATTGAACTCCATGCCTGATTCCTGTTGTAGACATATTAGCAAGTTACATTTTAGCATCATTTATAATTCTACAATATGCTATTAATCATAACTAACTTTAAAAAATATATTTGGCTCAAATGTTTTATTATGGAATTCGTGGACTAATGCAGGTCACTTGATAAGCTACCAATGATTGGCAGAAGATTAAAGCATTCCTGTCACAATTTCCACAGGCACCTCAGATTTAAGATTCTTATCCCTGTGGTCATTCTTGTGTTTCTTACACAGTTAGTTGGCAGTACTCTTGCCTCCATATCATAAGATTCTGGCTTCAAGTTCCATTCCAATGTCTGAACACAAAAGATCAAGACCGATATTTCAGTGCAGCCCAGCAGGAATGCTGTATTGTTCGAGGTGACCTCTTTTGAATGAAACATTAAATCAAAGCATTGTCTTGTCTATCACCATGTTACTATTTCACAATAAAAGGAGGGGATTTGTCCCAGGTGTACTGGCTGATATTTAATCCCTCAACCAACATCGTAAGAGATTATCTGGACATTGTCACATTGCAGTTTTTGTAAATTTGTCCTGCACAGATTACTTGCTGTGTTTCCTACACTACAACAGTGAATATCATGTACCGCAGTGGCTGTAAACAACTTTGGGGCATTCAGTAGTCATGAAATGAGTTATATAAATACAAACGCTTCATTCCTCCAAATCCTTCCAAAATGCATTGTCTGAATTTTCTCTAATCACTTCTGGACTTAATTCCTCCAAGAACTCCTCATGTATCTGGCATCTTATTTATCTTTCAATTCCTTTTCCTTCACCCTATTTTTGGTGGCCACACCTTCCACTTCTAGACTCCAAGTCCTGCAATTTTCTCCCTAATAATTTCCACCTATTCCTTAAAATGTTTTAGAAATCTGAAATACTATCGTTAACTATATTTCTCTTCCTACAGAAGATGTCTAAATTGCTGATTTTTCCAATATTTTTCATTCTTTATAAACTAACATTTTGACCAAGCTTTTGGTCTCTTGACTGAATTTCTCCATTAGTTCAATTTCAGCCTGATTGCGTTCTCTTCCATTTACATAAAACAGAAGTATATTAAAGTCACTTCTACACTTGACTATTTGAACACACAATGATAGGTCTCATACATATTACCCTCCATAAAAAAAGGGCTGTCCAAGACTCCTGCTGCCCAAGTCTTTACTCACTCTAAGGTGTGGATTGTCCTTCCACAACTTGAGCAGGTAAAACTCTCAAATGTAGGAAGGCAAGCAAGAACAGAAATCAGCAGCCCCTTGCCATTTTGAAATCCCTGGTTAGCAAGTTACTAGGTTTGTTAACAACCTGATCATCCACAAATTTTCATTCCCTGCTGCGTTTCTCAGACGTTGGACATGAAAGTATTTGAGACTCTGTTAGGGCAGTTTGAATGAGTTGCCGTAAGAGCAATAGAAAAGACCTTTGACTGGTCCATGCCTTAACGTATCAGTAGGTTCTGTTGGACTGGTAATACTGTTAGGAGGATATTTTTATACCTTTTTTGTATGTTCAACAAAAATAAACACTGATTCTGAGAATAGGGGCCCTTTGTAATTCCAGTCATAGCCAAATGCCTATTTGTGGTGCTCTCTCACCACTGTATAGATTCACAGAATTCCTACAGCGTGAAAGCAGGCCATTCAGCCAATCGAATCCGGGCTGCTCCCCCGAAAAGCATATCATCCAGACCATGCCCCTACCCTATCCCTGTGACCCTGCATTTCCCATGGCAAATCCACCTAATCTACATATCCCTGGACACACGTGGGCAATTTGGCCTGGCCAATCCACCTAATGTGCACATCTTTGGACTTTGGGAGGAAACCGGAGCACCTGGAGAAAACCAATGCAGACACGGGGAGAATGTGCAAACTCCACACACACAGTCACCCCACGGTTTGAATGGAACCCTCGTCCCTGGTGCTGTGAGGCAGCAGTGCTAACCACTGAACCACTTTTTCCCCACATAAGCCATTCTTCCTTGGCTGAGAATCGAACACAGGTCGTGGCAGTGAAAACACCGAATCCTAAACATTAGGTCTAGGGTGACGTTTTGGCGCAGAGCTCTTGTTCTGACAATTACTTTCAAACTCACTGATAGCCATTAATGAGTTTTCTGAGGCTTGACTGAACGTCTATCACCCTGTTGCGAAACATGAAATCCAACCCCAAATTCAATTCTCCTATTACCCTGTGTGCCTGTTATCCCACACTGTCAATGTTGTTTAAGTCAGAAATCATACAACACCAGGTTATAGACCAACAGGTTTATTTGAAAACACAAGCTTTCGGAGCCTTAGTCCTTCTTCAGGTGTTAGTGAGAGATGCTGGTGTCAGATACAGAATTTTGTAAGTAAATGACCAAAGGTTCACACCATTGATGAGGATGTACTAAACAAGCTTAAAATGCTAACGCAAAGAACTGCGGATGCGGTAAATCAGAAACAAAACCAGACGTTGCTGGAAAAGCTCAGCAGGTGTGGCAGCATCTGTGAAGAAAAAATCAGAGTTAACGTTTTTGGGTCCGGTGAGCCAAGGATCAGGTTCTGAGGCATACTGATATACATGCACAATTAGATGCTTAGGGCATTGGTGCACCTACTAGAAAGTCTTCAGTCAGTGTCAAGGAGGAGGAACAGTCCAGCTCTAACTTAGCAAAGGGTTTACGCAGAGCTTAAAACCCATTTTATCCAGTGTGAAAGTGTTGACCAAATCTATTCACACAGTTGTGGACCCAACCTTGAAGCAGCATCTGATGGTGATGAAGCACTGTTCATTGCAGCAGGAGCATCAGCCACTCAATGTCTGCAAGCTGATACAGAAGCTCAGTTTGTTGTGGATCACAGAGTGCAAAAGCACTGATAGGAGACAACAGCATTCCAACAATCTGTCGTCTGAAAGATTTCTAGGATTTCTGAGGCACTGCCCTGGAGGATTGGCAGTAACACGATGGACCTTACCCTACATCAAGAATACAAATGTGACAGCAGTAGGTGGCAGATTTGAGTCTGGACCTCCTTGTTGAAGCACAGACTTTTCACATACTGTTCCTTACTGAGGATCCATTCGAAGAATTATTTCCTCAATGTGCTGAGCAGTTATGGCTTTTGGTATTATTGTAAGATTGGAGTGGTGGGTAGGGTAGTCGGGTTTTGAGGGTGTGTGGTGTTGGGGAGGTGGCGGAGACCAAGTATAAGGAATTCTTGCTCCAATACATGACACTTAGCTTTGACCATACCCAGAGATCTCAGTGCACATTTGGTCTCCATACCTAAATAAGGATACATTTGCATGTGATTGAATGCAGTAGAGCTTTGCTGGATTGCTTCTTAGAATTGAAATTATTTTATGAGGCGAGTTGAGTCGAATGAGTCTGTACTTTCTGGAATTTTGAAGAGCGGGAAGCTATCAGTGAAACGTAAGATTCGGAGTGGGCTCAACATGACAAATATTTGTCCTGGTCTAAGAGTCTAGAACTATGGACATGATCCCACATTTAGGTGATTGTCATTTCAGATGAAGATAAGGCTGTTTTGTAAAGAGTGCTGAATCTATGAAATATCTCCCCATGAGGATTGTAGATGCTCAGTTTGAGATACTCAAAGCTGAGGTCAATAGGTCTGGCTGCAGCTATGGAGAGAAAGCAGTGTTTACATTTCAGGTCCAGTGACTAGATTTGAAATGTTAACTCTGTTTTCCCTCCACAGAAGGTGCCGGACTTGCTGAGTCTCTCCATCAATTTCTGATAAAGTTTCTGATTTCTAGCATAGACAACTCATTGGCTTTTTGAGATCAGTTGGTATTTGGACTATAAAGGAGTCAAAAGATATGAAGTGCAAAGAAGTCATAGAGTCATACGGTATGGATAAAGGCCCTTTGGTTCAACCTGTTCATGCTGACCAAGTTTCCCAAACCAAGCTAGTCTGACTTAATTACTTCTACCCTTGTACTCTCCTCAAGCTGCTTGAACCAATTAGTTCAAGAACATCTTCTTCCCTGCCGTTATTAGACTGCTGAATGGACTCACTAACTTCAAATAACATTGAACTAGCTCATGTTGATCTTGCTTTGTGCACTTCCTGTGCAGCCATGACCTTGTATGCCTCACTCTGTCTAACCACCCCATGATGTATATGTCTTTGTTTGCTTTGATCTGCCTGTACTGCTTGCGAAACGAAGCTTTTCACTGTACATGTAACTGCAATAAACCAAATCAAACCAAATCATGCTTTTTCCAAGGAAAATGCCCAGTCGTTCATTCTGTCTGTGAAGAACTTGATTTGAATAGATGACTTGATATCAGCAAAATGCCCTTCCATATCTGCACATCATTCCAAGTAGACTTTTGTAACCTGATGCCACAAAAGAAAGCATCAAACACTTGGAGAATAATGAATCAACCAATAGCTAACTTGTAGTTAGTCGAATATTTCTTTAAATAGCACCGTTAGGGTTAGGGGTCATTCTTGCCGCAGAGTTCACTTTTCCGTGAGGTTAAGGGAGAGAACTAACTGGAATACTAATGTCAAACTAACATTTCGTACGCATTAATATCATGATCTGGTGGACATTTACTATGTGTACATTAATGGACTGACTCAGAGGGGAGGTGATGGCCTAGTGGCATCATTGCTAAATTATTAATTCAGAGATCCATGTAATGTTCTGGGGACCTCAGTCAAAATCCCGCCATTACAGAGGTGGGAACTGAATTCAGTAAAAAAAATTGGAATTAAGAGTCTAATGATGACTGTGAAACAATTGTCAATCATTAGCACAAAAAGACATCTAGTTTGTTGATGTCTTTGAAGGAAGGAAACTGCTGGCCTAAACATGACTCCAGACCCACACAATGTGGTTAACTTTTAACTGACCTCTGTGGCAGCTAGGATAGACAATAAATGCTAACCTAGCCAACAATGACCACAATCTCATGAATGAATTAAAAGAAGGTGCCTCATTTAATTTATTTCAGAGGCATACGTGGGAACATAAATTGTGCCCCGCAATATAGTGCCAATAAGTTCTTGCTTCAAGTCACCCTTGTTTATATAGAATTTATAGAAACAAGTCATTCAGCCCAATTAGAGTAAGGAATGAAAACCGAAAGAACTGCGGATGCTGCAAATCAGGAACAAAGACAGAAGTTGCTGGAAAAGCTCAGCAGGTCTGGAAACATCTGTAAAGAAAAATCAGAGTTAACATTTTGGGTCCAGCGACCCTTCCTCAGAACACACCTTTTTTTTTCTTCACGGATGCTGCCAGACCTGCTGAGCTTTTCCGGCAACTCCTGTGTAGAATAAGGAAGGGACTGCTTGCAAATGTAGTGGCAGGTTCATTGAAACATTCTAGAGGGCATTGGGTAATTACTAGATTCAAAATCGTGTGCAAAATTAGGGGGACAAAGCAGGAGATGCTAGTTTGAAGAGTGATTCTGAATTGGTTTATGCCAGGGCATATGTTGCACTTATACCTCCTTCAACCCTACTTCATTTAACCACATCTGCATATTTCTTTCTCTGTCACGAACTTAACTATCTTCTTCAGAAATGCATCTTTAGTATTCACCACAACTTTCTTTTGATTCACTTGCGAAGTATGGGCATCACCAGCTAGGCCAACATTAATTGCCCCTTCCTAGTTGCAGTTGAAAAGGTGCTGGTGAACAGCCTTCTTGAACTGCTACAGTTTATTTAGTGTAGGTACATCTATAACGCCATTAGGAAGGGAGTTCCAGGATTTTAACCCATCTAAACGTATGACTAAATGTATTGACAAATTCCGCATTCTGGTTACTCTCTGAGGAAAGAATTTTTTCTGGAATTCGGTATTTGAATTAGTAGGCATTTTTATTTTAAAATTGTGCCTTCTTCTTTTGGAATGGTTTCCAAGATAAACCTCATTTTCAGGATCAGAGCTTTTATATTTCTCAAAATTTCTTTAAGTATAAACTAAAATTTATAGGTCACCAAAATGCAGAAAAAGGAAACAATTACTATCAGTCCTTCTCGTGACAAAGGCATACATTTTTCTTTGCATCTCATATTTGAAGTGCTGTACTCTCAATTCAATGAGAAACAATGTATAAACGTGTAATGTGAAACATCAATTGGGAAGAATAATCAATGTTGATTCTATCTCAGTGTGAAATAGATATTTCTCAAGTTAAGAAATGTAAGTAGATTTTTTTAGGTCTATGTTACTAAGAATAAGTTTACTTTTAACTTTGTTCTTATTCAACTAACAGTGAAGCTTTCAAGTTGTCATAAAAAGCCAACTGGTTCATGAAAATCCTTTCAGAGATATTGGCCTGTCCCAACTCCTGTCATAAAACAATGTGGTTGACTCCTGGTGCTCCTGAGTTGACCTAACGAGTCATTGGGGTCTGTTTCTAGACAGCCTTGCCAATGAAATATACATCTCGAGAATGAATTAGAAGAAACATTGAGAATGGTCAACAGCTTTGGGCAAGTGTTGAGTGGCTCCATGGGAATATCTGGGCCTCTGTTTTTGTCACTTATAGGAATGGAAAGTTAAGAATCGGAGCAGCTGAAACAATATATAGAGCCTGTTCTGTCTTTCAGTTAGCTCATGGCTGATTTGTATCTTCCTTCAATGTACCCACATTTTCTCCACATCCTTGATACCCAAACATTACAATGGTCTTGTATTCACCATAAAAGACAAGGTTGAAATATGTTTTCAATAGATGAAGACTTGTTCAACACTACACTAGAGTTTCAGTCTAAATTATACACTCATTTGTAGAGATGCTTGAACTCAGGACCTTGTCAATTTGAGGTAACAGAATACAGGGCAAGCCACCTAGGTCCATATAACACGCCTCTTAAATAAAATTAGCTTTTAATCCTTTTTTTAAAAGTAATTATTTTGATGAAGAACCATTGTAAAAACATCCTGTTGTTTCATATGAATTTGATCCTACATTTCTTCAGAAAAGATCAGTAGCTGGAAATAAAACAAATGGGCATTCTTTGGAATTTTGCTTTCAATGCCATTTTTGAGATTGAAATTTTAGGCTTTTTGTGAAATTAGCTCTGAAAATCCAAAACAACCTCTCAACAGAAAGTAAAAATGCTTACACTAGAGAACCTGATTAAATAGCTGGCTATGGCACAAAAGAAAAATAATTAATTTATTATCCATGTATCACTAGAAAGTAAATGCAAATCTATCTTTCTATGACTGATCTGTCTGTCAAAACACAAGAGTAGGGACATGCACATCCACATCCAGACCGATCAGTCTCACAGCACTCCTAGGGAAGGAAAAGATAAATCCTTTGTTGTTTAATTTCTATGAACCAGTTGTTGCAACAAGATAACCATCATTTCTTTTTTGCCTTTCATTAGACTGTCAGCTCTTAACAAAATAAATAGCTATGTCTTGTCATCTTTGACAAAAGTGGACTTAATTCCTCAACATTGACATGATCCTTGAGAAGCAGCATTGAACAAGCACCAGCCAATTTAACTCAAAGATGTTTAGAACTAAGAGTAATTTGGATATCATTCAATTAAAGCAAAATGGCTCAATTCACGCTACTTCATGAATGGAACTTGTTTTAGGTCCTAGTTTTATTATAATAAGCTAATTTTTTTATAGACACAATTCACTTTAAAAAGTTTAACCGTGATCCAATATACATAAATGGAGTTAACATAATAATCAGTCAGGATCTCACTGAATGGACGAACAGTCTTGAGGGGCTGAATCATTAGTTGCTTTTCCTGTGATTTGGAGACTTTGCCAATTTGACCTATTGAAAGACCAACAGTCTGTTTATTGGATTCAACACTGTTTCATGCCAAAGACATCCCACTGTTTTACAAACTAAAGCAACATATGAAAGTTTTTATGATTAAAATAACTGAAATGAAGTGCTATTTATCAATGTGACCCCTAAAAGATTGAGTTCACTAAACAAAACAAGGTTAAATTTAAGATATACCATCTATAAAGACCACTTTCATTTTGGCACGTGGTCATGTCACATGTTAGAACACTGCATTGAAAATAAAATATCAAATCAAGTCCTTTGATCATACAGCAAAATTCCTGACTCTTTGAAACTCAAGTTTTAAGCCTTTAACTCTTTTGAAGCTGAGATTGTCAGATAAAACTTGGAACCAAATAATAGTTAGTTTGTACTATATGAAAATACACATGTAAGTGTATTGTGTAACCACAGAGCTGCACTGGGTTCATAAGCAGAATACAAACTTGCCTTCAGGGATCCTGATGCATTTACCAAGCGTCTTTCAGTCAATTAATTAATCATTAAAACTTATCACTTTAATCCTTGCATTAAAAGATATCACCTGCCCTTTAATTAAAAATGCAACTTAAATCCATACATTGTGATACTGACTGATTGTCACCTTCAAAGAACAATAAGTGCCTAGAAAATATGAAATTCTAAGGTTGTCTGAGCTCCAAGTGCAATTTGGTAATAAGACAAGTTGCCAGTATCATGTTTTCAGTTCTGTCTCTTGGCAAAAATATCAAACACATGAACATTTTCAAATAAAGCCAATACTTATTGTTGCCCATGATTATACATGCATTTGTGATATAATGCTATACGTGCTAATAAATTGACCTATCCTTAATCTCCTAAATAGGATCTGAGGCACTTGTTCACTGTACAAGCTTGATGCTGAAATAGGACTCATCAGGGCTATCCTGCAGAATAATGTCATCCTGATCAGATCATTTATCGCAGAACGTTGCGCAAAATCCCAAATGAACCAAAGGCTGTCACGTTTTGTCCTGTCAAGTATCTGGTCTACCTCAGATTACACTGGAAAACTAAGGTATTTCAAAGTTTGGGCAACAGATGAAGCTAACGATTTCACTCTCCTGCTATGCAGGAGGAGTGGTGTTCGTCACTAACAAGATGTTGCAGTGAAGTCAAAAAGACATTGTATTGATCACACAAATGAGTAATGTGGCATAAGAATTTCAGTGCTAGGGTGACGTAGGCCATACATCTCAAAGATTGGTGGATCATATCCAATATCACGTCCCTCCAGCTGTTCGCAACAAAACAGGGTACTAACTGTGAAAACCTCGCTCATGCTCGCAAAGCTCCCAACAGTGTCCAACGTTAGATGTGCTTCTGCAATTGGACAATATTTTCTACACAGGCTAGTGACAACGAATTTAGGACAGTTAGCCAGGCTGGCAGGATAGCAAAGTTAGAGACAAAAGAAAACTGCAGATGCTGGAATCCAAGGTAGACAAACAGGAGACTGGAAGAACGCAGCAAGCCAAGCAGCATCTGAAGGAATGGAGGAGTCAACATTTCGACTGAGTCCTGAGGAAGGGTAATACCTGAAATGCCAATTTCTCCTTTCCTCCAGATGCTACCTGGCTTGCTGTGTTCTTCCAGCCTCTTTTCTGTCTACCCTGGCAGGATAGCACTCTTTGTTTACTGAGCTACATATAGTAATACACAGGGCCCGGTTCTTTGTAAATGGAAAGAACATGTACACATACTGTACCTGTTTTAACTCAACAAGATATAAACTCTGGATCAGCTTGACAGTTAATTCAGTCATTTACTGATGCATTCTTCAGGGCAAGGCCTCTGCAAATAGTCTCCTCTTGTTACTCTCTTCTCATATAGAACAAATGCTCTTTTGCCTTTATTTTGATATTTCTTGTGAATTGTCCAAATGAGTGCACGACAAAAAGCTTTGAAAACATGTGTCTTGTTTTTAGAGGTACTCAGGTACTATCAAATGATTAAGGGTAGAATGTGATGCTATAAGTTTGCGTTTGAAGAATAGACATGCTCCACAGCAGCACATTGCAGTTAAAAATTCTTTAAAAGTCACAATGTTCCTTATAAAATACAAGAAGAGCGGGCTCTGTAAAAGGCTTGATTTTCTTGTGTCACAGAATAAGTCTATTTTATTTCTGGAAATAGAAATTGACATCATTGAGTTTACTTCAGGCGCTTGGGAGGGTTTTCATATAGAAATTCCATAAGTAGTTTAAAAATATGTCCTTCAGTGTCATTAATGAATCAAATGCAAGTGCATGTGGGTCATTGAGTGACTCCTGTACTGTTTTGTGAACTAGAAAAGCCAGCTTGTTGATAATAAATTCATCGTAACAATCTGAAAACAAAGCAAGGAAAGAAACATTAGAACAGGAGTGGCTCAATTGCCTGTTTGAACATGTTGCAACTTTGCTGCGCTGTAGCTTAACACTATCTACCTGTCTTGGTCCTGCAAGCCATAATCCTCTTAATTTCTTTGCACGACAAAAATTTACTAATCTCAGTTTTAAATCTTAATCTGTTCTAGTGACGGGGATGTGTTCTAGATTTCCATGACCATTAGAGTGAAGTGATGCTTTTTGGCAGCACCACTCACCAAAGATAATAGATTCTCTTGACCTACCCTATCAAATCCTGTAATCATCTTAAAAGACCACATTTAGATCACCTTTAAATTTCAGTGCTTGAGGGAATGTAAATATATAGTCTGTGCAACCTTCCCCAGTAACAATGATTTTAGCTCCTGTATCATTCTGGTGGATCTGTACCGCACCATCTCCAAGGTTAGTATATATTTTCAGAGCTGTGGTAACTGTTGTATTATGGCATATATTCCAGACCAGAAAATGTCCATATATTTAGCTCAGTTATATGATATTACAACATGTGATGTTCCGCAATAAAGCTGCCTACCTCACCTTTAGTCACTCTCAGTGTTTTAGCTAGTCAGTTATACATATGTAATGTCTAGTTACATCAGTGAGTACAGAACCATGACTATGGACTGAATCTTGTTTTTTTTTGGCTAAGTCTGAGTTGTGGCAAGGTTTTTGAAGAGATTTCTGCCCCAAGAACTATTGTGTTTCCTTGCCATGTCTTACCAAGCTTGCCTTGTTACTTCCCTTCCATGGCTATCTTCACATCTGAATCCAGCCCCATCTTATCATGCACTGTCTCCAGAACAACTTGCCAATGAGAAGATGGCTGCCCAAAGACTGGCTAGCAGTTACATGGAGCTGCAGCACCAGTTGCTTTTAATAGTTGCAGACTGCATTGAGTTCCGGAGGTCTCTGTGAGCAGGCCTGAGACAAGACTTGGCTGGAAAGTGAATGGATATCGAAGGCTTTGCAAATGAAGTTGAAATCCCTGTTGTGCGAGGGAAAAACTGAAAAGAACTGTACTTTTAAAGACTGAGAAAGCTCAAAGTAAGCAAAATATTTACAGCTCAGAGTGAGCTTCTCTCCACAGCAAGCATGCACCAAAAAACATCTACAGTAAGGGAAATCGAGAGCCGCAGAAGTAGATTAGAAATGACGTCGCAGCACATGTTTGTTATGAAGCCAAGTTAAAGTGATAAGGAGCAATGTAGGAAACTAAACAAATACAGTCTAACAGGCAGCAGGATTTAATTGGTGAAGTTGGCAAAGGATGGGAACTGTTCATCAGGCCATGAAAGGAGGGAACTATCCAAATCTCTCTTGAAAAATAGAAAATGTCCATTTTATCCATTGAAGAGGTGACTTCCATTTTGGCTGTCAAAGGCAGGAAACCCTATTTTGGCCAGAAAAGCATGGGAAAACCATGCAGTAAGCATTTCTGGGAAATATTATTGCTACATTGTCCAGATAAAGCCTTCAAGGCTAGAAAAAAGAAAATAGTCACCCACATTGCTGTGGGTCTGGGGCCAAATCAATAGATTTCTTTTTTCTGAAAGGACATTTCTGAACCAATTGGGTTTTTGCAACAATTGATACACGGTCACCATTAGGTTAGCTTTATTTTTCTTCTAGATTTTTGTTGAATTAAAATTTCATCATCTGTCATGGTAACTTCTGAACCCATGTTGCCAGAAAATTAGCCTTGAGTTCTGAATTACTAGCCCAGGAAGCTTATAAATAGACCATCACCTCACCTGATGTATCTTTGACCAGGATGACTGCAGTGACATCCACCGTGATACAAAACTAAACATTTTCTTAAAGAAAGGGGATTAGGTTAAAAATAGTGATCATTTTTAACATTAGAGAGAAAGTTAATGATATGGAACAAATAAAAACTCCTCTCTCAGGGGCAGTGAGGTTGCTCAAGCCACAATTATGAACTTAAGCTCTAGTTCCATCTCATTCAACAAAGCAAAACTTTTTCAAGGCATTTAGTACAAAAACTAAATCATAAGAGTAGAGGTTCCCATTGGTTTAAATCATTTCCTTTGATTGCGAGTTGAGAGAACACAACAGTTAACATCCTCCACAGAAACATCGAATCACTGATATCAACTTTTGGATTTCCATGTCATTGACAACATGTGCAGATTAGGAAGTTGATGTTAGTTTTATTAAAAGTAATGAAGGCAAACACAGTTTTACCACTGCAAAATTGGACCAGGATAAAATGGACAGGTATAAACACTATGCAAGTAGATGGGTTTTGAATGAGTTAATGTCTTTCTCATAGAAATGTTCACTTCTCATCATCAAAGTCCGCACAAGTAAATCCTATTCACAGTCAGTTCTGCAATGGCTCCTTTCATTGCACAAGTAAAACATCCACCACATTGTTCAAGTGTCACGTAATGAATTCTTATCCAATTTTGAACATATTTTCCCTATACAGCTAATATTATTGTGGAATAATTACCTACCAATGTTTTCTACTGATTGATTAATTGTAATGAAATTTAGTGGAATACTAACAAACGTGTTATGTTTAATAAAATGGCTCTCTTGGGGTACAGTTGTCCTCTCCTACTCTTTAGCTTCTTACACAGAATCCACAGTGGACATGTGGCAATGCTATTCCTGTCTACAGACAGCTGTTCAGGGTTCCTGTACAGTCCTCTGGGAAGAGAACAGCCATCTGCTTGCTCCTATCCTAAAAACCCACCGCTAATGGCATTTGGGATTTTCTCAAGAAATCTATTTGGACTACTGAAAAAAAAAACTAGCTATTGAACCATCTGTTACTCATTTCAAGAAGTTAATTTGTTTCTATTGAATGAATCATTTTCTACACAGCAATGGTGCAGCAATTATTTGATTAATTGAGGATTGGCTGACTCTTCGTCTATTTTTCCTTTCCCTCTGGAGGATCATGCATTATTTAGATTTTTAAATAAAATGACCTTGGTACCATATGGTCTTAATATGTAACGATCGTTCAAACTCTACTGTTACTAGTATCATTGAATGGATGCTGAGTGTCTTTGTGGAATTAATAGCACGTTCGGCAGAATTGACCTGTATCAGTGTTAATGTTCCATACTGGCTTCCTCTCACTTTTCATCTAAACCTATCAACATAATCTTCTATTCCTTTATCCCCTCTTTTATCTATTTAGCCCTTAAATGTATTAATGCTACACACTTTAACTGCAATAGCAGTTTTGATGTACCAATCACTCACTGGGTAAAAAAGTTTTTATTTTCTGAATTCCTTGGTGGATTCATTAGCATCTATCTTACCTCAGTGACCCCTATTTTTTATCTTGTAGGACATTCTTTTGTTCAGCTGTGTTATTGGAGGTAGTAGCCTGTTTAAAATAATATCATCAGCAGTACTCTCAATTGGCTTCTTTCTGATATATTCCCCCAAGGTTCTGATCTAGCAATTTACTTCATTTGATACACAGCTCTTTCAATGCTTCACTGCCTTTAACCTTTTATTGGGTGTGTCCTAATTTGTCCTTCAGCCTAGCCATGCCAGCTTTGATAAAGAGTTACAGCCAAGAAGCCAAGCCACCATTCTCTTTCAAGTACTGGCTCGTCTACTTCACAAATCCAGCATTTGCTGTGTTTTGCTTTGCTGTTCATCCACCACACCAGCCAGATGAAACATGTATTGAAACATTTTGAAATACAAATTGTCAAGTATATTTGTCAACGTCGACAGTACCAGGCTGGTTACTTGTTTTACACAATGCTTTCTTATTCACGTTCATTGAGGTCAATGTAAAGCACTGCTTTTAATGGACAGCTAATCCGACGCTGCTAGTTTTGTACCACTGCTGGAGATGAATTTCTGCTCCTAGATCTTTTTTACACTTGCATATAAATCAGTTGCATCAGATCCACTTGTTAGAGAGTGCCATACCTGATGAGTTGTTCAATTATCTTTTGCCATTGCATGTTTTAAGAATAATAAGGACAGCAATGTATTAAACAGCCCATCGAGCCTGTTTCCTCATTTATTTAGATCATAGCTGATCGGTATCTTAACTTTATCCACTCAAATTGGTTCTGTAATGTCAACACACTTATCCTACTTAATCTCAGATGGCAGTTTTTAGGGAAAAAACTTTCCACCAATCTTTGTGCAAATTAGCAATTCCTAACATCAATTTAAAACAATTTAATATTAAGCTTGTACCAGAGATAAAAGGTACTGCAGATGCTGGAGAATCCGAGATAACGAGGTGAGGGCTGGATGAACACAGCAGGTCAAGCAGCATCATAGGAGCTGCTTGGCCTGCTGTGTTCATCCAGCCCCACACCTTGTTATCTAATATTAAGCTTGTGCTTCCTTGTTCTAGAGTCCCTTGCCACAGAAAATAGCTTCTCTCTCTTCTCATCAACATCTTTAAATATTTTAAAAACCTCAGCTAGCTCACTCTATAATTTTCTAAAATTCATGGGAATAGAAGGTGGAAGTGTGCAGAATCTGGCCTCCCAGATTTAACCATTTTATCTCGAGTATCATATTATGGTAGAATTAGAGTGCATAACTTCCTTATTTATCATGTCTCCCAGGGATGGTGCTGGGAGGCAAATAATTCTTCAGCGCCTCACTGAATAATGCATCATTCATTCCTCAGCCTATGCAGGGAATATTGTCAACATTTTTGACCGTGGAGCCATCTTAATTGAGAGGAGCCCACCAATTTGTCAGCAGGAATTGGACAGAAATCATGTCAGCAGACATCAACACAGGACAAACAAAACCAGATGTTGCCAGTAAGTCACATGTCATCTGTGAAGGGAAGAACAATTTGAAACTTGATGATCTTTTATCAGAATGAGACAATGTTTGGAATGAACAGCTCTCAGGCAAGTGTAGAGCCAAGGAAAATAGGAGAGTGAGGAAGAAGCAACTGGGGAAATGTTTATAATAGGATGGAGGACTCAAGAGATTAACGATGAAGGGGTGGATACTACAAGACAAAAATTGGGTGTTAATGGACCAAGTAAAGCCACAATAACTGCAGTGAGAGAAGGTGCAAATAGTTCCAGTAGACTGGTGCTGGAGGAGGGAAGGATGACCTTGATTACTAAGAAAATGTTCCCATGTCCAAGGAGTGTGGTGGAAGATAGGCACATATTTATCAATGCAATAACATATTGGGGCTGGGGGGTGGCTGGGGAGTGAACCACAAACTGGTGATTTACTTTCACTCATTGGGCATTACAAATCCAAGCTGATTTCACTCCATTCTGTCCAGCAGTAGTATCAACAGGTATTACAGTGTCAAATGAATTATGATAAAAATCTTAATCTGAGGTTATTGGAATTGTCATTACCAGTAATATTTTTATCGCACATACTAGTTCTTATTTGCATTAGATGTTAATGGAGCACGTTTAGCACATACTTAAATATAATTATTTATGGCTGACGATGATATTATATTTTTATTAAGGAACCATTGCATTTCAAAGCAAGCAGCCATGATTCTAATTCTCCTACGTTGTCACTTTATAATGATTCATTTACACCCTACTATGATCACCATCATTTCATTTTTTATTTGTTCTTTACCATCCTTATCAACATGTTACAGCCTTTACGAAAGTTTCATAACATTTCGAAAAAAAATTACTTTTGGTTGTGGGCCAATTCCTTTTAATGACTGCAATTGTCTCACTAATTGGCATCTAGCACACCCTTTATAATGGCAAACTCTGCAGGATGCCTGGAAATGAAACTAAGTCGCTGAATCACCGGCAATACTGGTAGCACAGCAACCATATCATTAGTTGCCACTTAGTTTAGTGCCATTGAATATGCCTCTTGAAGGAAGGCACAAGGCAGGTGACTCTTTGAAGTTGCATTGAATCTCTTCATATTTCTGCCTTAAAACAATCCTTTGATTTTAGCTTGTCAGGAATATAATTGAAAATAAAGTGGATAGAATGTTTTAGGACCAACTGCAGGCTAGGAGTGGTAAGGTAACCTGGAAGTCTGGTGGGGGTGAGGGGTTGGGGGTGAGTGTCTAAAATTGGACCTCAAACTTTATGTGTGTTTATTAGGTGAGCTGTTGGCAATTGTCGCTTTCTTTGTCAGAAGTTTAGTCTTGCAGTAGGGGCCAGGGGCAGAGTGTTAATGATCACAGGGCATGATTGGGCTGCTGTGGAGTCAAGCATGGATGAATGAGTGTGAATTTGGGTGGAAGGTGGCCTGTAGCGAGGAGCACTCCTGCTCCTGGCTTCACATTAAAATGTGTATATTTTAAAAGTTAATACTTTTAAAGACTGCAGTGTAGGCCACATGTGAATCAGACAACCCTGAGCACAGCAGGCATCATTTCTGGAATTGCATCCGTGGCTTCAGTATGTCATCCTCCCAGAAACCTACCACTTGTGTGCACAAATGCAATCTCCAAAAATGACAAAGCATTGGCAGCCCTCATGCTGGGGGATTCCATTGAATTCCAGTACATCATTTGTGGGCACAACACATTAAATCCTTCAGTGCCATGACTGGAAAATGATTCCATTGTCTCAGTTGGTGAGTGACCATTGTTAAACACCAGAAGATTAAAGGTTCAGTTAGCTGGAGTCCAGGCATTTACTTTTCTAGTCAGCATTATTTCGACTTGTACATCACAAAGCTCCAACCCATTGATTATTTATTCCCATATATACGCCAAGTGCTCACCCAATTATCCCTTCACTAGCATATAAACATCACCTAATCCCTCACTCTCAGGCATCCTGCCAGACTCAACTAAATGAAAATAACCATATGCAGAGAATCGTGCAGGTTAATGTCCAGTGTGCAGACAGCAAACATGATGTTTTTATTAGGCACAAATTCATCTGCACTTGACCCACCACAACAAACCAAAGAGGGGGAGGTGGGGTGCTCCCACCTCCTTCCCACCTGCCACCTTCCCACCTGATTAAATGGCCCTGTCAACCAACTCACCACAGTGGAGAACATTAAAATCCCCCCACAGGGAAGGATGTGGCCAGATAGGGATTGCTAAAGAAGGACAATAATGGTAAGATTGAAGCTTTGCTGGATTGAGAGCCAATGTAGGTCAGTGAGCACAGGGGTGAATGTAGAATTGGTAAGGTGAAGATACATGTTGCCTGGATCTAAATTATTGATGTAAACATTTAAATTGGTCAGCTGCTAAAAATCAGACAATATCTGCAATGGGCAGTGTGAATAGCGAAGCCAATAATTACTTCCCTTGAATCTAACCCAAATACTTTTCACCCAAGAGTGGTCTCATGCTCTATTTTGCACTATCGTCCATTTAGTCTCGTCTTCCTTCTGTTCATCTCCTACCTCTGCTTTTTCCACTGCACTTGACATCGGCTTAAAAGTCAGTTCCAGTTCTGATGTAAAGTCATTGACCTGAAAATTTAAAATCATTTCTGTCTGTCCAAAAATGGTGCCTGATCTGCTCAACCTTTCCAGAATTTGCTGTTTCTATTTCATGCTCCTTTGACTTCTCAGAATGTTGGCGTCAGTGGAGTTAAGACATAAATATCAAGGCATTTAAGCAACATCTCTGATAACAGACAACAACTTGAGGCATCTGCCTTTACACTGAAATACATTGATCATCAAGTTTTGAAAATCTTTGGTACTTTGGAATAGTAGAATTCATTTGGATGCTTTCTGTTCCCTGTACAAATTGAAGTGTAGCATTCGGTTAAAGCTTACTACTTTGGTTCTGATGGCAGGTCGATTTAAAATAAGCTTTACCGATGACTTTGGCAGAGTCCAACACTTTTCCAACCTTCTGACAACCAATCTTTCCCCATTTCTGTTTAAACCCAGGCTTTACATTCCTTTCACTTCACTTCAGATTTACCTTCTGCAAAGAAGATTTTTGAATGCTAATCCCAAGGCAATACTTGGACGCTCATCACACGCATGTATTTATTTTATTTCTTTTGATAAAAGAAATGAAAGCCGTGTGAAACCCTGGAGAGAAAATGTATTGTGAAAGGTGATTCAATATTAATTCCGCCCATGAATAAACATCTAGACAAACTGCTTTTACCCCTTAACCTTTTCCAGTTTACAATTTTTTATACATAGCATCTTAATGTCCATAGCAAGTCTCACCACTGAAAATGCGAATTTTTGAAGTGTACAATCTTAATAACTGCAATCATGAAAGTGGATACACTTGATCTTGAAATCATGAAACTACTGGCCAGAGACATTAGAGACTAAAATGAGAATAACAAAGCAAAATTTGTGATTCAACTGAGTTTTAGGTTCAAGTGCCAATGTAGGGTGTATGTAATACATCAGTGATCCGATTGCAAACAACACTGTTGTGATCAGCTCATCTGTATAACTAGTTACAGCTCCCACTATTTTGGACTAGTAGAGTGGTTTTTTTTACCATTGTGTTCAAACGTCTTCATTGCTTTGCACTCCCACCATAATTTTGCTAACTTCCCTAGGCCTGTAGACCTCTAATATCTGTATTTCTCCACTTCTGACCTTATGTGTCTATGTCCACTCTTTTTGCTGTTCCCTCACACCATGCAGTTACCTCTCTTCTACTTTGATATTGGCGTTTCAAATCTGTATCTTTGGCCATATTTGACCATCCATGCTTGCAAAACCCAAAATGAAATGTCCACTGTTAGTTGTGTTTCCAAAAGTGAGCAGTATTTGCTGAACAATCTTTAGTGAACTACTAGGTAAACTAATAAGCAATTTGTTACAATCAGTCAAACAATTGATGTTGCTTACTTATACTCAGCAGATGATAGAAATAATATGCATTCAAATGCAGGGACCTGAAAACACTCACTCCAACAAAAGGAATATGTTCAAGCCTCACATTTTACCTTTAAACAACTTCTTTTTTGTTTTAACAACAAGCCTCTCTTTTCAGCAATTTTCAAATTCTAATTGTTCTCATCGAACCATGTTATGTAATGAAAATTTCATATCAGCAAATGTAAGAGTAACATGTAGTATTGAATGAGAATGATTAGCTCCTAAGAACATAAGAAAGATGGGCAGGAGTAAATCATATAAGCTCTCGACCCTGTTCCGTTACATGGTACATTCATGGTATCTTCAATGGTTTTCTTTTCTGTGATTGGGCATCAATGGTGCAGTGATTGTAATGAGGTCAACCTGGTGGACCTCATAAATATGCGTTCCCTGAGTGTGGCTGTTAATCTGGTTAAATCAGGGAGTCCTGGCTGACAGATAACAATAGGACTGTCAGACATCCTGTTCTCTCTGAGAGTTGGCTTTGGGGGAGCTGGATCAGTGTGAAGAACTTTCCATATGTAGATAAAGGGTGACTTGGTGAAAGGATATCAGCCTCTGTGGTGTTGTTTCAGTGGCAATGAGAGAAAAGCGCGCTCCTGAAGAAATGTGCTCACAATAGTCACCCTGGAGTTGGGGTAAGCATTTCTGGCATCATGCCATTATTTAAGACGTTTGATTTATACGATCCTGTTGTTGAAGACTGGCCTAGTATGTGGAAAGAATGCACTTTTTTTCTGGGCAGATAACATTGGGGCAGATGAAAAGAAACAAGTAAATCTCCTCACAGCTTGTGGATCCTCAGCTTTTTCGGTTATTAGGAGCCTACCTTCCTTGAGGCACCAGATACTAAAACTTTTCAAGAGTTGACAGATTTAATTAAGGAATATTATGACCCAAAGCCTCCTCTAATTCTGAGTTGCCAATGGTTTTACTTGGCAATTCGAGAGCCAGGGGAATCATATTGGGTTTTTTGGCTAGTTTAAGATGACTGGCATGTGATTTTGCTTTAATCCTGAATGAGATGCCGAGAGATTGTTTGGTATGTGGGATTAATGATGTAACCATACAAAAGTGCCTATTACTTGAAGCCCAAACGGGTGCTACAACTTGCTTTAGCATTGGAAAATGCAGCAGGTGGAGCGTATGAGTTACAGGGTATTCCAATCGAAGTGAATACCCTCACCATTCTGACTGAGCTTGGAGAATACCACTTTAATGTAGGCCAGCACATAGCCTCACTCATGTACTTAGCTTCACTCAGGACATACCCTGAGGAGAGCGACTCTAGGTCATCCTACAGCAAAACCCAAAACAAAGCCTGGCCTCACCAAATGGTTAAAACTTTCTTCAGGATCTGGTCCGGCAAGCTATTGTAATTGCTGCTGGTATGCAGACTTGAGACAGCAAAAGAGACTCACTGGACCTAAACAGAGTTAGAGAACTCATTGACTGGTATCCAGGAGAGTGCACACCCTGGAAAGTCCATCTACGTCTGAAATGGAGCATTTAAACTGCTTAGCAACATCAAAATCAGAAAAACTCCTTACATAGAAACGTTTCCACTCTTCTCAGTTCTAAATGGTTGTCCTTTTATCACGAGACTGTGTTCCTAGATTCCAGATCCAGGAGGAACAGTCTCTCAGTGTCTATTCTGACAAATCCCATCGTAATATTATAAGTTACGATGAGTGTGCCTCTCATTTATTTCAACTGCAGAGCGTTTAGACTAATTTCATTCAGCCTTTAACCCCCTCATCCTTGACTAGTGAATGTTCTAATACTGCTTCAAGTATAGTTTATCGTTCCTTTAACATGGATACTGTACACTGTACAGTCCAGATGAAATACCAAAACCTGACTACAAAATCCAATGGACCTGTAGCAAGACTTCCAATATGGTTTACTCCAGTCCCTTTAAACATCAAAGGTCAACATGTTATTAGTCTTGCTAAATGCTTGTTGTTCCTGAATGCTATTTTTTGTGTACTTTGTTAGAGCATTCCTGAGTCTCTCTGAACATCTCTGGTTTGACTTTTCAACATTTAAAAATAATATTCTGCAAAATAGACTGGTTTTGCTACATGGAATAACAAAACTCCTCCACATTATTCTCCAGCTCTACCTCATTCGCTATTCTTTTACCCTGTTCATTTGTCTTTCCAGTCTTGTTGTGTCCTCCTCACAACTTACATTCCAACCTAGCTTTATATCAGAAGGCTTAGAAGCAGTATGTTCAAACTCTTCATCTAATTCATTAATATAGATTGGAAATAGCTGGGACTACAACATTGATATTTGCAGCACTCCACTAGTTAAAGTCTATCAACTTGAAAATGCTCCATTTATCCTCACTCATGACTCCCTGTGCATTAACCACGCTAATATATATTACTCTTGACTTCACATGCTCTTATCATGTCATATAAGGCACCTTATTGAATGCTTTTTGTGAATCCAAGTACACTACAGTCCTCTATTACCTGTTAATTATAGTTTCAAAAAACACTCGGATAAATTCATCAAACATGATTTCCCTCTCATAAAATCATGTTCACCTTGTCTGATCATACTATGATTTTCTAACTGTTGTTAAAATTTCCTAATAATAGATTTCAGCATTTTTTTGAAGATTTATGTCACTGATTTATTGTTCCCTGTTTTCTCTCTCCCTGCTTTTTCAATAGTGGTATTACATCTGCTAAATTCTAATCCACTGGGACCATTCTAGAATCTAGGGAATTTGTATGCATACATTTCATGATGTATAAAAATGTAACTTGGGTCCATTCCTTTCTGTTATTGAGTGCCACGTAGCATCTTGCTGTACTTGGGAAACTTGAATCAATGTTGACATTTAAATATTGACTTAGGTAAAGCTGCCTTTGTTGAAAGTTAGAGGAGATAGACTAAGCAATCAGTGAGGACATAAAGGGCCAGATGAAAAATTAACTGCATATTATTGGAAAGCAGGAAAGGAGCAAACATAACAGAAGCCATTATAGTTCAGTGTGACTTTTGATTCATTTTTAATTTCATTTGTGGGATGTGGGAATTTTTGGTGAAGTCAGCATTTATTACCTTACTTTATTGCTCTTCAGAAGGTTGTGGTGATATGCATTTTTGAAAAGCTGCAGTCCATGTCATGCAGGTATACTCACAGTACTGTCAGGGAAGGAGTTCAGGACTTCAACCCAGCAACAATGAAGGAATGATGCTATACCTCCAGGTCAGTTTTGTTTGTGGCTTGCAGTGGAACTTTCAGTTAATGGTGCGCCTATATATCTTCAGTCTTTGCCCTTTGAGATTGTGGAGATCATGAATTTGGAAGGTGCTAACTTAGGAAACTGAGTAAATTGCTGCATTCAGTACAC
Organism: Ginglymostoma cirratum; assembly: GCA_024137785.1. Classification (NCBI taxonomy): domain Eukaryota; kingdom Metazoa; phylum Chordata; class Chondrichthyes; order Orectolobiformes; family Ginglymostomatidae; genus Ginglymostoma; species Ginglymostoma cirratum. Next base: position 17,658,661 of record JAHRHZ010000029.1, read on the forward strand.
AGTGTTTTCACTGGGCTACAGCAGTGGTGGGAGTGAATGTTGAAGATGTTTTGGATGGAGTGCAAATAAAATGGGCTGCTTTGTAATGGATGGTATTGAGTTTCTAGAGTTGTTGAAGTTAAAGTCATTGAGTCATGGGGTTGTACAGCACGGAAACAGACTCTTCGGGCTAACTTGTCCATGCCGATCAGATATCCTAAATTAATCTAGTCTCATTTGCCAGCATTTGGCCAATATCCTTCTAAGCCCTTCCTGTTCATGTACCTGTCCAGAAGCCTTTTAAATGTTGCAATTGCATCAGCCTCCATCACTTCCTCTGGCAGCTCACTCCATACATGCATCATCCTCTGTGTGAACAAATTTCCCCTCAGGTCCCTTTCATATCTTTCCCCTCTCACCTTAAACCTATGCCCTCTAGTTTTGGACTTCCCTACACTGGAAAAAGACCTTGGCTATTCACCCTATACATGCCCCTCATGATTTTATAAATCTCTATAAGGTCACACCTCAGCCTCTGACATTCCAGGGAAAATAGACCCAGCCTATTCAGCCTCTCCTATAGCTCAAACCCTCCAATCCCAGCAACATCTATGTCCTTTTCTGCACCCTTTCAAGTTTAACAACATCTTCCATAATATCGGGAGACCGGGGTTGAACGCAATATTCCAAAAGTGGCCTAACCAATGTCCTGTACAGCCATAATGGATATTGTGACTCCTAAATTCAATGCAGTGACCAGTAAAGGAAAGAGTATCAAATGCCTTCTTCACTACCTTGTTTACCTTTGACTCCATCTTCAAGGAAATATGAACCTGCACCCCAAGATCTCTTTGTTCAGCAATACTCCCCAGGACTCTTTCATTAAGTATTCAAGTCCTGCTCTGATTTATCTTACCAAAATGCAGCACGTCACACTTATCTAAATTAAATTCCATCTGCCACTCTTCAGCCCCTCAGCCCATCTGATTAAGATCCTGTTGTACTCTGAGATAACCTTCGTCATTGTCCAGTAGACCACTAATTTGTGTCATCTGCAAATTTACTGACCATACCTTTTATATTCACATCCAAATCATTTACATAAATGACAAAAAGCAGTGGGCCTAGCACTGATCCGTGTGGCACACCACTGGTTACAGGGTTCCAGTCCAAAAAACAATCCTCCATCATTACCCGCTGTCTCCTACTTTGAGCCAATTTTGTATCCAAATGGAGAGCTTTCCCTGAATTCCATGTGATCTAATCTTGCTAACCAGTCTACCATACAGAACCTTGTCAAACGCCTTGCTGAAGCTCATATAGACAACAACCACCACTCTGCTTTCATCAATCTTCATCACTTCTTCGAAAAACTCCATCAAGTTAGTGAGACATGATTTCCCACGCACAAAGCCATGTTGACTATCCCTAATCAGTCCTTGCCTTTCCAAATACATGTAAATCCTGTCCCTCAGTATCCCGTCCAACAAATTACCCATGGCTGACTTCAGGCTCACTGGTCTATAATTCCCTGGCTTTTTCTTACTACATTTCTGAAATAATGGCATCACATTAGTCACCCTCCAGTTTTCTGGCACCTCACCCGTGGCTATCAACGATACACATATCTCTGCAGGGAGCTCAGCAATCACTTCCCCAGCTTCCCACAAAGTTTTGGGATACACAAGAGGCAAGTGGAGGGTATGACATCACACTCCTGACTTGTGCTTTGTGATGGACAGGCTTGGAAGTGTCTGGAGTAAGTTAATCTCTATAGAGTTTCTAAACTCTGACTTACTCTTGTCACCATCATATTTATGTGGCTGGTACTTCTGTTTAATATCAATGGTTACCTCTAGTTGAGAATGGGAGTCTTCGACAATAGTAATGCCATTATCGAGTTTGACAGAAGCAGAAGTATTTTCCACTTCTGTGATTTCTGCCACTGATGCCATACTGAAACTCCGCAGGTTAGTTACTGCAAGTCAAGCACTGCCATTCACAGTTGCACTCTGAGAAGAATTGCCATTGGATTCGAGAACTACCACTATGATGAGTACTTTACCTATAATACTCTGGAGGGCACGTCACCATGTCTTCATGGCTGGCATAGAAAGAAATAGTTCAATTTTCTGGTACTCGGAGGACAGTGGGAGTCAGCACTTGGTCAAGCCCAGACCAGGAAGGACCCCGCAGTGTTGGCCATTTTTAACTTCTTTCAAATGCACAAGGAGATACAGGAACAGAAGGGAGGGTTGCTCGACGGGAAAATGAAGTGATGATTGAAGGAGTCCTCCAGCGTTCATTTTAGTATGTGATTGTCTGTTTGCCGACATATATATGCTGGCTAGTTGCCATGGACTCCCAGGTCCCGCATACTCAGTGTCTGCTGGATATATGCACAGACTTGAACTCCATCATTCTAGCCATTGGTGGTCAGCAGCATTGGAAGGCAATAGGAGAACAAGGGACCTTGACTTCACTCCAAATGCCCCTTCCTCACAAGGCAACAAGGTGGTGCTGTAGGTATTCCACCGGAGGAGGAACCCCTATAGGCCCCATGAAGTTTCCATTCAGGTCACTTCAGAGGTGTCTGGCACCTCCACCTTCACCCTACCCAGAACCCCTAACCTTGCAGGAGTTCAAGATGATGAAGGTGTACTTGCATTGAACTTGGACCCACTCAGCATTTCCAGGCTCTTCAACCACAAATGCCGCCAGTTACCCAGCTCCATGGTCCCTTGGCTCCACTATAGGACAGACTGCCTTCACCCTAACTAAGGACACTGTGGCTGAACCTGGACAGAGTGAGTTTTTAAGGCGAGAGGAGAGAGATTTAAAAAATATATGTACATAGAAGATGGTTTGTGTGTGGAATGAAAGTCCTGAGGAAGTGATGGATGTGGGCAGAATAACAATGTTTAAAAGACATTTGGGTAAGTACAAGAATAGGGAACGTTTGAAGGAATATGGGCCGGGAACAGGCAGGTGGGACGAGATTAGTTTGGGACTACATTTGGCATGAACTGTTTGAATGGAAGAGTCAGTTTCCATAGTCTATGACTTTATGGGACCATATGAGGGCACATAGGTAGCATGAATTATAGTTCATTGTAAATACATTATCACATTTATAAATATTTCTTCATATTTTCGTTACGTCAGCAACTGTCATTTTAGCTGCAAGAATGAAGGTAGAGAAGCCACCCTTAAAACTACATAATGTTCTAATCCTGTCTAAATGATAAATATCCTTTCCTGATGCCCAGAATTATCATTAAACTTTGTCATGACTGAATATGGGAACATTGGATATTGTGAAGTCTTCCATTTGTTTTTAACCTTAACACTTATTAAGTAATTGCATCAAAACTGACAGAATATTGAGAAGTCTGGATACAGTGGACCTGGAGAAGATGTTTGCACCAGTAGGAGAGAATAGGACCTGAGTCACAGTCTCAGAGTGAAGGGATGACCCTTTAGAATTGAGATGAGGAGGAATTTCTTCATCCAGAGTTGAGTGAATCAGTGGAACACATTAGTGCAGAGGACTGTGAAGGCCAAATCAATGAGTGTCTCTAAGACAGAGTTAGAAAAGTTCTTGATTGGTAAGGGGATGAAGGGCCACAGGCAGAAGGCAGGACAGTGGAGTCGAGAAATAGATCAGCCATGATTGAACAGTAGAGAAGACTTGATGGGCTGAACGGTCGAATTCTGCTCATATACGTTATGGTTTTCCGGTACAACCCCATCAGCTTTGATATTTCCTACAATCCCACACAGCTCATTGATTTAAACTGCCCATCTTCCCACTCTACCCTCTGAGTCTCAAGCATACAGTTTAGTCCTGCCAAATACTATTATACACTTTTGCCCTCTTCAAGTTAGGGTGGTGGTGACTGTTGATGACACCCTTCCCCTCCCCCAGTACCCTCACCCTCAAATACAGCAACGTGTTCATCCCCTTGACTGATCAGTCGGCAATCACAACAGGCTGTTTGCTTTATTGTCTGTGCTAATTGGCAAAACAAGATGGAAGTACTGTGAGCCTTTATGTTTTGAATGAGAGAGCAAAGCAGAAATAAAGGCAAAGCAGGACAAGACAGAGGTGCTGGGATCTTCCAGGTAGGCACCAAGTGAGTGAATGCTAAGAGACCAAGCGAAGAAGATTCAACCTGCCCCCATGAGATGGATGCCTGTCCATGTACACAAATTGGTGTGGCAGTAACATTTCAACACAAGACTCCTGCACTCTCTGAAGTGTAGTATTGAAATCAATAATTCTACATTAGTTGGAGATGTGCCATAATGACATGGTGAGTCTCGTTCCAATCTGATGTCAACTTCTATCAATTATGGATGCAGGTGGTTGCTACCCATAGAGTGTACTCAGAGATCTGGGGAGCACTGGCTGTGATGGCGGACTGGAGGAGCAAGGTGGAAACACCAGGAATCTCATTGACTTCTCACCATCTAGTTTCTCTCCACCACATAGGAGAATAACAAACTAACAACTAGGTAATAATTAGATATTAATGTATGCAAACTCTCTATCACAACTTATAGAATCCCATTCGGCCTACTAAGTCCACAGTGACCCTCTGAAGGGCATCCCACACAGACACCAACATCCCATCACCACCAACCTGTCACCTTGCATTTACTATGGCTGATCCATACATCTTTGGACTGTGGAAGGAAACTGGAGCACCTGGAGGAAACCCATGCAGACACAGGGAGAATGTGGGTCACCCAAGGGTGAAATTAAACCTGAATGAATCCCTGACACTCTGCGGCAGCAGTACTAGCTGCTGAGCCACCGTGCCGATCCTTGTTTTACTGTTCAAACCTTCGGTGGAAATTTGGGCATTTTTCTTGACATCGAGAACCTCATTTTATCTGATCTTACCATTTCTTCGCAACTGATTCGCCATAGTCTGTTGTTCCGGGACTGCAAGAACTCTGACTGCTGAAACAATTCATGTGTATTTTTAAAATTGGTTTTGAACACTGTTGGTAATTGGTTATAGAAATATTGACAATGGGGAATAAACACTGTTCGACATAGCAGGGTGTATGGAGGCAGGAGACCATCTAATAAAACCAACAGGAATACGCCCAACCAGATTTACTGCCTCATTGAGAGAGTCTGTACAATACTAAAGTGGTAAGAGTGAGGGTATGGTGTGTTCTTCAGCTAACGAAAACAGGTCTCATGCTGAGCTTGGCCAAATAAAATCCTGTTTAATACTAACACTAGCAGACCCTTGCCTAATTAATATCAGCAAGAGATTTGTGAGGTTTCCAGCTATTCTGTAATGGATCACAGCCTGAGCAGAGTGATACCACCTCCTCTTGTTCCTTCACTTGTGGGTGGCTTCAAATGCAAATTACACTGAGTCAGTCACGGTGGTGCAAAGCCCAATTTATATTTTTCTACTGACAAAGCTAGTCGCAGCAAACTGCTTCATTCCACTTGAAGATGTGTCACTTTCAGCTGCGAGTGTGGGTTGGGAACCCTGCTGCACAGCCTGCTTTCCAAGCCGCTGACTTATTGATCTGGCATCCAAAGGTGAATTCTATGTCCTGCACAGCTTAAAAAAAATAGCAATCTGCAAAGGACCTTGAGCAGAACCTCTGGACTTTCTGTATTGGAAATTAAATTGCCTTGGGCAAGAGGTGAAGGAATTGAAATGCCACGATATGCATTTCCAAAATCTTGAAGCCATAAGGCAAGATTCTTCTGTTTCTTGTCAACGGCTTGCGAAAGGCATCATTGGCTTTCTATTTTTGGCATATGTTTTTGCACATGACCCAATTTTGGGATTCCGGAAGAATTCAGAGATTGGTTGGGTGTTGGAAATGAAAATTCTTGACATTGATTATCCAGATTTCATTTTTCTCCTTGTTCATATATTTTTTAATCCGTTTTGAAAAATATGCAATTGGCCTTTTGATCCATGAATTGTCTTTCCAGAGTAGGCTGGCTCCTAATGTATCAATACAACCTCAAATGGTCGATTAAAATTGGGGGACTGCCAATTATGATTTATTTGCTTGGATTGCCTTCAACCTTTTGAAACTCATTTGCATAGTTCTGACTAAACTATTTTGATATTTTTCCTTAGCGACTCAATGATGCAGACAAGGTTCTGAAATTTGGGACAGATTGCTAACAAAACCCAGACAATCCCATTAATCTTATTTCTCATGGTCTTGGGAATGGGGAACTGTACCTTGCACTTCTGCTGTTCCTGGCGATGGGTGACCTTGGCCTACAAGTGCCCAATCTTGGCCTTAGCAAACCCACTTTTTGATTAATTCACTGCAGGGTTAGTATTTTGTAAATTTTGAAATAATGCGGTCAAATAGTTTAGGTCATGTTTTCAGGTATGGCTACAAGTCATTGACATACACAGTAGCTGTGTAAGCCAGTCACTACTAGGGATATTAACGTTCAATAGGTGTCTGGGGCATTCCGGAAACTGATTGATATTGTTTTGCAATGTAACCACCTGAGTTAATAAAAACTGAGATTTCTTGAGTTCACAGGGGCTTCCCAGTACCCATTTAATAATTTGCTTTTGCTGATAACATTGTGCTTGCTGACTTAAGTCATTCTGAATTAATTCAAGTGAATGCATTGATTTTTCATCAGTCATTGCAGAGTCTTTTGGAATGATCCAGTTTGAGACTTAGTGCAATACAACTTCAGCTTCTCTGACATGATTCAATAATTATCCAATATACAACAAGTCTCCTCTTAAACTTGGGACGATGTAATGGGACTCATCTGATATAGATTCTGTTTTTTTTAGTGGAGTCTATCCCATGTCCACATCATGAAGAACCAAGGAGTTACAGCCTGGTTTATTCTACATTCATCCTTAAATACTCTTGAGCAGTTTGGTCAGGTCTTTTGTCTGGTCAACATTTAAGTAATGAAGTGCCCAAACTCCCTAATAACTCCATATGAACTAGCACTAGTATGGAATTCAATCTGGCGATCTTCCTCATTCATCTGTATTTTGATTTGCCTTCATTAAATTGCCTATTTATAAATCATAGAACTTTGGGTTCTCTCTGCTTCTACTTCAGAACAGGCAATCTTTGCTACTCTTTTTAAAAGCTGGCTATTGGACTTGAATCAAAGAGGGTCTGCTGAATCCCTCCTCCTGTTCATTTAAATTTCCAAAGAGTTTCTGACGACCAGGTCTTTGGATCAAGCAGCTAAAGTGCTGGATCAGCTTCTTTCAGTGGAGTTTGCTTAACTATTTGACCCAGTTACCAAAGAATCAGAGTAGATCCCAGTAATATTTTTTCAACTGCTTTGTCTTCCTGACCTCAATGATATAATCTGAAACCACTGAGTAGACTATTGCTCAGCACCTTCCCTCAGTAGATCATTTCCCAGGAGTAAGTCTACTCCATTCACAGGCAAAGTAGAAATAGAATTAGAATTAGGCTTATTGTCACGTGTACTCATATGAGTGCAGTGCAAAGTTTATAAAGTAGCCACTTACGGCTCCTCTTAGGTACAAAGATGCCTACGTACAAAATCTGAGGAATACATTAGGAAAATAAAGAAATAATAAGTTCAGCATTGCAGTCCTTCAAGCAGACCATGGCAGGCCTCACCACCAGACCATGCCTGGGCCTTGCCTCCAGGCCATGCTGGGCCTAGATACCCCCTTTAGTAACTTGTCCCCGAAGTGACACATAATCCAGCAGGACTCAATATAAGGGTATAGGCATGCAGGGGACAGTCAGGTGCGTTAGTCATTGTATGGTCTCATTTCTTTACAGCAAAATTTACTTTCCATTTTGGAACAATGATTCCTCAAAGTCAACATGGCAGCTACTTTAACTGTTTGGATCTGTATAAAACAGATCCTGAGGCATCATCTTAAGGACAATTCCAAGTCAGACTCTGAGAGAGACCAATAATTGGAAAAAGGTTCACAAAAGGGAGATGGAGAAAGGCAATTGATTTGAAGGGCTGCTGTATTGCCCCAGGTTACTGATGGCCATGATGTACAACACCTTAAAAGCAAACAAAATAACCTGGACTTTATCCCCGACCGTGTCCTGCTCAGTCCATCTGCGGAGAAACCTCCAAATATTCAACAACCCATTACCACTGCTATATTCTGATGTCAATTTTCAACCTGCTTTACTTTAGAAAGAGATTCCTCGAGCAAATAACAGATCTGCAAGAGTAACAAACTGTAAATACTCGCATGTTCGTAATTACCTTTTATCTCTATCTTGTTTCAATCTTTTTATATGTATTATCACAAATAACTATAACATTTTTGCTTAGTAACTTCCAACAATAATTGAAAAATAAACACGTCTTGTTTATGACTAAAACTTTACTGCTGGCTGTTTTTAATTAGGTCAGAAGTCACATTACACCAGGCTATAGTCCAATAGGTTTATTTGAAATCATAAGTCACTTCGCTTGATGAAGGAGCAGCTCACCGAAAGCTTGTGGTTTCAAATAAACTTGTTGGACTATGATCTGATGTCATGTGACTTCTGACCTTGTCCAGCCCCAGTCTAACACCAGCACCTCCACATTATATTTTTAATTATGTTGGGAAAGTGTAAAAGGGACTACTAAACTGTATAGATTCGCAGTTCACAGACCACCCTGCAGACATGATTATTGAGGTCACAACAAAGGCAAAGGGCCTACTTATCTGATTAGTAATGAGACTAGGGGCACATTTCCTTTAAATACAAAATTCTGACCATCTTCAGAGACTTTTTCTGACTCTAATGTATCCATTTCAGTACTTCCTGAGGAGATCATCACGAACTTTAGGGGCACAAACTAATTGCAGTGTCATCTCCAGTGGTGTCCTTTTCTGCATTGGTCTTGTGAACCACAGTAAAAACCATTAAAGGTTTGTCCTTCACCCAACAGGAGTCAACTTTGATGTACCATGCCTTATTGTAAAGCATACCAGCTTTTGAGCATTGCTCTCATTCTCTGCTCCTTCTTTCATGACCTGAGAAAAGTTCCTTGTGTTTTCATTCTTATTCTTTCCTTCACTATTACATCATCCCCTTCTCTAATTTTCAGTCCTTCCTGGGCTTTTGGAGATTTGTAGGAAATACTTTTCTTGATAAATGGGATTGTTGGAAAGTTCATAGTCATCCATTATTATAGTTGTGTCGTTCACTTTTCAGTTTTCTCATTGTGCAACCTGAATTCAGCTGAGATGTTGCTATTAATTTCTTTCACTAAAATTATCTCCTGTAAATTTTCATAGGAGTGATTTTAATTTTAGAGGTTTCAACAGCCTTATTTTTCCCTCTCTTGAATACAATGTAAGTCTGGTCGGCCTTTTTGGGAATTTCCGATAGTATGGCTAAGGTATGAGTTCATATGTTTAAAGTGGCAATTTTGGTCCATTCATAGTCTACAAAACTTTGCTCTGATAATATGGAATGAACTCCACAAGCTCTCCAAAGTGGCTGGTCTTGCCGACGGAAGTTCCAAGACTCTTCTGAAAAGAAACAAAATCAGATTCAAGTTCACCTTCGTTATATTTTGGCACGAGCCGTAAACATTTCAGAAAATCAAAACTGTGCTCTAAATCTGATCATTGTCCGTGTAGTTACTAGGACCCAAATTATTCAATTCCAGTTTTGTCTTTTCCAGCTCTACCTTTCTGATGCCTAATAAAAACCAAAAGTACAGCATATGCTGTAAATCAGAGACAAAAATAGAAACTGCTGGAAAAGCTTAGAAATGAGGAGGGGTCACTCGATCCAAATATGAACTCTGACTTCTGTCCACAGATGCTGCCAGACCTGCTGAGCTTTTCCAGCAATTTTTATTTCTTTTTGATGCCTCCCTCTTTTATTACTTCGCTTGCCCTTTCTTCTGTCCACTCTTTTTCTTTTGCATTTGGAACTCTAAAACCCTTCTTTGAATGGTAATTGTCTTACCTGTGTGAATTCTGTTGAACAGTGTTGTCAGTTCAGATTCAATGCTGGTTTCCTCTGATTCTGATTCTACACCAAAATAATCAACTAAAATTTAGATCGTTTCAAGTTTTGCACTTTTGGTCTTACATTTGCTTCTACGTGCTTAACTATAGATATTAGGTCCTCAATACTTAAACTTTTATTGCATCCCAAATTATCTCAACCTACTGTACAATGGCTATTTCATTGAAAGTGGTCATATTAAACAATTAACAAAGAATCTTACAGATTGAAATTGGTTACTATCATTGTAGAAAAAAAAACTTCTTGTTCTAATATATTCATTGGCTCATGTTTCCCATCCCAGACATGGGCCTCAATTGTTACCATCAGAGAAAGTACGCTTATCCTTTTTTCACCTCTTGACTGCCACAATAAGGTATGTTTTAGAAAGTGCTATGATTCTGCAGAACAGGCGCAGGACAGATTTTCAAGACCTTAAGAATAAATATTTATTTCTCAATACCTAAATGTAATATTCTGCACTCTGTTCTGCTACCCGGATGCACTTTGTATAGTACGAACTACTTGTACAGCACACAAAGCAACACTTTTCACTGTATCTTGGTACATGTGACAGCAGTAAATCATTCACTCAATTCCAACAGTTCCCACTCTCATTTTAAACAAGATTCAAACGTGTAAGAAAAAGTAATTACAAAAGAGGTATCATATTTTAATTTCGCAGATAACTCAGATTTTAAACAGTCCAAAAAGCTACTATTACTCCTGCCTTTTGATCTGGCAGCTGGAAGTATTATGGGGCTGATGATTTATGTTCGTATCACTGAAAAAGATGCAGGTTGGAATGTGCTGGTGATTGTTTCAAAGCGATATACTCCTTGCAAAGGTAGGTTTTTAGTTTTTTTACAACTGAGTATGTAGTCAAGCCTCAGCAGGGAACATCTGCCTTGTGTCTGCATGTCTGTATGTAAAAGGTGAGCACCATTTGTCTGGGTTTTAGCTATTTCTAAGCAGGGCTGTTGCTTTGCTGAGTGGGATCTCTTCCCTCAGACTGAGAGAGATGAGATTGGTCTCAAGTTGTTTCTTATCACAACCTGGGTTCTACCATATGATCTTTGTATTGGTGTTCCATTAAATGTACATGTATTCCCGAGGATATTAGCATTGACATACAATGTTAAATGTGCCTTGTGATAGATATTTATTCTCGCACCCAATCAGTAGAACTTCGTTCTACAGCGCCTATCTATTTTTATCAGTTTCTGATGGTAACAGGATAAAAGTAACTGTGAAATTAACAACAAAACTGTCCCATTTTTAAGACCTTATTAAAAGAATGCTCCAGATGTCATTTACATTTTAATGGCCTAAGCAGACAAATAGGCTATTTCCAACCTTTAACAATTCCATTTATATTTGGCATATAAAGACAAAGGTTGCTTGCCCACCATGTCTTCATCTTGGTACAATTCAGATTGTCCATATCCACCATCCATATAGCTTAATTAAAAGTACCCATTTCTCATTCAAACGAAGGTACCGCTGTGTGGGTGTGACAAGAAGGAGACCAGGTTTCTTTTTCTAAGTTTATTAATGAACCAGATCAATTTTTACACCAATTTGGCAGCTCATGATCATTTCTATTGACTTTAACTTTGAATTTCCAAAATTTACTTGAATTAAACTGGTTTCAAACTCTCCAAATGTCATGGTGGAATGTCAACTCATTTTCTCTGTAACCACTAGTTCATGCTAGTAGTTATGCTATCATATCAAGGTCAAGTTGCCATAGCTTTGAACAGATCATGGGGCTACACTCTCATTAGAGAGAGACAACTGGTGACTAATCCTGAAGGCCACTGTACCTCAGACAAGGGGAAAGATTGAGTGTTTCCTCAGCTGGTTAATGGGCATTGAACCCATACTACTGGCACCACACTGCTTTGCAAACCAGCCCTCCAGCCAACTGAGCTAAACTGACCCCCTTATATTGCTGTATAACAATATAATGCAAATCATACAGGGCACAGCCACAGTTGGTAACGAACACCAGCAACAGACTTATTTTCTTTTGCCTTATTTATGAAACTGAAGCTGGAAATACAAGCCCATTATAATTTTGGTAATCATTTCATTTTTGATAGAAATCAACCTCCTTCAGTATTCATTATCTCCATAGCCTCCTTTAAAAAAAATTTGATTTCTCAGGCACAGCTGTAAGTTTCAAACTGACTATCAGGCAATTCTTCCCATAAAATATAATTATGAATGCTGGACCCTTGAAATTAACACATAAACCCTTGGGAATCGATAGCAAATCAATCAGAGACAGGAAAGGGAAAATACAGGCTGATATTTCAAACAGAGCGCATAAAAGAAATTCAAATTGGGAAAAAAAAAATCACAAATAAAACATTAGCATATTGTTCCGTATTAAGGAAACCTGCTGCGGCCAGCTCTTCCCATCTGTCCTCACTTTGAAGAGGCTCTGAAATGCAGGCTGCAATCACTGTCTACACAAACTATACAACATTTCATCCCCGGATTTGAAAAACATGATCTTTGTGCACAAATAGAATAATAATAATAAATACCATCTTCCTTGCCAACATATGTCAAGACTGGCTTGCCTGGTAGCACTCACTCTTTGGATTCAGAAGCCTGTTAGTTTAAACCCTACTCTCAGAGATCGTAGCATATACACCAGGCTGATACTTCAAGACAGGGCTGGAAGAGTGCTGCACCATTGGAGAGACAACCCTTCAGATGAGATAGTAAATTAAAGTCACAGAGTAAATGTAAAATATTCCTTCGTGCCATTAAAAGAAACACAGGGGAATTCTCCCCAGTCCCCTAGCTAATGTCACAGAAATGCACGTGGTCATTTGTCACATTGCTGTTTCTGCGACCTTGCTGTCAGCAAATTGATGAATGCATTTCTTAAATTACAGCGGTATCTATGCTTCAAAATAAGATCTCGCTCAGTATCTGTAAAGTGCTTTGGGACATCTCGAAGCATACAAAATAGGAGCTCAACCCTTTGAGTCTGCTCTGCTATTTGATATAATCATGGCTGCTCATCCAGCTCAGTACCATGTTCCTGCTTTTACCCGATAACCTACTAATCTCTTTAGACCGAAGAAATGTCTATCTCCGTCTTGAAAAGCATTCAATATTTTAACCATTCTCACTTTCTGTGACTTGGTATTCCACAGGCTTACCATTACATGGCTCAATAAATTTCTCCTCATCTCATTCCTAAATGCTTATTCCATATTCTTGAGAGTTTCAGAGGGTACTATTGAATGCAAGCTTTTTTTTATCCATTTACTGTATATACCATACATCAGCAGTGGGTTTGAAATATATCTGAGAGGCCTTTGCATTAAAGAAATCAGTATAATTGTTCCAAGGCTGGCCTTTCAGAAATATTCCAATAGCTGCAAAAACCTCAAAATTGCTGAATAATTAATCAGAATGGTGGTATAGTTGTTGAAATACAGATATTTTTGAAAATATAAATATTCAGAATCAAGCATTTGTATGTCCTAAAATCTAAGGGGAATTGCAAGTTATTCTAGAGAACAAATTTGAAGGTAAAATAAACAACTGAATGTAGATTCACCTCTTGGAAGTTTGCGGAAATAAAACTGTCACCGTCAATCAACAACAGGCATAAATGATGTACCTTGCATGATTTTGTATAATTTTCTTCATCTACATTTACATTGCTGCCCTGTGATGGCAATGTTGGCCACTTGATCTTGTAAAAGGAGTTGATATTCTTATTTCTGATGCAGAACAATCTCTCCTTTGATGCCTTCTACCAGGTTATCTCTCGGTGACAGCTTGACGATGAATCTCTCTTTGATTCAAATGCCAAAGGGCAGAGATGACATTAGCTGCAAATACCTGCAGGCTATCTCATCATTTGAACTGTACTTTGAACAAGTGGGCAATTGCCATTTGCAGGGCTTTCAGGAAACTAATTTCAAAGGTAATGTAGTATCTTGGCAGTTTAAAAATACCTTTGTGTTGAGGGCAGTGAGAGAGTGGAGAGAGAAATCTAGCTTCTCTTTGTGCATATGTGCTTTCAATAAATGAAATGGTGAGCTTTTAGAATAAATACCCTTTATCATTGGCTTGTTGTTTGCTGCCGTCATGACTTTTCCACAATCTTGTCACTCATTGTGTCGTTCCTACATAATTTTTCTCTTCTGTACTTCCTTTATTTTCTATAAGGTGTCAGCTGCAGCTCAGTGGTAGCACTCTTAGAGCTCTGAGTCAGAAGTCTGTGGGATAGAAATTTGTGGATGGAGGTCATGCAAAACAGGACTGAAATTTTAGTTCCGTTGTCTGTCATCAGATACCCGAGCCATTTCCTGCCAGTACCTGAGATGAATTTACACTGTCTGTGGATTTAAGCCAGAAGTTCAAGCACATGACCAAATTTAACTCTTCAGCATGGCATTGACTTTGCAGTTAGATGTGCCACCTTTTCGATAAGAAATTAAACTGATATCTCACCTGCTGCCCTCAGATAGATCAGAAGTGAGGAAGGGTCACTGAACCCGAAAGGTTAACTCCAATTTTTTCCTCACAGATGCTGCCAGACCTGCTGAGCTTTTCCAGCAACTTCTGATTTTGTTCCTGATTTATAACATCCACATTCCTTTCGGATTTTATTTAATCCTCAACTCCACTTTGCCGACTTGCCCATTACCCGTTGATTCCTTCACTCATTTGAAATCTGCCTGTCTCAGCTATTAACATACTTTATAACACATCCTTTTTAACCCTCTTTGGTGAAGAATCCCATAGTTTCACTACCTCTCTTATAAGAAAAGAGGAGACATTTCTTATAATTTCTAGATGACCTCTTACTATGAGATTATGTCCTTTGCTTCTAGACCTTCCCAAAAGGGGAAACAATTTTTCACTAACTACTGTGTTAAGCACCCCCCCAAAAATCTTACATGTTTCAATCAGATTGCCTCTCATTCTTTTAAACTCCAAAGAGTGCAGAACCGACCTATTCAATTTCTCCTCGAAAGAAAATCCCATCATTTCTGGAATCAAACAGTAAATGTTCTCTGAACTGTCTCCCAAGTTACTGGATATTTCCATTGATAAAACTGTTCACTGTACTCTAGGTATGATCTATCTAGTGCCTGTAGTTTTAGCAAGATCTCCCTGTCTTTACACTCCATCATTCACAGTAAAGTCTAAAAGGACAGACCATGGCCATGAATTTCTACAGTTATTTTTAAGGCTTCTTTATTGAAAAATTGGGCCAAATAAATTTTGTGGCCTGTAAATCGTTTGATTGATTGATTGATTGATTTATTGACACATGTACCAAAATTCTGTGGAAAGCTTTGTTTACAAGTGGTAAAGGCAGATCATAGTAGCAAAGGATGTACAGATCAAAAAAACTTAAGACAGAGGCATAAAATTTGCATTGCAAAGGCTATGGGCTAGGTGAGATCAACATTAACAAGATTGGTGTTATTTGAGGCCTGACAATCTATTCATCAGTCTGATAACAGCTGAGAAGGCGCTGTTCCTGAACCTGCCTGTGCGTGTGTTAGGCATCTGTATCTTCTGCCTCATGGCAGAGGTTTTAGGAGGTCATTACCAGGGTGCGATGAGACTTTGATGATATTGGCAGCCTTTCTGTGGCAGCAAACTGTGTAAATAGAGCCTGTGGATGGAAGGTTGGCTTCCACTATGATCTGGGCTGTGCACACCACCTTCTGTAGTTTCTTACAGTCCTGGGCAGAGCAGTTGCTGTTCCAGGCCATTATGCACCCAGACAGTATGCTTTCAATGATGCATCTGTAGAAGTTGGTGAAGCACCTTATGGACATGTCAACTTTCTGTGTTGGTTCTTTCCTGTTGTCATCCACTGTTCTGTTTCCTATCTCTAAGAAGGAAGTTTGGAAAACAGTCAGACTGGATATTCAGGGTGTTCTTCCATTCCTTTCATATCTTCTTTGGCTTATATTTCAAATTCACCTGTAAAATACATCCTCGAAAATTGGTAAGTATCAAAATCTATAATGGTGGCTCAGCAACAAACCTGAAGTTTAGAATCATAAGGACAGTTGACACAGATTAGGTTTTTATTCCCTCAAATGTAAAAGATTATGAGTTGAGCTGATTGACATCTTGAAAATAATTGGACAAGCTATTATGGTAGATAGAGTTGGTATGAAATTCAGAACAGTAACTGTAAGATACGGACTAAACTATTTCAGGCGGATGTAAGGAAGTATCACACAAAGCATATGAGAAATAGAGTCATAGAATCATACAGTACAGAAATAGACCCTTTGGTCCAACTCGTATGCACCAACCAGACATCCCAATCTGACCTAGTCCCATTTACCAGCATTTGGCCCATATCTCTTTAAACCCTTCCTATTCATAAACCCATTCAGATGCCTTTTCAATGCTGTAATTCTACCCATCTCCACCACTTCCTCTAGCAGCTCATTCCACACACGTAACACTCTCTGCATGAAAAAGTTGCCCCTCAGGTCCTTCTTAAATCTTTTCCTTCTCACCATTAACCTATGCCCTCCGGTTTTGGAATCACCCATCCTGGTGAAAAACACCTTGACTATTCACCCTATCCATGCCCATCATGATTTTATAATGCTCCAGAAGGTCACCCCTCAGCCTCCAATGCTCAGGGTTAAAAAAAAAACAGCCTATTCACTGTCTCTCCATAACTCAAACCTTCCACTCCTGGCAGCATCCTTGTAAATCTTTTCTGCATCTTCTCAGGTTTAACAGCATCCTTCCTATAGAATGGTGACCAGAATTTTATGCAGTATTCTAAAAGTGGCCTCACCAATGTCCTGGATAGCCCTAACATGGTGTCCCAACTCCTCTGCTCAATATTCTGACCAATGAAGACAATTGTGCCAAATGCCTTCTTCACCACCTTATCTATCATTGACTCTACTTTCAGGGAACTATGCCCCTGCACCCCTAGATCACTGTGTGCAGTAACATTCCCCAGGACCCAACCACTAATTGCATATGTCCTGCCCTAGTTTGTCTTATCAAAATGCAACATCCCATATTTATCTAACTTAAACTCTTCCCAAATATCCGGGGACACAGGGTAAGTTGAAACTTTCAACACGGAGATGCTAGATTTATGAGAACTTTTAAGGATTACAGAATCAAGGTGGGTAAATGGAGGAAGATATAGGCAATAATGATTAAAATTTGTGGTGGAACCTTCTTAAGGAGCTGAATTAGCTACGTTTGCATTCCTAGTTCATTGATACAAACGCCTTGCTATTTAGCTTCTAGCCATGCAGGTCTACTTTTACAACCTTCAGCCTAACTTGAGTTTTTGAAAGGTCACATTCTCATTTCCACTCTCTCTCAACACCTCACTCCAATTTTATTTGATTTTCACAAGCGATTCTAACTTGGTGGTATATTACCACCTTTCAGGGAATGGAAACTGGCACTCTAATCTGGTCTGGCCTACATGTGCCTGCTGTCCCACATTACAAGCGGGGCTTTCTGGCCATCCTGAAGGTGGTCACAGAGATAAATGGGACATTAAAATGCACGATGCTGACTGGGTCCTAGCTTCCCAACCTCACTCCTGTTGTCGACCAGTTTTGTGTGGTTGGCAAGACCATCTCTCCCATGTGCCAGGTTGCCAATTAGCCTTGTTAGGAACCTTGTTAAGCCAATATAGAGAAGGCCAACTGGTTCAGTCATTGTCTGGTTTCCCACAGAGGTGGCTGTTTAATTGCTTGGACGCAGGCACCCATTGGTAGACTGGTGAACCATGCTCCAGGCAGGTTTAGAGACTTTGAGATAACAAGGTGTGGGGCTGGATGAACACAGTAGGCCAAGCAGCATCATAGGAGCAGGAAAACTTGACGTTTCGGGCCTAGACCCTTCATCAGGAAAAAAATGCTTGGCCTGCTGTGTTCATCCAGCCCCACGCCTTGTTGCTTAGCCTGCTGTGTTCATCCAGCCCCACACCTTGTTATCTCGGATCCTCCAGCATCTGCAGTACCTTTTATCACTGATACAGGTTTAGAGACTTTTGTTGCTTTTTGTTGCAAAAGAAGACACAAGCCATCCTACAGAGAGACTCCTCTACGCACTTCAACCTGCCTGTCGTGTTGGCTCGCTGTAGGAAAGAATTTTGAATTCTTTGTCTGAAGTAATTTGTGAGACGCTGCCTCTTTGTCAAATTTTGCACTTATTACCTGTTGTGTTAGGTCTTCAGGGCTCTGGGTCAACCTTGGAGATGATGTCCTGGAGGTGTAAATCACTGAGCATAGATAATAAAATGTGGGTGGAGTTGGAGCCCACTAGAGAGAGTCTTAAGAGCACTCAAACATGAATGCATAAAGAAAATAGATCAATTTTTTCCTAACATGCCTATAGCTCAGAGTTTGATATATCTATGAATACAATGTATCACAGTGTTTGGTCTTAATGCGTAATAAATGATTTTACTTTAAGTTGAGGACAACTTTTGACTTTGCCTTCTCTTTAACTAATCTGATATGATTCTAAACACATAATGGGCAATCAGTCACACAATAAAAGATTGTTGTTCAGAATTGTTCTTCTCAAGCTGAAATGCTTCTGATTAACCCTCTACTTCTGAGAGCCTGCCCAACACACTTAAATGAACAAATAACCTGTCTCCATGGGCCACTTCTTCAAAATCCCAATGAGAAGTTTTTTCCCCTCGGTTTGTATTCAGGATCTAGAAACAATCTCAATGTCTGTTTTCCATTCACATGGGGAAAATCCAGCCCAGGGTGGCTGACTGTTAATCACCTCAGGCCAATGAGGATGAGCTATAAATGGTGGCAGGTCACATCCCAAATACACCATTTTAAAAATGCAAATAAGCTAACATCCAAAACTCAGGCTAAATTAATTGTACAGAGTGCTGGCAAATACAAACTTGGAGACTTGAATGTATTTCTGGTGAGATCGTCACATTGTATCATTTACAGTATTATGTCATTACTTTCAAGTTTAATATGAATAGGTTAGAGAATTGGAGGAGATTTTATCCAGGCTGGTAGTTCCTTAATTCCCATATATGCACTTGATTTTGTTTTCTCTCTAACAAGCTTCTTTAGTGATGCACAGCACTAACTGCGTTATATTGGCTGTCATGCACTTAAACGGTTTATCTGAAGCTGTGTTTCACTCACACTGCAGAATAGGCAGAACAGAGGTCAATTCTTCATTCAGATCTATCAATCAAGGTAAGCCCACACCAGCCAAATCTATTGCATGGGAGGAAAAGGTCAAAGCTTTCTCATTAACTTTTTGTTAAGTTTCCTGGCATTTTTTTTCATCAGCTTTCCATTCCATTGGCCCTGTGGCACAGCAACCTCTTTCTTCAGGCTTACCAGTTAATTGACATTCCAGTCTCTGTGTTCAGGATAAGGGAAGTTTCATCAGCAGTATAGAAATGCTGGTGCATTAAAGAGGCAGCATATCTTTAAGATAAAATATGTCAGTATGAAACTTAGACACAGCAAAAAAAAAATTCTTCGTCATCATCAGCAGCTGTCCCTTGATTCAAAGATGATTCCATTCAGGTTTGTGAGTTTCCTCTGTGGGTCTTCGTTGTGACTGGACAGGCTAATTCATAACCCACAGATCTTTGGGTAGTGGGATCCAGAGTGCAAGAACTACCTCATTTTCTGCTGTCACTCCGCCTCACCACGATGACTGGATGCAGAGTGGGAGCAGTTTGATAGACAAATCGTACACATTTTGAATAATTGGTCACCAGTCTCTCCTGATAACTATTTAGAAATACAATCATTGTGGTCCTAGCACAGAGACTATTGACAGTAAAATACAATTCAATTTTAGATACCTCAGAATGTTTAATGTACTTTTTTCACATATATCATTCATTTGGAATTTTCTCCCTAACCAAGTCAACATGTCAAATTCTGTCTCCTTGTTTAAGAAACCTTTTCAGGACCATGGATTCTGAAGCACAATTACTGCATACTTGAAGCAGGTCTCTTCATTTCAATGATTACAACATACAGCTGAGCAGAAATGCCCTGCTGTCTCACTGCATTCCACAGGAGGTCCAGAGTATACATGGTGAACACAGTGCACAGCTAACTTGGCCCACTTTAAGGCAGCTGATCCTTCTTGATGTAGGTCTCCAATCATAGAACAAAGAATCTGACCTTGGAATGTCTGATTAGAAGAGAGAACACATCAAACAGAAAAACAAGGAAGAGAGAGGGCTCCCAGCATTTGTGACTTGGGGCAGGAGGCCTGAGTAATGAAGGTAGAAAGAGCCCAAGAGCCCTCAAAACACAACCATGGGAGGAAATGGGAGCACTACCTTCAATTCTCAGAATCTGGCCCAAGCACACAATAGCAGTGATGCGCAAATTTCAATGACCTCATATGGGTGGTTAAGGTCAGTGAACATATTTTATGTGACACCATTGTGCTACCAAGAACCTACATTGCTCCATGCACCAAAGCCCCATCACATAGTCATCAGTAATCATCACTCATGCGCAATATTCATACACTCCACCGCCCTTTTTAACATGTGCTTATGTTGATGGCCTGAAACCTGCTTCTTGCAGCTTCCATACCCCTCCTTTTACTCAGCAATGACAGGAACATCACATAAGCACACTCGCTTTCTGCCCATTCTCTTGCAGGCCAAGGTTATCCCAGCAGGCAGAAGCAGAGCAGAACTAGAGGAGTTCATAATTGCCTTTACATGGTAACATGACTTCATTTTTGATATTGTTCGCTCAGTACTGGCATTGTCATCACCAGTTGTTTCATTCTCAGGACTGGGGCTTTTTGTCCTATATCCCAATATAGCTGCATGTCCTGAGCAGTGAGCTTGAATAAAGATTCATACTCTGATAACACTAGACAAGAATTTAGCTAAAATGTTCTCTAATCCAACAAATCATTGTAGCACTTTCAAAACTTTTTGTCCCTGCATCTATACTGCAGTTCTCACCATTCTAGGTGCTTAGCAAAGTCCTCTCACTGTTAATAAATGACCTACGTATTTGACTTCAAGCATCCTCAGTTGCATCCTTTACCTCTTCAGCTTCAGTTTAATCTGATGAGCTCTCTTTAACAGTTGCACTAGATTCTGATCACAGTTTATGATGCTAAAAATGAATAGAATAAGTTTTCCTCAGAAAGAATTCTGTCATCATGTTTGTGCTGCCACAAATAAACCATCCACTCTTATCTCACTTTATAACTCAGTCTGTAACCTATAAATTATGTCACTTCAAGTGTGTATCCAAGTAATTTTTAATTAGTCCGGCTTCCTCCAACACGCCTCCATATCTATAGACCAGCAAATTATCTGCAATATCTTTCACTCCTGAAAGATCACTGACTTCTCATGCTGTGTGCATTGATAGTCTTCTGGAGTTTTGAAAATGAAAAGCAATATGTACAAATGTCTTTATCTGCTGAATGGCATCCAGAATGTTGTTAGAAAATTGATGCTTTCATCCAGCTTCACTTTCAATCCTTTGCATCAGGTATGATAAAGACATTTGCCTTGGCAAGTAGTGGCGACATTTCCTCAGCTATTGGCATGGGCTAGTGAGATCTCATCAAATCTCTACTGAGATCATTAGGATCTATGTATACTCTCAGTTTTTCATTTTTCTTCACAGTTACCAGACTGCAAATCCAGTCTGTAGGAGTTGTCACTTTTCTGATTAAACCCTTCTTTACCAACTCTTCTACTTTATATTTCAGGCTAGACTCCAGGACAATTGAAACTCTCTTCCACATTGGTATCACATTCTCAACCACTTTGGAGTGATATTCAGCAGGAAGACAACAATAAAAAAGATCTTTATAAACATCTTAATACGTTCAGCAGTCAATGGGTAAGTGACCTGCAACAACTGTACAAATCTTTTCTTGGAATGTTTCAGGTTACTAAATCAGCTTTTCACTTACTTCAGCTGAGACGAGCTGACTTTGCATAACATTTACTATCTAAAACTCCAAATCTTCATTTTTCCCACTGCATTGGGCTTTCAGCTTCATTTCTCCTCTTGGCATGACAATCGTTCCACCATATATCTACAACTGCATTTTTAAGTGCTTCATTTTAGGGGCAACATCATGAGTCGCTCCACACAAGGCTGTGAAGCTCACAGCTGAGATTCTCCTAGGAGTCAAAAATTCTTCTCAAGGAAACTATTGCCATTTACAGGCCTCCGAGGTCATGAAATATCATCCAAAACCATTGAATAGAACAGACAATGCTTTGCATTAGGCTGACAGATATTTCAGGCTGAGTAAGAACAACAGATTGGGAAGTAGGGAGAAATATTTGCGGAAAAGCCAGTGGAAAGATTAAGGCCAGATGTAAGCGTTGCAGAGGATAGCAATAGAAAAAGAAACATGTCCTGCATTGGAAAAAACAGTACTGTAACTGCATGAAACTGAACCTGTTTACATACAAGTGTTTAGCTTGAAAGGAGCAAAATAAAACTATAAAGATGGCTTCGAGAAAAATATCAGCCTACGATATTGACATCACTTTGCACCATCCGACAGATCGGTAAGTCAAGTCTAAAGTTAATAAAAGTTCCTTAAAAGGAGCTTCAGAACAAAAATCAAAAGTTCAAATGAAATTGACAGAATTTAAATTAAAACACTATTTGGGGGAGATGATGTACTCCAGCCCTGATGGTACCCACCAGACGTGAAAGCCTTAAGCACTTGCCAGTAATTGCCATGGGGCTGCTCTCTAAGCAGTAGCACAGTGACTAGCACTGTTGCTTCACAGCACCAGGGACCCGGGCTCAATTCCACCCTCAGGTGACTACTCTGTGTAGAGTTTGCACATTCCCCCTGTGTCTGCGTGTTTTCGCTAGGTGCTCCAGCTTCCTCCCACAGTCCAAAGGTGTGTAGTTTAGGTAGATTGGCCATACTAAATTGCCCATTGTGTACAGGGACATGTGGGCTGGGTGGATTAGCCATGGGAAATACACAGTTATAGGCGTAGGGTAGGGGTGGGACTGGATGGCATGCTCTTCAGAGGGGCAGTATGAACTTAATGGACCAAATGGCCCATTTCTGCATTGTAGGGATTCTATGAAGGTCACCAGGGAGCAGAAAGACTCTTTGTTTATATGCTCGGAGTCCTTGATTAAACAATACCCTTCAGTTCTGTATATGGAACAATATAATTAACCAACCACTAACAACCTGGTGAAGTTGCTACTGGCTAATGCATTTTAAAAAAAATTGTACAAGATTGTTGTTGGAATTAAATAGGTTATCCTTATCAATTCTGCACATTTTAGTGAATTTAGACTGAGTATATGAAGAGGCATCCCAATTAAATTCAATCCCACATCAGGCATAAGGTCTTTCTCTTTCAGTTTTTACATTTATTTCCATTGCTTATTTCAGCTTCAATTAGATATGATTACCAAGAAGCCAAAGAGCATTTGCTGCCCTCATTTAGTAGGGCAGATGTAAAACAATACAATCAATCTTATTTGATGGTCTTATTGACTGGGCCTTCTTAATACTGGTGATAGTACAGCTCTTGTCTACCCACTGCTCAATTCCTGTCTGCATCTGTCTTTGCTGATTTGAATGTTGCCTGTCTTTTCGAAGAAGGTGTTATTATCAGTAATGAAAATGTCAATATTGCTGACATTGATCAGCTATTGATGAAGATATACTTCCTCAGGACTGACAGCTGTATTAACTCCTGAAGGAAACAGCTTGCAGATTGAGCTACAAGGGTTTTTATAAAAGATATTTATTTTCACTTCTTTTATTCTATCTCTCCCTTTTTCTCGCTCTCTCAAATCATGCACAAACACAAGCTGGAATACTGCAGTTGTGCAGCTTCAAGGATTAAAAACATCTCCCTTTTACTTATAAAAAAACCCTCCACTTTGCGACACTCTTACTTGAGTACACATTCACCCATGTATCCCCACCACAGCATACGGAGCTCTCACGCCCAGCCCAGGTTAAAGTTGCAATTTTGAATTTCCAGACAGAAGGGTTAGTATGGAATTGAAGAGAAATCTCTTCACTGCCAGAGTGGTAACGAGGGTCTGAAAATCACTATTTGAATAGTTGGTAGAGTCACCTCAAGACATTTAAAAAGTGCTTGAATATGCACTTGAAGTGCCACGGTTTACTGGGCTACAGTCTAAGAGCTGGGAAGTGAAATTAGGGTGGTTAGTTTAATAGTGGCTGGCATAAACATCATGGACAGAACGTCCTCCTATTGTGCCATAAATGTAATATTCCCGTCTAAGGAAAATTCCATGTATTCAATTCGAAACATCAGTTTGTTAATGTTTAATTAAAAATTTAAAAATCGAAAGAACTGTGGATGCTGGAAATCAGAAACAAAAACAGAAATTATTGGAAAAGCTTCGCAGGTTTGGCAGCATTTGTGGAGAGAAAAATCAGAATTAACATTTCGGGTCCGGTGACCCTTCCTCAGAACTTCTAAGGAGGGATCACTGGACCCGAAACGTTAGCTCTGATTTTCTCTTTATAGATGCTGCCAGACCTGCTGAGCTTTTCCAGCAACTTCTGTTTTTGTTCCTGATTTACAGCATCCACAGTTCTTTTGGCTTTTATAGGAGAATGAATAGCTACTAATGGGACAATTAGTGGCTAAAAATGGGGTGAGTGTAATAGCAGACCATGTGATAACCAGACCATGGCCTAGTGTGTGGGAGCTGTAGTAAGGACATGGGAGAAGGTGTCTCAAGGCCTAAAATTGTTGATCTCGATATGCTGTCCAAAAGGCTGTCGAGTTCAAAAGGATGATTGAGATTTGATGGCTTGACTGAATGAATTTTCAGCAAATTTACACAAGGAACTGTGGATGCTGAGGAACTGAAAGAAAAAGGAGGGTCACGCGACTAGAAACCTTGGCTCTGTTTTCTCTCCACAGATAATGTCAGACCTGCTGAGTTTCTTCACCAGTTTCTGATTATTTTCAGGGACTTCTGTGTACATATTTGCAACAGCGATGTTTCTTTATGTAGTGCCTTGATTGCAATGAAATCTTCCAAAGCACTTTACAGTAGTGTTATCAAACAAAATTTGACATAATGTTGTAAGAAGAGATATTACGTTCACCAAAAGATTGATCAAAGAATTCAGTCTCAAGAGAAATCATAAAAAAAAGTCTGAAGTGGAGACATAGAGGAGTTTCTGGATGAAATTCTAGAGTTTACCCTCAATAGCTGAATGCATAGCCATTGTTGGTGGAGCAGCTAATATCAGAGATGCTCAACAGGCTAAAATTAGAAAAATACTGACATCACAACCAACTAGAAAAAAATTGACACAATTTAATTGGTCAATTTTGCAGGGGTTGTGACTTATGAATTTAAACCTAAACAATTTGCTTGCTCAGTTCTCCCCACTCCAGACCCCCACCCTGTGCCTTGATCCTTATTGATAGCTACTGATCGAACCAAAGTCCCTTATACAGTAACACTTGAGCCAATTGGATAACTCAACAATTCGATTTTACATTATGGCCAATGCTTAACTCGGCTCCCTCTGATGTGTTGCACATTTTAAGTATGCCCTTAAATGTGTAAAGCCACACTGATGTACATGCTTGGAATTTAGCTGCACAGAAAAGTAAGGATGGTTTGAGGAGATAGTGTGTAGTTTTATTGAATGTGTTTTTCTGTGAATGATAGTGGATGTCAGAAGCTCAGAATTGATGACCATTGCGTTCGATGTTGTTGCTATCTGGTAATGTTCCTTTCTAAAGGATTATTGACTAATTGATAATCAATGGCAAATAATCGGAAAATTCAAGAAAGTGAAGAATCTTTATTAGTAACAGAAAAGCTTTCACGCTAATGAACTGAATCTTTGTTGGATGAATCCCCTAGCTCCCTGTTCTATCATTAAATTCTAAGTTTCTGCAGAAGCAAATCTGATTGTCCCTTAAGCCTGTTTGTATATGTTTGCTGTAACATTGACAATCAGTATGTATTTTAAACGGTTCACCTTTGGATTGCTACTTCAAGCAAACATTTACAAGATATTGACCTCACATTAATGGGCAGGAATTTTCTGAATTGTACCTCTGCAGACGATCTACTAGCATTTATACACTGATCCTACCGAGAGGTATTTTTGCGAACATTTCCTGTGCAGCTGCTCAGGTTCGACCATGTTGTAAAAAAAGGAATGAAAGTGATGCAAATATAGTGCTACTGTTAGTGGTGACACTGAATGCATATTACAGATGAATGCCCTTGGGATGAATGGCATAAAGCTGCTCTAACACTGTAATAATGCAGAGAAATTCCACCCAAATCCAGGCCAACTTTAGACCTAATTTGTTTTGCAAAGAGTTTTCTTTTGACTTCTTCTTAAAATTGCACTAGGAGAAGAGGTCTTGTGAGGTAATGGGTGGAGTCTGTCTACCTGACATACAATCTCTAAGTTTGAATCCCAAACCAGAGATGGAATCTTGATTTAATGAGACTAACTGTGAATGTGGGCCTAAAAGCAGGAGGTACTTTCACTCAGAGCTGCAGCTGAGTTTTCTTATGCACTTAAATTTTTCTCTCTTCATTCCATATTCATGAATGTATAAAATACTAATATTTATGGGCAGGTGGCCCTGCCCCCTATTCAGTGGGATCTTGTATTCTCCAACTTCCCAGCACCATGTTTAAATGGTACAGCACTTTTTTAAACCCAGAAACATCACTCAGTCTCTGCTCATTACTATCACCTAATCCTGGACATTTCAGATACCAGGCAAAAAATGGTCCCACGCTTTAGAGATATCTCCCTAGACATTCTCATGGAGAGAAGGTATGCTCTTTTTATGAGGAATTGCAACAGAAGGCTGTCCTGAATGACAGAGATAGCCTAGTCAGAAGTGGCTATGGAAGTAAACACCCTTGGGTGGTTCAAGAGTCGCTAGCTCCAGTGTTACAACAGGATGAATTGTCTGTTGCGTTCCATCGGCGTATGTACCTCAGTCCAGTCAGTGCTTTATGCTCCTTCAAAATTGAATTGGGCTACAGGAAAGTTTCTGAGTTAACCATTAAACTCCTTCATAGACACAGGCTAAACTCACATGCCACTACTTCAAAATCCAAACTCTAAAATAAATGATATTATATATATAGTAGATCACACTCATTCCATTGCACAACAAATTTAGCAATTAACAATTTAGCAATTTTTTAAGGGATACCTGTTGAAGGACAAATGTTGGCCAGTACAAAAAGGAGAATTCCTCTGATCTTATTCCAGTAGTGCATCTGGCTATTTCAGGTTTGCTTAAGAGGACAGACAGGGTCTTCATTTAATGACCTACCTAAAATTTGACATTTCTGACAGCACAGTATTCCCTCCGTACTGATCTGGAATTTCTGCCGAGAATATGTACTTAAGTTGATGGAGTGGGACTGGAATCAAATACATTCTGATTCCATGGTAAGACTGTTTAATGAGCCTTCCATCTTGTAGCCATCAAATAACATTTCTTTCAAATTTACCTGTTGGTGACATTGGAAGTGAACAATCAAATTTATCCAGCCATTGGAACTCACTTTTGTTCTTATTCTGACCCAAAGCTTTTTAAATATTTCAAATTAAACCTCCCAAAACAGAAATAAAGTTCCTAAAATCTTGATCTTCTACTTCCTGCTAGTGTAGTCTCTGATAGATCACCAGCCAGGACCATACAAAGACAGAGATCACGCAACAAACAGCAAGCCCAAGACCATAGATATAATCAGGTTGCTCCAAAACATCAAAATTCCAAATAATGCCTCCCATACTA
Organism: Ginglymostoma cirratum; assembly: GCA_024137785.1. Classification (NCBI taxonomy): domain Eukaryota; kingdom Metazoa; phylum Chordata; class Chondrichthyes; order Orectolobiformes; family Ginglymostomatidae; genus Ginglymostoma; species Ginglymostoma cirratum. The sequence goes on from JAHRHZ010000029.1 coordinate 17,686,472, forward strand.
ATTAGGTGCCTGTGTCCTCCAACTATCTTATGCGTTATTTCGTGACTTAGTCGTGAACACATAATTTTAAGTCAGATCTTACATATCAAATAGGAAGGGTTGTAATTAAAAGGAACACTAAGAGACAGGGAAACTAGACGTCGCCTAATTCCCCTTGCTCGAATGACCTGTTCAGTGCAATAATTTTCAAGGGCAAGATAAAACATGGGTTCCCAGGATAATTTCCTGTACATCTGTCATGGTATTATGAGTAGTTAATGCCACTTGCTCATTAATAGGTGAAAACTTCTCCAATTGCAGTGAGCAAGTGCTTTCCCATACAAGTACTTCTGATAGATTGTGAAGGTATTGGAGAAGTCACAGTAAAAAATGATGTTCCCTCTTTGCTGTTGCAGGGATATTAAGAAGCTGATAGAATGAGGCTTCCTTGAGGGAAATAAAAGCAGCTGTGGCTGAAAAAAATGATTCAGGGTCTCGTAAAATATTTGGTCTCCAACAATTGCTCTGTACAGAGTTGGTTCTGTATCACAAAACAATCACTTGTGTGGACAATTGTTGTTGTGTGAAGCTGACATTTCAAATCCACTGGATCATCTGACAGGTCATTAACATTTGCATTTGCAAACAAAAGCAATCAATACAATGATATACCTTTCTGCTATGGAGACACCATTACCATGAGTAACTGTCAGCCATATTGAAATCAGCGCAGTAACGTGGAAAATCTGCTTTAGCTTGTTTGAAATAATGGTCTGGATTTTTCGCTGACCTCTCATTATGCCAGTGTCAATGGGAGATGCACGTAGAGACCGTGCAGAATCCCTGTCATACCACACTCCGAAAGGATAGCCCAGGAGTTGAATTTTCTGCTGGGTGCTTCCTCTATGCATGGAACTTTCCAAATGTCACCACTTAAATTGGAGACTTTGGAGAGTTTTGATAAAGTTAAGGAGAACAATTACACAGGAAAAGTTTAAACTATTAAATACATAGTCTAACTTCTGAATAACTATTTACCATTATTCATACTTACCTCCTGACCCCTTACACCCCCTCTTCCTGACTCAGTACACTCGCGGGACCTGAATTCCCTCTGCCACCTCCCCCATTCCCCGCCTAATGTGATATGAGCTCCCACCCCCAGCCTAAGACCTCCTCAGGGATCTGACCTGCAATTCTTCCGTTAAGCTGGGCTCATCCCGATCCGACTGAACTGACCCAACACTGCCCACGAACCCTGCCAACATGATCCCACATAACTTCTCCAGTCACTGGGCCTAATGCAACATCTCCATACCCGCCAACTACTCTAAGGCACCTGACTGAACCCAATACCCCCCTGAAACAACCTACCCCGATCCCCTCTCTGGACCGAGTTTCTCTTATCCACCCCAAACTACTCTAAACGTTGCATTTCCAACCTCCAATGATTAAAAATATCTCTGTATGGCCCTCTAGTCGAGGTTGCCTAGTAACCACTGAAGGCCATCTACAGCAACCCTTCCCTTTCAACTTGCTTTGCTGTTGTCATAACTTTTATTTATTTTGATGGCATAAACTACATTATCATTTCAAACTCTTAGTTCACATTTTCATCCATTGACTAATTTTATAATTGGACAAAACAAATATATTTGGCCAATCCTGAGAGGTGCTTCTTATAATTCATCCAGGGCTGTTTCATTAACTAGCATTCTTCATACAACATAACCTTGCCACCTTGTATCCTACTCACCTGGAAACCTAACTTCTTCCCACTTAACATCTTACCCACCTGGCACCTGACCTAGCTGGCATTATTCTTACTTGGCAATCTGGCATTCTACACAGCTGATACTGTACTAACCTGGCAGCTTAACCCCTACTCATGTGGCATCTTACCCTTGGCACCATACTCCATCTTCAGCTGGCACCCTTCCCAGTTGGCATTCTATTTACCTGGCATTCTACTGGCTTGACTCTTTACTTACCTGGCAACCTACCCCTCCAACTCATCTGACTCTCTACTTTTCCATCATGCTAACATCACAATTACCTGTTCAACTTATGGTTTGTCAGCAGTTGTCAGAACAATTAAATTTCAGAATATGGCTGGGAAAAGGGGACATGATTTGCCTCCCTCTGAAAGATGTAGATTATTGAAAGAACTGTCAGAATGGAAGTATGGCTCCATATTTCTGAGGGATCCCTGAGTGGAATCTCCTCTCAGAAATGCAGAGCCCCTGTCTTTCATTAAATAAAAGGCCAATGTGATATTCTGCATGAAGTTGGCATTCCTCAGAACATCCAGCCCAATGCAATCTTCCACAAAACTTAAGCTGCTTATGGCCATTCAGGGCTAAAACACCAGTTTGAATTAAATCATGGATAACAAGGTGTAGAGCTGGATGAACACAGCAGGCCCAGCAGCATCAGAGGAGCAGGAAAGCTGATGTTTTGGGCCTAAACCCTTCTTCAGAAGTCAGTTATCTCAGATTCCCCAGCATCTGCAGTTCTTACTATCTTTGAATTAAATCATACTGAGGCTGAAGGGCAGGTGAGAAAAATATCGAAATGTTCAAATGGATATATAAAATGTAAAATGTTAATGTAAAATGTGTGATCAGGCATTTCAAAACCATCTTGCACGATAAAGACTATCCTGATCAAATCATCACTCAGTATTTGATGAAAACTCATGAAAAGGCCAACATCACTGTATTTTTTTATCCAAATTGTGCCAATGTAGAAGGTGAAGATATCGCAAAAGATTAAGTGACAGGTGAAGCTAGCTGCCTCACTCTGAAATTTTGCAGCAAAGTGAGGGGGAAGGTGAAGGCCTGGTGGCTTTATTGCTGGACTATTAGTCCAAAATCTCAGGTAGTGTCCCAAGGATCTGTGTTCAAATCCCACCACAGCAGATGGTGAAACTGGGGAGAAAAAAGAAATCTGGTCTTAAAAGTCTAATGATAACTAAAAGAACTGCGGATTCTGTAACTCAGGAACAAAAACAAAGTTGCTGGAAAAGCTCAGCAGGTCATTTCGGGTCCGGTGACCCTGTTCTGAGGAAGGGTCACCGGACCCGAAACATTATCTCTGTTTTCTCCTCCACAGATGCTGCCAGACCTGCTGAGCTTTTCCAGCAACTTTCTTTTTGTACCATGAAACCATTGTTGACTGGCAGGATAAGCCCATCTAGTTCATTAATTTTCTTTCGGGCAGGTAATCTGTCATCCTAACCTGGTATGGCCTATATGTGAGTCCTGACGCCAAACAATGTGGTTGACTCTCAACTGCCCTCTAGGCAATTAAGGTTGGGCTGGACTAGTAAACGATGCCCGCATTGCATAAACAAATTTAAAAAAATCCTCACAAGTGGGTTTCTTCAGGAACAGGATGCTACTGTCAAGCCAAAAAGACATTTTGCCTACCACACAAATGAATGTTCTGATATATGAGTTTCATTGTCACTGTGATGCAAGGTATGGCAACTATACTTTCCAAAGCAAACTACACTTGAAAGCTTTGGAACAGCTTATCCAGCATTAGACATGATTCTACTATTAGAAATTGTTTATTAAATAATCTGAGCTGTGCTCAGGATTAGAAACCAATTTAAGATCATCAGTGAGACTCATAGTGTGACGCATCTGTTCAAAGTTACATACATTAATACACAGGACCTGTTTTATTTAGGCAGAGGGAATTTGTATGTACATCGCACATTTTAATGTATAAACAGTGTCATGGAGACAACCAAAACCTACCGCATTTTCATGACAATACCTGATCAATCAGAGTCTACCTGCCTGATCTGAGATCTAACAATGGCTGGTAATTATTCCTGCAGCACCTCCATGCCAATGATGTCACAACCAACTTGCATCCTCTTCTCACGCTGCGTAGATTGGTGTCCCCTTTTTTTCTAGTCTGCTTCTTGCATCATAGTCCTGATGAGTGCATGATGAAAATCTTCATTATCTTGTCTCCTTTTAGAAAAGTTTAAGTTCTGTGCTACCGGAAAATTTTACATTGCAAAACATCTGTAGCTATGGAAATAACAGTTCATTTCATTTATGTTAATTCAGAGGATACTATGTGTATTTATTCAACCTCAATCCAAAGAAATCAGGCTGATGAAGAGACTCGTCAGATAAGCATATGTTCTTTTCATTCTGACAGAGCAGATAATAAATTCTAATCTTCCATTTTGGAAAACTATTGGGGAATTCTTGGTAAGAACCCATTTCTCCTACATGTCTTCCATTCATATGCTGGACCCAAACCATATGAACAAGAGCCTGAGAGATTACAATGATGTTAAACTTTGGATTATCATTGAAGGTGGCAATGACCAGATATTGACATTAGTTCTTTGAGGCTTTTCTCTCAAATTGTTTTCAAATAAATTACCATGTCTGTGGAAATACTAAAAGTTAATCATTCAACTCCATCAGACAACCAGAAAACCTATATGCCACTAGCTCAGAATTCAAAACACAAAAATAAATGATATTAAAATAGATATAACTCACATGTCTTATATCATAATATTTTCTGCAAAATAATTCATATCAGTGTTTCGCCAGACCTTGTCTTATGATTGGTATGTTTTCATTGGATAGAAGAAAATGACAGAATTATATGAATTAAAGTGGGAAGAGATTCTTGTTGAGAACAAACATAGTACAAACTGGTTGAAACTATGTTATAGAAGTACCTTTAATGATTTGGCAGCAGTATCCTCAGAGCTATTACCATCAGAAAACATGATTTAATCACTTCACCGGTATTTTTAACATTTAAGATCGAGATGGTGAGATTTTATTTTGTCTCAAAGCATCATGAGCCTATGGATTTCTCTTCCCCAGAGATCTGTGCAGACAGGGTCATTGAATATTTTAGAGATATAGGTTGATAGACCCTTGACTAGCTAGGGAGTCAAAGGATATAGGGTATGCGCAGGAAAATGGGTTGAGGCCACAATCAGATCAACCACGATCTTAACAAATGTTGAAGAAGAGCCTTTTCCTGCTCCTAACATGTATGTTTGAATGTAGGTCAGTAATTTGGCTGGGAGAAGCAGTCGAGGCAATGTGTGTGAAATAAAAACAGACAATGCCATGAATATTTAAATGATTAAAAACCTCTCTCAAAGCTCGCATAGGTGATTAAGATTTTACACATATTCCAAAATTTAATATTTTAATAAGCTGGTGAACAAATTGTGCATTTAAGAACTAAATCAGTCCATCAAAAGTATTTCTGTTAAGAGGAGTTGAAGGACATTTCTAACCACATTCCCTTGGTGCATCAGAACATGGTTTGGCCAGCACTATCCCACGTAAGTTGCCACCTAAATATCATCACCAATGTAATGTTCAGTCGACTGATTAATCAAAATTACAGCTGGAGCAAGTTCAAGAATTGATGTTTATTAAATCCTACCAGGTCCCTGTCAGAGTTTGTTAAATAACAGCAGCACACCCAGGTCTATTGCACTGAAGCTGCCAAAAGGATTTACGCTGCCTTCAATGTATCAACACCTTGAAACACTGCTGCCAAAAATGAGGTTGACATGGTTAAAATAGTTTCCAATGCGTGGTGCTGAAATACCTCAAGGGCTGAATATTATTCATGTTTCTTATCATGTATATGAAGCCTAAACAGCTTTAGACTCATTTAATTTCTGCCAGGTAGAAGAGGTGACGCAACATTTCAAATTTCTAAAGTTTGTTTTAAAAATAAGAACGGAACCTTTTGTAAGGTTGCAGTGGAAAACTAGTAAAACCTGCATAAGGAAGAATGGAAAATCCAGCTGGTCGACATAACACTAGCTTCCTGCTAATTTACTCCTGAGCGACATTGAGTGCGAACAATGTTGGCTATGTTTCTGATATCCAGCAATGGTGTGAGCTTGGTGATGAGCTGGGGGGTTTCATTTGATCAAAGGCATGATAAATCATAACATGATTGATTGCCTTTCAGCAAAGCTGCTATTTTGAAAATTATGAAGTTGGAATAATTTTCCTCCATCTTTCACGCAACAGAACAGCAAGAAGTCACGATAATTCCTCTCCCTCACACAGGTGCAAGAGCAACTTGGAAGTGCTCAGCGAAAAGTCCCCATCTGAAAATGAAAGCCATACTTCTGGTAGACCCGCAAGAACACAGATATTAGGAGCAGGACGAAGTCCGTTAAATTTTTGAGCCTGTTCCAACATTCAATAAGATCGTGACTGATCTGATTTTTTCCTGAACTCCATTTTCCTGTCCATCCCTCAAACAAAGAAACTTTACTGGCATTCCCTCCTTAGTTCCTGCCAAGGAAAGTATGCTGCATGGTATCATAAACTCAACACATGAACCTTTAATAAGTATGCATCAGGATATCCCTCTATCTTTCAATACACAATCAGCCTTTCAGTTCCCCATTAGTCTCACACCTAAGTTACAGCCTGACTTGGATCTGAGCCATGTGTTTGATAAGGCCAGAGTTTTGAACTTAGGAGTCACTTTGAACTCAACTGAATACCCCGTGAGTTTACAGAAGTTGTGCAGAGCAGGGCTGATAGTTTCTGGCAGCGGATTAAAGGGACAGTAAAAATAATTGCACCTCATTAACATTCTGTGGCTTTTCAAATTAAATCAAATTAATGTAGTGGGTGAATTAACCCAGTTGGTGAAATTCAGGTATCTAAACATTTGACTTTTGCCTGAACACAAAACAAACTAATTAATTCTTGGTCCTTAAGACATGTCTGCAGTTTTCAAATGGAATTCACCATGTGACGACTACAAGTTACCATTATAGTATGTTGTAGCAACAGTTTTGTTTACTTCAAATTATGTTGCTTTGTGCCAAGAAGGACATGTCTCTCATATATCAACTTAATTTACTGTTAAAAGCCTCGGTTTCTTCAGATGAAGCATTAAAAGACCTTAGAAGGCTGTCACACCACCAATACTTGGGAGAAGCTATTTAATTTCACCCTATTGATTAATTTTCAGGGCTGACATCTACTCAATTTATTTGGCCATTTCTATTGCCATCACATCTGTCATATTGATGACCCAACAAATTAATTGTGGTCTGCGGTGCAGTAGGATTACAAATTAATAATGAGGAGGAACGCAGGAAGGCCTCTGGAGTATTTCAGCTTTAGTACATGAAGCAATCTTTCATTTTGCGCTTGAAAAGACCTCTGCTGGTTAACTTAGCTTTTGCTTAAAAAATATTTGTTCATCTCCTGCATATTGCAAATGACAAAAAGAATTAAAGTCTTTCATTTATAAATGACCAGAAAATCCATTTTAATTACATTTTTTAAGGGATAAATATTAGCCAGGATACTTGGGAGGACCTTTTTTTTGTCTCATTCACAGGATATGGGCATCACTGGCTAAATCAGCATTTATGTCCCATTCCTAATTTCCCTTGAGAATGGGATGGTGAGCTGCCTTCCTGAACTGCTCCAGTCCATTTAGAGCACTCACAGTGCAGTTATGGAGGGAGTTCCAGGGCTTTGACGCAACGACACTGAAAGAACAATAATGCACTTCCATGTCAGAATGGTATGTGGCTTGAAGGGTAAGTTGCAGGTGGCTTTGCTCATCTGGGTGGTCACTTTCATAGGATTGGAAGGAACTCTCTAGTTCATCCTGTGCAGTGCATCCTGTGGATGGTACATACTGTTGCTATTGTGTGTCAATGATAGAAGAAATGAATGGTGAAAGTGTTAGACAGGGAGCCAATCAAGTGGACTATTTTGTTCTGAATGGTATCAAACTTCTTGAGTTTTGTTGGAACAGCATTCAGCCTCGCAAATGGAGACTATTCTATCACCCATGTGACTTGAGGCTTGTCGGCAGTAGGCAGGTTTAGAGATGGCAACAGGTGAGTTATGCACCACAGAATTGCCAGTGTCTGACCTGTTCTTGTTGCCACAGTATTTACATGGCTGGTCAACTTCTGTTTCTGGTCAATGGTAACTCCAACAATATTAATAGTGGGGAATTCAGCAATGATAATATTATTGAATGTTTAATATCAACGGTCATCACCTCGCATTTATATGGCCTGAATGTTACTTGTTACCTATTAGTCCGAGCCTTAATGTTTACCAAGTTTGTTGCATTGGGACTTGAGTGACTTCAGCACCTGAGGAGTCATGAATGGTGCTGAACATTGTAGAATTATCACTATGATCATCATTCTGCTTCCGATCTTATGATGGAAGGAAGGTCATTGATGAAGCAGCTGAAGTTGATTGGGCCAAGGACACTTTTCTGAGGAATTCCTGTCCTGCAGCTGAGATGATTAAAGTCCAAACTATGACTCATTTCCTTTGTCATAGGTAGTGCTCAGGTGAGTGGAGAGTTTGACAAGAGTCCCAGAATTTGCAGGTATTCTTTTCTTAGGCTCCTTTTCCATACTTCCTCTTGCCAATGGGTATTCTTGAAAAATTGTATCCCATCATCCAGGAGGTTCCTCCTAGTTAGTTCCTTCAGAACATGGACCTCCTAGATCATAGGATCACGGAGGAATAAATCATGGAAACAGACCCTTCAGTCCAAATTGTCTATGCCAATGAGGTATCCTAACTGAACGAATCCCATTTGTCTGAATTTGGTCCATAGTCCTCTAAACGTTTCATGTTCATGTACCTGTGCAAATAACTTTTAAATGTTGTAATTGTGTTTATGTCTATGTTGTATTTCTTGAGAAAAGCCTTCAATCTGAATCCAATATGTAAGTGCTACCTTTGGACACCCAAGGATGAGCATCTTTGATGTTTGCAACATCTGTACTGATACAAAGGTCCTTGTGAATAAGACAGATTTCCTTTCATTTCTTCGATATGTCTCCAAAACTTGAACTACATTTACCTTGGGGGTCTGCAGAAGTACCATCAATGCTGTTTGAGATGGATTCTCCATGTCAGCTGGAAGGACAGTTGTTCTAACATCAGCGTCCTTCAAGGAGACAATAGAACCAATATCAAGGCCAGGGTCATCACAAACCAACTCCCTGGGCTGGCCATGATTTCAGAATGCTTGAGTTCCAACTGCCAAAGCAAATCTTCTTCACGCAGCTCAAATAAGGTACTCGAATGAGAGGAAGACCAACAAAGCATTTCAAAGACTCGCTGAAGGCTATCCTCAAGAAATATAGTTAAAGAATATCTAAAACCATATGGGCAGCTCTGTTTAATAAAGAATTATAATGATCAGGAATGATGTACATGGTTTCTATAATCTTTTTACCATTTTCATGCAACATGCATCTGACCATTTAGGTGATTTCTTACACTACCCCTAGCCCCAATGTTTAATCAAGATGGTCTGGACTTAACCATGGCATTGCATCAGACAAGATTGCTAGACGTACTCTAGTATCCAGTTTAACATTAGATTCTCTTCCACTTACTTTAATTTCTACATGGCAACATTTGTGATACAGGTTTGTCCCATCATAGATGCTCAATTCTTGCTGAGGGCCTGTCACAGCCCCCAGGTACAGCTAGCTCATCCTGCCATTCCATGTTCTTCACTGCGAGGGTATTCACAGACTGCTGTGGCTTGTGTTTAATGTTCTGTGATGCTAGTACTGCCATACCCTGGATTCTGTCTATAAAACTGGTCATGTTTACATTCTTAAAATCTGTCATGGTTTTGCAAGCTTCGTGATGATGTATTTTTTGAGTGCTCATTATTTCCCTATCTCTGCAAGTATTTTCACTTCTGATACATACTACTTATTGTGGCTGATTGTATTCTTCCTGATGCTACCCATGTACTCTGCAGTGGGTAATCTCCTGCTCTTCTGCTTCTGTGTGAGATTTCCCATTCTGTCGTTCAGTAACCATTTAAACCTTCAAGGCCATCCCTAGCTGGCCCCTACCTATGAACTTCACTTCACTGTATTTCCTCACTTCTGCATTTGGATCTCTAGGCTGGCCTCGTGCACCATCACTGGACTTTATTTCAGGCTCTTATCAGTTGCCTCTATTTCCATGGGCCTGTGCCCCATTACCACTATATGATAGACTGAGAACTGAGATTCTGCAAATTCTGCATCAAATATTCATTGAACATGTCTATTTAATGAAGATAGTAAGAGTGGACGTCTGGCCTGGTGTCCTGAAGACTCAATTTCCAGTTCCAGATGTGATCTAACATATATGATGTAGCACCCTTTTGCACATGTTCATTGGCTATTAAAGTAAAAGTATAATTCCTTTTACTTGTCACAAGTCTTTTGATTTCTATTGGTGATTTATTAATCATCATAAAATCTCTACAGTGTAGGAGCAGGCCATTTGCCCCATCATGTCCGCAATGACTCTCTAAAGAGCATCCCATCCATACCCACACCGTCCCTGCAATCCTGCATTTCCCATGTCTAATCATTTAGCGTGGTCAATCCGCTAAGCTGCAAGTCCCTGTGTACTATGGCAATTTAGCATGGCCAATCCACTAACCTGTACACCTTTGGACTGCAGGAGGAAACTGGAGCACCTAGAGGAAACCTGTGCAGACGTGGGGAGAATGTGCAAACTCCACACAGACAGTCGCCAGAGAGTGGAATCGAGCCTGGGTCCCTGGTGCTATGAGGTAGCAGTGCTAACTATTGTTCCACCATGCTGTCAGTCTAAAGTATACATACTTAATTGTTGAATGCCTATGTCTTTATATGACATACCCAAAGAAAAGGCTTTGTAAAGGAAAACTAAATGCAAAATGTTTCTTCCCTTTTCACATCACATAACAATTAAATTGAGCCATCATTTAGTTTATGAGCAGTGGCTTCACGTGGAGAATGAAGATGGGTGTAGGGGCTAGGTAATCTGCCATAATATGGACATTACTTTATAAAATCATTAGTGTTCCAAATAAGAAGACGGATATAAAGAGATGTGCGACGTGTTGCAACAAAGTTCGCAATGTGACATTTAATAACGTCTCACATGAATAAATTGCTTCATTTAAGACAAGCATCTGCGGTAAACAGATTTCTTGTAAGCCCATAATGTCAAAAAAAGAATAAGGACAAACTATTGCAATAAGTTAGGTATTAATACATTTTGTGAGTGCACTTTACTTTAGCCAATCCACCTAACCTGCTCATCTTTGGACTGAGGGAGGAAACCTATGCAGACACAAGTATAATGTGCAAACTCTACACAGACAGTCGCCTGAGGAGCACACCTGGTCCCTGGTGCTGTGAGGCAGCAATGCTAACCACTGAACCACTGTACTGCCCCTCTCTTAACCCATCTATATCCCTCTATAGACACGATGGGCCTTCCCACCAATTTTTGCACCACCCACAAACTTGACTACAGTACATTCACTTCTGTCATCAAAGTCATTATTATATATTATGAAGATGTTGCAATTATGAGGACACTTTGTAATATATGTGACAATATACATCGTATTTGAAGGATTGTTGAGATGCCTGGATTGTTTTTTAAAAGATCAATGAGAAGAAACATTGGATTTTTTTTGTTAAACAAGGCATTTCTTGAGAACCACATGGCTTTAGGTAATAGCTGGTCAGGTTTTCTTGAACTCAAGGTACAGAAAACACTGATCTGCTTTACAATTAAATTTTTTGGCAGTTCTGCTTTAACAGTGCTTGCAAGCTTGGACTTTTTCTTCTAATAATTTCAATAAATATGATAAAAGGACAACTTGTTTTTGTTTGATTCTTTCATGGGGTGTGTATCACAGACAATGGCTGGAATTTGTTGTCCATCTCTAACTGACCTCGAGCCAAATGTTTTGGTTAGCCATTTCAACAGAGATCACATTGCTGTGGATTTGGAGTCACATGTAAGCCAAATCCAATAACAATGGCAGATTACTTATCTGAAGGATATTAGTGACTCCGATGGGTTTTTGCAATAATTGACAATGGCTTCCTGTTTGCCGTTACTAAGCCGAGCTTTATTTTCCAGATTTCATTCACTGACTTTAAATTTCTACAGCTGCTATAGGGGAGCTTAAGATCATGCCCCCGGAGGATTAGGGTGACATCTGGATTATTAGCCCAGTGACATTACCATTGCACCAATTTCTCCCCACTTATTTGTATACCACTGCAATACACTAAGATGTGGGTTAATTAAACTGTTCCCCTGATTTTCACCTTCTATTGCACCGATATCGACTTCCAAAAGGCCTTACACACCATTTCTACCACCTCTGCTGGAGTGCCAATCAGACACACATTCTCCTCTCCCTCCTTGTCAGCTTTCTGCAAGGACTATTTTTTCTGGGACACCTCAATCCACTCCTCGTCTACTCCCAAGACCTCCCTACGCCACCCCCCTCCCTCCATGGCATATTCCCATGTAATCGCAGAAGGTGTAACACCTGCCTGATTACTTTCTCCGTCCTCACTATCCAAAGCCCAAGACACATCTTGATTGATTGATTGATTGATTGATTGTCACATGTACCAGAGTAGAGTGAAAAGCTTTGTTTATGAGCAGTATAGGCAGATCATTGTAAGCAAGGATGTACAGATCAGTGGGTTGTAAAAAGACATAGACAGAGGCATACAGGTTACATTGCACAGGGCTTGTGCTATGCTAGTTCAACGTCAGCAAGGTCAGCGCTATTTGACACAAGACAGACAATTCATCAGTCTAATAATAGCTGGGAAGAAGCAGCCTTTCTGCAGCAACGAGCTGTATGAATGGAGTCCATGGATGGAAGGTTGGCTTCTGTGATGGTCTGGTTGTGCTCACTACCTTCTGTAGTTCCTTATGGCCCTGGGCAGAGCAATTGTCAGGCTGTTATGTACCCGGACAGTATGCTTTCAGTGGTGCATCTGTAGAAGTTGGTGAGGGTCCTTATCGACATGTCAAATTTCCTGAGCTGCCTGAGGAAGAAGAGGCGTTGTTGTGCCTTCTTGACCGTTGCATCTATGTGGGAAGTCCAGGGGAAGTTATGTGGGAAGTTATTGTCACTCTGAGGAACTTGACACTTTCCACCCTCTCAACTTCAGATTCTTCAATGTAGACAGTGTGTTTTCTCCTCCTTTCTTTCTGAAATCAATGATCAGTTCTTTAGTTTTGTCAACATTGAGAGAAAGGTTGTTCTCATTGCACCATGTCACCAAGCCCTCTACCCAGGTGAAGCAGTGATTTACCTGCACTTCACTTAATCTAGTCGACTGTATTAACTGCCCAAACTGTGGCCTCCTCTACACTGGGGAGACAAAATGCAGACTAGGCAATTGCTTTTGCAGGACAGCTACATTCTGTCCACAAAAATAACCATCTACTTCAACACACCACCATGTTCCCTGTTTTTGCTGGAGTTCAGATGAATGAGGGGGGAATCTCATAGAGACTTATAAAATACTTACAGGACCAGACAGGGTAGATGCAAGGAGCATGTTTCTGATGGTGAGTGTGTCCAGAACCAGGGGTCACAGTATGAGGATTTGGGGTAGACAATTTAGGATGGAGATGAGGAGACATTTCTTCACATAAAGAGTGGTGAGCCTGTGGAATTCATTACCACAGGAAGTAGTCGATGCCAAAACATTGAATGTATTCAAGAGGTGGCTAGGTATAGCACTTGGGGCAAATGGGATCAAAGGTTATGGGGAGAAAGCAGGATTAGGCTATTGAGGTGGACAATCAGCCATGATTGTGGTGAATGGTACAGCAGGCTCGAAGGGCCGAATGACCTCCTCCTGCTCCTATTTTCTATGTTCCTGTCTCAGACCTGCTGCAGTGAAACTCAGCACAAGCTAGAAGAATAGCAACTCATTTTCTACTTGGGGACTCTACAGCTTTCAGGACTCAATATTGAGTTCAGCAATTTTAGGGCTTGAACACCTTCTTCCATGTCTTTTACCCCCACTCTGATGGCCCTGTCATCAAATGGGTTCTGCTTTCTGCACAGCCAAATCATTTTCACCCACTGAAGGTCCCTATCATCAGCTTTTCTTTCTCCTCAGATCACCACTATCCATCTGTTTATCTGCTGTTCTCTCTCGCTCTGGGTTCCATTTTCACCTATCATTTACTCATTTACCACTGGCTTAAACCACCCCACCCCAACCCCGGTCTTCAGCATATATAGCACCTTTTCTTAACTATTATGAGTTCGAAACAAGGATCACTGGACCCAAAATGTTGACTCTGGTCTCTCTCCAGAGATTCTGGCAGACCTGCTGAGTTTCTCCAGCAATTTCTGTTTTAGTGTCAAATTTCCAGCTTTTGCAGATCTTCGTTTTTGTTTTGTCAGTCGAATTGTAACTGGCAGGCAAACATACTTTCAATTTACCTTATAATTGTTATTGGAATAGTTCTTGCGAGTATGGCGTTTCTTTGAGAAGGGACATGTTAAGGCACAAGGCAGAGAAAAGTAAAGTGTTGCCTTCGAGATTAAGGATACATGAAAAATTGGCATGGGATGACCTGAAGAATGACGTTCCAATAATACAAGAGAAATTTCAACATACAGTCTTGGCCAGGAATGGAATTGTTGTAATTACTGCTGTCAATGACAAATTAAATTTGTACTTCGTTCCCTTTGATTTCCTTCAGCAGATCCTATAAGGATGACACTGTGTTGTGGAATAGATATCATTTCTAATCAATTTTTTATTAACCATCCATAAAGAAAAATGTTAATTATTTCAAGTGTAGTTGACTAATTGGTTATTACATTTGTAGTGAAGCAAGAGTGCAGCATTTTTAGAACCGGCAGTTCACATCACTTTAACATAATTACCAGCAGATCTTGGGGTCATAATGTAAATAGATGGAGTGACAGGGGAAAACAAAATCAGAAAAATTACCACAACACAATTTTAAAAAAAGATGGCACACAGAAAAATGCTTTAAAATTTGACATGTGTGAATATAGATAAGATGATTTTATCACTAGCTATGGTTTTTCTGACAGATTTTGAGCTATTGAGATCTATGTCCTGTTGGAAGCAACACAATCGTTTTGGTGACATGAGACTTGTAATCTGCAGTTTTTGTTTTTCTCAGCATCGCTCCCAAATGTTTAGTTGATGTATAATCAAGATGATTAGCAATGCATGAATTAAAGGTTCATAATTAGAATATGCTACGTAAAGTCCTGTGGCCTATATGGACATGATGATTTCAGGTTTGTTAAGGTTTATAGTATCTCTGTAATCAAAATTCACCTTATATTTTAACATTCTAGATGTTAGGTGGAGCAGCCACAAGTTGGTTGCATTTTGGTTCAACTTCATCCAAAGCTCAAAGGGAACGAAATCTCTTTTTCTCCTGTCAGTAATATCTAGTCACTCAATCTCACCTTGCCAAAACCCAACTAAGAGTGTGCAAATCAACTTTGCAACCTGCCTTCATACTTTCACCTTTGTGATAGCACATGGCAACAAGTAGATATTGTTTCTCAATATCTCAATATTTAATATTACTTGGGGTGAATTGCTCTTCTCTAAGTACTTCAGACTATCATGTTTACAAACAAAATCAATTTCATGGGCATGGGCTGGACCTCAAAGTTACAAATCAGGTAATGTGGACAATTTGACGTCATCATGCTGGTCTCAAATTTTATGTCTGGAAATGGGTGTGGAAATTGGAAGCCAACCTACCAGCTTAGTCTTCTGATTGAATGCAGAATACCCCATCTGCGTCACTTTGTTTTTATTTATTTGATTCCAGAGCAGGCAGACAGCACACTTTTGCAGCAGTTATATTACATCATGATGTTATGCCCTGATGCAAAGGAACTTGCTGAACTTTCAGTCACTCTTTTGATGTAATGGAGTCAGTGTTCAATTAGTCAGTTATTCATAGATAATGTGCAGTAACATGATTAAGCAAGAATCCAGACAATGAAGAGGTCTATAACATTATAGTCATGTAAATAGTGTTATTAACAAACTTCTAGACATCTCTGTCAACAACAAACCCCTATGCTACATGTTACATGAGTTAACATATTGGACCACACTCTAACCATAGCATGTGTTTGACTGATAAACTATATCAAGGTGGGGCATCTCTGCTAACATTTCTTTTATTCATTCATGGTTGTGGCCATCACTAGCTAGGCCAATTTTTGTTGCTTAGCCAGTCATGCCCGCACCCCTTGAACAAATTTTTAAAAAGTGACATTCCCTAATTGCCCAAAGGGCATTTAAGAGCCAACCTGATTGCTGTGGGTCTGAAGTCACATGTAGTGCCAGACAAGGATAGCAGAATACCTTCCCAAAAGGATGGTAGCGAACCAGATGGTTTACATACACAGTCGGTAGTGGTTATATTCGTTTCTGTATTATTTTTATTCCAGCTTTACTTTAAATTTTACATTTATCATGGTGGGAATCAAACACATGCCCTCAAAACATTCTGAACTACTAGCTCAATAACATTACGACTATACCATCACCTCCCCTTGTTAGCTCCTTTCCTATTGGGTAGCCACTAATTGGCTATCAAGATCTTGATATGTCATGTTGAGATAGTGGGGACAGGAGCAAGCACGGCATTCACTTTCTATCCCAGCTCCTCCAAAAGCAATAAAATCCAGCTGTTGTGATTTCTAAAAAGAAACGTGTATGATATTTAATCAGTTGATGATCTTCTCCAATCAAAGATGTAAATGAAACTCAATAGAGAAAAACTTTCCATTGTTCTGACGAAAAATCATTCATTGGAATGTTAGCCCTGTTTCTTTCTTCACAGCTGTGGTTTGACCAGCTGAGTATTTCCAATTTTTAAAAATTTTATTTTTTCTATTGCAATTCATTTCTCTGAATACAAAAGGCTACCGAATTTCCACTATTCTACTATTTCTACCAATAGATCCTAAGAGAAAAACTCAAATGGTTTAAATTTCTTGGAATGATATATGCATTGAGACCATTGATATTAAATCTTATGGAGTAGTTGTTCAATGGCCACTTTAATTGTCAATGATTCATTTACAAAGATTTTTCAGGACAAAGCATTGTTACTGAAGATTAAGCTTAGTTTAATGAGAATTACCCTCCTGAGGAAGATAGATTCACATTAAACTCAACATTATAGTGATAGATCAATATATAATACTGAAAGTATAATGGAGTTTGAGAAGACTGTATAAATTTTTAAGGAGAAAAGATATAGGATAGGTGATGTAAAGAATAAAGATGCTGAAGATCATATAAATCAGATACTAACCTACTTAGGGAGCTGTGTGTAATGATAGTGTTAGAGGTATTTCACAAGTGCTTGGATGAACCACTTAACATTGCTGGAGAAGCTCTGACAGTTTGGATTACATAGTTCTGCATTAATAATGGGAAGATATGCAGCGAGGTTGGATTTAAAGTTGAAAAGAAGAGTTACATGGATATATGTAACATTTCTAATGGAAGAGACAGGAGTTTGTTTCTGGTGTATCAAATAGAATTATCACTGTTGTCTGTGGTTTAAAATAATTTAACACTTGATCGCATGTTTGGTTGTTCAGGCCGTTGATTTAGATGATAAAATATTGTTTTTTAACATGTCTAAAGCTTACACTAACACTGTTAACTTATGCCTATTGTAATACGTTACTTATTCTAGGTGTATGTGTCATGTAATTGAATTTTTAATCTCACTTGTCAAGACATTTAGTGGAGTGTGGGTTTTGTAAAAGAGGGTTAACAAATATCCGTCTTTTCGAATAAGTTCAGCACAAGGTTCGACTTTCTTTAGGAGCTGCACCTAAACTAATATGCCTCATTTGCATTCTGGCTGATTCACCGACATCTTCTAGCGTTTATCCATATTACACATGTTCTTGTTCAAAAAGTTTGGGATTCGCTGGTCTCGGTAGCTTTGTGATGGGGCTAGAGATTTTGAAGGAGACCTGAGAAATGACACAAATCAAGCACCCAAGCAAGTTTCTTCGTTCACTTTCTCTAAAATTTTAACTTTAGCCATGCAATATAGTGAAGTAGGGATGAGGGAGTTATTCCTAGTAGGTTACAGTTAAAGTACTTGAAATAAACACTTAGTTATGTTCAAGTTCTTCGAGGTTGCAATTGCAATAGACTACATAGCATATTATTCGTTGTCACATGTGCAAGGAGAAATAAGGGAACTGAAATCCAGACAAGACAGTTGAGTTGAAACAAGCATTGAAACTAAGAGACGCAACACCGAAGGTTGAAATATCAGTGTCCTGAATTATAAATAAGTGCTGAAAACTCCATATTTTTAAGAAGGTCTTCAGGTGACCAAGATCAGCTTCACCCTTACATAAGTTGAAATAAAATCTTTGTTTGCTAAAACCACACAAGCTAGAGAGCGGTCATTTTTCACTACAAAGCACAATTGTTATTAGTGGCCACTGCTATTCTGTTATCCTTCAGAGGTGTTAGTAATGATCTAGTTTGACAATAATGGTTGTTAGGGAAATACTGGAATGAATTCAGCTCCCTCCCATTCTTCAGCCCAGTTCTCATGGGAAGCACATATTGGAGTGTTGACACTAAAATGCTGAAGCCTCATTTCTCCGAGGGAATACAGCTCCCTGTTGCGACATTATTGCACATTTCAATAAAATAACAGTGAAGAAAAGTGTTGAACGTGCAGTCAATTAATAAGTGTAGAAAACCCATCCAAAATGCAAACAGCTGACCTGACCTCGTCATACATCTTGTTCATGTTGCAATAAAGGAAACTGTAAAGATAAAATTAAGAGTATCAGTCATGTATTTACAGAACATAAAAAATATTCTTATGAAAAAAGTGAAACAAATTGTGTAGATTTCTTATTTATTGTTGTTATTACAATTAAGGGAGGAAGTGCCTAACTCATTGAACTGCTGATGGGTGCTCTGGGGTCCTGCATTAGCAATTTCTTGGATTGTCCTTGTATAATTGTTCCATTTTACATCCAAAGGCATTCTGTCAACAAGTTGGACAGTCACTGCAAATTAAATGCTAAATGGGAGTGAGGATTTGTTCTGTGTCTACTTCTAGAACCGTTCAGAGTTCTTAACAGAACTTCTAATGAGGGCAGTCTCAAACTAACTGAGCTGGTTCTAGGCTCAAGAATGAAAGTTGAATAGGCACTTTTTTTCCTGAAACTCAACCATCCTAACCTAAAATCTGTCTGAAAGAAATTAAAAAGTACAGGTGATTATGTTTTTTTTTGAAGAATAGTAGCCTTATAGAAAGACATCTCTGGTATTCAGTATTGTTTTAACTATCCAAATATCAAGATGCATTTTTTTCCTGACTGAACCTGAGGCTTATATTATATCTCAATATAACTCATCAAAATAAAATATTTCCCTTGACATTGACATAAGCAGCTGTCAGTTTAAAGTCCTCATTATGCAACTGTTATTTCTTGATAACATTCCTCAGAAGTGTCATACACCTCCAGCTATGCTGTTTATGAAGAAATCCTACACCTATATTAGTGCTGAGTATTCATTGGAAGCATTCTGTAGCTCTCAGGAAAGATAGTGATACACATTATTGTTAACACTGATTACACTTGGAAATGATCCATTTTATATGGTTACAACTCCAGTTTTTTTTGATGGGTGCAATGTTAAGAGACTCTGCGGGAAATTGGATGCAGAGAAGCTGCTAGCAGATAACCGGTTAGCGGCTAATTTGTCTCAGATAAATTATTCAGGCTCTGAGCTGCTTTACATTCACCCTTAAGAAGGCTCTTGCCTGTTATTGCATTCAACCTGCTAATAATTTCATTCAGCAAAGTGTCTTATGAAAGGGTTCCTTATTTCCGATTGCACTGCATTTAGTCTTTAGAATCTCCAAATTTTGGAAATAGCTTACCTTTTCCTCTTATTACTACATATTTCAAGACATTAAGAATATTTATTTAAAGAGCTACACAAGCTTCCAATGAGGTATCTGTAAATCTGATAATGCAGTGGCATGGTTAGCTGGTTTCAACTTGTCATATGTGGTCAGCATCAAAATCAGAGGGTTCAAGTGAAGCTCCTGGAGGAATGCATTTGGAGATTGCAGGCACTCAGAATTTGATGAGATTTTCTAGGCTCACATATGAAATAGAAAGAGAAGGTTATTTTGAAGACTGTTTGAATTTCACAAGTATTGGGTAAAGATGATGTGGGTGTCCTAGTAGTGAAATCACCTACTGACACTCTCTGGCAGTCACGTTGGATCACACACTTGAATGCTGCAACATGTTTAATTGAATTGAATAGGTGGAAACTCATTTTAGGCAACAATGGAGTATGGGTGAGAATGATTCAGTCAGTGAATTGGCATCATATTTTCGCACCTTGTCTGATTTTCGAGAGCAGCACCTTCAAGATAGACATATTAATGGTAGAGGGATGCAGCGTAGATTATATCAAAATATTACCCCCTCTAAAATAGTTAAATTATGAGGGCAAATTTCAGGTTTGTACGCCTTGAATATTATGATTTAGGGCATGACCCATTTGGGATGTTTGAAATAATGAAGTGGTTTTATCGAGCAGATAGAATGATATGCTCTAGTAAGAAATTCTAAAGGAAGGAAGTAAGTCTGCCAGGTATGATAATGGAAAGTATTTCTACACAGAAAGGGTATTGAGGCTTGGTTCAATTTCAAAGGTTCGGTTCGTACATTTTTAGGGATGTGTATTAAGGAGTATAGAACCAAAATGAGTAAATGGAATTAAAACACTAATCAACCACAATATAACTGGAAGTCGGAAGAGGCATAAGTGATTGAATGGCTTATCCCATTACAATGTCCCTAATGGAAAAGAAAGTTTGTTAAATTGTAATATAAGCATTTTCACTGTCCCTTTAGGGGTCTATTAATTGGTGCCAATATTGGGAATTTGGAATTCTGTGAATAAACTAAGATAATTTTTTGTTTCCTTTCATTTGAGAAATAGCCATCGCAGGCAATTGTTCTTTTTGCAAGTAGTTAGTTTATTTCACAGCTGGGAGCGAACGCATTGTGAACAATCATGTGATTGGCAAGTTTAAGTTTAGCTGCATGCTTATTCTGAAAATGTTTTAAGTTTATTATTTTTGGACACATCATGTAAAAGGCTTAGTGAACAACTCAGTTCTCAAATGTTTAAAGGGCCATAAAATTTTATACAATTTATTGTTAACAGTAACGTGGCAAAAATCCAGTGTTGAAATTCATTGACCAGGCTCCACATAAAATGGATGTCTTTTTAGTTTCCACATCAGTTTCAAGTGTTGCCACAAATAGAAACAAACTTCCAGTGTAGATGTGCTGTACACAATGACATTTGATCAATGCTCACACTACACTTAACAAAAAGAGTCGTAAATATATTAGATTCTAAAATAGAATCCTTCATGATGGTTTAACCCTTAGAATGCAAGCAAATTCTTGCTCTCCTTCTCCAACTCATTTTGTTAATTCATTGTGATGTTGACTCCAAAATGCTGATGCCATAGAACATAGAACATAGAACATTACAGCACAGTACAGGCCCTTTGGCCCTCGATGTTGCGCCAATCTGTGAAACCAATCTGAAGCCCATCTAACCTACTCTATTTCCTTATCATCCATATGTTTATCCAATGACCATTTAAATGCCCTTAAAGTTGGCGAGTCTACTACTGTTGCAGGCAGGGCATTCCAAGCCTTTACTACTCTCTGAGTAAAGAATCTACCTCTGAGATCTGTCCTATATCTATCACCCCTCAATTTAAAGCTATGTCCCCTCATGCTAGCCGTCACCATCTGAGGAAAAAGGCTCTCACTGTCTACCCTGTCTAATTGTCTGATCATCTTGTATGTCTCTATTAAGTCACCTCTTAACCTTCTTCTCTCTGAAGAAAACAGCCTCAAGTCCCTCAGCCTTTCCTCATAAGACTTTCCTTCCATACCAGGCAACATCCTGATAAATCTCCTCTGTACCCTTTCCAATGCTTCCACATCCTTTCTATAATGCGGCGACCAGAACCGTACGCAATACTCCAAGTGCGGCTGCACCAGTGTTTTGTCCAGCTGCAACATGACCTCATGGCTCTGAAACTCAATCCCCCTACCAATAAAACCTAACACACTGTACGCCTTCCTAATAACCCTATCAACCTGGGTGGCAACTTTCAGGGATCTATGCAGATGGACACCGAGATCTCTCTGCTCATCCACACTACCAAGAATCTTACCATTAGCCCAGTACTCTGTATTCCTGTTACTCCTTCCAAAGTGAATCACCTCACACTTTTCTGCATTAAACTCCATTTGCCATCTCTCAGCCCAGCTCTGCAGCTTATCTATGTCCCTCTGTAACCTGCAACATCCTTCCGCACTATCCACAACTCCACCGACTTTAGTGTCATCCGCAAATTTACTAACCCATCCTTCTACGCCCTCATCCAGGTCATTTATAAAAATGACAAACAGCAGTGGCCCCAAAACAGATCCTTGCGGTACACCACTAGTAACTGAATTCCAGGATGAACATTTCCCATCAACCACCACCCTCTGTCTTCTTACAGCTAGCCAATTTCTGATCCAAACCACTAAATCACACATAATCCCATGCCTCCATATTTTCTGCAATAGTCTACCGTGGGGAACCTTATCAAACGCTTTACTGAAATCCATATACACCACATCAGCTGCTTTACCCTCATCCACCGGTTTGGTTACTTTTTCAAAGAACTCAATAAGGTTTGTGAGGCATGACCTACCCTTCACAATACCGTGTTGATTATCCCTAATCAAATTATTCCTTTCTAGATGATTATAAATCCTATCTCTTATAATCCTTTCCAACACATTACCCACAACCGAAGTCAGGCTCACTGGTCTATAATTACCAGGGTTGTCTCTACTCCCCTTCTTGAACAAGGGGACAACATTATGGTGCCATCCATGAGTGATAGCAGCTGATGTGAAGCATGGATTTGGGGAAACCAAAAGTCCATGGTGAAAGCCTTTATATCCATCCAGTCACAAGCTTTGAATCATTGGGAACTGTGAGGATAACAGTGCAGAACTTCAAAAGAATACAAACAGGTTGGTGTGATAGACAGGTTTCCATGGATGTGTGTAGCTACTCCTACCAAGAGATCTGCTGTCATAGTACATCACGCTTCTCTGTCTTGTGCCATCCTCGAAAAACATTCTAACTTGTCTACAATGGTTCTGTGCCTTTCCTCATCCGACCATGTCCAGGTTGGCCTAGACATTGATGGTGGACAAGTGTCAGTTGAAATTTAATGTACATGTGTATTAAGTGTTTCATGTTGGAATGCAAAGGATGATATAAAACTGAGTGAGTGCAGGAACGAAAGGATCTGAGTCTATGTGTGTATAAGTCGTTTAAGAGGGCATGGCAAGTTAACAGAGCAGTTAATAAATCACAAAACATTCTCGGCCTTATTATTTAGGGCATAGAATATAAAAACAAGGAAGTTCCATTAAACTTGTTTGGGACACTGGTCTTGCCAACAAGTGGAGCATTGTATCCATTTCCTGGTTCTGTTACAATCACAGTAAAAACGGGCTACCAGTATTCAACGATCATCGTTTGGTTCTAATGCCTAGATCTTCATGGACTAAAATGGTTTTATAAAGGACAAATACTGACTAAAAGTGGCTCCGGTGATCATGTGACCCAGTTGAACCCAGCTCATGAAACCATCCATAAGTAAGCATCAGTCTGACCCCAAATTAGCATCATTCTAAAATCTTCATGTCTGTACCTTCATAGTTGTTTCACTTCCTTCTGGATGATACACATCATACAAGATGAAGTTTGTTTGTGAAGGAGTTAGCTTGGGAAAAAAGAAATCGATATGACTCAGAAATATACAAATGGGCCTTTTATCAACAACAGCTTCTGGGCAGCAGATATGTAAGCAAAAAATGGAATCCATCTCTCTGAATCTAAAATGTCATTGTCCAGTGAAACGACAAGGTGAAATAAAAAGTGTCTATTCGCTGAGAAATCAAGATACTTGGAATGAACAGTTTGTCTTATGAGGAACATTTTTTTAAAAGTCAGTTCATGAGATTTGGGTGTTGCTGGCCAATTTATTGCCCACCTGTTATTGTTCAGAGGGTAGTTAATAGTCAAACGCATTTCCGGGGTTTGCTGTCATATGTAGACCAGACCAAGTAAAGATGGCAGGTTTCCTTCCCTGAAGGCTATTAGTGAACCAGATTAGGTTTTTACAACAAACAACACATGGTCACCATTAGTCAAATTCTTTATTCCAGATTTATATTCAACTGAAAGGTCACCATCTACCGCACCTTCAGAGCATTGGTCATGGTTCTGGATGGATAGTTTAATGTCATTGCAACTATACCACTACTTCCCCTTTGGACTTACTGGGCTTGTTGCTACTGGAGTTTTGAGCAATGAGGGGATATTTGATTGAAATGTACAAGATTTTGAACACTCTTGACAGGGTGGACATGGAAAGGAAGTGATGAGTCCAAACTAGGTACGCTGTTTAAAAGTCACGCTTTTAGGAGAATTTTGTTTTCTCTCAGAGGGCCGTATGACTTTGCAACTCTGTCTCGGTTGGTGGTTGAGGTGAGACTGTTGGATATTTTTAGGATGGAGGTAGGGAAATTCTTTTTAAGCAAAGCAATCAATGGTAATCATGAGCAGATGGCACTTTGGATAATGCAAATGGATCAGCCATGATCTTTTAGAATGGAAGAGGAAGCTAGAGAGGCCAGTCCCTGCTCCTAGTTATATGTCTGTGGGCTTTACTTCCAGCTTCAACACTCCTGAGGGATCAATTGAACAGTTGTGGCTTGGATCAATGTTGAACCACAACAACTCTTAAAAGCATTAACTTTCCTGTCTTTACTGGACACTCCTCCCCCACTTCGTGTGCGGGGGTGTGTGTGTGTGTGTGTGTATTGGGGGCAGCAGGTGACTCCACCCGCTTTCATTCAAGAAGACCTTCATTATTGATCTGGTTAAGTTTAATTGAAGTGTGATAGCTAAGTGATTAAAAAAAATGAAAACATTTGTTGCATCTGACAAAGAGAGGGCGTTAAAAAAAGGGAAGTGACCACTTCATTTCACATGACAATAGCAACACTACAGTTCAGCAAGGATATAAGATAAAGTTAACAATATTCGCAGGAAAGGTCCCAGAAAGAAGAATGTCAGTTACACAAATAGATTGGAGAATATGGGACTATTTTTTCTTGAAGAGAGAGTTGAGGATATTTGATGGAGATATTGAAAATCATGAGACGTCTGGATGGGGGAGATAGGAAAATTTCCAATTGGTGTAAGGATTGGGAGGGGCACAAATTTGAAGTAACTATCACATGTAACAAGAGTGACTTGGGAGAAAAAATAACCATTTCATGTAAGTGAGTGGAGCGGATCTAGAGTGGATTGTCTGACAGTATAGGGGAAAGTTTAATCGAGGCATCGAACTGCAAGGGAAGTTGGATTACTATCTGAAGAGGAAGAATGCGTAGCTTGTTTTGAGTAAGGAGAAAGGGGGGCATGTAAAATAAGATGGTGTCCAACTGGGTTTGTGCATGATTTATGGCCATGTTATTTTATTGCTACTTGTTCTTCAGATGTTATTGATGGAGCCAAGGGCTCAGTTATTGCCATCCCTAGTAGTCGTGAGCCCAGTACATATTAACCATAATGGAATGGGGTTAGAGTCATCAGAAAGGGAAGCAGAATTATTCCCCTGAAGTGAATTGATCAACTAGTTGAGATTTTACAACTATCCAACAGCTTCGTAGTCACAATCACCAAATGTAATGAATTGAATATCTCCAACTCTAGCACAAACTCAAACCCTCCGGGTAGCCAATCCAGTACATTAACCCTAAGGCAACTGCATCATTTGTGTGAGGTAATCTGGTGACTGACAGCAATTAGAACGTTTTTCGAAAGGGAGGGTTGAAAATTGAGTGTTGTTTTTCTCCACAAATGGCAGCTTTCAAATTATAATTTCACAACATACAATAACTGCTAACGTTTAGGGTAATACTGATCCCACTTTGGGTATTGATAGACTGCTTATGCACTTTTGCATAACTCTCACTTATATTAATTTGAAATGAATCATACATCACTAAAGGTAGCAGTTTCAATCTTGCCTGCTAAATGGGTAGATTCACTTGGGCTGCTATCACACACAACCCATTGTCAGCCACCAAGAGTCCCATAAGCAGCCTTTTATTCTCCCAGGCTGACTTTTACTCAATACTTTGTCTGTCTAATTATTTTTCAGTCTCTTTGGGCTCTATCTCCACCTACCATTAACTCCTCCCCCTCCCCAAAGCTATCTTCTGCAAAAGTACCCACCTTTTCCTAGCTATCATCAGTTCTGATGGAAACCAGTTTCTCGACTGGAGTGTTTTTACCAAGCAAGACATCCTCAGCCCCCCTGTTCTCTCTTTAAGGGGCAAAAGGACGAGAAGATGCCCTTTAGTTGTTATGTCCTTAAAATACATGCAGATGAGAACTATTAGCTGGGTTTTGTAATTTGTGTTGATAGATATGTTGCCATCCGGTTGGCTATACTGCTCAGGTTTTGGATATGGGGTGCAGCAGCACTCCTTGTGATTTTTCTTTGACTTGCCTGGACCTAATAGACAAAGTGGCTAAAGAAAATATCTGCAGGTCTGCAGAGAATGGTTAGATGACAGAAATAGATGACTTGCTCCAGCAGAGTGTCTGTACGGACATGATGGGCTGAATAACCTCCTAAGTTTCTGGTACAGTAATACTGTAATATGCTGGTTGTACACCTCAATTCCTAATACATTTCTTGTTCATTTATTTGCAAAACCACGACAAAACGTAACTTTAGCCTGCAATGGTAGTCCATCTGGACCAAACTAAAAGACAATGCAGCGAGCCTGTTGTGAGCATGAACTTTTCTCTGGGCGCATAGCTTCCAGAAATGGAAGGCATGCAGCAGCGTGACAACTGACATGTGCATGGTGAGGTAATGTGGGCGGGCAGTGAGATGGCTGTGAGAGAAGTGACTCTCATGGCACCACTCATGGTGAAGGAAAGTTGGTAGTTGGTCAGAATTACACGTAGTGAAGACAGGCAAATGGCTGGTGTGATCGACTGTCAGAGGCACTCAGTACTGGTGTGGAATGATGCTTTCTCTTGACATCAGGGGATGTGAATCGAACAGCTGAAGCCTGGCACCTGGAAGGTTGGGGACCTCAGGAGCAGGCCATGTTGGATCATTCACTCCACACTTCTGGCTGCCTGGCACTTCCATCAACGTCATAGAGGAAACAATTTATTTGTACATTATGACGTTGTTGTTTGTGGACGTTTGATGCTTGATTTGATTTATTGTCATATGTATTTACTTCAAATACAGTGAAAAGTGTTGTTTAGTGCTACCACTCTCTGGCACCAACTTAAAGCGCAGAAAATAAACTAAAACACTGAACAATAATCATAGAATCCCTACAGTTAGAAACAGGCCCTTTGGCCCAACAAGTTCATCCTGACCCTCAGAGCATCCCACCCAGACCCACCCACCTATAACCTACATTCTACACATCCCTGAACACTATGGGCAATTTAGCATGGCCAACCCACCAGCCTGCACATCTTTGGACTGTGGGAGGAAACCGGAGCACCTGGAGGAAACCCACACAGACATGGGGAGAATGTGCAAGCTCCACACAGACAGTCGTCCGAGGGTTAAAGTTCACCTTATAGTCTTACCTCAATGAAGGTATGTGGTCTTTGGACCAGATGCTTTCTCCTTCATCATTTAGTCGGTCTCACCGCTCCCCAGGCCCGTGCCACTATCTTTGTCTGCCATTCCACACAGGGCCCACTCTCGCCAATGCCGCTTCCCAATAATCGCTGGTTCGGCAGCTGAGGTGGGTCATCTATTTGGGATTTCTTATGATGTAATGGGAAATTGATACATTAATGATGATGATGTAGGTGATGCTGCTATTTTGGCATTGGCAGATTAGAGAAGGAGAAACCTACAGCGAAGACTTGAAAAACACTGGGATTTTTAATCCGTGTGATGTAAATCGTAATGCAAGCAAAGAGTTTACAAAGTATTCCTGACAATAACAAGAGAATTACTCTATGTTAAGGATTCGCCAGAGGTATGAGGGACTCAGAGCAACAGCAGTTTAGCAACAGACTGAAGTCTCTAAGGGTTGACTACGGAGACCAGCACCCTGAAGAACCGCGAGAGTATGGAATCCATAAAGGGTCAACCTGGTAGGCAAGATTCTTGGTGAAATACAATCCATAGACATTTCTGCAGCAGCACATAGAATGGTTAGCACAGAGTTCTCTCAAAATACTTCTGACTCAAGTGCTTGCAAATGTTTCAAACTTGTCTTTCCCCCTCCCCAGTTCTGATGAAGGATGTAAATCCGAAACGTTGACTTTCCTGCTCCTCCGATGCTGCCTGACCTGTTGTGTTCCTCCAGCTCCACACTGTATCGACTCTGAATTCCAGCATCTGCAGTTCTTGCTATCTCCAGGTTTAGACTAGATGCTGCAGATGACAAGTTTCTTTTTGTTTGTTTTGTAGTCTATTTTCTTGGTGAAATCTCTCACTATCTTATGTAGGATTTTATAGATTTTCATATATTTCTTTTGTATTTGAGCATCTGTACTGCTGATCATATAAAATCTTTCAAGAGCTGCAAAATAAATACACTTACTACAAGACCCAAAATATCAAGATGATACTGGAGCGTGGTGACGTTTTGCGAGCTGTCTACAGCAGCTCTTATTCTTACATATTCTTATAATCATTCTGCTCTTCTCAACTCAATTCTAAGTTTATCAGAGTTATTAACAATGTTCTTTAAAACCTATTTTCAGCTTTAAAGATTCTACAACTGAGGAGGCTCAACTACTGAGGCTGGAATTGCCAGCTCAGGGGACCGGAGTGCCTACCGGCCTCCTGCGAACCTGACCTCCTCATGGAATCCCAGAACCGAGGGCCTGAAGAGCCTGCGAGCAAGACCTGACCCCACGGTGACCCGACGTCAGGGTGGCCCTAACCAGACCGACTGTAAAATCTCTCGGAGCACTCGTGAGCGAGACTAGTGCCCCATTAGGCAGCACCCACTTACCTTGCCAATGCTGGAACCCCAAGTCCAGAAGCCTTTTGGCCTCTCGCAGGCCTGATCTCCCCGAGCTTGTGGAAACCAGGAACCAAGGTCCAACCAGAGTGGGAACAAGACCCGACCCCATGGTGACCCGACATCGAGGAGGCCCGATTAAACTGACCACAAGGCCCCCCCAGAGTGTTCAAGACTGTGACTGGTGAATGGAACCCCATCGGGAGCATATGCCTTTCTGAGCAGCAGAATTCCCTAACAGACCCCTGGGATAGGCGAAGAGCTGTCACCTACCTAATTAATGTGGGAAACACACTGGACTACAGGTACGACTGAAACTTTGGGGTTTCAAGTCACCCTTTCCCAGCTTTCTCTTGGCTAATGCCCAAACCATTGAGAACAAAATGGAAGATCTTAAAGCCTGAGTCACCTTCTAGAGGGAATTGAAATACTGCTGAGTGCTCTATTTCACAGAGACAGGCTCAGTCCTGGTACGCCTCACCGTGCCCTACAACCTAAGCATTTATCAGTTAACTGAAAGGACCACTCAGTGTCCTCGGGCAGGTTAAGGGACAGTGGGGTCTGCCTCCTAATCAACACGTCCTGGTGCTCAGATGTGGTTACTCTGGTGGGTTACTGCTCCCCAGACCTAGAATATCTTACAATGAAGTGCCGTCCCTACTACCTGCTGCGTAAGTTCACCTCCACTAACCTGACTGCAGTCTACATATCACCCCATGCGGAAGTGAGGAGGGCACTTGATGAATTATACAACGTTACAAGCAGGCTCAAAATGGAATACCCCGGGGCCTTGTTTATCGTAGCTGGTGACTTCAACCAGGCCAACTTGAAGAATGTGCTGCCTAAATACCATCAACACATCTCCTGTCCCATCAAATGTTCCAACACCCTTGACCATTGCAGCATGACCATCAAAAATGCCTACTGCTCAATCCCCCATCAGCATTTTGGAAAATCAGATCACAACAGTAGACCATAAGACCATAAGTCCATTAGGCATAGGAGCAGAAATTAGGCCATTCAGCCCATTGACTCTGCTCCATCATTCAATCATGGCAACCCCATTGCCCCCTTTCTCCCCGTAACTCTTGATCCCCATGATAATCAAGAACTTATCTATCTGTTTTCGTCCTCCTGGCTTACAAGTAGAAATTGACACTTGAGGACCCAGTACAGAAAATAGTGTAGTGTTGGTCTGAGGCGAAGGAAGGGCTTCTACAGGGTTGCTTAGAGTTCGTAGGCTGGTTCATATTTAAGAACTCAGCAACCAATGTAAACGAGTATGACGTTGCTGTCAGACACTTCATTTTTGAGTGAGTAGAAGACTGCATGGCAGAGAAGTTAACCCAAATGTTCCCCAAATGGAAACCACGGATGATCCAAACTAAGTATGAGACCCATACCAACCACATCATTTGTGGCAAGGCTTACATGAGATAGCGGGCTACACAGTGAAGTCGAATAGAATTGAGGGCAGCTGTAAGTCCCTAACAAAACAGCTCAACACATTCTGTGTTCACTTTGAACAGAAGGGCAGTGAAATGATGTCACCTAACCCATCCACCTCGGATGTATCTGTACCCTCGGTCACTGCTGCAGATGTTAGTTCAGCCTTCTTGAGAATGAACCCACTGAAAGCACCTGGCCCAGGTGGAGCCCCAGGCCATGCACTCAGATCCTGTGCGGAACAGCTGGCGGGACTATTCACAGACTTCTTTATCCTCTCCTTACTCTGATCTGAAGTCCCTACCTGTTTCAAGAAGATGATGATCATCCCAGTGCCAAAAAAAAATCATGTGGCGTGCCTCATTGACTACTGCCTAGTGGCTTTGACCTCGAAAATTATGAAATGCTTCAAGAGGCTATTCATGGCTCACGCTGTCTCCAGCCTAGCAAATTTGCATTTTGCCTACCGGCGCAACAGGTCTACAGTAGACACCATTTCCCTCGACTTACATTCAACCTTGGAAAATCTGGATAACAAGGACACTTATGTCAAGCTCCTACTTATTGACTACAATTCCGCCTTCAGCGCCATAATTCGAAACAAACTCATCTCTAAACTCCAAGACCCAGGTCTGGGCTCCCTCCCTTGTAACTGGATCCTCATCTCCCTGACCCATAGACCACAATCAGTAAGAATAGGTGACAACGCCTCCTCCACTATAACCCTTAACACTGGTGCCCTGCACAGCAGTGTACCCAGCCCCCTACAATATTCCTTAAGCACTCGCAACTGTTCCACCTTAACTCCATTTACAGGTTTGCTGGCAGCACCACCATTGTAGGTCGAATCTCAAACAACGACGGGACAGAATACAGGAAAGAGATCGAGTGCTTAGTGCCAGGGTGTAAAGACAACAATCTCTCCATCATTATTAGCAAAATGAAGGAGCTGAGCATTAACTTTAGGAACGGAGTAGAAGGTATGCCCCTGACTGCATCTTCGGTGCTGAGATGGTGATGGTCAAAAACGTTAAGTTCCTACAAGTAATGGTCACCAACGTTCTGAACTGGTCCCCATGTGGATGTGATGGCCAAGACAGTACAACAATGTCTCTGCTTCCAGAGGAGGCTAAGGAAATCTGCACTTCCACAAATCCTCTTACCAATTTTTAGAGATACACCTTAGAATGGATCCTATCTGTGTGCTTCACAACATGCTATGGGAACTGCTCTTCCCAATACAGCAATAAACTACAGAGAGTAACAAACACAGCCCAGTCCATCACGCTAACCAGCCTTCCATCCATTGACACTGTCCATACTTCTGGCTGCCTTGGGAAAACAATCAACATAATCAAAGACCCCTCCCACCTCGGTTATACGCTCTTCCTCCCTCTTCTGTTGGATAGGAAATATAAAAGTTTGAATATACGTACTAATAGATACAGGAACATCTTCTTCCCCACAATTATCGGACATTTTGAATGGACCTCTCAAATATTAATGCTGATCTCTCTCTCTGCATATTTTCTGTGGCTGTAACACTGTATTCTGCATTCTAATCTGCCACCATGATGCACTTGTATAGTATGATCTGCCTGTATAGCATACAAAACAACACTTTTCACTGGATCTCCTTGCATGTGACACAAAACAATCAATCAAAATTAAAATATCAGCTTTGCTCAAAATCAGCCAAAATGTTGACTGAAAAATTTTCTGCTTTTGTTTACTCTTTGCTAAGCTAACTCGTAACGTCTCATGGGAAAAGTTCAGCATCATTCAATGTCTGCATCAGCAAGCCTATCCTTGCAATGTGCAGTGAACTACGTAATGTTTAAATGTGAATGTGTTGGGTCATATGAAGGGTTCTGACTCCTGGCAAACCTTGCAAAGTAATTGAAATGCTTTTTGCTGAAGCCTGTAAAAGTTTTTCAGTGCTGAAGAGGTTTCATGTACAATTTGTTAGGGACCCAGATTTCCCTGTATGAAATTAAATTTTTAATACAATGCTTTTCTCTAAACAAATAAGAAAAGGGCGACAAACAGCAACACTTACATTTGTACTGGCCCAATTCTTCTCATACGTTTGGAGTCTTAATTTCTGAACAGCTGCCCACTTACATTTTCAGATCTTTTCTGACTGGGCTTCTGATACAGGGTCCATCACAAATGAAACTGTGCAGCAAACCACACAGGCAGTATGGGAATGGACCATCATTGTGGTCGGTAAAAACAGCTTGAAGGCCCCAAAACCTCTGACAGTTTCTGAGTAAGAGATACATGTGTCAGGTGGACAAAGGTATAGAATGCCAACTGAATGGGGTGGGACGGTGCAGGTGGGTGAGGGGTAGGTTGCAAATTGGTGGATTATGAGTTGGAATGCAGTTGCATAGGTAAGGGGGTAGATGTACGGTGAGAGGTGTAGAGTGAGAATTGGGTTGGTAAGGGTATAGATTAGCAGGTGGGTGAAGGATCAGTCTACCAGATGCGTAAGATGGCAGGTAAGTGAGTTATATTGTAAGCATGTCAGATGTCTGGGGGTGGGGAGAGGGGTGCTGTCTGGGGGACAGTGATAGGGTGTCTGGAGGATACAGGTTGGTTGGGTTAGTATCCAGACTGGGGTTCACAAACAGTGTGGTATCCAGGAAGAGTTGAAGATTGCGTACCTGGGTAGACTGCAGGATTTGTGTCAGGTATTTAGGAGAAGTGTCAGGGTGAGTGACTGAGCAGCCAGTGCTGGACACAGTTTTATAGTTCACCAGTTCTAATTCCCCAACTCTCCCGGTGAAGTGTTCAAGTAAGAAAGTCAATATACTTCAACGCCTCCAACTCTGAGTTAGAGTTGTGTCC
Source organism: Ginglymostoma cirratum (assembly GCA_024137785.1). Lineage (NCBI taxonomy): Eukaryota > Metazoa > Chordata > Chondrichthyes > Orectolobiformes > Ginglymostomatidae > Ginglymostoma > Ginglymostoma cirratum. Next base: position 17,719,844 of record JAHRHZ010000029.1, read on the forward strand.
TTTTTTTTGGAAAGTTCAATCAAAAGTTTAAACTACCCATTTTCAGGATCCGAGGATCCTGGTGCATTACCTTCAGAGTACCTTGGATCTCTGACCATCTTGAGACTAGAAGACTTTAGCCATTGTCTCTAGCACAGTGGAACAATTTAAGGTAATTCACTTAAACAAAATATAACTCCAAACACCAACACAAAAGTATTGTTTGGACAAGTGACCAAAAACAGATCAAGGTTTTATGGAGCATCATTAAAGGAGAAAAGAGATAACAAGATTGTCAGATGTTTAAGGAATGCTGGTCTATAGCATTTGAAAAAAACACAAAAGAAAATAGGGGTTGAGTCTTACAAAAATAACGAACTGTTTTTCCATTTATTCACATGATTCATTTAAGAAGAGATTGTTTTGCTTCCTTCTGATCTTTTATTATCCTGTTGTTGCCAATTCTGTCTCATAGTCAACAATTTTGAGTGGGGCTGCAGGGGGTGTGCGGAATGATATTAATATATTGAAACACCACCCACTACTCATTTGCATGACCTACACAAGGCATTTTCTCACACCCAGTGAAAATTAAGAACAATTTCAGTGTGTTGCATTGCACTGATGGACATAAATAATGCTGCTGTCACACCTGCCTCGGGTGATTTGCCAAAGCACAAATTTGTCAGTGCTGTAGAGAAACAATGAACAGCTTTTAGATTTCCAATGTGAAGCTTCATCCAAGGCATGATTGAGATTATCTTATTGACCAGATGGGTTCACTGCTGATGGTCTATTGCATTATCAGACATGCCATGCTTTGGATGCAATATGTAAGCAATCTGTTCTTTCAGCTGGACGAAAATATTACAGTTTTGTTAGTTCACAGGATAACAGATGTGCTGGCCATTATTTATCCCTCATCAATAAAATCAGATTATTGCATGGATAAGGAAGAAAAGGATGAATCAGGAGGTGATTTTCGTTCCAGCAATTGGGAATGAACACTGTTTGACATCTGACAGAACATTTCTGAAGAAGGATCCGGACCCGAAATGTCATTTTTCCTGCTTCTCTGATGCTGCCTGGCCTGCTGTGTTCATCCAGCTCCACACCTTGTCATCTCAGACTCCAGCATCGGCAGTTCCTACTATCTCTCTTGACATCTGACAGGATATTCACGTCTGATGGGAGTGGTATGGCTCCACCTGGTTTATCTAACTGGTTCTCTTCATTCAGCGTTGTGAGTAGGGCTAATGACCTGTCTAATTCAAAGACCCATTGTGACAGAAACAACCAATAACAGGGTGTTCCCATGTGGCAATAGATCTGCAAGAAAAAGAAATGTAGAAATAAGAAAGAGACAATGAAGATGAGGTTGGTACAGGAGCAGAAAGAAGCTATAAAGGAGATGAACGTAAAGAAGAAGATAGGTTTGATGCCAGAGGTGAACTGACACATCTTTACCCGTCCTTACTCATGCTACCATGTGTAAAAAGTCAAGCACCCCAAGCTGTAAAGTTTTGCTAAAAATCTGCTTCCAGCAACAGACTTGAACTTGCAGCTTGAACTGGTGAAGCAGATAAGTCCCAGCACAGGAATGGATTTACGAGCAGCACGCAAGTTCGAGAAAGCACTGATATTTTATCCTTTAGTGTCATTCTGTTGAAACTTCATGAGGTAAGCAAAATTCTAATTTGGTCCCTAGAAATGAAGCAACAGCAGCATGAGAAATCTCTGTAATTGCATTCACTCCATTGGATGCAAGTACCCTGCTGGATGGCCAGACAGAATCCAAGACCTCAACTAAGGTTTCCACTTGAGAAGTCTGTCTAGGGCAGCTCTTGTACCCTGTATCTTCTGCAATAGAAATACTATCACTGAGCCAAAGCTGGGTTGCAAATTTTAATGTGACTATAATTCCACTTTGAACAATAAGTAGAAAATGTTCCGGCTACAGTTTGTTTAGAGTGTGAAGCTTTGTAAATGACGGCATCTTGCATCAGTTGACCAACCCCTTGTTCTTGGTGAGATCCTTGCTGCCAAGACCTATTGCAGTCTTTATCTCAGATAACAAGGCGTGGGGCTGGATGAACACAGCAGGCCAAGCAGCATCATAGGAGCAGGAAAACTTGACGTTTCGGGCCTAGACCCTTCATCAGAAATGGGGGAGGGGAAGAGGGTTCTGAAATAAATAGGGAGAGAGGGGGAGGCGGATAGAGGGTGGATAGAGGAGAGGATAGGTGGAGAGGAGGCAGACAAGTTGAAGAGGCGGGGATGGAGTCTGCATATGTCTAAGTAAGGAACTCCAGGTTTTGTAATAGGCAACACCGGAGTACTAAACTGACTCATTCTTCTCTAACTACACTTCTTGCTGGAGCAATGCTAGTGCAACATCAGAAGTGGAAGTGATTTCAGGTTTCCTACACAGAAACAAATAAGTCATCCCATACCACAGTCTCCATTCCATTGGGGTGTTCTTGAAGTTTAGTCACTCTTGTAATGTAGAAAACATAGCAGGATATCACAATCATCCAGGTGATACTGACCTGTTGCCAATGCTTTGGACACTTTGACTTTTGGTGCCACGACTGGGGTGGTTTATGTAGTTCCCTGTAATCCATGGTGAGCTGACAAGAGCCGTCCAGAATCTTAACCAGCCATATTGGTAAATTATTGATGGATACCACTGGATGCAAGACTCCTTGTCTTAACAAACTGCTAATGACTTTGACCAACTCCCCGCTCTGCTTGCTTATGTTGGTGTATTGTCTTTGTGCCTTTGTGTCCAATCTGTCAATCATTACCTTGTCCTCTTTACGGCTGCAGTTGTGTCTGTGACTGGCAAACACACTCTTGTGCTGTGTGAAAACTGCCTGCGTTGCTGCATCATCTGTCATCTTCATGGATTTAATCCATAACTTCCCCACAGTACAAACTCTTTTAAAATAGGTGCCTGTAGCAACTTTGGCTGGGGTTTTATCGATAGTGGGTATCTCCAAATGCAGCAGTTTGCTGGATCCAGTGACAAATTACACGTCGACATAAGGTACGAGCCCAGGATGTGTTCTGGTTGGAGATCCATTTGTACTGCTGACTGCTGACTGCTGACATTTCCCAATTTAATTTCTAAAGGGTCTGTCTCTGCTCCCTCGTGTAGATGCCCTGTTAAATTGCTAAGGATGAGCTTCCTATAGGGCAGCCTCCGACCTCACCATCAACCAGGGGTATTGCACTTGGCACTGCACACCCATTGTGGAGATGCCTGGCACTGTCACGCTTAGGGATGTGCAATTGATGATACCCAGGGCTTGAGTGTGTCATCTCCCCCTCTACTTTTATCGCAACCCATTTTGCTAGTCTCTCTCGTGGCAAGGGCTTGGGTGTCCTTGTTCCCGCAGTGGTGTTTGCTGACACAGTGCTATACAATCTCTACTGAAGTGGTCTGTGCTCCTGCAAAATGTAGCATTTCACTTCTGGCAGTGACTGCTGCCTCAGTCACCTTACTACTAATCCCTATCTCTCACTGTAGGATTGGCATATGGGGGTGGAGGAATCCGATAATAACTCCCCTTGTTTCAGTCGCCCGCTTTGTTCCACCACACAGGACTGGGGTTTGGGCCTTTTACTGGGTGCATTTTCTTCTTGCCTGATTCCTGACTCTCTTTTCCCAAGCCTCAGCCCTCTTTCTCATTGTCCATTGGTCTGTGTGGATGTTGCCTGTGGGATCAAAATTTTTCGCAGGTTTTCCTTACTGCCACAGTGGCTTGTGAGACAAGCAGAGGTGTGCAGAGCTGGGCTGAGAGGTGGCAAATGGAGTCTCATGCAGAAAATGTGAGTCTAATGTGAGGTGATTCACTTTGGAAGGAGTAACAGGAATACCGAGCACTGGGCTAATGGTAAGATTCTTGGTGGTGTGGACGAGCAGAGAGATCTCAGTGTCCATGTGCATAGGTCCCTGAAAGTTGCCACCCAAGTTGATAGGGTTGTTAAGAAGGCGTACGGTGTGTTAGGTTTTATTGGTAGAGGGATTGAGTTTCGGAGCCGTGAGGTCATGTTGCAAGCTGGACAAAACTCTGGTGCGGCCGCACTTGGAGTATTGCGTACAGTTCTGGTCACCGCATTATAGGAAGGATGTGGGAGCATTGAAAAGGGTGCAGAGGAGATTTACCAGGATGTTGCCTGGTATGGAGGGAAGGTCTTATGAGGAAAGGCGGAGGGACTTGAGGCTGTTTTCGTTAGAGAGAAGAAGGTTAAGAGGTGACTTAATAGAGACATACAAGATGATCAGAGGATTAGATAGGGTGGACAGTGAAAGCCTTTTTCCTCGGATGGTGACGGCTAACATGAGGGGACATAGCTTTAAATTGAGGGGTGATAGATATAGGACAGATGTCAGAGGTAGATTCTTTACTCAGAGAGTAGTAAGGGCATGGAATGTCTTGCTTGCAGCAGTTGTAGACTCGCCAACTTTAAGGGCATTTAAATGGTCATTGGATAAACATATGGATGATAAGGGAATAGTGTAGTTTAGATGGACTTTAGATTGGTTTCACAAGTCGGCGCAACATTGAGGGCCGAAGGGCCTGTACTGCGCTGTAATGTTCTTTGTTCTATGTTCTATGTTCTAAGGATTTGGGTCCAATTTGCCCTGCTTTGTGGTGTGACTGCAGCCTGATCAAGGTCACTGAAGACTTTAATGAACTGTATACACAGGCAGCTGGCAGACACAGTCGGGCTTCACTGTTGATACTTAATTAATCCCTCCATGGGGTCTCTTCTTTTGTATCCTGTAGCAACTAGGATTGCTGTCTTCATAGCTTGCAGTTCCCCTCCTCCAACATTCTGACGATTGGATAAGGCAGATCAGATCATGGGGCTCAGTCACATTAAACATTAGTTTTAGCACCCCTAATCAATTTCATCTCCTGGTATGATCTATCCCATTGGGTCTGAGACTATCGCAGGTGTACCATGTTTCCCCAGGTCCTTTGCTATTTTGGCTTTTACTTTCTTCAGTTCCCGTTTCACTTTATCCGGCTCCTTACTTCCCTTCACCTTCTCCCATTCTCTAGCTTCCATACAGCTGGTTATTGCTCTAGATTTGCTGAGTTTTAAAGCACACTTCCCTTCAGCTTTCCGTGCCACCTCCCAGCATTTTTGACCCGTGCCTGATATTTGCTCGCTGCAATGGTCGACCCATGTGGGACACTTCTTATTGAGGTAGAGATAACACAGTGTGGAGCTGGAGGAACACAGCAGGCCAGGCAGCATCAGAGGAGCAGGAAAGCTGTCGTTTTGAGTTGGGACCTTTCTTCAGAAATGGGGGAGGTGTTAGGGAGCTCAGAAATAAATAGAGAGAGGAGGGGTGGGGCTGGGGAAGGTAGGTGGGATGGTGATAGGTGAGTGCAGGTTGGTAGTGGTGGGGTATCTCTTATTGAGGTACTTCCTCAATACTTCCTCCCACTCTGGGTACTGGGCCATTTCTCCTATTGTTTCCTTTTAACTTCCTGATCTTTCTTTCATGGGTGTCTGACTCTATGTTAGCTGCTTCTCTGCAAATCTGGACTTTACCCATTTTCACTACTTCTTACCTCATGGGTCTCTGACCGTACTCTTGATTCATTATATCCTTGTGGGTCCCCAGTACCAATATCTGGTTTCTTGCCACCTCTTGATTCCTTGCCTCTGTTCCCTGTGGCTCTCTGACCCTGTACTCGCCTATGCTAGATTTCCTTTACCGGGAGATATAAAATATATATGCTCAGGCAGTCAAGAAGTCAAGATAGCAGACTATCTGATCAACACTCCTCCAATACACAAACCTCGGGCTGATTATAACTGATTTGTCTTGAGCCTTTGTAACCTCTATGATCTTGCTTTCCACTGTTCTCTGCAGCTGAGACCTACTGGCTTCTCTTTAAATTAGTTTGGACAATTTTTTTGTCAGGCCCGATTTCTACTGCAGTGGGTCAATTAAGACTGCCCAATTTTGGGGCTGTGGTCACTTGGCCACAGACTGGATCATCTACTTTAATTAAGTTAGTTGATGGATGCACATTGGCAATGACTCTGGTAAGAACTTTCCCATATCCTTTTAAAACAGTATGACATGATTGTTTGTGTCTGCATCAGAGGATAGACGGTCTTGCTTTAACATCTTGTGTACCTTCAGCAATAGCATACTATGTCAGTACTGGGCTGGAGTGTCAGCCTATACTTTGCTCTTAAATCTGCAAGCTTCTGACTTAGAGATTAGAATGCCATGGCTGAACCACAAATGACATCTACTCTTACCCATAAAAACAATGGAGTTGTTAGTATGTGATGTCCAGATATCTCACTTTTGTAGCAAAGAAGGTTTTTCTGAATTATGAGTCACAGTGCATCAGTGAGCAGAAAAGTCACAGTTTCAGTCTGTATTTAGTTTAGTGATATGTAATCTTGTAGTGCATTTTTATCCCCATTTCCGAGCCCTTCCACAGCCACATAAGTAGAAAATTACAACATTGTTCTTATACAACTTTCTGCTTCCTCATCAGTCCTACAGTCTATAGGAGCACTTTTTTACGCAGTTTTATCGTGTAAAGAGCTTATTATCTTTTGCTGCTCATTACTGAGAGCAGATATTACAGTAAGCTGTGAAAAATGATGTAGTAAATTTCAATATCGGTGTCCAATCTCACTTATATACAGACCAAGCTTCTTATTTATGCTGTCTTAAAATGTTTTGTTAATTTGATTTCACACTCTTCACAGTGAGCTGTCAGAGCTGAGTTTGGAACATTTGTCATTCTTATAAGCACATCTGGGCTTCTGTTTATGTAACACCGTGGAAGATAAAGGATTAGATGATCTTGCATCTATCCTGGCCATTTCTTTCATTTCTTTCAACCCCTAAAGCATGGCCATCCTTCACTCTTTCACAATGTGTAAATGCTGTTCTAGAGGTAAATGGCAAGCTGTTCATTTACTTGCTGACCCAATAAAATCTCCAAAAATTCCGCACAATATCAAGTGGAACCAGTGGTCCCTGAAGTAAGATGGAGGGACAGAATCCACTCATGGCTTCGTCTGCCTCCTGAGACTTCAAAAATCTAACCTTTAGAGACAACATTCTCAGCTGAGACTGAAAATTAAAAATACACTTCAAAATGGTAAATAGGGTCATCTGTAATTGACTAGTAACTGATTTTATGATTGTTTAAGTCTTTAAATTTCCTCTAACAAGTTTCATCATAATATGGTGAAAGCAAAAAAAAAACTTGCGCAAATCTAAGGTGAATCTAAATTGATTCTAGGAAAAGAAGTTAGTGTAGTTTTGGCAACTTTCATCAGACTCCTTGGACGTTGACATGTGATTCAAGTTTCCACGGAAATGAGGGTTAGCTAAAGCAAAAGCAAACAGACATTTATTTTGAGTTGTGGGTTATCAGGGAAAAAAATCTTATGGTGAATGATTAATTAAAACCCTCCCAAAAAAATCAATATTCAGTGGAAAAGCTGACTGAGGCAAAAGCTAAAATCTATGGAAAAAGCACTGTCACTAGTGCTGATGTAACTGTTTACCAACATTTAATCAAGGGGTAAGTAAATAAATCTCTGACAATATTCACTGTGAGGACTGAAGCGACTGAAATGGATGAGTGTTCACTGAAATGCACTTTGCTTTGCTTGTGATGATCATATCCAGAGAACCCAGTCAACGAAAGCAGTTGGCAAAGGTAATTGGGAAATTCAACCCAGGAAAGATGAGGAGGCTTTGGGGAGGGTACAGAAGAGGTTTATTAGGACGCTGTCTGGCTTAGAGGATATGAACAGTCAGGAAAGGCCAGAAAAACATGGATTGTTTTCTCTGGAGCAGTAAAAGTTGAGGGGAGACTTGATAGAAGTCTATAAAATTATGAGATGCTTAGATAAGGTTGAATCTTTTTCCGAGAATTGAAATGCCTACTACAATGGAGCATGCATTTAAGGTGAGAGAGGGAAAGTTCGAAGAAGTTGTGAGGGACAAGTTTTTTACACATAGTGGTAGGAGTCTGGAGTGTGCTGCCAGAGGAAGTGGTGGATGCAGAAATGCATTTGTTTTTTAAGAGATATGAATTTAAGAGATATGAATGTGCAAGGAATGGAGAGATATGGGCCAAGGACAGGCAGAAGGGATTAGTTTAATTTGGCATCATGTTTGGCTCAACATTGTGGGCCGAAGGCCCTGCTCCTATGCTGTACTGCTCTATGTTCTATAGCAGGGAGCACTGAAATACTGCTTGAAGGCTGTGAAAAACTTTGGGACTGCTTTGGATGCTATATATATGACAGTTATGTTTGTAGGATTGGTGCAACATGAGATAGCTCTTCTGTTTGAAACATCAGTCGCCTATTTTTCATTGTTTGAATTATACTGGGCTTTGAATTAATAAAATCTTGGTTTCTTCAGTTGGGTTGTTGGAAAAAATTACCTTTCTCTTTAAGTTATCTTAACTTAAAGACATGGGGATCAAAATAATAATGTAGGAGCAAATTACTGCAGATGGTGGAATCTGCGCTGAAAACAAAAAAAATGCTGGAAATCACAGCGGGTTAGGCAGCCTCAGTGGAGAGACAGCGAGCTAACATTTCAAGTTCAGGTGACCCTTCATCAGGGCAGCATGGTGGCACAATGTTTAGCACTGCTGCCTCACAGCCCCAGGGACTTGGGTTCCATTCCACCCTCAGGTGACTATCTGTGTGGAGTTTGCACATTCTCCCTGTGTCTGCATGGGTTTCCTCCGACAGTCCAAAGATGCACAGGTTTGGGTGGATTGGTCATGCTAAATTGCCCATTGTGTGTGGATTATGGGGGGATGGGTCTGGGTGGAATGCTCTGAGCATCAGTGTGGACTTGTTGGGCCAAAGGTCCTGTTTCCACACTGTAGGGATTCTATGAAACTCTGTGATTTCCAGCATTTTTTGTTTACAATCAAAACAACAATGGCTGGATACCGCACAAATTGCTAAAAATATTTCAAATTTATTGTTACATTTTATGAATGCACTTTCTTTCATGGGTGGAGGAGGGATGTAATTTTGGTGAAAGAATAGTAGAAATATATGTTAAATGAAGCTCAGTTGCTCTTGCCTTGGGAAGTTGAAGTCACAGCTCAAAGGATCCCTGAAATATATAGTTCTTCCTTTTTCGAATCGAGCAGCATCTTGCAACAAAAGAAAACAAACCTACTTAAGATTCTCTTTTACAAGCAAACCTTCAGCCTTCTCACATCAGAATATGTTTTTAACCTTTTGTGAAGACTTGTTGTGACAGTTTGGAAAAGTTCAGCTCAAGGCGAATGATTCAAGAGGGTCATTTTCAGAAGGAAAGCATCTTGTAATTGGCTGCTAGCCTTTCCACAGTTGTCTGCCAGGGGGCATTCAAGACCACTAAGGTCAGACAAATCAGAAAACTTTTGAAACTGTGAGATTGGTTATAACTTCAACAGTTCACCTAATGAAATATTCTGGCATTTAGCTATACAATGGGATCAGATATCGAAGTATTGTTGTTAAAGCTAACATGTGCTCCATTTTAAGAAGGTAGGAGGCTAAGAGAAAGTCAGCACGCTAACTCACACCATTCTGGCTGAAATATGAAAGAAATAATTAGTTTTAGCTTGCTTTTGGTTTCTAAGATGGATGAAAAATATTCCTTTGTGATATTTTGAAGAAGAATGGAGGTATTCAATGCCAAATTCTTGCATAATATTTATTACTTACCAAATTCCTAAACACATTACTTCATCATCTGTCTCACTGCCCTATGGAGGACCTTACTTTGTGCGAGTTGGCTGCTACATTTCCAACATTAGAACAGAGAATATGCTTCAAAAGTATTCTACTGGCTATAACCTACTTCAAGCTTCTTGAATTGTGAAAACCAACACAATAGCAAGGTTTTTCATTATCTTTTTTCATGTTATATCAAGAATCATAGAATCATACAACTTGGAAGGAGCTTATTTGGCATATTTTCCGTGGGTCAGACGTCTGATCTAACAACAATTCTAGGCATTTCACGGAAACACATTAAAAAAAGTTGGAAAAGTATGTTGAGGAATTCTCGCGCTTAAATCCTTAGCAATTGAATGCATGGCTTCTGATGTTAGAACAGTTAAAATGGGGGATGCCCAAGAAACCAGAATTAAGGAGTGCAGAGAGCTCAAATAGCTTAGAGTTGGAGAAGATGATAGAGCTGGTAGATGTGAGCCAGTGCAGTGAGTTGAAAGCATGGATGAGAATTTTAAATTAAAGACTTCTCTATGCTTGTAACCAATGCATAAATATAAAATCAAGACATTGCCGATGTAGGTTAGTAAGTATAGAACCTTGATATGAAATACGAAAATGGACAGCAGAGTTTTGGATAACTTCACTCTTGTGGAGGATAGGTTGTGAGAGGTCAGTCAGGAGAGCATTGGAATAATCAAACGCAAAGTTACATGACTTTGGATGAAAATTTCAGCAGCAAATGTGCTGTAGCAGATTGTGCATTGGAGATGGAAACAGGCTGCTTCAGTGATGATGTGTATGTGTAGATGGGGGAATGCTTATCCTGAGGTCAAATATGACACCAAGCTTGGAAGTAGTCTGGTTCCACTTTAAACATTCATCAAGGGGAGGTATGGAGTCAGTGGCCAGGCAATGTAATGGGATCCAAAGGCTGCTATCTTCTCAGTATTTAGTTTGAGCAAATTTCTGTTCACCTCATTCCAGTCAATGAACAAGCACCCTGAAAATTAAGAGATAGCAGTGAGGTCAAGTGATTTGGTGGCAACGTAGAATTCCGTGTTGCAAGCGCATATCTGGAAATGGACAATGTTTTCAATATCTTGTGTATGAAATGTTTCTGTGGCACCCTTTGGATATCTAAGTACGCCAAATCTATTGGTAAAACCATCACCAATCATCTCTGTTTCTAATAGGAGAGTAGCCCTATGGTCTGCTAAGGCTTTGGCTACTTTCCTATACGCCTTCCTTTTTTAAGCAATATAAGCATTGGAATTACTATGGTTTCCACATGCTAAAAGATTGCCTTGGCATTGAATTTTAATGAAGAGCTAAGACAATTTTTTCACTTGAAAGCTTGATCTGAAATAGAGCATATTCCAGCCATTTGATCGGATGATTTCTTACTCTATACCGTTCAAATTTATAATCATGCCTAAGTCATCAATTTGGACCTTAGAATATGTGCAACTATGCAGAAGTGGCACACTGATAGGATAACAACCACTGCTGTTAACCCAATAAGTTGCTCTGCCTATCATACAAGGGACTATACGGATTTCAGTTCCAGTGTAATTCTAGGTATGTAGGTAATGCATTCCAAAGCATAGCAGATTGTACTAATCAGCATATCCCTTCAGCTGTTCATAACAGGCAAGGTACTGACTGTACCCAACTCAAAACTCAATGTCCAACATCAGACATTCTGTAATTGGAAAACATGTGCACAGTAATACTGATTGCGCTAGTAAAGGCCTGGATTGATATATATCCCAAGTTGTTGAGAGAGGAAAGAGAGGAGATATCAGGAACCCTGGCAGTTAGTTTCAAATCCTTTCTGGCCATAAGGAGGGGCTGGAGGACTGTTAACATTGTCCCATTAATTTAAAAAGGTGGATGAGATAGGCCAGGAAAGTCGAGAACAGTCAGTCTAACAAAGGTGGTGAGGAAGTTATGAGAAAGAATTCTGAGGGACAGAACATATTTTCATAAGAAGCGACATTGATTAATTCGGAATAGTCAGCACAGATTTGTTCAGGGAATGTTGTGTTTGATAAACGGAATTCAAACTATAGAAGTACGGGGTATTGTTCTTGGAGAAGGTCAGCAAGGCAAAGGATCACACAGTGAATGGTGGACCCTGGAGAGTTTTGAAGATCAGAGGAACATTGCTGTACATGTCCACACACTCCTGAAGTAGAAAGACAGGTAGATAAGGTGAATAAGAAAGCATATAGGATGCCTGCCTTTTTTAGCCAAGGTGCAGAATATACAAAAACAAGGAAGTTATGCTAGAAATGATTAAAATGTTGATTAGGCCAGAACTGGGATACTGCATGAATTTCTATTTGTTGCTTTATAGGAAGGATGTGATTTCACTAGAGAGAGTGCAGAGGAGATTTACTAAGATGCTGTTTTGGGCTGGAGAGTCTGAATGATGAGGAAAAATTAGATTGACTATGTTGGTTTCCGTGGAGCAACAAAACTTAAGAGGGGACGTGAGAGAAATGTAGAAGATTATGAAGGGCATAGTTAATGTGCACAGAGATATGTAAACAGTTCACATTAGTATAGTAGTCAGTTACTGAAGGCATAGACTTAAGGTAAGGGGTGGAAGGTGAAGAGGAGAGTTGAGGAGAATTTCCTTCAGTCGGAGGGTGGTGGGAGTATGGACCTCACAGCGAGGTGTGTTGAGTCAGAAACTGTCATAATGTTTAATGTTTAGATATTCATGAAACACTACAGCGTGGAATCAGACCATCAGCCCATCCAGTGCACCCCAATCCTCTGAAGAATATCCCACTCAGACGCATACCCCTACCCTATTCCTGCAGCCCTTCATTTGCCATGGTTAACTCACCTAGCCTACGCATCTCTGGACACTACAGGCCATTTAGCATGGCCAATCCACCTAACCTGCACATATCTGGACTATGGGAGGAAAGCAGAGCACCTGGATGAAAGCCACACTGACATAAGGAGAATGGGCAAACTCGACATAGACAGTTGCCTGAACCTGGGTCCCTGGCACTGTGAGGCAACAGTGCTAACCACTGAGCCACTATGCCACACCACACTTTCACTGGTATGTCCTTAGCCTCTGGGGCCATTGGCCAAAGCCTGGAAAATACACAGTCAGGTCTTTGTTGATCGGCTCAAGTGCGATGTACCAAATGATCTCCTTCTATGTTACAAATGTATATGTGTCTATGAATTATGCTAAACACAATTTATGATCATCTGTCAGACTCACAGAATGGTACACCTGTACATGCTTAAAGCTATATATATATTAATATGTAGAGCTCTGTTCTTTCCATTCAGAAAGATGTCCATGCAGAGCTCCCATTTTGATGGAATTTTTAAAAAAATGGTGCCAGCCTTTTTTAGTATTTTTTTAGAGCAATGTTTTGATCAATTGGAATTAACCTGCCTAGTTTTAATGTCACCAAGTCTTGGCAGTTAACTGTCAGTCATCACCTAACTGGTATATTTTCCATGGTAGTACCTCTACCAATTAGAGTTGACTTGCCAATCAATCAGATTTCCTTTCTCATTCTGTATAAACATGCCACACCCCTTTACTTTGGCATTCTTGTAAATTGTGCTGATGATTGCGAGACAAAAAGCATTGATAGGATGTGTCTGATTCACCAATACAGTATGTTCTTAGTAATAGATTCCAACTTTTTCTAAGGACCAAAGTCAAGCTTATGACTCCTATATCCCTGTTTGCCTCTCTCTCCTTTCTTAAATCCTGATGCTACATTTGCTGACATCCAATCTGCTGATGCTATTCCAGAATCACCAAACCTTGGAAAATCATAGACAGTATACTCACTTTTGCTGTAGCTATCTCTTTTAACACACCACTATGTTAGCCATTATCTTATAGGGATTTGTTGGATTTTATTTCCATGAGTTTCTCCAACTCTTTTTTTTTAGATGTTGTTACATACCTTAATTTCCTTTCTTGTATGATCTCCTAGGTTATCTCTATTTCTATTATGTATTCTAAAGACTGACATAAAACTATTTATTCAAGGCTTGATCATGATAGTTTCTACTTTCATTCTGAGGGACCAAGATTAACTTTGCCAACTCTCTTCCTTTTCATATACTTGTAACACCTCTTACGATATGTTTCTATATTGCTGGCTACTTTGCTCTCATATTCTAAATTACCCTACTCAACACCAGCTTGTGAAAAGTTACATAATTCAGTGCCAATGGGTAGACTCACATTTAAATTGGATCTTTCACTTTAAACAGTCTGACACTGATACTGCATCTGCACACTTGCAGGAAATGCATCCCTTAGTGTAGCAGTACAAATAAATACATATTAATGAGATACATTATAGGGGACTAAAGTTAATCAGAGGTAGTACTTTAAACAATTGCCTCCATATATTGTATCAGTCTCATTACCTTGTTAACGATTGTTTATGTCAGAACTGTTTGGATTGTTTAGAAGGGCTGTGTCTCATCAAACATTATGTGGATAAGTTAGAGATAAAGGTACTGCAGATGCTGGAGAATCTGAGATAACAAGCATGGGGCTGGATGAACACAGCAGGTCAAGCAGCATCATAGGAGCAGGAAAACTTGACGTTTCGGGCCTAGACCCTTCATCAGAAATGGGGGAGGGGAAGAGGGTTCTGAAATAAATAGGGAGAGAGGGGGAGGCGGATGGAGGATGGATAGAGGAGAGGATAGGTGGAGAGG
>JAHRHZ010000029.1:17734409-17764097 GCA_024137785.1 Ginglymostoma cirratum
GGGGGAGGCGGATGGAGGATGGATAGAGGAGAGGATAGGTGGAGAGGAGGCAGACAAGTCGAAGAGGCGGGGATGGAGCCAGTAAAGGTGAGTGTAGGTAGGGGGGTAGGGAGGAGATAGGTCAGTCCAGGGAGGACGGACAGGTCAAGGGGGCGGGATGATGTTAGTAGATAGGAGATGGGGGTGTGGCTTGAGGTGGGAGGAGGGGATAGGTGAGAGGAAAAACAGGTTAGATCCCTCTTCCCCTCCCCCATTTCTGATGAAGGGTTTAGGCCCGAAACGTCAAGTTTTCCTGCTCTTATGTGGATAAGTTAAGTAGGTTTGATTCTGAATTCCATTGGTTGTAAGCCGTTGTTGGGTAGAGGATTGACTTATCCATTCAACCTTAGGATGTCTTGCCACACTTTCTGGGATCTGCATAATTTGAACATTAGCTCTGCACTGGAATTCAGCACTTTTCTCCATACTAGGGCCAATGTTTCAAGGTCGAAAGCTGAGTAGACTCGGCAAAACTCAACCTGATATTGATAAGCAAGTTGCCTGCAAATAAGCACCACTTGATAACTTTCAATGACAACATGAAACTGAGGTCCCATCTACTCATTCAGCTGGATGTTGTGATATCACTGGAAGAGGGATCATGCTAATGAGCAAGTCACCAGGATGTATAATGTGATCAGCAGCCATTGCACAACTTAGCTGTTTAGTTTGAGAGAGTAGCAGCAATGCTTTTCTGTAACAATAAATATTGAACCTTTATTGCCAGTCCATTTAGTGCAAAATCTCATAATGTATCTTCAAATAAATCATTCCTACATCTAGTTTAGTCCTGGTGTGAGACTGATAAATTTGGGTTAAGCAATCAAAGTGGCTTAACTGATGTAAAATGTAATTTGACTCTTTTGCAAATAGCAAAGGAGCTATCCATGGTATCCTGGTTAACAATCCCCAGCGAATATCACTAAAAATAGATTATCTGGTCTAGATCAGATTGCTGTTTGTGGGAAGTATTGTGTGAAAATTTGTTTCTTTGTTTCTTACATTGTAAGAGTGTCACCATTCAAAATTACTTGATTGGTTGCAAAGCTCTTTGCATTTCCTGGATGTTGAGAAAGGTGCTTAGAAATGTAAGTGTTTAAATTATTGCATTCTTACCAATGTAATGGCGCATTTTCAACTGTGTACCCAGTCAATGATTCCCAAGATCTTAAGAAAGCCAGATAAAGTGCAAGATAATTCATTTGTGTTTGTCTTTTTCTAGTCCGTCATGTACTGACCTTCTGTACTGATCAATTTACTAATAGCCTGGCTAACATAATTCGACAGTGAATTGACTGATATCACTGACTTCACTAGTTGAATTCTGAAAAGTGCTCAGCAGAATTTATAATTGACATGTTACAGTAGGGTAAGACAGTATATGGAAATGTCTAGCTCTGTCTGCAAATATTGATGATTGCTCACTTATGTAAGCTGCCATGATAATCATAGTGTTGACCTCGATGGAATGGGACAGAAAAGTTCGCAATAATGGGCTGTTTCTTCTGCTCCATCTCCTCTTTATTTATTTAGAAATGAAAATGCATCAGGATCAGCTTTCCTGGTGGTGACGAGAGAAGCTGCGTCCTTGAACATTTCCAACATACAAACCATTCTCTCCAAATTAATAACAATATTAAAACACATTCTTGCAGAACATTGTACACTGTCCTGGTAGAAAGCCAAGAAAATAGAACATGCCATTATATTAAAGGATGAACACCATAGTCCATTTGATATGTAGTTTGTGATATTAATTGCAACATTTTGTTAAATGTAGTGACAAAGGAATATAAAAACCAGAAGAACTGTGGATACTGTAAATCAGGAACAAAAATAAAGTTGCTGGAAAAGCTCAGCAGGTCTGGCAGCATCTGTGAAGGAGAAAACAGAGTTAACGTTTCGGGTCCGGTGACCCTTCCTCAGAACTGATGGTGGTTGGGAAACGTCAAAATTATTGAACTCAATATTGAGTCCGGAGGGCTGTAGGGTCCCCAAGTGGATAATGAGGTGTTGTTTCTTCAGCTTGCGTTGGGCTTCACTGGAACACTGTAGCAAGCCAGAGACAGAGATGGAGTTCAATAATTTTAGGGCTTAAACTCTCCCATGTCCCAGCCCCCCACCCCACACACCAGGCCTTGTGACCACATAGCCTGCCATTACACACCCCCTGCTGTTAGTCACTAACAGCCCACATTAACAACTAGTCACCCTCTCAGCCTGATCATTAGCAACTCCTCTGTCTGTCCAACTGTCTTTCTCTCTCTTTGGGCTCTATCCTATTGTTTACTCCCTACCCCGCCCACCTCCCTATTTTCTGCATACAAACTGACATTTTCCCAGCCACCATTAGTTCTGAAGAAGGGTCACTGGACTCGAAACGTTAACTCTGTTTTCTCCTTCACAGATGCTGCCAGACCTGCTGAGCTTTTTCCAGCAACTTTGTTTTTGTTCCTGACAAAGGAATATGTTGGTTTCTTTTTCTGCTAATATCACCAACTGTAAGTATAAATAGAGGTCCATTAAAACACTTGTATTTATTATATCTTAATAAAAGGGAATATATAGAAAATGAGCTCCAAAGCTGTTTAGCTTCTCTCCTCCTATTTCTCATCAATATGGTGCCCTTCAGTAAACATCATCCAGAAACACTAATTTCCACATGTTCACTGATAGCACACAGTCCTACCTCAGCGATATCACCATTGTCTCTGATCTATCACACTATTTGTCTGATAATGTATACCGAATGGGCATATTCCATTCAACTAAATGTGGGAAAGACCAAAGCCAGATAAGATCATGTCACAAACCCCACTCATTAGGTATTGTCTCCATAATCACTATCTTGGAATGAATCATATAATTTGTAATCATGGCATCCCATTTGACCTAGACCTGAACTTACAATGCTGTGTTTACTCCATCACCAAGACCACCTATTTTTATTTTATTATTACCTAATTCCATCCTACCTCAGCTATTTGCCACTAAAACTCTCATCTGCTATTTCGTTACTTTAGATTGGAATATTCCATTACTGTCCTGGTTGTTCTCCTATGATCCACTTTTCATACATTGAGCTCATCCAAAACTCTACCATCTATATCATAACTTGCACAGAAATCTCTTTACTCATCAGTCACATGTTCACTGTCCAATATTGGCTAAAGGATTGGCAATGCTGCAATTTTGTCATGTTTGTTGTCAGACAACATCACTTAACGCATGGCTATTTAAAAGCTCTGGAATATTTCCTCATTTTCATAGCACATTGGATATCCAGTACAATACTTTTGAGGGTGTGTTACTTCTATTCAAAACGGAGAAGGATAAATAGATTTGAGTAAAAGAATGGTCAGAAAATCTATTTCATTCTGAAGTATGGCATTGGGCCATCAATCTGAAGGACATTAAATCCAATAATTAAATATGATAATGATATTCCTCATTGGCATTGTCTCCAGCTTGCCAAGGAGAATGAATTTAGCAGAAATGAATTATACTTCCTTATATTTGATCAAGTGTGCTTGTGCTATATGCACTTCAAAAGTTATTAGCTTATTGCCCTTGGTAGGGTTGCTTGTAAGAATATAAATTGAATAGACATCTATTTACGTGGTCACGTGTGTGTGAATCACACAGGCTTGTTCCCTCTACAATGTTTTATACAACATGACATTGAGAAAATGGATAGAGATGTACTGAGCGGAAAAAAATGGAGAACATTGTGTTGGATTTTATTAGACAGAAGCAATGGGAACAAAGCAGCCCAATGGTGTGTGAGAAATCCAGAAATGTGTGAAGTGGTCTGTTAGTGGCTTTTAAATATAGACACTTCATTAACATCTCATGCTTAGATTTCCTATGCAATCAGCATTAGTGGGCATGATGACAGCTACAAAATGCAATGTCAACTCCATATTTGAAGAAATATTCCAAACATGGAAGTTGAAATAGTTGGAGGTGTGAAGGAGAGGGAAGGTAGTATCACCACACGAGGTGAATGGTCAAAGGATGCACAAGTTTGATTGATACTTAACTGAAGGCATTTTAGGGCCTATGATGAACGGATGGAAATACAATCAATTAGCAACAACAGGAAAAGGCCAGTGGTGAAGCAATGCAGGCTGGTTTTCAGGTGGCACCCTTCGCAAATGCTTTCCATTCATCAGGTGATGGATGGATAGTTTTCCAAGCACTTTTTCCATGCTGATGGTGATAAGTCTAATATTCTCCCTCTTATTAATCTCTTCATTGTCAAGTATCTTTGGGAAGTTTCTTACCTTGTCTACAGTAAAGACAGATACAAAATACGTACTCAATGCCCCTACCATTTCCTTGTTTTCTATTATTTAACCCATAGGTTATCTAGAGGGCTTTACTCATTCTATTTACATTTAAACACTTGTAGGAAGTCTTACTGTTTTCACGTTAATATACAATGTTGTCTTATGCTATACTGTCTCCCTTTCTTTTCAGTCATTCCTTCCTGGTTCTAAACTTCTGACCAAACTTCAGACCAACCACTGGTCTTTGCAAATTTGTACAGTGATTCTTTCAATTTTACATTATATTAAACTTACTAAATTAGCCATGGATAATTCAACCTCCTCAAAGAATCTTTCTTTCTCCCTGAGATAAATCTTTGCTAAGAATTATTTAAAATCTCCTAAATTGTCTGCTACCTCTATCTTTAATCTCAGTTTCACATTCTCTGTCTCAATATACTTACAATGACGATTTTTCAAATTTGGACACTAGCCATGAATCCACAGTTCTCCCCTTCAAATGAGCGTGCAATTCCATGTAATTCATACTTCGATCACTGTCACTGATTAGTTCCTTTGTGATATTATTGACCCTGTCTCATTGCTCATTGTAAAATTTAGAATAACTTGCTGTAAAATGTACTCCATTGAGAAATTGGCCTGAATACTCTCTATGAACTCATTTTCCACCCTACCTTTGCCAATCTGCTTTACCTAATTTACATGTAGACTAATTTCAAGCATGATTGTGGTGTTGTCTACCTTATGTGTCCTATTTATTTCTTCCTGTATGCTTTTTCCTACCACACAACTACTGCTACTGGTCTATAAACTACCCCCACAAGTGACCTCTTATTTTTCCTTTTTCTAATCTCTACCCAAACTTTTTGGCATCTTGTTCTTTTGAGTGGAGTTTAACTCTCAAACGACAACCTGAATTATCAGAGCTATCAAACCATCTTATCTTCTTACCTTTTGTAATCCCAATTTTCCTTTAATATTCCAGCCCCAACCTTGATTGGGCTGCAACCATGTTTCTGTAGTGGCTGTCAGGTAATCCATATTAATTCTGATATGGGCAAACAACTTATCCATTTTATTATGAATGGTCTGCATATTTAGATACAGAGCCTTTATCTCTGCTTTTTTAACCTTTTTGCAGTATATGGCCAGATTGGTGAGTGCACTTTCAAGTTTGAATGCTTTGTCCCATCCTGTCATACCCAATTCACCACGACCATTAGCCAAATCACCACCTTGCTCTATTACATTACTTATTACTTTTCATTTACCACATCTCCTGTCACATAATCCCTTGCCTGGCTATTGGTTTAAAACTATTAGAGTGGTCCTTGGTCTCATTCCACTGAGAAACGCTTGAAATATATCCCTTCTCTGTGAACAGCCAGCCAGTAGCCTTGCTTCCTGATGCAAACATGTTTGGAAGGATGAAGCACTGCAGGCAAAATTATCACAGCAGCTGCCCAGCTATTTCATGCACTTTTGCATAAAGATCTTTTTTTGCTTGCACTGCAGTTGCATGTTGATTCAGGAGAAGTTCTTTAGGTTTATGAACCATCCCGTTTGATGTATTGATGGCTTAGTTATCACACATTCAGTGATGTCCTGTTCCGTTAGGACAATAAGTTTGACCATTCATTTGTTCTAACTGGCATCATTACAGGCAAATTTGACATTACTACCAGCCCAGGATTGAAAGCTACCAGTCACCTGTTTTATGGATTTGCGCCTCATTAATGTGAAGATCCTGGAAGAAATATATACTGCTATTTGTTGGCAAATTTCAAAGGCAAAATATCTGACTTCACATGCTCAGTTGCAAGAGAGAATGGCAACTAAAGGCACCAATTGGACCAGCTATCTAACTGCATAGGATCATATCTAGGCATTTCTGTTGAAAGACATTCATCTTCTATCACATTACGTGGATATCACTGGCAGGGCCAGCAGTTATTACTCACCACAAATTGTCCTGGAGAATGTGGAGATAGTAGAAGTTCGCTCCTGCTTTGCCAATTCTTGCATGGATATGAATCTCCAAATCTCTCTCCCTGGAAACGTTGCCTTCTGGTTCGGGAAAGTGGTTGATGAACCTTGATGATCTATTGCCTCATAATAATGGGAAGATTTTGTATCACCATTCATCACTCTTCTCATCTTCTCACAGCTGATGCATACACCAACCTTGGCAACAATTGTCCCTGGATCAGTTGTCATGTCTAGGAATGGTTGTGACTTTTTGGGAGCAGCAGCGTGATGTCATCCATGGAATCCAGGTTCATCAGTGGATCATGTTGGTTGCTAATGTCTGCACAGTCCATTGTCGTCTTTTTGGGTGAAATCAATAAGCAAGAGGAAAAGGGCTGGAGAGAGTATGAAGCCTTGCCATAATCCTGTAATAATATTGAAGCAGTTTATGTGTCTATACTGCGCTTGATACAGCAGATGGAGTCACAGTGTAAGGCTTTGAAGATGTTACTGGATGTGCTATTGTTGCCATGGGGTGCCGCACTATTTTATGATGTAGAAGAGTGACTGCTGACGGAAGCTATGGAAAGCTTTCTTGAAATCAATAATATTGATAACAGATGGCAGGGGTAAGGGGAAAGGCTTTTGTTTCCCTACTGAGAGCCAAGATAAGATCTTTGTTCATTGCTGAGGGGAAAGAGAAGGAAAGAGGGACTGGTCTTTCAAAGAGTCATTCTAGCCATGATAACCTTTTTCTGGACTGTATGATCCGCGTCAAAAAAATCATAGAATCCCTGCAGTGTGGAAGCAGGTCATTTGGCCCATCAAGTCCACACTTCCCATCTGACGAGCATCCCACCCAGACCCACCCCGTCCCATCTCTGCAGCCCTTCATTTCCCATGGCTAATCCACCTATCCTGCACATCCCTAGACACTGTGAGCAATTTACTGTGGCCAATCCACCTAGCCTGCACATCTTTGGAATGTGGGAGGAAACCAGAGCACCCGGAGGAAACATACTCGGACAAGGGGAGAATGTGTAAACTCCACGCAGACAGCCACTTAAGGCTGAAATCGTGAAGCTGCAGTACTAGCCACTGAGCCACTGTGCTGCCCTGTTGCTTTAAGAAAGTACTTTTGCCTTCATGGATTTGTCTTGACAACCCATGCCTTTTAAAGGCTAGCACATATCTTTGGAATTCCCTGCCCTGTGGAGCAGTTGAGGCTAACTCGTTGAATGTTTTTACGGCAAAGGTAAATAGTAATGGAACTAAGGGTTATGGTGAGCGGGCATGTAAGTGGAGCTGAATCCACAAAAAGCTCAGCCATGATCTTATTGAATGGCACAGCAGGATTGAGAGGCCAGATGGCCTACCTGTGCTCCTATTTCTTATGTTCTTGTAATCTCAAACATCAATCAGAAGGCAGATTTTGGCCCGGTGTTGCCTTATAGAATCATAGAATCCCTTCAGTTCAGAGAAATGCCCTTTGACCCATCGTGGCTGCACTGACCCTCCAAAGAGCCTTAGTGTGTCTGTTCCAATTCTGCTTCAGAAGTATTAGCATCCATTCTGCTGAAAGAAATATTATATGTTAAAGACCAATCTTTGAATGAAAATGATTCACTTGCTGATCTGTCTGAGCTAGTCAGCTCCTTTACAAATGAAATAAATAGGGTTTGGAAATGGCAATCATTTTCAATCTAATTCTTGGAAAACAAACCTAACTAGGAAGAAGCATTTTTGAAGTGATGGCTTTTAGATTTCCCTTTTAAGAAACCATAAGATATTTGCTGCCCTATCAATCCAGAAACTGCTATCCACAGTGTCGAGTGACAAATATATTTATATGGACCTCCTTACCGCAATACAAGCTTTAGTGCAAAAGTCTATTATCGTACCGTACAGTGCCAGTTAGAAAAAGTGATTGTCTTTTTGAAAAATGATGTAATCACAAGCTGTAATTGCCACTAGTTTGAAATCCTTTTTGGTGTCAGAAGAATTTATAGTTGCTCCATTTGAAGTACATGCACTATGGACAATATAATTTCACACAACCAGCTAAAACTGTCAAAGCAATGTGTATTGATGTGGCCCTTGCTCTGTTCATACTTACAAAGAATATCAAGTGAGGATCTCCAGAGAGAAATATGTGGAATTTTCCTATGCAGTCCTGACAATGACCTGACCTTCCCTACAAGTATTTTGGAGTGAGTTGAATTTTTGAATGAAGCTCTCAATTTCTTCAATTGGTCTTGCAGTAACTTATGGGTTCATAATGAGTTAGATCATCGTGTTGGTGTGGTGTGGGAATATTTTATATCTTTAAAGTTTTAGACATAATTGTTTTTAGAGTTCTTAGCTGAAACTGTTTATTTCCAAGGACTGTTTCTGATTGTAAAGACTAATGACTTTGATTTTAATTGTTCTAGAAAATAAATCCTAGTCAATTCAGCTCCGAGAGGCTGAAAGGAGACAATTATGACTGGTGAACAGGTAGAGTGTGTCTACTATCCTAGATGGAATTCATTCCTACAACGAACACAGGAATATAGTGAAGAGTACAATGATGAAGAACCTATAATACACTCACCCAGTCTATGGTAGTATACCCTATTCAGGATCCCTGTCAAAAAGCTATATTTGATAACACCATTCAAAAAAGATTAACAGCATAAAACTTTTACTCACAACTTTACTCATTAATAAATCAATAAATATAGAAAACAACAGAACTGAATCTCCCTTTGTATATTCCCTACGTGCCTGTTTTTGTACACCCTTGTCTGTTGTTACAATCCAATTCTTTTTAAAGTTGAATCACACGTAGCAGAAACCTCATTATGAACTAAAGATTCAGTAAAATCCTTATTGAATTAGAACTTTTCAAACAATGCATATCGTTTTATTTTATAGATCACATGATTGATTATCATGGGAAAGAGCCGTAGATGTCTTGCTTCCTATTGAGAAGGTGGGGTTTTGCAGAATTAAAACGTTCATTTTCCATGGAAAAAAAGAACTAGAATGCTTTCAAGGACTACCTCAAGGCAAAAGCTAACTTCAGGATCAACAGAGTTTGACTTATATCTTACAAGCTACAACCCTAAGAGTCTGTGAGAGGTTATTGGAAGATACTGCAGCAAAGGGCATGAGTAAGACTTTTCTGAAGAAGAACTGTCAGAAAGGTTCATTCACATAGTCGTCCCTTCTACACCAAATAAAGCCATTAGAAAGGATCATGTAGCAAGTGAAAGGGACATAGCATTGACACAATACTTAACTTTGGATATAAGTGTGAAGTGGTAGTGACAGACCTACAACAGTTCCATGTTTGAGGTGTAACCAACATTGTTGCTAACATCAGCAAAGTGCCCTATTAGCAATTCAGGTCCTCTTAAAAACTGAGTGCTTTAGCACTCCAGCTTTACTATTTTCTATGCAATTAATCAAAACAGATCTCCAGAAAAGAAAAGGTCTTAAGAGTCACTGAGGTAATGATGCCCCAATAAAATAGAGTCAATGATTTATGTGGACCCATACCTATAATCGTATCAATGTATTGTTTGGGAAAATAAGAAGCTTTTGCACTTAGAAAGAATAACATCTAACCTACAAATGGAGGGGAGAAGCAGATAATGGTCATCTGATGTCTTGTGTAGCTGTCCCATCGTCATTAGTTAAAAGGATTTAGACAATTGATTGACACATTATAAGCTTCCAGATCGTAGGAATAGGGTAAACCAGCAAATGCTTGGGGGCAGAGGTTCGTCCTTGCCAAATGTCCCTTTTGGTCTTTGTCCAGAAGCTTTCTTCTCCAATTGGAAGGGGCACTAGATCAGGAGGAGGAAAATCCGGTATCGAACTCTCAATCACTTCAGCTAGATGCTGTCTTCACAACTTCAACAAAAATAACTCATTCCATGCCAACAGCCTGTTGTCCTCTGGTATGAGACAAATATTCTTGATTGTCATAGATATACCTCTTGTGTCTAATTAAAGAATGTAACGTATCTAAACTGCTGCTTCTTCACAAACTCAAGAAACTATATGAAAATTGCTACGCAATTATGTGATCATAAACTCCTAAAATCTAACAGCACCAAGAAAACAAAATCTGCAATTTGTCACATCTATTCAAAAGCTGTTCAGCTTTGCTTGATGTCTGTAAAGAAGTATGTGGTGCCAAAGGACATTGGACACACATGCAAGGCATGTGATTCCAAAGACCAGGTCAGACTTCAGGTAACCAAGAATACCATGCAGCAACACAACATTGGCAGCAGAGAAAGTGTTAGGAAAGTGCACAACAGCAACCAATGAGGTTTAGAGTCAACAAAGCAAAGGCAAATATAAGATGACCAATTTTTCCATATTGTTAACCTCACACATCATCTTGACAGTATAAGTCGATCAGAAGATTTTCCAACCATTAATATCTTTTGAACTGAAAAAACAGGATGACACACTATAAAATCTAAAATTGACACAGGAGCTAATGCCAACATACTACCACGACGCATACTGAAAGAGATGTGCTTCAGCAAGAAGTGCTCCATGATATTTTCTGTGATTGACTGAATCCCAGTGTATAACAATTCTCTATATTGGCAGAATCACACTGCAGTGCCAAAATAGAAGCTCAAATTGGCTTCCCATAAACTTCTACCTGGTAAATGTCAACAAGCCAACATCAGCAGAATCAGCCAAGAGGATCAGGTGAAATAGTTGGAAAAGTTAATTGTCTTAGGGTGTACCGACAGTATATTAAAGAAGGACCCAAGAGGGTTCATTCAATTTGTCAATACAGAGACGAGCTCAGTATATCATACCAGTCGTTTTCCAGGCCAAAACAAATTCTGTTTCAAAAAGCTTTATGCTAGGATATCATGTATGTTAAACCAGAGACATGTGTTGAAAGCACAAGATGGCTTGCACATTAATATGTGCACTGGCAGGGATAAATCAGGATATTTAACTACTTGTGCAAACATATACCAAGCCTCAGGCTTCAACCCTAGCAGCAGAAGGAGTCTCCACATCCACACAATGCTCCATCTATTCCTTGGACACTATTAGCAACAAACCTATTCACAGCACATGGGGAAGATTACATTCTTGTGACGGATTACTTCTCCAAATTTCACATTTTTTGACAATTTAGCAACATGAGTGCAACTGCCAATGATGAGCACTTTTGCTTTATTTGGAGCCCCGGTTCAGATGGTGTTTGATAATAGACTGCAGTTCACTAACACACTGTTTCTAGACCTGTTTACGCAATGGGAAATGATGCATGTCACGTTGTTACCCCATTATCCACACTCAAATAGTCCAGCAGAAGGTAGAGTATGTATAATGAAATCAACAATCAGTAACTATCAAGAAACGAAGCAATTGTGCATGTCATTGCTGCATTCATCTGTAACACTGATGGAAAAGGGATTAACAGCAGAACTTATGATTGGAATGACCTTGCGCAGCAATCAATTGTCTAACCATTCTGAGACACAGGGCATTCTTCTTCAAAATCAGAGGAGATTGAAGGAGATACTTGATAAGCGAGTAGATCATCATCATCATCGGCAGTCCCTCGCAAATGAGGGCGACTCTCTTCCACCGCTATGGTTAGTCTGCAGGTGGCTGTACAGACCAATACAGTTATGGCAGGCTCTGTTACACTTGGGGCAGGTGGTAGTCACGGGAAGAAGTGGATGGGACATTGGTGTGGTAGCGTGCTCCTTTCTCTGTTTTCGCCTGGCAAACATGTCTGTGTGAGAGGTTTTATTATTAGGTTGGGGTGTTTATAAAATCACAAGCTGGGTGGTAGTGTTTTACGAAACACTGGACTCTCAGGTGTTGTTAATGAAAAATAGATCAAAAATAGTGACTAAGTTGAGACATTCCAAAACTACGCAATGGGCAGAGAGTGTGAGTGTGAGTTAAAAATCCAAATATAATCTATGGATACTAGCAAAGTCTTCTACAATGTATCACTAACTCATAACATATAAAAATATTACAGATCGCTCTGCTGCATTGCAGAGGAGACACTTGCTCAGAAGAAACTGACTAGAGGAATCTCTTGCATCTAAGGAAATTCTCTAATAACATGTTGGCAGGAAGAAGTACGGAAAAGGAGCTGGAGAAAGGAATGCCAGGGAAAACCTGCCAAATGAGTGGTCAGAGATATGTCTCTAGATTTGGTCTCATTAGCCACACAAGGACACACAGAACTCATGGCCAGTGACATGAAATTTCCAAAGTGATGAATCATACTCATTAGTGTGTGATGGCAATAACATTGCAAAGGAACAGAATCCAGATCAAACAGACACGAAGGAAGTGAGGAAAACCAATGATAATGATGGCTCTGTGATGATGTAAAATAGCGTTAATCGGCAGTAAAATAACCAACTTATCAAACAAAAGAAATGAAGAGTACACACTTCTCCAGATGAGCAAAATGACCCCCTCAGGATGAGCTGTCAAACTTTCAAAATGTTTCATTGAAGATTGAAATGTCAGTTTGATAGACTCTGTTCTATGTTTCTATAATTTTTGAATTAATAAGAAGTGCCTATGTACAACCATTTATATCTGTTTATGCTAAGATTTTATCCTTTGGAAAGAGTGATGTTGTGTTGTGTCTCTCTGTCAGTATGTCAGTACGTCGTTAAGACAGGTGCTTATGACATCATCACTACACCATGGCATATGAGCTGAAGGCATAAAGATCTCACCCTCCATCGTATATCCCTTCACTTGAAGTAAGACTCGCTAATGGGCCCTGGCACCTCTATTGTAAACTAATAGCTTAATAGTAGCCCAGACTCCCCTGTGCCTGAGCGATGCAGTGTTTGTGTATAATGGTTCATTGTAATGTTGGATAATTAAAATCCAGAATAGGCACTCTCAACTTTTTTTCTGCTTCTATTTAACATAAGCACTGATGCATTTGGCAAATCACCCTGTTCCTATTACCTGTAGACGATCTCCTTGACTGAGCCAAGAGAATAGCTCCTCTGCCTATCCTTTTGGTCAATGTTCTGTAATGGGTCACCTTCTCTTCTCAGACAGAGAGAGAGAGAGAGAGGGCAGAATGTCAGTAACTGTCAATTTAGCTGGTAATGTCTTTACCACAACTAAACAGCAGTGAATTGTGGAGGCTGGGAGAGATATCCAAACATTGGAAGCTGTATGTTTGTGAGATGTAACATAAAGGTGTTAGGAGTAAGTGCTGAGCGTCAAGAAATGCTGCTCGGTGAGTGATGTGTGTGTGTTGTGCACTCAGTTGGGGAGATGTTGATGGTGTGTTGTGTGACAGCTAAAATGAGTAGAGGCATTTACTCTTCTGGGCTACCTGGGAGATGTTATTAAACTTTTTTTTAGCTCTGTCACCATGTCTTGGGTGTCATACATTGACTACTCCTGCAGTCTGCTCCCATTCCTTTCGGAGGTCAGTCTTTAGGCCTTCCTGTTTGCCCAACTCTACTACAAGTATGACTTCCTTTCCATTTCTCTGTATAGTATGCCCAATTGCATCATCAACATCAGGAATTTTTTTACCTTTCTATAAAACCTAAGCTGTTCCAGATTTCTCAGGGGACCCCCCCCCCCCCACCTGTCCTGGTAGTTAATATCTAACAGCTTGCAGTGCATTACCAAATCTTCCCTTATATTTGAAGTATATTTTTCTAAACAGAAAGTTGTCTGGAGTACCAATGTTTTTTTTTCAATGCTGATTCAGTCCACTGCAGTGCTCTAGAGTGAGCCAGGTACAAAATGGTGTCTGGGGCACTTTATAGGTGCTGATCATGGATACACCACAATCAAAGGTGGACTAACAAATATTATGCCTTATCCACTTTCTTCTAAATGGGAATGGGAAACCAGCCTAAAAATTGAGGTGAATTCTATGCCATGCATTTTTTTTTTGCAAAGGAAAGGAACACAGCACTTTTTTAGGAACACTTTTTTAAGACCCTCTAAAAAAGAGTATCTTGAAGACTACTTTGGACATCAGGAAACAAAGACTTTTGCATTACTTCTAGGGTTACAATTTTTCTTTCTTTGAGGAGTATTATTCACTTTCACATTAATTTTATCACAAAGTTGATATGGAACAGAGAAAGAAACTTGATTGACTTCATCAGAAAGTTATCAATCAACAACAATGGAATTAACTTCCAGACTATGATTTACGTAGTTCTCTTTAATAAAGACTTATGTCAATTGGGAATAACTTACACAATCTTATCAAGGCTTTTGAAGCAGTGTAGCAGCTGCTAAACCATCAATGCCATTTTATTTATTCCATAGTCTAATCAGATCCCTCCACCTGGTCTGTAAAAGGCAAATCTTTTTTCACCAGCTAGGGTGTTGTTCTGTGTGTTATGGCACCTGACATCTTTCTCTTTCCCAACATTTTACAGCATTGCATGAATATCCTGTGTTGTGCACTTTTTCCTGTCTGCAAAGATCTACAGGAATTAATTATTCACTACCGGCCAGGAAGTGTGTTACCAGCTTATTGTATTCCATGTTTTGTCAGTGTTGCATAGGATCTATCTCTCCATGGTCAAATGCCTACGTAGGCCGTTAGTTGCTTTATGTCCAGCATTGAGCTGTTGCTGAGTTTCAGATGCTCCATGTTGCTTGTATCTAGTTCCAGCTATTCTTAGAAAAAAGTATAATTAACCCTTTACTCCACAGACATGATTATGTAAAACGTTCTACCCATTTTGACTCATATTGAGTAAAAGATTCGATAACAATATTTCAAACTCTCAACCAATCTGGATTAAAAATTAAAATTCATGTTTCATTCTCCATATCTCATCCAGAAGAAGTCAATGTCATCATGAAGACTAGAGCTAGACTGATGGCGAACAACTCGCAATGTATTTTGCTAATTTAACTATAGATTCTCTGAAGTAATGCTGAATTGACAGATAGATCTGGAACAATTCCTCAGGTCTTAATTTCCTGTTCCTAAGAACTAGTTCAAACTTGCAAGCCACAAGAATACCAATTTAATTACATTTATCTTTCAGGACCTGAGTTGGTTTATGATGGAATTAAGGACAGGGTTTCATAAATGTGATAATAATAAAGTGTTTTTGAAATGTCACTTTATACATAGATTAGAGCCATGGGATAATGTGGATAAACACATTGAGATAATCTGAGGTGATGGAGGGTCTGAGAAATACCTTAACATTCACTTCATTCAAAGGCTGCTTCTTAACATTCCTGATCCTGTGAGACGCCATGGAGGAGCCTTGGAATGGAAAGAAGTGGATAAGATGTTTTTTCTCTTTCAGTCCTAATGCACAAAACACTCAGAGCATCAGTGACCTTTCAAGACATACAGTGATGCATGTAATAACATCTAGTGTGTTTGCTTGCATTTCTGATAACCTTAGCAAAAAAATGAGCTCTACAATTTTCAAGACTTAATTCATGATGTCAGAAACAATCTTACCCTTTTGCAGCTTCTGAAGTAGATTCTGCTCCTGTTGAATTATTCCAAATAATTGAGATTTTTTTTTCTCTGCTAAACTCTTTTAATGCAATCCTGTAATAGAAATAAGAATCAGCAAAGCTGACCATTTCCTCCTGGTTGCTGAGACCAGTCTCTCTTGTTCCCCATCTCGGTTCTGTGTTTCTGCAGATTGAGAGGTGACAAGAAAGTGGTTCAGTAAAGTGGCACTGAAAGCTAATGGCATCGAGTGTCATTTCCCTGCAAACATTTCTGCAGGCCAGGCTGAGAGTGATGGGCAAAAAGGGAGATGATTGAATGTCTTACCTCACATCTCACCCAAAAGCACAAAAATAGAATCATTTAAGGTTTAACACTGAAGGCAACTACTTATGCCATTGTGCCTACTCAATATGTAGTGACAGCAACATAAAAGCTTTGTATTGCAATGAGGCGATGATGCGATGGCTCAGAATTCATGTTATCTATTTAAAGATACAGTACACCAAGATTCAGACTAAATGACTATGGATTTCTGGCAGGTGTTGTAATGTTACACATCATTTCATATTTTCTGGTCTTCTTACCACAAAAGTGTTACAGTGCAGAAGGCCATTCTTCTCATCATATCTGCAATGGCTCTCCAGATGATTTTGATATGATTTGATTTACTATCGTCACATGTACTGAGATATAGTGATAACTATCGCTTTTTGTGCTATCCAGACAAATCATACCTTACATAAATACATCAGGGTAATAGGAGAGAATGCAGAATGCAGGGTTAGAGCCACAGGGGGTGCAGAGAAAGATCAACTCCAACATATAAGACACCCTTTCATGAATCTGTTGGTTGGCATATCTTTTCAAACTATTGTATCTTCTGCCTGATGGAGGAGGGTGGGAGAGAGTATCACCAGGGTGGTGGGGATGGGAGTGGGAGGGCGGGGAGGAGAGGGTGGGGAGGAGTTTTGGTTATGTTGGCTGCTTTCCAGATACAATGGGAAGTATAAAAAAAAGTGGAGTCAATGGAAAGAAGGCTGGTTTGTGTGATGGACTGGGGTTGTATTCACAACTATCGGTAATTTCTTGTGATTTTGAGCAGAGCAGGTGCCAAACCAAGCTGCGCTGCATTCGGATTGGATGCTTTCTATGGTGCATTTATAAAAATTGGTAAGTTATTGTAGACATGCTGAACTTCCTCAGCCTTTTGAAGAAGTAAAGGCTTTGGTGTGCTTTCAATAACAATTATGGCTTAGTGCACATTGTTCCTATTTAAATAATTATCCAATGTCCACTTGACTGCCTCAGTTGAACCTGCCTCCACTCCACTTCAGACAGTGCATTCTAGACCCTATCACTTGCTGTGAGATTTTTTTTTCCTCACATTAAGTTTGCTTCTTTTGCAATTCACTTTATAAGTATACCCTCTCGTTCTTGGATATAGTAGGAGCTGCCGATGCTGGAGTCAGAGATAACACAGTGTGGAACTGGAGGAACACAGCATGTCAGGCAGCATCAGAGGAGCAGGAAAGCTGCCGTTTCGGGTTGGGACCCTTCTCGTGCTCTTGATTTTTTTATGAGTGAACACAGCTTCTCCCTTTGCCTAGAAATAAGGCAGACGCACAACAGATGAGGTAGAGAAAGTCTTTCTTATAAGACAAAAAAAAACCACCAAAAATTGTTACGTGGATAGAAGAAAGTCACATTTACACAAAAGAAGATGATGTAAGGGTCCTGATTAATAATAAATAGAAATTCTTACAAAAATGCTCAGTAACAGTGAGTAAAGAGAATTAGATGCTGGGTTGGCCAATATTAAGCTAAATAGTGAGATTATCATGTTCCTTTATGAATCACAGATGCGACCATTCATTGAATATTTTCTTCTGTTCTGCTCATCACAGTATAACAAAGATGTAAGAGCCCAAGAAAAGGGGCAGAAGTGAGATTTCATGCCAGGACTTTGAAGTTATTGAAGTGATACAGAGGACAGTAACCAGAATGGTCAAAGCAAAGGATGGTTTGGATCAGGAAAAACAATTACATTCAGTGGATATGTTCTCAATAGAATATAACAGTTCGCAGATAGTATATTTGCATTATTAGTTATTTCTAGCCTCTTGTGCATCCCCAGCTTTAATCACTTGTGATGGGCAGTCATATCCTCAACTGCCCTGAGCCTGCTTCAAACTCTGGAAATCCCTTCCTAAACCTCTTCACCACAAGTCTCTCTCTGCTGCTTTAAGATGCTTCATAAAACCAACTAAGTGATTGCTCATCTGACTTTAAGTGTCTTCATTTGGCCCCATTTTAAATTTTGTTTGATGAAAGTCTTGTGAAGAACTTTGAGAATTTTTCAAAGAACTCGGGAAGGCCGAAGACGTAGAGACCCCTCTTGAATTGTACAACGTTGTTAACATTCTCTGACTCCCATTTCTTGGCTAGGAGCAGTCTGGTTGGCCAAACAAATGAAAATCCAAGCAACAGAATTCTCAAAATCTGAATAAGAACACAAGTAAATGAGAATTCTGTGCAGAGGTAGGCCATTTGGCCCCTCGTGCTTGTTCCTCCATTGTGTGAAATCATGGCTGGCATGATGGATGCGTCAACTTCACTTTCCTGTTGGCAGCACTGCACCACCCCCTCCCCAACGCTGAAATCTTCAACTCCCTTGAGGAACAAAAATCCATCTAAAATAGTTTAAGGTGAGAGGGGAAAGATTTAAAAGGGATCTAAGAGGCAACTTTTTCATGCAGAGGGTGGTGTGGGTATGGAATGAGCTGCCAGAGAAAGTGATGAAGACTGGTACAATTACAACATAAAAAGGCATCTAAGTGAATACATGATTAGGAAGGGATTAAAGGGATATGGAACAAATGCTGGCAAATGGGACTAATTCATTTAGGATATCTGGTCAGCATGGACGAGTTGGACCGAAGGGTTAGTTTCCATAATGTACAACTCTATGACTCTATAACCTTGAATATATTCAACAATCCAGCTTCTACTGTTTTCTGGGGAAGAGAATTCCATCTCTAAGAGAAGAAAATTGTTTCAATTTCCATCTTAAATGGGAGACACATAATTTTTAACCGTGTTACCTAGTATCTATTCCCCAACAAGGAGAAATCTCCTCCCAGCATCCACCCTATCAAGTCCCCTCAGGATCTCCTGTGTTTCAATGAGATCACCTTTCATTCTTCAAAGCTCCAAAGAAGGCGAGCTGAAAACATGTGATTTAATCAACAGGTTTTAAACAACAACCTTCATTTTGTTAAAATATAAACATAATGAAACATCCCAAGACATCTTGAAGGAAAGTTTTAAAACAAAATTCAACACCGAACCACATTGCAAGATATTAAGGTTAATGAGCAATAGCTTGGTAAAAGTGGCAGGTTTTTAAGGAGACTTTTAAAAGGGAAAAGTTGAGTGAGGTTTTGGGAGTGTTTTATAAATCCAGAGGCTCTGAAAACTGAAGATGCAGTTAGAATCGGGATGATCAAGAAGTCATGGAGGAATTGTAATAGTATTATATGGGTTTAGATTTAGCCCATTTCTCAACTGAGCACAGAGATGATGGGAGAGCAGGATTTAATGAGAGTTAAGATCCAGTCACAGAATTTTGGATGACTAGTGGTCATTTGAATCTTGTTGATCAAGTATTTTTGATCAAAACGTATCGCCTGTTACTTGATGATGCCATAAACATGTGACTACCTTAAACTGATCAGACCTTTGGTCATAATTCTGTTTATAATTCAGTTCAGATTAGCCTTCAAGTAGATAATAAATTGTTTACATACATGATACAGTTTCTGTACTGGCTAAGCAAACTTAGAAGATCAAACTATGAAAGAAATGTGATTAGACTAATTCATCTATTTTAAATCCATTGCAGTTCTACATTGCCAAAATATTGGAATGAAATAAAAGAAAGAAAGTCAATTTGTTCTGAAGTATTAATATAGAACATTATTTGAATTGTATATGCATGGTTATCCAAAGTTTAGATGATTTTACTGCTAAATATGTGAGCTTTCAAAAATGTATTTCAAAGATACTGTAATATTACCCTTTAAAATCAAATTACTTTCAGTTGCTTGCAAAAAAAAAAACAAGAAACATACAGTTATTTGTGCATTTATGTGGCCTCGGGATATGTCAAAGGTTTCGCAGCTAATGAAATATTTTCAAGTTGCAGTCACTGTTGTAATGTTGAAAATTCTGGAGCTAATTTACGTGCAGTTAGCTCCCGCAAGCAGCAATGTGATAATGACCGAATACTGTTTGTCAAGGGATGATTGTTGGCGAGGACACTGCTAACAACTCCACTACTCTCCCTTGATATACTGCCATGAGGTCTCTGAGGGACAATTAGGCTGTGTATTCAATTTCTTATCTGAAAGATGGCACCTCGGAGAGACCCTGAGTCTTGCCCTGAAGTGCCTGCCTAGGATGAGCAATTTTTTTTCTCTCTAAAACTCCTATAATTTCCTGCTGAGTAGTTCACACCAACTTCCTGGAGATTTATCTTCAGTTTTTGGAGATACCCACGTACTCTGGAATGCTGGCAGCCTTCGTTGAGATTCAGGCCCAATTAAGCTGACAGGTTTATGTTCTGAGTTCTGAGGAAGGGTCACCGGACCCGAAACGTCAACTCTGTCCTTTTCCTTCACAGATGCTGCCAGACCTATTGAGCTTTTCTAGCAACTTTGTTTTTGTTTCTGATTTACAGCATTCGCAGTTCTTTCAGTTTTTATTTAGGTTTACAGAGATGTGAGATAAGTAGAAATTCATGTTCTTGGTGAGGTGTGGTTACCTGGAAGCATCCCCATTGCGTGTTAGGTCATTCAAATACCTGGGCATGCAGCCTGTTGTAATCTCAAGTTTTAACAGTATTTCAAATAGATGAGGGCTTTTAATTTTGACTTAGATTAGAAAATTGAAAATGAAAGAAATTCAAAGAGAAACTCTCAAGTTGGGGGGATCAGTGAAAGTACACCCCACAACTGCTCTGTGTTGAGAATACATACCATACTTTGGCAAAGTGTCATTTTTTGTTAAATTTCACAGAGGGCTTCCCTCCATGAGGCTAAAGAGTTTTTCTTGCACTAACATCTCAAACTCATTAACTACCTACCATGCTCCTGTGGTGCTCACCTTGTCCAACACCAGCCCGATTCTCCAGTCACTGTTGCTGGAAATGTTTAATTACTGCTGGAATTTCCCAGGATCCCTGGTGCTGGACTATCTTTAGTTGTGCACCTGGTTGGGCGCTGTGAGTCCAGGGTTGCCTTGGTTGGGTTCATGGTTGACAACATTTTCCTTGGGCAATGAATAAGTAGAGAAATTGACGCAAGGACCTGGAAATCCTGCTGTGCATGGTGGCGCAGAGGTGTCGCGTCCAATTCTGATAGGACCAGCAGAGAAGACCATGACACCAGACCCTACCAGGCTGGCTTGAGGTTACCACCTGGGTCAACATAGTCTCAACTGCCCGGAGGAAGACGCAGCGATGGAGGAAGCAGTTCAGTGACCGTCTCCATCTCACCAGGGTAAGTGCCACCATTTTCTCTCTGCTACCCTCATTCTATCTCTGTCAAGCAGACACCTCCAAGCAAGGCTCATGCTCTACCACACTCACTGTTGTATGCACCACCTTCACTCACTCACACTCTCCCACCCAATTTTTCCGCTACTAAGCCTGCATTGCCTCACCTGGTACACCTTGCCCCCATTCCCCCACCTCCACTTGCACTGAAAGCTGACCTTTCTGTCGTTGAAACAAAACAATTATGAAGAAGCAGTGAGAAGCAATGCAGGAATGAATACCCAATACCCTGCACAGGGGATTTGCACAGGGGATATGTCATTCTGACAAACACAGTAACATTTTTTGCAATCATACACCTGCGATGGAAAGTGAATTAATTATCAAAGTGAGTCACATTGTAGAAAAATGCAAGCAGCAGTTTAGCATTTTGAATTAATTTCATTAATAGGAGTTTCCCCAAGGTCCGAAATTCAGCAAAGACATGTTTATTACTTTGACGACTCGCACTTCAATACCCTGTCAGTGTAAATTACAACGGTGGAAATTTTCTTCACTCCAGAGACCGCACTTCAGCTGATGCGTTTGTCTCTCACTCTCAATGGTTTTTATTATTATATGAACTAATTAAAATTATTTACTCCGCATTGATTGAAGTACAGAATTATAGCCCAGTCTGTGGTTTGGAAAGAATGGAGAATGGCAGGAGTTAGAAGGCAATCAAGTTCTCTCAGTGATTCACCTAACAACAGATTTTAAATCCAACCCACTTTGGCTCCATGCTGCACTAAAATGGATCTCTCAAGTGCAAAAGTGTTTCAGATTTAGTCATAGAAATGGACAAATCGATTTGCAGCAGTCATGTTGGAAACCACCCAAAAACTAATTTTTAAAAAAATTACTGGGGCTTCTGGCAGAGTGAAAAAACAAGAACTTCTAAAATAATCTTTAATTTTTCTTTGTTTTACACGCATTAAAAGTAAAAAAAGGAACAACGTATTCTTTTACTTATTATTGGATTTAAAATAAATTGTTTTCTTCCATTGTGCCAGGTGATCTGTCCACTTAGAGGGTACTTGACTGATTTATGGCAGCTCTTTCACGCCTGCGAGAGACCTATAACTCATTGTTGTCATCAGCACAAAATGAGTTATGAGATTCTTTCACTCAAGTGAGCGAGTCGCTGGAGGCCATCGTTGACAGAGAGATGTTCTAATTTATTTAAGGGACACACTATTGTTACTGGCACACCAATGCCAACTGTTGGCTAGAAACAATTAGTCTCTTTTTGATTTCTGAACAACTTTCCATGATCCTTCATTGACAGTTAAATTATCCACTCTCCAAACTAAGATCGGAAAATCTGCGGTATGTTTAAATGTTGTTAAATTCCCTCTCAGGGTCTGGATGTTGCCATCAAGGCCAGCATTTTAAGGTTCCCTTGAGAAGGTCATGGCTGAACCACTTTCTTAAGCTACCTGATGCTATTGGACTTCAGGATGTTGACTCAGTGATAAAGGAGTGGTCGAATATAATTTGCGATGTCACCGTCAGGAAAATGTTTACTTTGTACACATTGGGCAAGAAGTGCCAACAAGAGGTGGAGATGAGTGGAAAATCAATGGGGGAGCCCCACACACTTATAATGAACCCAATGTTTTAAATTACTAAGAATACCTTGCTTATCCCAACTTCTATTCTCCTCTCTGAATGTTGGACTCTGCTAACACATAAAGACCATAGATCTTGCAGCTGAGTATCGACTTCTCACAGTATCATTAATTGCCCTTGAGAGAATGGTTATAGAATTGTGGTACTCATTTATAGACTATAAGTTTACTATCAAAATACTGAGAGCAATCGGAGTTCCCTAAAGTGCTTCCAACTAAAGTCAACAAGCTTCATAGAGTTTGAACATTGAGCCAAACCTATATGTTTCAGTAACACATTAATGTTGGGGTCTTTCACTTTCAATAGCAGCAACAAATGGGCCTGTGTTACATTGGTGGCCTGTTCAGATATCCAGCCTGTTTCTCTCTTCAATTGACTTCAGTGGAAAGGAAATTTGGAAGAAGTGTTGAATGACCAGTGAATCTGCTTCCATGCAATTTGTTCTTCTGCCAGGGATTGAAAATCTGTCAAAATCACATTCAAAAGGACCATGGGAAACCTCAAATAAATACAGAAACAGCTAGAGAAACTCAGCATGTCTCACAGCATCTACGGAGATAGAAACAGATAACATTTTGAATCTAGTTTGACTCTATTTTACAAATTCAAGTCATACTGGACTTGATAATGTTTACTCTATTTGTCTCTCCACAGATGCTCAGACACGCTGAAATTCTCCAAACTTTTCTGTATTTTCCTAGATTGCCAGCATCTGCAGTATGAGGGAACAGTCCCTCTTCCACTGCTACATTGACACCATCCGCCACCTCTTCCTCTGCTACAGCAATGGCTGTATCGGCACTGCCTCATGCTCCCACGAGGAGCTCGAGCAGTTAATCAACTTTACCAACACCTTCTACCTCAACCTCAAGCTCATCTGGACCATCTCTGATACCTCTCTCTCCTTCCCGGACCTCTCTGTCTCCATCTCTGGTGACCACCTCAAAACCGATATCTATTTCAAGCCTACCGACTCCCACAGCTACCTAGACTACACCTCCTCTCACCTACCTTCCTGCAAGAATGTGATACCTTACTCCCGATTCCTCTGCACCCGTCGCATCTGCTCCCAAGATGGGGCGTTCCACTCCTGAAAATCCCAGATATCCTCATATTTCAAAGACCACAACTTCCCCTCTTTAGTGATTGAAAATGCTCTCAACCGCATCTCTTATGTTTCCCACACCTATGCCAACAAATCCCGTCCCCCCAACAAAAACAAAGACAGAATTCCCCTTGTCCTCATGTATCACCCCACTAACGTTTGTATCCAATGTATCATTCTCCACCACTTCCACCACCTGCGATCTGACCCCACTACGAGGGTTATATTTCCCTCCCCACCCCAATCTGCCTTCCGGAGGGATCGCTCTCTCAGCGACTCCATTGTCCTCTCCACACTCCCCACTAACCCCCACCATCCCTGGCACCTTTCCTTGCAACCACAGGAAGTGCTAACCTCCTGGCTTCAATATCAGACAGAGGTTCACCTGCACGTCCTTCAATATGGTCTATTGCGTCCGCTGTTCCCGATGTGGCCTCCTCTACATTGGTGAGACCAAGCAGAAGCTTGGAGACCGCTTTGTAGAGCATCTGTCCTCTGTTCACGACAAACGACAACACCTTCCAGTCACCAACCATTTCAACTCCCGCTCCCACTCCCTGGGTGACATGTCCATCCTGGACCTCTTCCAGTGTCACAATGATGCCACCGGAAACTGGAGGAGCAGCGCCTCATATTCTGCCCTGGGAGCCTAAAGCCCAATGACCTAAATGTGGACTTTACCAGCTTCAAAATCTCCCAACCCGCGCCCGGGCTCATCCCATGACCAACCCTCTCTCTCATCCCTGCCTCCTTGACCTGACACAGCCTGTCTATCTTCTCTCCCACCTATCCATTCCACCCATCTCACTGACCAATCCCCACCACCTACACTCACTTATCACCATCTCACCTACGTTCCCCAGTCCCACCCCTCCTCTGTCTATTTATTTCAGAGCTCCCTTCCCCCTCCCCCATTTCTGAAGAAGGGTCCTGGCCCAAAACGTCAATTTTCCTCCTCCTCTGATGCTGCTTGGCCTGCTGTGTTCCTTCCGCTCCACGCTGTGTTATCTCTGACTCCAGCATTGGCAGTTCTTACTGTCCCTGAGCATCTGCAGTATTTTGCTTTTATGGCAAACCTAATTGCTGATAAACACTACCCAAAACTTTCATGCATACTGTTAACTAAGGAATTGTTTTTTTCCAAGATCTGTACTCCTGTTCATGGTGAATTCAGCTATAAATTCCTTTTATTCCCTTATTTTGTTCCTTTTATCGTGTACCTTTTTTGTCAGTCCCTGGTTAATCCAATTCACCACCTCTAAAGATACTTGTTTTGCTAAGAAAAGGTCACAAGGGTAAGAGTGAAAGATAGGGTCGATCAAAGCACTCAGTGGGTGATGCTAATTTTAAGGTTCAAACGGCTTGTATCCTGTGCAGGTTGTTAGACCAGACAATTATCTTAATGGAATTTTCATAAGCTATCGAACAGCAGCAACTGAATAGCCGAAACAGCGTGAAGTAGTCTGTATTTTATAAGAGTTTAATTAACAATCAGCAATAATTGTTTGAATAACAAATGGAAAAGAAAATTAGTTGAGATATAAAATGGGCACCTGTTTTGTTATTGCTCAAAATGAGTTACATTCTTTCAATATATGATGTTTTCATAGAATCCCTACAGTGTGGAAACAGGGCCTTTGGCCCAACAAGCCCAGACCCTTCCCATTATAATCCCACCTAATCTACACAGCCCTGAACACTACAGGCAATTTAGCATGGCCAATCCAGCTAGCTTGCACACCTTTGGACTGTGGGAGGAAACTGGAGCACCCAGAGGAAACCCACACAGACACAGGGAGAATGTGCAAACTCCACACAGACAGTTGCCCAAGGGCTGGTAATTGAACCCAGGTCCCTGGTATTGTAAGGTAGCAGTGCTAACCACTGAGCCACCATGCCACATTACTGAAATGCAGCTCTAATAGCTAATCTTATTTTAAATAATAGCTGATGGAATGACAATGGTCCTCAGTCTTGCTGGGCTAAGGGGGAGAAAAGCAGAGTTCCATGGCTAAGGGGGAAAAAAAGCAAAGTTCTATCTCCTGGCCACTGCCTATTGATCCTTTTTCAGAAGCTCTACATTTAAATGATGACCAGATCAACTTTTGCTATGATTTCTAAGAAGCCGTTACCAGTATTTGCTGAAGTGACCAGTTATCTGAAATTGTTAGTTGAGTGAAGCTAACAGAACATGAGAGCTATGAGCTGCAGGAAACACAAGGAGAACATTGATGACAGAAGAAAAAACAAGAGGAACAATCGTTATCTCGCACTGTCTACCGCTAATTTCTAGCAAGGTTTGCCAGAAACAAATCCATGATCTAATTTGAATTGAGTCATATTTCATGGTCGGTTGGGTATTTTTTGCACTCATGTACTGACTCTTAATCACGTAGCCTTAGATTAAATACTATAAACTTCAGAACCTTGACACAGACACTGTTGTTGCTTGGCAACCAGTGCTAGGTTGAGTGCACTCAAGAGTTTGATTTGAAAGTTAATAATGTTTGGCCAAAGTCAGCCCAATTTCTGTTTGCTGACCTGTCTTTACGTGGTAGCTCTATTTAATATTCTGTTGAATTCACAGAGGGTATTTGGAGAACACTTGCAGAATCTATCAGTGAAGGTGGGTCTAAGTGCTTTTCCACTATTGCCCTCCATCTCCATCATTAGTAGCCATGCTGTCCACTATTTAGGTCCCAAGACTTGCTGTTCCTCCTCTAAATATATCTCTCTCCTCTTTAAAATAGGGCTTGAATTGAAAGCATCTGATGTGTTCAATGTGTTCCCTCACTTTCCTTCACTGAGCAAAATTGCCATCAGAGATCACATGTGTTCCAGCCCTGAATGCCCATCTTTCTTAATTTTATCATCAATCTTCCTTCAAATCTTCTTCAGGCTCATCTTCTCTATGAGATTCACCTTCCTGCTCCCTGGAAAAACTGACAACCAAGTTCCCATCCCACTTCCCCAGTTCTGGGGAAGGATCACCGGATCCAAAATGTTAACTCTGATTTTTTTCTTCACAGGTCCTGCCAGGCCTGTTGAGCTTTTCCAGCAACTTTGCACTTCCCATATTAGACAATATTGTAGATGAGAGACATACCCTCTCTCACAGACCTATCACAGGGGTCAACACTGGCAGCTAAGGTTGCCAGCCAGTCAAAGGCTAGTACATTCTAAGTCCTAAAATCCACCCAATGATGCCTCGACCTTGGGGAAATCTAGCTGCAAAAGGGTAAGGTTTTTGTCTTCTCCGAATAGAATGTGGTTTCAGTGGATAGGGTAATCTATGGGGTTGGAGGCAAGGGCAGAGGTTATCTGGTTATCAGAGGCCACGTTGGTTGGGATAGGGAACAGTTCTGGGTCATGTAGGAGATCAACTTACCATCCAGACCTCCTCATACTCTTAGTAACAATGGGCTGAATTTGACCGGAAATCAGCTAAATGGAAATTTTGGAAAGCTTCTCTCTGTGAACCCTAGTGATATTTCCTTGCATTGTTCTCAGAAACTTGCCACATTACTTCTAGACCATGCTTTGTAGAATCACCACATTGTGGAACCAAGCCATTCAACCCATCAAGTTCACACCAACCCTCTGGAAAGCATCCTACATGCCCCTACCCTATCCCTGCATTGCCATGGCCAATTCACCTAGCCTATACATCCCTGGACACTATAGACAATGTAGCATGGCCAATCCAGCTAACCTTCACAGGCTTGGACTATGGGAAGAAACCCACACAGACACCAGGAGAAAGTGCAAACTCCACAGGTGCCTGAGGGTGGAATTGAACCCAGGTCACTGGTGCTATGAGGCATCAATGTTAACCACTCAGCCACTGTGCCGCTTGTATGGTAGGCTGCGTGCCCTATTTTCCCTCTCACTACAGGGAATTTGTGGCATCATATTTAAACCATGTTTAAAACTTAGTTGTGCACTAAGTGGAATACTGTCAGTACACAGCTACCCTGCATGGTTTCTTTGTCTCAAGTTTCCAAGTTCAAGTCCCCATTCAAAGCTTGAAAATAAAAATTGATGCTGATGCTGACTGAGTGCGGCATTGTTGATGAAGTGCCTTTATTTGGACAAGATACTAAATCTGAGATCTGCTTGCTTAGGTGGGTGTAAAAGAACCTGTTGTTCTATTTTGAAGAGCAAATGTGTTTCCCCAGTACCCTGGGAAATATTCATCCATTAGTCAATATTACAAGAAAGCAGATTATTTAGTCATGACAGTTTTACTCTTTGTGAAAATTTTCTGTCATGAAATTAGCTACTGTGTTTTCTCCATTTCAACTGTGAACTCATTTTAAGTGTATTTCATTGGCTTTAAAGTGCTTTGGGACATCCCGTGAATGGGAAAAGTGTGCACGTCTTTCTTCTTGTGGCACGGGTTCAAATTTCTCCATGCCCTGCCCATACTTATCTCTGTAATTTTTCTCCAGCACGAAGTGTCTTACTAAATTAGTACACAAAATGGGCCAATTTCTATCCCTGCAAATTTCCTTTGAAGTTTCATATACGATTCAAATGAAAGAATGGATATACTTCCTTATTTCGACTTAATGTAAAGGGAGAAAAAGTCATAGTAAAGAGCTTTGATGTTTCTTTGCAGTTCGGTAAGTCTTCATACTGAAGTGAATTTGATTAAGATTTGGGACACTGGTTGTCAGACCTATTTATAATCAGAGAGCCCTAGAGAGATTTTGCCCATGTTATTGTGGTGCTTATACCTAACATAACACAATGCATATTTATCTTAGGAAAACAACAAATTACATCTATATAGCATCTGTAATGTAAAGAAATTTCTCAATGCTTTACAGCAATATACATTGGTCCTAAAGAAGGAAGAGAAGTAAAGGTGGTTATGAAGGGAATGAGCAAGTTTAGAGCGAGTCTAGACAGCAGAAAGCATGGTATCTCATGCTCGGCTGAATTTGGTGAAGGGATACAAAAATGGGCAAAGCTGAAAGAATATAGAGTTCTTTTTGAATGATAGGTTTGCGGGAGATTGTAGAGGCAGGGAGAAAGAGGTCAAGGTGGGCTTTCAATCTAATGATGAGAATTTTGAATTGAAAATGTTGGAGAATTGGAATCCAAATATTGGTCAACAAGCTGGTGTTG
This sequence comes from Ginglymostoma cirratum, assembly GCA_024137785.1. Lineage (NCBI taxonomy): Eukaryota > Metazoa > Chordata > Chondrichthyes > Orectolobiformes > Ginglymostomatidae > Ginglymostoma > Ginglymostoma cirratum. The sequence continues at coordinate 17,763,659 of JAHRHZ010000029.1, forward strand.
TTGATGGAAATGTTCGATTTGGTATGGGATGGCAAGGCATTGGATAAGCTGCTGTCTATGGCATATAGAGAGCAGGAGGATAGTGGGAAAAAAAACAAAAAAAAAGCTGTGGAATATTTGAGACTGGAGGTGACAAAACAATAAATAACAACTTCAGTACGAGGTATAAGAGATAAAAGGTACTGCAGATGCTGGAGAATCCGAGATAACAAGCATGGGGCTGGATGAACACAGCAGGTCAAGCAGCATCATAGGAGCAGGAAAACTTGACGTTTCGGGCCTAAACCCTTCATCAGAAATGGGGGAGGGGAAGAGGGTTCTGAAATAAATAGGGAGAGAGGGGGAGGCGGATAGAAGATGGATAGAGGAGAGGATAGGTGGAGAGGAGGCAAACAAGTCGAAGAGGCGGGGATGGAGCCAGTAAAGGTGAGTGTAGGTA
>JAHRHZ010000029.1:17769097-17781748 GCA_024137785.1 Ginglymostoma cirratum
TGATGCTACCTGGCCTGCTGTGTTCCTCCAGCTCCACACTGTATTATATTTAGGGAAAGAGGTATTTGCATTGGAGCAGCAGAGCAAAAGCTTAATAGATTGGTTGCTGGGATAAGAAAGTTGACTACTTTGAGACGATGAGTTACTTGGACTTATACATTTTAAATTTTAGAAGAATGAGATGTGATTGCATTGAAACAAAGAAGATTCTGAAGGAACTTGACAGGATGGACACAGGAACACAATCTCAGGTAGAGCTGTTGATCATTTATGTTTGAGACATGGAGAAACATCTTTTCTCAAAAAGTTAATCTTTGGAATTCGCGACACAGAAAGTTGTGAATACTCCTTCATCGGGTATATTTAAGTACAGGAAAGACTGCTTTTTGATCTTCAGGAAATCAGGGTTATGGAGAGAATGGGAAATTGTGGCAAAAGATTGTGATCAATGGTGCAGCAAGCACAAGTGTTCAAATGGCCCACTCCTGCTCTTGGCTCAAAACCATAAGAAAAAAGGCCAACTTCCATCACTTTTCACAGCTACTAGAAATGGACACTGGAGAGGCAATGACTAGGGTATCATCACTGGAATGATAATATAGAAACTCAGGTAATGCTCTGGGACCTGGGTTCGAATCCCACCATGGCAGATGGTGGAATTTGAATTCCATAAAAGCAATCTGGAATTAAGATTCTAATGATGATCATAAATCCATTGTCAATTGTTGGGGGGAAAACGCATCTGGTTCACTAATGTCCTTTAAGGAAGGAAACAGCCATCCTTACCTGGTCTGACTTACATGTGATTCCAGGCCCACAGCAATGTGTTTGACTCTCAACTCCTGTCCAAGTAATTTGGGATGGGCAATAAATGCTGGTCTAGCCATCAATGCCCTCATCCCATGAATGAAAATAAGAAAATACTGATCTTACTTATGATTCTAAGCTTGTATCAATCATAATGTCAACATTTGAAATTAAATACTATTGGAATCTCTTTGAATTTGACAGACATTGTAGGAGTAATTAAATAATAAATTTTGCAGCAATAATTAAAGAGCTTTTACAAAAGCGCTCACCTGGGTGAGTCAAATTTTGAAAACCACCACACACTTTCACCTTCTCTGTTCAGAAGAAAACAGCTTCATTATTCCCTTCTTCTTATCCCTGGCCCTCTCTGAATTTGAGGGATCAACTAAACTAATGATAAGAATGACATAAATAATTGGAGACAGAAAAAAAAGGTGGTCAAAAAGGCTTTGAGGTCTGAGTTACAATGCAGGTTTATAAGACCTAAAGACGTAGAATTAAATTAAATCTGACTGATATATTTATGCAATTCTCCATACAGCTACCACTGAGTGGGAATCTGCGATAAAAGCTGCTTGCCAAATGTATTGATTTAACAATCAAATTGGAATCCCAATCTACTTTTCATATTTTACAACAATGGCTACACATTGAAAAATAGTTCATTGACTGTGAAGTGCTTTGGGATATCCAGAACTTGTGAAAGTTCAGAGTAAAGGAAAGTCTTTCTTTCATTTTCCTGGTCACTATTTTTTAAGTTATGCTCCTTCTGATGGTTTACTTCAATAAAGCATTATATGAAGGGAAGTCGAGAAGGTCTTGTAGGACAGTGGTAGTGCCCTAACTCTGAGCTAGGAGCCCTGGGTTCTAGACTTCAAGTCTTCCAGAGATAAGTGGTAACACCGCTGAATAGAATGGTTTATAATATATCAATAAATGGAAGAGGTTACTGATTGACAAGTAGAAAAAGCTTCTGATACACCAGAATATGTTTTGCAGCTGGATCCTGAAGAAACGTTGGTATTTCCGGCTCCATAATCAAATTAGAATGACGTATGCTTTCATTTGGAGCAAAGCGAAGACATATTTTCGTTACTTCTTTTTGCTATATTTTTCATTGATGATCACAACAACAACATTTACCAAATCTAAAAAGGATATTGCAAATTGAGACTTATATGCCTCGAGAAAAAATATTTTGAAAAGAATGACGAATTACAGTAGGCCTGAAATTTAGAGATTGGATGAGAGAGAAAGAGAGAAAGGGGCTGAAGACCTTTATATAATAACTATTAATTGAAGGATAATGCATGGCTTATGGCCTTGTCTTGGAAGATCTGTTGTAAAAACTGCTGTCTGTGGTGCTTTTAAGGACAAATGCCGATTAGAAGACAAGTACTCTGCAAGACCCATTATAGTCAGTAAATTATCCACTTGTTTCTCTCACACACAGTAGTAACATCTTGGGCAGCAGTTGGAGGCAAGGGAAGAGATTGCAGGGCCTCTGACATTAATTGTCAAATCCTTTCTGGACTCAGGTGCCAGAGGAGAGTTTTAACATTATTCAGGCAATGTGGTAGGGATGAACCACAGAACTATCGGTCAGTGTATCTAAGTGATAGGGAAACACATTGGAAAAAAAATATAAAGGAGAGAATTCATCTCACTGGAAGTGGCAAGGATTAATCAAGGAATGTCAGCATAGCTTTTTCAGGGGCAAATCATACCTGACAGGTTTGATTGAGTTTTTTTCAAGGACGTGGCTAGATATGTGGATGAGGATAACGCTGTGGATATAGTCTACATAGACTTTGGTAAGATTTTTAGCAAAGTCTCGCATGGGCACCTGTTCAAGAATTTAAGTCCCCATGGGATCCAGGGCAATTTTGAAAATCAGTTACAAAACTGACTAAGTGGCAGGAGGCAGAGCGTGAAGGTTAAAAGCTGAAAGAACTGCTGATGCTGTAAATCAGGAACAAACACAGAAGTTGCTGGAAAAGTTCAGCAGGTCTGGCAGCATCCGTGAAGGAAAAATCAGAGTTAACGTTTTGGATCCGCTGACCCTTCCTCAGTTCTGACGAATGGTCACCGGACCTGAAACCTTAACTCTGATTTCTTTTCTTCACTGATGCTGCCAGAGTGTGAAGGTTGACAGGTGTTTTCGTGACTAGTGACTGCCATGGCTTCAGTGTTGGGCCCCTTATTGTTTATAGTGTACATTAATGAGCTAGACACAAATGTAGGAGGTTTGAGTGATACATTCGCAGATGACACCAAGATTGACGATGTGGTAAATACTGAAGAGGAAAGCTTTAGTTGACAGGATACTCTAGTCAGGCTAGTCAGATGGGCAGAACAATAGGAATGGAATTTAATGTTGAGAAGTATGAAGTGATGTATTTTGAGAGAACTAACAAGGCAAGGGAGTATCTGATGAATGGTAGGATCAGAGGGAGTACAGAGGATCGGGGGCCATTGATATGCGTGTCCGCAGACCCTTGAAAGCAACAGAAGGTTACGCATGTATATGGGATACTTGTCTTTATTAGTTGAGGCATTGAATAAGAGTAGTGAGGTTATGATGACACTGTAAAACATATTAGATAGGCCACAGCTGGAATACTGGGTGCAGTTCTGGTTGTCACATCGTAGGAAGGATTTGAGTGCAGAAGAGAGGTTGTAGAGGAGATTCACCAGGATGTTTCCTGGGCTGGAGCAATTTAGCAGTGAAGAGAAACAAGACTGGGTTGACTTCCTCAGAGCAGAGAAAGCTGAAGGGGTCCTGATTGAGGTGTACTACATTATGAGGGGCATAGATAGGGTAGTTGGGAAGCGATTTTTCCCTTAGTAGAAGGATCAACAACCAGAAGAAATAGATTTAAGGTAAAGGGCAGAAGGTTTAAAGGGTGGGTATCTGAAACTCACTGCCTGAAAGGAAACGATCACAACTTTTAAGAATGATTTAGATCAGCACTTGAAGTACCAAAGCATAAAAGAGTAAAAGTCAAGTGCTGTCAAAAATGGGAGCAGAGTAGATAGATGCCTGCTGACAAGAGCAGACATAATTGGCGAAAGGGTTTATTCCTATCCTGCGAAATTCAATGACTGTATTCAATGAAAGAATGAAAGAAAGGGATTAACATGGATATTACCAAGACAGGAGGTTTTGAGTTATAAGGAGAGGCTGGATAGGCTGGGACTTTCTTCCCTGGAATGTAGCAAACTGAAGGGTGATCATATGGAGGTTTATAAAATCATGAGAAGCATAGATACGGTGAATAGCCAAGGTATTTTCCACAGGGTAGAATAAGAGGCATATAAGTCTCAAAACCAGATGGCATAGGTTGAACGTGAGAAGGGAAAGATTTAAAAATGACCTGAGGGGTAACTTTTTCACACAAAGGATGCTGCATGTGTGGAGCAAGCTGCCAGAGGAGGTAGTAGAGGCAAGTACAATAACAACATTTAAATGATATTTGGACAGGTACATGGATAAGAAAGGTTTACAGAGACATGGGCCAATGTAGGCAAATGGGACTAGTTCCATTCAGGAAACCTGGTCAGCGTGGACGAGGTTGAGCGAAGAGTCTGTTTCCATGCTGTATGACTCTGTGACTTTACGATAGGGAAGAACATGGAATGTCCCTGGAGAAGCACACACCTTCTTCACATGTAGTACCACTCACTGCAAATTCCTCCAACCATTATCAATTCCTCCAACCACCCAGTATTTCCACAAACTTAAACAGAGCCACTGGAAAGTAATCGACAACTAATCTGCCAGTTACTGACGATCCCTTTAAAAATGGTTCGCTTTGCATGGTTAAGAGAAGTTATCGATCAGTGTGACCTGGTGCTGAATGACTGTTAGGACACATTCTGCATGTGTCTAATGCACACAATTCGCTTCTTCAGCAAGGTGACGCTTAGTACAGGGGCCAAATCCACAACTGAGCAGAATTTGCATTTACGTCATTTTGCTACGAAACCGCCACAAGTCAAAATTGGCTGTGCCGCTGAAGCAAATTTTGCAGGCAGGCTCGTCTTATTTGTAAAACTACAGATTCTCTTTCAGTCACATGTTTGATGAGTACGTACACTCTATATATTTTTTTTTGTTCAAATATCATGACCTTCTGAATAAGACCAACATATGTCTGCATCTTTTTTGACAATTTAATATCTAGCTGTAGCTGACAATTCAAAGAAAAACAACCTGTGGCTAAAGACAAGATAAATGTATGAGGCCATTTTCAAGACATTATGGTGAAACAATTGATACACGTTTAATATTGTACATTTCTTGTAGATGCAATTAATATCAAACCTATCATTAATCATAACCAAAGGTTAACAGGACCAGTCAATGAGATTTATTATATTGCAGCTATTGAATAGAGTTTAGCATTTATTCTGTCTATGAGGTTCAATGAAAACAGATCTTTTTGTTGCAATGATTAGTCATTCCAAGTGTGGGCAAATGTTTCTTAAAGGAGACAACCTGCAAAGAATAACATTTTAGACACAATGCCACTGAAACTACCCCTTACCCTGTAGCATGGTTTGTAAGAATACTGGATTTCTCAAGGAAGAAATATCAATGTCCGTTGGTTTATATTCTACCCTCCTGAAAGTTATACTGTACATCGATAATGGAGCTTTTAACTAAATCACAGCAATCAATCTCTTCTCAATTAATGTGCAATTAAAGACAGAGGATGCAAGGAAATGTTCTGGTCATGGAGCCATGCTATTCCTGGAGTTGCCACAGAAGTGAAAGCTTTTAAAAAAAATTCGCAACATCCCCAAGCTACCTAATTTTTAGACCCAGGTTGATGGACCAAGTTTCTGTACTTAAGAAGAAATCACTATTTATTACAGGTCATTAGATTCTAGCGACAGGTAATCGATTTGGCTAAATTAAGTAAACTCTATAAATTGAAGCTCTAAACCCCTTTTCAACTCTTGCTTATGCACAGACAGACAGACATAAACAGGAAAAACAAAACACGTAGAGAGAAAACTGGGAAAACAGTTCCATAGTCTTTGTGAGATTTGTTGGGTGAGATTTATTCCTCCTTGGCGTTTCTTTTATAAATAAAAAAAAACAGTGTTTACGTAATTGACAAAGCACTTTATCCATAATATTCATTATTCTTGAATATCAATGGCTTGCCGGTGCCAGTCTGAGGTAACTATCCTTCACATTTCTGCCTTCTTAGTGAGTTTCAATAAGCATTGTGTCCCAGTGAATAGCACTGCTGTCTCACAGCGTCACAGGGATCCAGGTTTGACTCTAGCCTTGGGTGACTGTCTGTGTGGAGTTTGCACTTTCTCCCTATGTCTGCATGGGTTCCTGCTGGGGGCTCTGGTTTCCTCCCACAGTCCAAAGATGTGCTGGTTAGGTGGATTGACCATGCTTAAATTGTCCATAGTGTCCAGGGTGTACAAGCTAGGTGGATTAATCGTGGTAAATGCAAGGTTATGGGGTTAGGGTTTGGGGCTGGGCTTGGAAGGGATGCTGTTCAGAGGGTTGGTGCAGACTTGATGGGCCAAATGGCCTCTTTTTGCACTATAGGGATTCAATGATATCAAAGTCAAACTAGACTTGACCCGTCCAGCTCTGACATATATACTAATGGCAAGAGCACTGTTGTGTAATTAGAAACGTTATCCCTTGTCTCAATGTTAATGCGCTCAACTTTGAGGAAAAAATAATGGATTTGGCCTGTAGAATGCAAGCATGCACTCAGGTTTGACACTTTCAGAAGTAACCAGTTTTCAAATGGGACTTTAAATCATCTAAGCCTGTCTAACTTGATGTAAAGTATCCCATCCATGGTGGCATTCAAAGTAGGGCTGGGAGGTTACTTTTTTTATTCATTCACAGGATGAGGGCATCACTGACTAAGCCAGCATTTACTGACCATCCCAAACGGCAGTTAATTCACTCATAGAATCCCTAAAGTGTGGAAGAAGGCCCTTCGGCCCAACAAATCCACACTGAACCACAGAGTATTCCACCCAGACCCATTCCCCTATAACCCATCTAATCTGAACATCCCTGAACTCTATGAGCAATTTATCATGGCCAATCCACCTAGCCTGCACATCTTTGGACTGTGGGAGGAAACCGGAGCACCCAGAGGAAACTCACGCAGACACGGGGAGAATGTGCAAACTCCACACAGACAGTCACCCAAGGGTGGAATCAAACCCAGGTCCCTGGTGCTGTGAGGCAGCAGTGCTAACCACTGAGCCACTGTGCTGTTAAGTGCCAACAATAGTGTGTTACTGCGAGCCTGGAGTCAATTGTGAGGCCGACCAAGTAAGGATGGCAGTTTCCTACCGTAAAGGACAATAGATGAACTAGATGGGTTTTTCCAGCAATTGACAATCGATTCATGGCCATTAGACTCTTAATTCCAGATTTTTATTGATTTCAAATTCCACCATCTGCTGTAGTGAAATTTGTGATTCAAACTCAAGTCTCCAGAACATTACCTGGATCTGCTAGATTAATTGTCCATCAGTGATATCACTAGGCCATCACTTCTCCTATATAAGCACTTGCAGCCCTGGCTTGTTGTACAATGATCTTAGGATGTTGAAGCAACCCATCAAAGATTGTGGAGCTGCCCATCCTTGGGTTTAGATAGCACATTGTGGGGAGAGGTAAAAGGGAAAGCGAGAAACACATGCAGAGAAGCATGTGAAGTGGACTGACTAGTATTACGTGGTAGAGTTTATGGAATAGTCTTTCAATAATGCAACAGTAAGATTAGAGCCTGGTTTTTCTCTAATTACCTTGTAATGGAGTGTTTAGTCCTAATATCTAATAAACCGCATTATAGAGAAGTCCAAACTTGAAAGCATCTCCTTCTCTCTGACCAGTTTGTTTTAAAACCAAATTCAGATGTGAGCATAAAAGCGCAGAATCAAACATTCAACCTTTAACTAGCACCTTCAAAACAGACATTATCACAATCTGTCCACTCCATTTGCTTAGATAATCAAAAGCGACAAACTTATCAGCTGTAACGTGCTCTGGGACAGCCTGAGAATATTAAAAAGGACTATAAAGAATCCAAAAATCCATTCTTGTATATCCCTGTAAACCTGAATGTCATGAAAGCATGCTGCGTATCAAATAAGGATTTTAAACTATTGGCTGGAAACTGCATTGAACTTGAGTTTGAAGATAACTCTGATTTGCTTTATTGCACACACTACATTCAAACCTTAGGAATGAAGACAGCATATCTGCAAAACCCGTCAAACACTGAGCTCAAGAAAATCTAAAGATCAACACCTCATCTCCCATTAGCAAGGCATCAAGATAATCATCTGACATGGTCAACCGTTGGGGACAAACCATTAAGCATAATCACTTGGACAACAGGACCCTGGCTAAAAGGATCACTGGACCCAAAACGTTAGCTCTGATTTCTCTCCACAGATGCTGGCAAACCTGCTGAGTTTTTCCAGCAATTTCTGTTTTTGTCGCTGGCTAAAAGAGTTTCCCAATTAATCAAATAAAACCGAATTACTGTGGATGTTGGAAATCTGCAATTAAAAACAGAAGGCGCTGGAGAAACTCAGCAGGTTTGCCAGCATCTGTGAGGTGAGAAGCACAGTTAACATCTTGAGTCTGGTATAATTTCTTCGGAACTGAAATGGGCCAGAAAATGGTGCTGACAGAGCAAGAGGAGAAGCAAGTGGAACAGATTGTGAGGGTGCATATAACAAAAGACAAGGCATGATAATGGTGGTAAAGCAGAGATAGATATGTAAGAGGACACAGCAAGAACTGCAATTGCTGGAAGTCAGAGTCGATGCAGTGTGGAGCTGGAGGAACACAGCAGGCGAGGCAGCATCAGAGGAGCAGGAAAGTCGATGCTTTGGGTCGGGACCCTTCATTCACACTGGGGAGGGGAAAGGGAACTCAAAAATAAATAGTGGGAGGGATGTGGTTCTGGGGAATGGTGGGTGGGGTAGTGATAGGTGGATGCAGATAGGGTGTTGTGGAGAATGATCAATGGGAAGGGTGGGGTGGAGCAGACGAGGGAGTTGCACAGTGAGTCGTCCCGATGGAAAGCAGATAGGGGTGGGGAAGGGAATATCTCTTTGGTGGTGGGGTCTAACTGCAGGTGGCAAAAGTGGCGGTGGATGATGTGTTGGATTTGGAGGTTGGTAGATTGGTATGTGAGGAAAAGGGGGACTCTATCCTTGTTGTTCTAATATGAGGGGGTTTGAGGGCAGAAGTGCAGGAAATGCAGGAGATGTGTTTGAGGGCATTATGAATCACGGGAGAGGGGAAGATATGGTCATTGAAGTAAGAGGGCATCTGAGCTGTCCGGGAGTGGAAAGCTTCATCCCAGGAGCAGGTGCGGAGGAGGAGGAGGAATTGGGAGTATGGGATCACATTTTTGCAAGAGATGTCGTCAAGTAGGTGAGAAGAGGTATTGTCAAGTAGGTGAGAAGAGGTATTGTCAAGGTAGCTGTGGGTTTGAAATAGATGTCGATATTGAGTTCGTTGCCAGAGGTGGAGACAGACAGGTCCAGGAAGGGGAGGGAGGTGTCGGAGACGGTCCATGTGAATTTGAGTTTGGGGTGAAAGGTGTTGGTGAAGAAGGTGAACTGTTCAAGCTCCTTGTGGGAGCTCAAGGCAGCGCCAATACAGTCATTGATGTAGCGGAGAAAGAGGTGAGGGATTGTGCAAGTGTAGCTGCAGAAGAGGGACTGTTCCACGTATCCTACAAAGATGCAGGCATAGCTTGGACCCGTATGGGTGCCCATTGCCACCCCTTTGGTTTTTAGGAAGTGGGAGGAGTTCAAGGAAAAGTTGTTGAGGGCAAAGATAAGTTCCATCAAGTGGATGAGAGTGTTGGTGGAGGGGGACTGGTTGGGCCTGCGGCGGAGGAAGAAATGGAAGGCTTTTAGGCCATCTGTGTGGGGGACACAGGTGTAGAGAGGCTGAATGTCCATGGTGAAGATGAGGTATTGGGGGCTGGGGAATTGAAAGTCTTGCAGAAGTTGAAGGGTGTGGGTAGTGTCCTCAACATAGGTGGGGAGTTCCTAGGCTGGGAGAGGGGGGCAGTAACAGAGTGGAGGTAGGTGCAGATGAGTTCAGTGGGGCAGGAGAAAGCAAAGACAATGGGTTGACTGGGACTTTCGGTAGGAGATAGAAACTTTCCTGGACCTTGGGCAGAGCATCTGCGATCTGTATCCTCCAATCAGCACAACCTTCCAGTTGCCAGCCATTTCAACTCCCTTTCCCACTCCCTTGGTGACATGTCCATCCTGGGCCTCATCCAATGTCGCAATGAGGCCACAGAAAATTTGGGCGAACACCTTATATTCTGCCTTGGGAGCCTACAGCCCCAGTGGTCTCAACATAGAGTTTACCAGCTTCAAAATCTCCCCACCCCCTGCCTCATCCTCTGTCCAGCACTCACTGTTATTTCTGCCTCCTTGACCTGATACAACCTGTCCATCTCTCTTCTCACCTATCTGCCTCACCCTTCTCCTCAAACCCCTACCTGCGTCCACCGATCACCAACCCAGCTACCTTCCCACCAGGCCCACTGCAACACCACTCCCCCACTACTTGTTTTTGAGCTCCCTTCCTCCTCCTCAGTCCTGACGAAGGGTCCCAACCTGAAATGTTGACTTTCCTGCTCTTCTGGTGCTGCCTGACCTGCTCCACCTGATATCGATTCGATATGTAAAATAGGTGTAAATGTTAAATGCAATAAGGGGAGACGAATTTGTTCTGCTCAGGTCAAAGCAACAGGACGCAAAGGAGACATGTCTGGGGAAGGATGCGGGATATAAGAAAAATGAATGATAGACATGAAGGTCTGCAGTTGTTTAATTAAATATTGAGTCGTAGACACTGTAAAGTGCCTAAGTGGAAAATGAGATACTGATCCTCAAGCTTGTATTGAGGTTCATTGGAGCACTGTAAACAGGCAAAGGAAGTGTTAGTTTGATAGAAAAGTGTTCTATTGAAATGATAAGCAATCAAATCTAATCAAATTATCTTTGGAAACGCTGGCAGTGATTATATTTGGGTTCCCCGGGCAGTTGGAGACACGTTCACGACAAGCCAATCCTTTGTAATATTTATGTATCTATCTCTTTGCAGTACCGAAGACAAAGTGCAGATGCTGAGAGAGGAGACACAACTGGGGCCCTTCCTGCTTCTTTCTCTCTCCAACCCATTCTGCAAGCTTCAAATTTTATTGACTGAACGAGAACATCCGGGGATTCTGTTGCTGATCATAACACAAAGAAGTATCAGAGCTGTTGATGTACATCCCAAGATACAAGAGTGCGAATGTTTAATCCATTTATTTGAAGTATTTTTCTCCCCAACTTTAACAGAGGGCTTGATCTGCTAGAAGTGAATTGATCAACGTTAGCAATAAAATAACAGAGTGGAATTTCTAATCGAAGATTCAATCTTGGTATTCCAATTTCAGTGCAGAAGAAGCAGAAGATAGAAAGGATCTAAAATTCCACCGTGTGGTTAGCAGATGTAAAATAAAATGAAGTATTTGACTTGCACTCCTGCTAGAATAGTTAATGCTCTTTTCTTACCAATGTCCCCCCTTCTATTTTTTCATTCTTTACAGAGTCAGAGTTCCAAGGCACCAGCTACCTCCTGCTTTATTGTGAGCCTTTACTAAAGTGAGACATCCAAAGCTCTACAGAGGAGGATAATGAAGCAAACATTGGCACTGACTCAGTGGAAGAGACATTCTGACAGATTATCAAATGTGTGATCAATGGAATGTCTTACACAAAGTGTTTTAAAGAAGTACATAGAGGTGAAGGGGCACAACCATCCATTGTGAGGTTAAGGGTATTGCGGATGGCCAAACCCGACTGTATGCCTGTTACTTATGTGTTAATCTTGATGATGAAGAATTGACGTGAAAACAGATGATAAATGTTGTGCTCCTCTATACCACATAATGCCCAAGGATTGTTCGATGGGGAGCATTTAGTTTGGTGTATAATCCTCTCCTTGAATTGGGGCACTGAGTTCACAGAAAATATTCCAGTTATTCTAGGTAGGATACAGTAAACAAACACAAACTGGAGATCAAACTGAAGACCTTCCCAATGTGTAGAATTCAACTGATCATGAGCCTTCAGGAGAGCTGAGTTTTGAAATGATACATGGAGCAGAGAATAGTCTTCCCCACATGACAACATTCAGTGAAAGTTTCCTCTCTCTCTCTCCTTTGCAATTATTAAAAGATGTATATCTTTGTGCCTTTTAATCTGCTCTAATTAATGTTTTAAACCTTATAATGAAGTAGAATGTGTCTTGCATGCAAGTCTTTAATATTTGATGTACTGTAGTTATTCTGCAAGTAATTATGGATTATGCAATTTGTTAAATACATTATGCATGTGCTTCTTACTTGAATAATAAAAAAAGTAAAACATGAATTATATCTTTGTCGCTAATATTGGGGCTACTTCCTGGGGTTCCACTGAATACATATTAATCAAATATACAACTGAAGCTGAATATATAATGAGTTTTAACCATGGGAAAATTGGGTAAAGGGATTGTGATGAACAATTATCCTGCTCCTGTTCATTACAATGCTGATAGCATGCAAACCGCAGGCTGCCTGCTGATTTCAATGATTTCAAAATAAAACCAGCACTAACCATATGTATCAGAGATAAAAGGTACTGCAGATGCTGGAGAATCCGAGATAACAAGCATGGGGCTGGATGAACACAGCAGGTCAAGCAGCATCATAGGAGCAGGAAAACTTGACGTTTCGGGCCTAAACCCTTCATCAGAAATGGGGG
>JAHRHZ010000029.1:17786748-17806333 GCA_024137785.1 Ginglymostoma cirratum
GAAACGTCAAGTTTTCCTGCTCCTATGATGCTGCTTGACCTGCTGTGTTCATCCAGCCCCATGCTTGTTATCACTAACCATATGTAAATTGGCTGATCTTTTTAGCAGAATTTCAATAATTTGATGGTTAACACCACTTAAAATGCTTTTGTTATTCATTTGTAGGACATGGGTGTTTCTTGCTGAGCCAGCATTTCCTGTCCATCCCTAGTTGCCCTTGAGAAGGTGGTGGTGAGCTGCCTATTTGAACCGCTGCAATCCAAATGCTATGGGTTGACCTAAAATACCCTTAGGAGGTATGTTGTGGATGGAGCAGTGCTGGCAGTCACTTCAGAAGTAAATCTGACCCAGATATTATTGAAGAGTATATCAACATAAGCGAACATGGCTTCCCTTCAAATTCTGTATAAAAAGCCTTAGTGAAGGGTGAGGGATTGCTTGTATCCAGAGGTGACCAGCAGTATCTGCAGATACACAGCCAGAAAACAGTGGAAGTAGACATTACTTTTATGCAGGAGTCAAGCCCAAGGACCTGGATACAATGCCACAGAACGTTCAATGTCTTTGTGAGTGGTCACGGCTAATGAGTATTTCTTCAAAAGCTAGATCCTACCAGTACTAGACTCATCTAACAAAAATGCATATCAAACATGGCTCATCGCTACGCTCCCAGCTAATGTTATTACAGGACAAGTCAGATCCTAGATTGAAATCTGGCTTAATAAAACTGAAAGAATTGTGGAAGCTGTGTATCAGGAACAACAACAGAAGTTGCTGGAAAAGCTCAGCAGGTCTGGCAGCATCTGTGGAGAAAAAACATCAGAGTTAACGTTTTGCGTCTGATGACCCTTCCTCTGAGGGAGGTCCTCTGGACCTGAAACGTTAACTGATTTTTCTTCACCGATGCTGCCAGACCTGCTGAGCTTTTCGAACAACTTCTGTTTTTGTTCCTGAAATCTGGCTTGATAGATCATAATTTGTTTTTGTTTGACTTTAACGATTTGGCCTTGCACTGAACCACAAGAATGCAATGCTGCATATTTTGTTTTAATAATGAAACAGTCACTTATTACACAAAAGAAATAAAGATACAACGGATCTGTTCAAGATAAGATGGTGGTGCCGGAAAGGTAGCAGTGTTTGGGTTCCTGGGAACAACCACTCCAGACTGGCAGCTTCCTCCCTTCTTTCCTTATTCTTTTTGGCTTCTTTCTTTTTCTTCATCTAATTCCTTGCAATGTTGGAGAAGATGACTTTTCAGAGGACGGTGGCCAGAGTCAGGACTCTTGGTGGGGTGACAGCTGCTTAGCCTGGCAATACAGCCTGGGACCCCTGGTTGTGGTAGGCCCGGAGACAGCGACCCCTGGTTGTGGTAGGCCTGGAGACAGGGACCCCTGGTTGTGGTTGGCCCAGAGACAGGGGCTCCTGGTTGTGGTAGACCCGGAGACAGGGACTCCTGGTTGTGGTCAGCCAGGAGACAGGGACTCCTGATTGTGGTGGGCCCGGAAACAGAGATTTCTGGTTGTGATAGACCCAGAGACAGGGACCCCTGGCTGTGGTGGGCCTGGAGACGGGGATTTCTTAATGTGGTAGGCCTGGAGACATGGACTCCTGGCTATCAGGGAGGTGGCGGTAGCAGTGAAGCTGTGGGTCTTTGTTGTGGTGAGTGTGGCTCCAGCATGTGACCTGGAATCAGTGGCAGTGTCAGCGAGGTGGGCCTGTAATGAAGAGGTAATGTCTTAGGAATGACAACCTTGATGTTGGTGGGTTCAGCGCAAGCAGCAGTGAGGTGATGGAGGTGTCATGTGTGAACTGGCTCAGGGTACAGGACTCATGGTGGAGCCGGCGAAACAAAGATGGTCTCTCTTTCAGCTCTGTCTTTTTGTTCTTTTTCTTCTTAAACTATTCAAAATGGCGCTGGCTTGTGGCAACAGTTGAAGCTTTTCCCTGTATTTTACTGTATTATTCATTGTAAAATACAAATGACAATAAATAAATCATCATTTATTTATTCATTCAAGTTATTTGTCTATAACATAAGTTTAAAGATTTCAAAATATGTGGTCGAATGTAATCCTATTAGCATTCCTTTATCGTATTTAGACTAGAGATAATTCTCTTCCCTAGTACCCCTGTTAGTCTCATTTAACCATCACTTCAATTCCAGTGTTGAAAGTCTGATAGCCTCTTCCTTGAATCTTCACGTAGCTGAGCTTAGACTTTCTCAACTTTAAATAACTTCTGTTCTAGAACTTTCAAATGAAAGTCGTCACTCTGACGTAACCTATTTCTTAACACGGAAATGCGAGGCTATACATTTTGTCAGGAAGAATAGAGAAAGTGAATATTATTTAAATGGAGAAAGTCTGAAGAAAGCTACAGAACAGAATCATTTGGGAGTCTTTGTCCATGAATCACTAAAAGCGAACATCCAATCTCTGAGAGTAACAGGGAAGGCAAATGGAATACTTATTGCAAGGAGATGGGAATATAAAAATAAAGAGGTTTTGCTAAAACTGTGCAAGGCACTAATCAGGCCACAGCTGAAGTACTGTGAACAGTTCTGGGTCACTTACTTAGGCGAAAAAATACCAGCAATAGATGCAGTATGCAGAAGGTTCAATAGGTTGATACCAAGTATGGGGAGACTGCCTTATGGGGAAAGGTTGAGTATATTTGACCTGTATGTTTTGGGATATAGAAGAATAAGAGGTGAACTTTATTGAAATTTACAAGATTCTTAGAAGACTTGACACGGTAGATGTAGAATTTTTGTTTCCCCTTATGGGAGTGTGTAGCACCAGAGCACATCATTTCATACTGCACATCCAGGACAGAGATTATGAGGTCCCTAACACCTCATCTTCACCATGGACATATAGTTTCTTTATGCCTATATCTCCAACACAGAGGGCCTAAAAGCCCTCTGCTTCTTCCTCTTCCAAAGGCCCAATCAGTCCCCCTGCACTGACTCTCATTCGCTTGGCAGAACTGATCCTCACCCTCACCAATTCTTCCTTTGATTCCTCCCACTGCATACAAACCAAAGGGGTGGTCATAGGCACTCACATGGGCCTGAGCTATGCCTGCCTCTTTGTAGGATTCGTGGAACAGTCGGTCTTCCACAACTACACTGGCGCCATCCCTCACCTATTTCGCCGCTGTATTGATGACTGTATCAATGCTGCCTCATGCACTACCTCAAATTCACCTGGATCATTTCTGACACCTTCATCCCCATACTGGATCTCTCCATCTCCATCTCCAGAAACAAACTCACCACTGACATTCATTTCAAACCCACTACTTCCCACAACTACCTCGACTACACCTCTTCTTACCCACACTCCTGCAAAAATACTATCCCATACTCTCAATTCCTCCGCCTCCACCAAATGTGCTCCCAGGATGAGGCGTTTTACTCCAGGAAATCCCAGCTACCCTCCTACATCATGGACCATAATTTCCCCTCCTCTGTAATTAAGGATGCCTTCATCTGTGTCTCCTCCATTGCCCGCACGTCCACCCTCAAACTCTCCCTCCTCAACAACAATAAGGAAAGATTCCCCTTAGTCCTTACATGAACCCCACCAACCTCTCAATCCAATGTATCATCTGCTGACATCTCCGTCACCTACTATCAGACTTCACCACCAAAGATATTTCCTTCTACACCCTTGCTTGCTTTCCACAGGGACCATTCATTCCATGACTTCCTGGTCAGCGCCACACTCCCCAGCAACTTCTCCAGCACAGCCGGTGCCTGTCCTGGCAACCACAAGAGGTGCAACACCTGCCCATCACCTCCCCACTCACCTAACCCCTCACCTCCCCCTCACCTTTCCCCTCACGTCCCCCTCACCTTTCCCCTCACCTCTGTCCTAGGCCCAAAACAATCCTTCCAAATCGGGCAAAGATTCACCTGCACTTCATCCAACCTGATCTATTGTATCCATAGCTCCATACTTTGTCTCGTCTATACTGGGGGGACCAAACCCAGATTTGGGGACCAGTTTGCGAGCATCTGCGCTCTGCATACATCAACCAACCCTACCTTCCAGTTGCCTACCACTGTAATACCCCCTCCCACTCCCCTGATGACATGTCCATCTTTGGCCTCCTCTGCTGTCAGATTGAGGCCAAACGTAAACTGTTGGAACAATGCCTGATATTTTGCATTTGGCCTCAATGGCCTGAATATTGACTTTACCAACTTCAAAATCCCTCCACCCCAGCCTTATCCCACATCCAGCCCTCCCCTTCCTCCTCACCTCCCAGACCTGACCTAACCTGTCCATCTTCCTCCTCACCTATCCGCTCCACCCTTCCCACTGACCAATCACAATAACTCCCAACTTGCATCCATCTATCACCATCCCAACTACACTTCCCCTAAGCACACTCCCCTCACTCTATTTACTTCTGGACAGCCTTACACCTCCCTAGTCCTGACAAAGGGTTTTGGCTAAAAACATTGACTTGCCTACTCCTTGGATGCTGTCTGACCAGCTTCACATCCATTGACTCTGGCTTCTAGCATCTGCAGTCCTTACTGGCTCCATTATGAGGAATATCTTCTCCAGAGGGTTATGAATTTGTAGAATTCTTTACAACAGAGGGCTGTTAAATATCTCTGATGTCAACAATCCTTTTGCTTTGCACAGGTCAGCCATCATTTACAATATTTTCACAATCACCCTCACAAAAATTGTGTCCAATGCAACTTTTTCTAAAACTATGCTCTTTCATCCTGGATGTTATTTTGGAGTTCTAAGAACATTCAAAGTACTTGAAGAACGAACACAAATGAATGCAATTTCTCCAACAACATATCCATGAAGACCTGATCTTTTTCTCTTCTCAGTATTATACCAGGTTCACTTATTTAAAGATAGCTATTATAGAGGTATCGAGATGTAAAGCATGGAAACAAACCCTTCGGTCCAACTTGTTCATACTGACCCGATATCCTAAATAAATCTGGTCCCATTTGCCAGCATTTGGCCCTTTTCCCTCTAAACTCTTCCTATTCATGTACCCACCTAGATGCCTTTTAAATATTGTAATTGTACCAGCTCCTACCATCTTCTCAGGCAGCTTATTCCACACAGGCACCATCATCTACATGGAAAAGTTCCTGCTTAGGTCCCTTATAAATCTTTTCCCTCTCATCTTAAACCTATGCCCTCTAGTTTTGGACTCCCCTACCCTGGGAAAAAGACCTTGGCTATTCACCCTATCCATGGCCCTCATGATTTTATAAACTTCCATAAGGTCACCCCTCATCCTCCATTGTTCCAGGGAAAATAGCCCCAACCGATTCAGCCTCTCCTTCTAACCTTAACCCTTCAACCCTAGCAACATCTTTGTAAATATTTTCTGAACCGTCTCAAATTTCACAACACCTTTCCTGTAGCAGCGAGACCAGAAATGAATATAGTATTCCAATAGTGGCCTCACCAATGTCCTGAAAAGCAACAACATGGCCTCCCAACTCCTACACTCAATGCACTGACTAACAATGGCAAGCAAACCAAACACCTTCTTCACCATCCTATCCACCTGTGACTCCACTTTCAAGGAACTATGAACCTGCACTCCAAGGTCTCTTTGTTCAGCAAGACACCCCAGGACTTTATCAGTAATTGTATAAGTTCTGCCCTGATTTGCCTTTCCAAAATGCAGCACCCCATATTTACCTCAATTAAACTCCATCTGCCACTCCTCAGCCCATCGGTCCAACTGACCAGGGTCCTATTGTACTCTGAGATAATCTTCTTTGCTGTCCATCAGTTTTCGTATTATCTGCAAACTTACTAATCATACCTTCTATATTCACATCCAAATCAATTATATAAATGAGAAAAAGCAGTGGACTCGGCACCGGACCTTGCCGTACACTGTTGGTCATGGATCTCCAGCCTGAAAACAAATTAATTGCAATCATTTTTCAACAGCTGGGGCACTGAGTGTTGAGAAAGGTGGAGTAATGTACATCATTAAAGCTAGCAGTATAAGTAACATGTAATGATATCCAAATCATTGGAGATTTACACACCACATGGGCAATCACTGGGTTAAACAAAGTTTTAAACCATTTCACCAAGCCAGCAGCATAGAAGTCAGAGAAAATTGAGATGCTCACCTGGAATATTGAGCCTAACTCTGGTCAGTAAAAACACATGGAAGGTGACCATGTGTGGGAACAGTCCTGAGACCAGTCAGCATCATTGTATTGTGATGAAACACTTATATTTTTCCACTCTGTCATAGAATGGGAAGAATCTTACCACTATTAAAGATCGTCATAGATCAGGATCTTTATGGTGGTTGTGTGACTGAGTGATCTAACCAAAGGCAACCAATGAAGTGTCTACTTTCAGTATCACCATCTATTTAACGTTAGTGCACACCAGGCCAATGGGAGTGCCTGCAGACTTGTGCTGCCAACAGTCCCACAAAGAGGGGTAGGTGTTGCAAGAGAGTATGGGGATCCTTAGGCTGAAGTTGTCTTTGGGGAATTGGTAATAGTTATAAAATTATATATGGCTACATCTTGGATAAGGACCAACAGGTCCCTGGAGGTGGCTAATTTGCATAACTAGATTTGCATGCCCTCCAGCTCCCTCACCAACCCCCTGCCCCCTCCTCACCCCCGCCCGAGGTCCACATCACACTTCCTTGCTCAAAAGAGCAGTTTAATATTTAGATCAATTGGGAAGACAGGAATCAGACTGGGATAAGTTGATTCCTAATTTTAGACCCCAAATAATTTTATTTGTTCGACCAATCTGTTTCCAACAGATGGGTGAAGTTGAAGTTGGTGGCAATATTCTGTTGATTGCTGTTCTGTCTCCTCCACACTCATTCTCTTGTGCATGCTGTCTGTGTGTATAAAATGGGGACATATTTGAAATAGTTTTATTTCTAAGTAATAGTTCATAGAATTCAAAATGATATTGAGGCCTTGGAACAACTCACAGGAGCTTTAGAAAAATGTACAAAGAAAGATGACTTCTATCATAATAACATTTAATGAAATTCCCTCTGATAAGCAAGCTCACTTTGTGGCTTTGCTGTGATTCAGTTGATGCACTTTCCTTTATCGACCTGATGCTATCAATTTTATTTATCTCAGCTGAATAGTTAATACAGCTTGATATAGAAATCAGTCTCCTGTGCCAACTTAGATTGTTGCAAATTTAGACTGAAGTGGGACCTGATGGTTATATTAGATTACGGCTGTACAACATTCAGCAGTACTGAACTGAATTGTATTACAGAGTGACATCAACAGAGTACCAATGAGGACAAAGGCCATGGTAATAGTGATTATAGTAAAAGCTAATGGGAACAATTTTCTAACAATACAAAATGTTGTGAAATGTGGAATCACTACTCATTTCAATTACTCTTGTAGATAGAATTCCCACAATGTTCAAGGTATTGTGAAGAAGTGTCGGATACATAAATTTAATGTAACTTAAACAAATATCAGTCTAACTCAACACATCGTAACAGTAATCAGCATCTAGCCCAGACCATCTGTTGCTCAAACCCTTAACCACGATTTTTACACTTTCAGTCTCAAATGGACCGGTGGGGTGCATAGAGATGAAATCAGTCTTTGCCAGTAGACTCTTGTGGGCTTATGCCAAATCAGCAGTACATTTATGCTACACTCAATTTTCTTCTTCATTTGAGATGGTAAGTGGATGGAATTGGAATAATTTGGGTGAAATTGTTTTCCTGTAGTTATGTAAAATAGGCTCAAAACAATCATTCCCCGATTATGCTCGAGTTGCCACACAATTCTTTTCCTCCTGAAAGTTTCAGCCTTCTGAAATTGCTGTCCATATCCCATCAGTTCCCACATTGCCTCTGCCTTTATTGACCTTCCTTTATTCCAGATTTTCCATCATCCTCAATTTAGAATTCTCAGTCTTGCAGTTAAATTTACATCAAAAGCCTTGACCTTCTCCACCTGTGTGATCTTTTCCAGTACAGTATGATCTCCAACTCCCATACTGGTCAAGTTATGTCACAAATCTAGTCACAGGCAGAATCACACGCTCTGACAAAACTGAAAGGATAAGAACATCTGCAAGTTCAGCCTATATCAGACCAGACACACTCAAGCATCATTAAGGAAAAGACCTGAGTGAAACTAGCTGGTGACATTAAGATTGCCATGAAAACCTTTCTATCTGGTGTCTGAAGGATAGCTAATGCTTCCTGTGAAATTCTACAAAGCCAGGGGTGAATTACAGGCAGTGAACCTTAATAATGGCCTTGAGAAAAATATTTTATCAAAACCCTCATTGTTCACCTAAAAATTGTCACCATTAAGCAACAAATCATGAGCTGACGGCACCCCTTTGAAGGCTGAGTTAAATTGAAAGATCAGGATACCAGAGAGTAAACTGTGCTTGAACCTTTAGAAGTACTTTTAGGCTGAAATTTTTTTGAAAGGCGATAAAGTTGCTGGGAAATATAGCAAATTAAATAGCTGCATTTAAAAATTTACTTGGTATTTACAGCAAAGATAAGGCCTTTTGACCTAATTGGTATATCCTAGAGTTTATGGTCCATCCAAACCTATCTTCTCAGCCCACTTCAGCTACCCCTACTAGCATACCTTTCGAATCAATTTTTTCCTTTGTGCTTAAGCAGGTTCTCCTTAAATTAACTTAAGCTATTCACCACAACCACGACATGTGATGGTGAGTTAGAATAGAATCCCTACAGTGTGGAAGCGGACCATTCAGTCCATCAAGTCCACATCGACGCTCTGAGGAACATTACTCTCAGACCCACCCCCCCAAACCCTACTCCTGTAACCCTGCATTTCCCATGGTTTCCTCCAAAGATGTGCAGGTTTGGTGGATTGGCCGTGCTAAATTGCTCTTAATGTTCAGGGATGTGTAGGCTAGGTGGATCAGCCAGGGAAATGCAGGGTTACAGGGATAGGGTAGTGGCTGGGAACTGGGTGGGCTGATCTTCGGAGAATCAGGGTGTGGCCAAATTCAGTTCCTGGTCAATGATTACTCTTATGATGCTTGGGGGGTTGGGGATTCAGTGAATGGGAGATGTTTAGATTCTGTCTTGTTGGAAATGTCAGTGCCTGGCACTTATCTAAGTTGATTTTTACTCCAATACTCAAATTGAGGTCATCAAAGTCGTCATCATAACTTCCCTGCTTTTGAATTTTATACTTTAGTATTCATACAATATATGTGCTTCAGCAGGTTAATCTAGAATTCCACTTCATGTCATCATGACTATCCTTCACATAGTTGAAGCAATGTAGTGGTAAACAACTATTGATGAACTCTTTTTCTAATTGTTTTCCACTTTGCTGACTCCCATTATTAACTCTTCCTTCTGTTTCAGGTTGGCAGCAAAAGTCATATATGAGGGAATGGAATTCCTCCAAATAAGGAGGCGTGGTGGCTATGTGGTTAGCAGCACCAGGGACCCAGGTTCGATTCCAACCTCAGGCAACTATGTGGAGTTTGCACATTCTCCCTGTGTCTGTATGGATTTCCTCCCACAGTTGAAAGCTGTGCATTGGCTGTGCTAAATTACCCATAGCGTCCATGAATGTGCAGGCTAGGTGAATTAGCAATGGAAAATGCACGGTTTCAGGGATCGGTAGGCCTACGTGGGATGCTCTTCAGAGGGTTTGTGTAGAATTCAATGGGCTGAATGGCCTGCTTTCACATAATTCTATGATCTACGAGCACAGAGTTCCTTTCTAATCCAGTATATAAAAATTCCAACGAGGGAAGATTGGCTGAGGGGAGAAAGGTGAAAATGGCCAACATAGTAAACATCATATAATGCATATTAAAATGATAACAGCCAAGAACACATGTATGGAAAAAAATTAGTAATTTGCTGCAAAACTGTTTTTGAAGGGCTCAGAATAAAAATTTGAGAAAAAAAATAGATTATAAAATTGGCAAACAACATTGTACAAAAAACTGTATTCAACAGTGTGCAGGAAAGATAAATCCCGCTACAAGCAAAGAACAAATTATATATTAGTGGTATTCCTTGGATGAATGATGTTATAGGGAACAGTTGAAAGGTACAAAAGAGGTATACATTAATTTTACATATCATAAAAGAATGCGTTAATAGGCAGAATATGGAGAGATTTGGAAAGCAATCAAAAAGCAATTAGAAAGGCAAAGAGGAACAATGAAACTAATCATCAAGGACATTAAAACAAAATAACAAAATGTTTTACAGACAAATCAATTAAACAAAAGGAAAGCTGTGATTGTGATTAGAATAAAACCATTAAAATTTATACAGGATAATGCTATGTGTAATGACAGCGACATAACAGAATATTAAATAATTGTTATTCTTCTGTATTTATAGGAGAGATAGAACTGGAAGAATTGACAATGAATGATGAAATGAGCCATGAGATGAGGGCCAAAAACAGAAGTTGCTGGAAAAGCTCAGCAGGTCTGGCAGCATCTGTGAAGAAAATTCACAGTTAACATTTCGAGTCCGGTTCTGAGGAAGGGTCACTGGACCTGAAACGTCAACTCTGATTTTCTTCACAGATGCTGCCAGACATCTTGAGCTTTTCCAGCAACTTCTGTTTTTCTTCCTACTTTACAGCATCCTCAGTTCTTTCAGTTTTTATTTAGATGAGAGCATTTAGAATAACAAGATGGATGCATTGAATTAGGTAAGAGAACTCAAATTAGACCACATCCCTGGAGTGGAAAGATTGCATCCATTTCAAGACGTAATAGCAGAAGTATTACTATTCCTAATAAAAAACTTTGGTGGACACAAAGTCATTCCTACTTTGCAAAAGAGAGACAGAATGCGTCTTGTAAATTAAAACTTAAGTGGTGAGAAACAAAAAAAAACTGTAACGAATAGTCAGAAGTGAGACTTCTAAAGTAAAAATCTTGCTTGACCAAACTTCCAGAAGTTTTAAAGAGTAGACAATGATAACGTAATAAATGTAATTTACAATAGGCCTTCAATAACATGCCTCACAATAGCCAAAAGAACACCGTCGCAGAAAGTGGAGTTGATGGCAAATGACAGAATGGATTGCTTGCTGGCTTCAAGGTAGAAACAAGAAAATGAGAGTATAGTTATTCAGAGCAGAGCAGCAGAAGATGGGAAGTGGCGTTACAAAAGGATCAATGCTGCAATTACCTCTCTTCACAAGTTCATTTAACAATTTGAACTTGGAATCAAAGTCACAATTTCTCAACTTTTAGATTGCAGCAATAAGGGGTCTTAGTCAATACTGCGGAGGACTGCAGCAAGGTAGAAGAGGATATTAATAAGCCTACCGCATGGACAAATATTCAGCAGTGGGAGCTCAAGATAACTGTGCAGAAGTATGTTTTGCAGAAAGTACTTGCAAGATACAATACAACAATAATACAATATAATAGAGCACAGGAACAGGCTGTTGGGCTCACGCAGCCTGCGCCGATTCCTATTCCTTATTTAGACCCACTACTTACTGCCCATGCGTGGTTTCTATCCCACTGTTTGCCTCCCGTTCATGTGTCTATCAAGATATGCCTTAAATGTTGCTAACATGCCTGCTTACACCACCAGCACTGTCAGTACATTCCTAACACCCATCGCCCTCTGTGTGAAAATGTTTTCCCCTAATTCTCCCCTAAACTTTCCCCGTCTTGCCTTGAACCTATGCCATCTTGTAGGTGACCTTTCCACCCTGGGAAAAAAGCCTATCTATGCCTTACATAATTTTGTAGATCTCTATCAGATGATTCCCCAGCATCCATCTTTCCAGTGAAAACTGTTTGGTTTTATCCAACCTCTCCTCATAACTAAAACTCTCCAAACCAGGCATCAAGGTAACAACACCAGGTAAACCTTCTCTGCACTCGCTCCAAAGCATCCAGATTCTTCTGGCAGCGTGGCAACCAGAACTGCATGCAATATTCCAAATGTGGCCTAAGTAAAGATTTATACACTGTAACATAACTTGCCAAGTTTTAGATTCATTGCCTAAGCTGAAGGAGGCAAGTGTGCTCTATGCCTTCCTGATCAGCTTATCCACCCATGTTGCCGCTGTCAGGGATCTGTGGATGTGTACACCCTGATCCCTCTGTATGTCAATCCTCCTAATGGTTCTGTGAATTATTGTATAATTTGCACCTGAATTTGATCTTCCAAAGTGCTTCAAATTGCATTTGTCAGGATTAAACTCCATTTCCCTAAAGTGCAATCTATCTATAATCCACGGTATCCTTTGTTAATCCTCCTCACTATCTGCAACTCCACCAATTTTGGTGTCATCTGCAAACTTATTAATCAGATCACCTACAATTTCCTCCAGATCATTTATACATACATTACAAACAGCAAAGGTCCCAGCACTGATCCCTGTGGAACACCACTAGTCATTGATCTCGATTCTGAAAACTACCCTTCCACTGCTACTCTCTGTCTTCTATGACCAAGCCAATTTTGTATCCATCTAGTCAGCTCACCCTGGATTCCATGAGACTCTAACTTTTGTACCAGCCTGCCATAAGGCACCTTATCAAATGCCTTACTAAATCCATGTAGACAAATCCACTGCCCTTCCCTTCACAATCATTCTAGTCATCTGTTCAAAAAACTCAATCCAGTTGGTGAGACATGAGTTTCCCTGTACAATCCCATGCTGTCTGTTACCAACAAGTCCATTCACTTCCAAATCCTGTCTCTCAGTATCTTCTCCAACAGCTTCTTGACCACTGACGTCAGGTTCACTGGCCTGTAATTACCTAGGTTATTCCTGTTTACTTTCTTAAACAAATAAAAAACACCGGTCATTATCCAGTCTTCTGGAACCTTGTCTGAGGCCAAAGAGGATACAAAGATATCCTTTAAGGCCCCAGCTATTTCCTCCCTTGCCTCCCACAGTATCCTGGGATAGATCCCTTCTGGCCCTGGTGACTTGTCTACCTTAATGCATTTCCAAGCACCCAACAGTTCCTCCTTCATTATGTTGATCTGCCAGAGAGTATTCACATACCTTTCCCCAACCTCAACATCCCTTACTTTCCTCTCCTGATTCCTGTTGTAAAGAACTCATTACGGATGTATCCTGAGTGGTGCAGAGGAACAAAGGATCTCAAAATATAAAGGTACCAATCACTTAAAATGGTGGCACTGTTTTGCAAAGCCATATGTTAAAAAAATCAAAAATAAAACATAAAATAATATCAAAATTTGGTTTAAACATTCTTACTGAATACAGTGTTTTATAGAAAGGATATAGAGGTACAAGAAGAGTGCAGACAAGATACCATAATGTTTCTGTATGCTTATCAGGAAAAGATTGACATGCTGAGTTTTTTTTTCTGTGTAGTAGTCTTTAAAATTATGAAAGATTTTTATAGAATGGTTAGAGAGAGAGAACGCTTCCTACTATGGGGAATAGCATAGGCATCTCGAAGGGAAAGTTAGACAGACATAAGAGAGAGAAAGGAATCAAGGGTAATGTTGATAGATATAAATGAGAAATAATGGGAGAAGTCTTGAGTGAAGTATAAAATTTGACACGGGCTGGTTGAGCCAATAGTCTTGTTTCTGTACAGCATGACCCATGCATTGCTCCATAAGTTTCAAGTATTGCCCATCAGTTTCATCCCAATAAAAGAGGTCTATTAATCTTTTAAGTTTCATCAAATCCTTTATTACAAACTATAAAGTCCAAATACACATCTTGCCACATTTTGATTGCACACTTACAAATCTTCCTCAAAACACTGGACTGTGATCATGGAATAGGAAACAGGAGTACCAAGTTACTGAGTTTAAGGCAAGATTAATGATGAGAGAGTTTTGGTTGTTCCTGACTGCATAGATGTGTGGAATAGGTTCCCAAGATCACACTAATTAAATCCTTCACTATATTTGATGAATATTTTGTTAAGAACAAAACTAAAAATTACGCAACTGCCATCACAGGTAATAAAAATATTTGGGAAATAATTGGGGCAATGGAAAATATTCAACAATAAAGAAATATATCTCTTATTAAAATAGCATAGAACAAACTGAATACAGGAACCGAAAACAATAAATGCTGGCAATTAAAGCAGGTCATACAGCATCCATGGAGAGAAAGCAAACTAATGTTTCGAGTCTAGATGACTCTTCATCTGAGCTGAAGTGAAGTGCAGAGGGGACAGCATTTATGCTATAATTGGGTTGGGGGGTTGTGGGCGTGGTGGGTGTAGGGTGGAGAAAAGTTGTTGACAGTTTAGATTAAGTGATCAGAATGTGAGAATGGCAGAACAATGGTGTGTCTACTGCCAGACTTGAAAGAGCAGACAGTCCTTCTGGGGTTTGGGGACAGGAGAGAAGACATGATAACAGAGAATGTAACAAGTAAAGCTAAAAGAAAGGGAAGGAATGGGAGAATGTAATAAGTAAAACTAAAAAGAAAGGGAAGGAATGGGAGAATGTAATAAGTAAAACTAAAAGAGAAGAAATGGGAGAATGTAATAGGTAAAACTAAAAAGAAGAAATGGGAGAATGTAATAAGTATATCTATAAAGAAGAAATGGGAGAATGTAACGAGTAAAGCTAAAAGAAAGGGAAGAAGTGAGAGTTGGTTTGCAATTTGAAGGTGTTGAACTCAATATTAAATTCAGAAAGCTGTAAAGTGCCGAATCTGGAGCAATTTTGTTTGTTGGTTTAATATACGGCAGTCCCACCCCAAATGGATTTGTGAATTTTGCAAGAATAGATTGCATGTTAAAGAGGAAATTCCCCAGACCTTATCTTGGTGAACATGTGAGAAGCATGTTTGGATTTCTATTTCTAATTTTCAATTTTTTCTGACAGGACTTGTTAAAGAACTGTGATCCTGTAGTTTTTTTTTAATTATAAAGCAGAGACTGCCACTGACGATTTCAAATGACACAATTTCAAATTCTGGCAAGTGGGATAAAAAAACTTGGTGAGCATGAAAACACATCTCCTAAAGAATCACACCACCCTGAAACTCTTCAAAATATTACTGAGGTAAAACATTGAAACCCAATTGCCAACTTTGAAACAATTACCGCAGACGTGAACTAATACACTATCCCTGGAATATGAATTTAAAAAGTGCATCAAGCTCCTTAACAACCAGGATGAGAGACTTAAACAATACTGTATTGAAGAGATAGTAGGAACTGCAGATGCCGGAGAATCTGAGATAATAAGGTGCAGAGCAGGATGAACACAGCAGGCCAAGCGGCATCATTGGGGCAGGAAAGCTTGACGTTTCGGGCCTAGACCCTTCTTCAGATATGGGGGAGGGGAAGGGGGTTCTGAAATAATTAGGGAGAGAGGGGGAAGGCGGATAGGAGATGGATAGAGGAGAAGATAAGTGGAGAGGAGACAGGCAGGTCAAAGAGGTGGGGATAGAGCCAGTAAAGGTGAGCGTAGGTTGGGAGGTAGGGAGGAGATAGGTCAGTCCAGGGAGGACGGACAGGTCAAGGGGCGGGATGAGGTTAGTAGGTAGGAGATGGGTTTGGGGCTTGAGGTGGGAGGATGGGATAGGTGGGAGGAAGGGCAGGTTAGGGAGGCGTGGACGAGCTGGGCTGGTTTTGGGATGCGGTAGGGGGAGGGGAGATTTTGAAGCTTGTGAAGTCCACATTGATACCATTGGGCTACAGGGCTCCCAAGTGGAATATGAGTCGCTGTTCCTGCAACCTTCGGGTGGCATTGTTGTGGCACTGGAGGAGGCCCAGGATGGACATGTTGTCTGTGGAATGGGAGGGCGTGGTTCACACTAAACAACTGCACCTCCCAGTCACGAACCATTTCAACTCCCCCTCCCATCCCGAAGAAGAAGGGTCTCCACCCAAAACATCAGCTTTCCTGCTCCTCTGATGTTGCTTGGCCTGCTGTGTTCATCCAGCTCCACACCGTGTTATCACAAAAACAAAGTAGCTGGAGAAGCTCAGAGATAACAAGGTGTAGAGCTGGATGAACACAGCAGGCCAAACAGCATCAGAGGAGCAGGAAAGCTGACATTTCGGGTCTAGACCCTTCTTCAGAAAAGCTCAGCCAGCTCTACACCTTGTTATCTCAGATTCTCCAGCATCTGCAGTTCCTACTATCTATGCTGAAGAAGCTCAGCAGGTCCGGCAGCATCTGTGAAGAGAAAAACAGAGTTAACATTTCGGGTCTGGTGACACTTCCTCAGAACATGTCTACCTTAGTTAATTTTGAACAAAAGGCACCATCAATATCCTCAAAGAACTGTAGGTGCTGGAAAACACACAAAAATAGAAATTGCTGGAGAAACTCAGCACATTTAACAGCAGCTGTGCAGAGAAAACCGAGTCAATGTTTTAAGCCCAATGACTCTTCTTCAGAACACCCAGAACTCCAGGTCTGAAGAAGGGTCACTGGGCTCAAAATATTAGATCTGTTTTCTCTCCACAGATGCTGCCAGACTTCCTGAATTTCTCCAATATCCATATGGTTTGACGTGGGGCAAATGACTCCCAAGTGAAAAGAAAACAATGGTTTCTGATGAACAAACTTCAAAATGACATATTTTGTCAAGTGTAAGCTGAAGATCTTGAGAATCATGTGAAAGTTGCACTGACAAGTAATTATTCTTTGCATTCAACTTGAAGAAGTAGGTAGCAAAAGAACATTTGAGATTGAGCTCTTTCAGAGTGGAGATTTCTATGAGCATCTTTTTAATGTGAAATTTAGTCAGCTAGGGTCTAAGCATAGACATACAGTATCATTTTCTTTATCATGTTGATAATGGAGTTGCACCAATAAGTCAAGTACTACGACTTTGCTGGTAATATAATTACATTCTGTTGTATTTTGTTCCACTTTGAGTTTGGCCAGTAATATGGGCACTGTTTGAGAGGAGGTACAATATCAGGCTGTGCATTAGTGAGGTGTTGGGTGAAGTCAAAGCTTCTTTGCTACCTCTTGGATCATTATGAAGGAAAGATGTATGTACAATCGCTGGATCATTGGTTAGAAATGTAGAATTGTTCTGGTGTCCAGAAGAACCATATTGGCATTGAGGCTAACAATGTCAAAATATGGAACCTCAGATCCATTCCAGTCAATGAGTTTATCATGTGTGTATGTCATTACATTGTGCCATCACATCTGGGATATAGTTAGCACTCACACCTCTAATGAGTTTGGCTCGCACTTTGTGCTGTCCTTTTTTTCTCCAAAGGTACATAACCTTGATCACAGTGACCATTTCAGCTCTTCTAACATGATCAATATGGTGCCTCAGATTGACCACATGTGCGGTTTGGTTAGCATTGAGAAGCTGCTTTGCTCCAGATATTTCCTGAAACTCGTCCACATGGTTGAGGTTTAAAAGTGTAGCTTTGGTAACATCCTTCGTGAGGGACTTTTTCTGATCCCTGTTCATGTGTCATTGTTGAGCTTCATGTTGCAGCTTGGGCTGTTTCTGATGAATAAATGTTCTGCACATTCTTATCAAGTGCTCTCTGTGGCTCTCAGCTTGTATGTGTGTGGAATCCTCACTGATTCCATAAATGAGATAAACCACACTTCACACACGTATCGGGTGGTTTATTGACTTTGGCATTTACCATTGCTTTGCTTATTACAGAGTCAAGAGCTTGAACATTTTGCTGTCATGTAACAATAGCTTTGAATTTGTAAAAGTCTTCCAATAATGCATTAGTAGTATTTCCTTTAGCTTCAGCTAAGATTAGATTGGTGTAGAAACTATTACCAATTTAGTGAGTCTTTTAGGCATTTCTTCTTCACCCTCTGCAGCTTTGCACCAACTTTTGCCAACAAAATTGGTCAAAAAAAACCTCACTTACTGCCTGTAGGACATAAGTTCAAGTCAGTGCATTCTAAAGCATACTTCAATGTTGAGCTTACCCTTGAGATGATTGAAAATTGGAGAGCACAGTTTCAAACTGTTATCCAAATGCAAGGTGAGACAATGCTTTTTCACATGAGTTGGGATCAGGAATGCACTGTCTGGGAATGTGGCGGAGGCAGTTTTGTTTGAGGTATTCAAAAGGACATCAAATGATTATTTAGATAGAAACAATGTACAAGGTTAAGGGAAGAAAGTGGCAAAAATGTTAAAATTCACAGAAAGCCGGTGCAGACATAATGGACTGAAAAGCTTCCATTTGCACTGTAACAGTTCTGTGGCTCTGTGATCCTCTTTGAATTTAAAAATATTTTCAGGATCTTTCTGGTCATTGATTAAGACACATGTGCTAGTAACCCTTCTCAGCCCTTAATTTCCTGGCCTTAATTTGGAGCTCATCCATATTCTTTTCTTCGTCAGCTTTTCTGCTCCTCTGATGCTGCATGGCCTGCTGTGTTCATCCAGCTCTACACCCCTCCTCTCACCCACCTTCCAGCAAAAATGTCATCCCCTATTCCCAATTCCTTCACCTCTGCCGCATCTGCTCCTGAGATGTGGCATTCCACTCCTGGACATCCCAGATGTCCTCGTTTTTCAAGGACAGCAACTTCCCCTGCACAGTGGTCGAAAACGTCCTCAACCGTGTCTCTCGCATTTCCCGCAATTCATCCCTCACACCCCCTCCCCACAATAACAGCAAAAACAGAATCCCCCTCATCCTCACATACCACCCCACCAACCTCCGGATCCAACGCAACATCCTCCGGCACTTCCGCTACCTGCAATCTGACCCCACTACCAAAGACATTTTTCCCTCCCCATCCTTAACTGCTTTCCAGAGGGACCACTCTTTCCGGGACTCCCTTGTCCGCTCCACACTCCCCTCCAGCTCCACCGCCCCCGGCACTTTTCCCTGCAACCGCAGGAAATGCTACACCTGCCCCTACACCTCCTCCCTCACTCCCATCCCAGGCCCCAAGAAAACCTTCCACATCAAACAGATGTTCACCTGCACATCTGCTAATGTGGTATATTGTATCCGCTGTTCCCGATGTGACCTTCTCTATATCAGGGAAACCAAGCAGAGGCTTGGAGACCGCTTTGAGGAGCACCTACGCTCGGTTTGCGACAAACGACTGCACCTCCTAGTTACGAACCACTTCAACTCCCCCTCCCCCACCTTGGTTAACATGTCCATTCTGGGCCTCCTCCAGTGCCACAACAATGCCACCCGAAGATTGCAGGAACAGCAACTCATATTTCGAGATAACAATCGTGGGGCTGGATGAACACCGGAGGTCAAGCAGCATCATAGGAGCAGGAAAACTCAACGTTTCGGGCCTAAACCCTTCATCAGAAATGGGGGAGGGGAAGAGGGTTCTGAAATAAATATGGAGAGAGGGGACGGCGGATAGAAGATGGACAGAGGAGAGGATAGGTGGAGAGGAGGCAGACAAGTCGAAGAGGCGGGGATGGAGCCACTAAAGGTGAGTGTAGGTGGGGGGGTAGGGAGGAGATAGGTCAGTCCAGGGAGGACGGACAGGTCAAGGGGGCGGGATGATGTTAGTAGATAGGAGATGGGGGTGTGGCTTGGGGTGAGAGGAAAAACCGGTTAGGGAGGTGGAGATGAGCTGGGCTGGTTTTGGGATGCGGTTGGGGGGAGGGGAG
>JAHRHZ010000029.1:17812117-17829084 GCA_024137785.1 Ginglymostoma cirratum
GCTAGGCGGATGAGGGTGTCGGTGGAGGGGGATTGGTCCGTTCTGCGGGACAGGAAGAAGTGGAGGGCCTTTAGGCCATCAGCATGGCGAATACGGGTATATAGGGACTGGACGTCCATAGTAAAAATGAGGTGTTGGGGACCTGGGAATTGGAAGTTCTGGAGGAGGTGGATGGCGTGGGTGGTGTCACGGACGTAGGTAGGGAGTTCCTGGACCAAGGGGGTGAAAATGGAGTCTAGGTAGGTGGAGATGAGTTCGGTGGGGCAGGAGCAGGCGGAGACAATGGGTCGACCAGGGCATTCAGGTTTGTGGATTTTGGGGAGGAGATAGTAGCGGGCGGTGCGGGGTTGGGGAACGATGAGGTTGGAGGCGGTGGGTGGGAAGTCACCTGAGGTGATGAAGTTGTGGATGGTTTGGGAAATGATGGTTTGGTGCTCGGGGGTGGGGTCATGATCCAGGGGGCGGTAGGAGGAGGCGTCAGAGAGTTGGCGCCTGGCCTCAGCAATGTAGAGGTCAGTGCGCCATACTACGACTGCGCCTCCCTTGTCCGCGGGTTTTATGGTGAGTTTGGGATTGGAGCGGAGGGAGTGGAGGGCTGCACGTTCTGCGGGGGAGAGATTGGAGTGTTTGAGAGGGGTAGAGAGGTTGAGGCGATTGATGTCTCGACGGCAGTTGGCGATGAAGAGGTCGAGGGAGGGTAGGAGGCCTTGGGGTGGTGTCCAGGAGGAGGGCTTGTGTTGGAGGCGGGAGAAGGGGTCAGTAGAGGGAGGGTTAGATTCGCGGTTGGAGAAGTAGGCATGGAGGTGCAGGCGGCGGAAAGGTGAGGGTGTCCTCACCCTCAACAACTTTTCTTTCAATTCCTCCCACTTCCTACAGACAAAGGGGGTGGCCATGGGTACCCGCATGGGCCCAAGCTATGCCTGCCTCTTTGTAGGTTATGTGGAACAATCCCTCTTCCAGACCTACACTGGCCCTAAACCACACCTCTTCCTCCGTTACATTGATGATTGCATCGGCGCCGACTCGTGCTCCCACGAGGAGCTCGAACAGTTCATCCAATTCACCAACACCTTCCATCCCAACCTGAAGTTCACCTGGACCATCTCCAACACTTCTCTCTCCTTCCTGGACCTCTCTGTCTCCATCTCGGGCAACCACCTAGAGACAGATGTCCATTTCAAGCCCACTGACTCCCACAGCTACCTGGAATACACCTCCTCCCACCCACCCTCCTGCAAAAATGCCATCCCCTATTCCCAATTCCTTCGCCTCCGCCGCATCTGCTCCCAGGATGAGACATTCCAATCCTGCACATCTCAAATGTCCTCATTCTTCAAGGACCGCAACTTCGCTCCCACAATGGTCGAGAACGCCCTCGACCGTGTCTCCCGCATTTCCCAGAACACATCCCTCACGCCCCGTCCCCGCAACAATAACCAAAAAAGAATCCCCCTCATCCTCACATACCACCCCACCAACCTCCGGATCCAACGCATCATCCTCCGACACTTCCGCCATCTGCAGTCAGACCCCACCACCAAAGACATCTTTCCCTCCCCACCCTTATCTGCCTTCCGGAGGGACCACTCCCTCCGCGACTCCCTTGTCCGCTCCACACTCCCCTCCAGCCCCACCACACCTGGCACTTTTCCTTGTAACCGCAGGAAGTGCTACACCTGCCCCCACACCTCCTCCCTCACCCCAATCCCAGGCCCCAAGAAAACTTTCCACATCAGGCAGAGGTTCACCTGCACATCTGCCAATGTGGTATACTGCATCCGCTGTACCCGTTGTGGCTCCCTCTACATCGGGGAAACCAAGCGGAGGCTTGGGGACCGCTTTGCAGAACACCTGCGCTCAGTTCGCAACAAACAACTGCACCTCCCAGTCGCGAACCATTTCAACTCCCCCTCCCATTCCTCAGATGACATGTCCATCCTTGGCCTCCTACAATGCCACAGTGATGCCACCCGAAGGCTGCAGGAACAGCAAATCATATTCAGCCTGGGAACCCTGCAGCCCAATGGCATCAATGTGGATTTCACAAGCTTCAAAATCTCCCCTCCCCCAACCGCATCCCAAAACCAGCCCAGCTCATCTCCACCTCCCTAACCGGTTTTTCCTCTCACCCCAAGCCACACCCCCATCTCCTATCTACTAACATCATCCCGCCCCCTTGACCTGTCCGTCCTCCCTGGACTGACCTATCTCCTCCCTACCCCCCCCCCTCCACTCACCTTTACTGGCTCCATCCCCGCCTCTTCGACTTGTCTGCCTCCTCTCCACCTATCCTCTCCTCTATCCATCTTCTATCCGCCTCCCGCTCTCTCCCTATTTATTTCAGAACCCTCTTCCCCTCCCCCATTTCTGATGAAGGGTTTAGGCCCGAAACGTCGAGTTTTCCTGCTCCTATGATGCTGCTTGACCTGCTGTGTTCATCCAGGCCCATGCTTGTTATCTCGGATTCTCCAGCATCTGCAGTACCTTTTATCTCTCAGCAACTCATATTTCGTTTGGGAACCCTGCAGCCCAATGGTATCAATGTGGACTTCACAAACTTCAAAATCTCCCCTGCACCCGACCACATCCCAAAACCAGTCCAGCTTGTCTCCGCCTCCCTAACCTGTCCATCCTTTCTCCGACCTATCCACTCCTCCCACCTCAACCCTCACCCCCCACCTCCTACATACCAGCCTCATCCCCGCCTCCTTGACCTGTCTATCTTCCCTGGACTGACCAACCCCCCTCCTAACTCCACCACCTACACTGACCTTTACTGGCTCCATCCCCACCTCCTTGACCTGTTCATCTCCCCTCCACCTATCTGCTCCTTTATCCATCTTCCATCCGCCTCCTCCTCTCTCTCTATTTGTTTCAGAATCCCCTTCTCCTCCCCCATTTCTGAAGAAGGGTCTAGACCCGAAACATCAGCTTTCCTGCTCCTCTGGTGCTGCTTGGCCTGCAGTGTTCATCCTGCTTTCCACCTTGTTATCTCTTCTTTTCTACATTAACCCTTTGTTGGTCAGTATAATATTATCAATTGTTTGAATAATAGGAGTTCTACCATTAGATCAGTAGCTTGCCAAACCATGTTGGTAATTTTATTCTCCATAGTGGCTTGTATCTTGTATTCTTTCTGTATATTTACTGTAATTTTTTTGGAAATTTCTGCAAAACTGCTTCTGAATTGTCACTAGCTCAAACTCACTGTGTTGCAATAATTTACAACATTTTATTTCACTGTGCTGGGATAGAAGCTGTCACAAAGCATGGAATGTTACAAATCAGTGTTTGGTGCTGGCTATGATTTGAAATCTCATTGATTTCAGTGAGATTTATATTTCAGATTGCTTGTGCCAGAAGTGGGAAACAAAGGATATTCTCGTATATCTTCCTTGCATTATATGCCTCTTCACAAAAATCAAAATAGTGGAATGAAGTGAAGATTCAACAAAGAAGACCACTTAAAATCATGAAGGCCGCTCCTGTCAATTCCATTTGTGCTGTGGTTGGGAAATGCTCCCACAATAGAGATAGGTTTTGCAGTTAGAAAAATGATTTTCTACCATTGGGTTTGGATTGAATCAAGCATCTGTCTGTTTAAAAAAGCTAGTGGGTGTGTTTCACTGAAGCACATTAACTGTAAAGTTAATCGATCACACTCCTATCGAATAGTACATGCTCAGAAACCTTCCTGCTCCCAAAGAGGTTGCTATGCTTCAGAATGAATGGAAACACCTTGAATTGATTGCAGTTTCCTTATAGACCTCAATCCAGTACTCAGTGATGTGGCTTCCAAAATTATAATGATCTTTCAGAATTAAACAGATAGGAGTTTTGGAATACCATCCTACTCTGCACATTAACTGCTGCTCTGATGTTTTCTCCACATTATTGTGTTAAATGTTATAATGTGAATGCTGAGACTAAGTTTTTACTGAGAACACAAATCAGAAGACAAAAGTCAAAATTAAATACATTACAATTCTATCACAGATATCAATATGATCTATAACTCAACATATCGGTTAACTAATTAACTTCCTTGATGGCTTATACAGTACAGAAGTAGCTATTCAAACTGGAGTTGATACTTTAATATAAGAATATCACAAAAGAATATCACTGATATCATTACTAACATTCTTAAAGTACATGCGTAGGTGACAATAGATACAGGGAATATCACAACAGGGCTTTTTCACCCGTTGCATATTAATGGCTTATCTGAAAAATGGGCAAAATGGAGGCTAGAAGGCTACTTTGGACATCCATTTTCTTGATAAATTCAATTTTCAGTCACCTCTTACTTCTTTAACAGAATTATTTTCTCCAAAAATAAATACGTCTGCCGAGATGTGAGAACTGGGATGCCTTCAACCAGTTCCAGGATGCTAATTGCAACGTTGATGTACGAATGGGAATAACTGCTCATCCAGTTCTCGTAACGCTGAGTCCAACAACAAAGGATTCTTAAAAGAGATCACTGGAAGAGGGCCAAATAATAGTTTAAATTCCAGCATTTTATTTCTCACTTGACTAGACCAGTGCCATAGGCTGTGCAGCAGTTTGACAGTCATGACTAAAGCTACATTTGAATGTTGCAAACAAGGCCATCTGTCTTCCCAGTGGAACAATGGTTATCTAATGGAAATTGCAGCTAGCGCACAAACTACACTCATGGTACTTGCAAAGTTAATGATTGTCAGGACCAATGGAGAAATATTGCAAAAATTATGGCTCACTGATAGCCCCATATTAAGGATCCACTGAAACTGTTTATGGGGTGGAAATATAAATTGTAAATTATCATTGTGATGACTTGTCAGGTTAGAGCTGTCATATTATTTCTATTATTTATTACACCTAGTGAATTATGAAACCTTGAGCCTAATCATGCTCTAAGATTTTACAAGCTCTGCAGTTTGATGAGAAAAGTCATTATTCATATGACAAGAGCAGATTTGTATACTTGTCGGTGTTGTTCCTTCTTCAATCATGGTACAGACTACATTGAGAGCACAATAGAAAAAGAGAAACATATGCTGCTATCTAAACACTTGATGACACATAATCTAACTGTGACAAATTATCCTTGTTCTCGTTCAAAAGGCACAAAATCTACTATGAGTAATGAATACTGGGGAAGGAATAATGCACTAAATACAGAACAGTCTGCTGTTATCTTCTCTCCCTTTTTGTCTGCTGTGGGGGGGTGTCTCCTTCTGATGGGCTCTGATCTGTCTCTACCTTCTCCAAACTCTGGCCTGAGGGCTGCATTTTGGCATTTTTGATTTATACTCAATGAAAGGTCAAGAAAATGTGCAAGCCTACCCCCGCACCTCTTAGATGAGACAGGAAAATTCCCTGTTGGCTTTACAAAGGAGGAACTTGTTACAAAGGAATGTCTGCTAGTCTCTGTCAAACTCTGGCAAGTTAACATTCACTTGAGCAGATTGGCTTAAGTGATGGACATGAAGAAATGATTCATTCATCCCCTCTGCCAAGCTGGAAATGCATGTTGCTCCTTATAGGTCAATAATCTGCATGATGTATGATACTTGCGTACTGTTAATTAGACTCTAGATGGTCCTCTGATACATTTAGGCATGGCATAACAAATGTACTGCTAAGCTTTTTGTGTATTGTATTTGTATTTTTCCTTTCGTGGAGTATACAGGATGGTCTGATTATATGAGTAACTAGTTATTACCTCACCAATTTGAGACTGTATTCAAGTATAACATATGGAAGCAGGCCAATTCCAGTCATGATAGACTCCCTGAAGCCACAATTTGAGGCATTAATTATGCCAGTCACAGTATTTGGGGAAGCATGGTGGCTCACTAGTTAGCACTGCTGTCTCACAGCACCAGGGATGTGTGTTCAGTTCCACCCTCAGGACACTGTCTGTGTGGAGTTTGCAATGTGTCTGTGTGGGTTTCCTCCAGGGGCTCCAGTTTCCTCCTACAGTCCAAAGATGTGCAGGTTATGTGGATTGGCCATGCTAATTTGCCTGTAGTGTGTGGGGTATGTAAATTAAGTGGACTAGCCATAGGAAATGTAGGATTACAGGGAAAGAGTAGGGGGATGGGACTGGGTGGAATGGTCTTTGGAGGGGCGGTGTGGACTTCTGGGGCAGATTGGCCTGTTTCCAGACTGTAGGGATTCTATGAAATTTGCTGTGCTTTCTGTTGTCCCTTGCAGATGGAAATTACTCATTGGTACTCAAAAATCCCTAATGCTCATGATTGCCATAATGTGGCAAAATATCAAACATTCTCTTCCAGTGTTTTATTTTTAAATCACTGGAAGAGAATGTATAATATTTTGCAACAATGTTTTTTTTAAATCACTTATGACATGTGTGTGTTGCTAGCTCAGCCAACATTTATTGCCTCTGCCACTGCTGCATGTTTGGAGTAATGTATAAACCAGACTAGGTAAGAATGACAAATTTCCTTCTATAAATGACATTCGTAAACCAGATGGGATTTTAACACATTGATGATTTACATGGACACCATTAGGCAAAGTTTCTTCAATGCATTGTTTTTAAATGGAATTCAAATTTCATTGTCTGCCTTGGTGAGATTTGAACCAATTTTCCACAAGACATTAGCCTGAGGCTCTGGATTACTAGTCCCACAACTTTACCACTACAACACTGCTCTTATCCATCAGCTAACCTTTTTCCCGAAGAGCCTGGGGGAGAATGTAATCTTCTGAGGCATTTCATCTGTAAATTCCTGCCAACAAAGAGTAACATGATGTCTGTTACCTTATCAAATGCTTTCTGAAAATCAAAATATATTACATCCACTGCTTCTCCTTTATCTATCCCACTTCTTACCTCCTCAAAGAATTCCAGTAAATTTGACAAGCGTGAGTTCACCTTCATGAAGACATGCTAACTCTGCTTGATCACATTATGCATTTTTAAATGGTCCGCTAAATCCTTTAAAATAGACTCTAAAATTTTTCCATAACAGACACTAAACTAACTGGTCTATTGTTTTCTGTTTTTTGTCTCCTTCCTTTTCTAACTGAAGGGGTTACATTGGCAGTTTTCTAATCATCTGGGCCAAATGTGTAGAAATGTTTCCTAACATATCTCCTGAACAATCTGGTCCTAATTGTCGGACTATTTCCCCTATTTCTAGAATTACCAACTTGTGGAAATAATTCATCTTTATCTACCCTGTCTTTTCCTGTTAATATTTTGATGACCTCGATCAGAGCATTCCTTAAAATTCTAAATTCTAGAGAAAACAGGCTTAATTTGTATAATCTCTCATCATTCCTTACATCAGAAGTCCAGGTATCATTCTTGCAAACCTACATTGTTCTCCCTCCAAGGCCAATACACCCCTCCTAAAGAGTGGTGACCAGATCTGGTCATAGTACTCCAAGTGGAATCAAACAAAGGGTTTATGTACATTCAGCATAACTTCTGCATCCTTGTATTCAGGCCCTCTAGATATAAAGGCCAGCATTCTATTATCTTTCTTAATTATTTTCTGCACTTGTTCATCATTCAGGCCAGTCATGGAAAAGGGAAAGGGTGTCCGTCGTATGAACAGGGAGAGATGGGATGAAGCCCTTAACTTAAGGAGTAAGAGTTGAAAGGCCAATTTCTACCTTCCATGTCCTTGTCTTAATCAGCGAAGGCCGGGAGATGACAGGCTCTCCACTCCCCCTCTTCCTGCTTGATCAAACTACATCCTGCCTCTCAGCCTAGTCCAGGGCTGGGCTATGGGATGTGTGTTTCAGGGCATTGAATTCTGCCTGATGTCTTCGGTATCAATGCTTCTCGTTCCATTTGTTCTGCAGATCACTGTGTAGAATTCTTAAACCTAATCTGTGGTTTTGTCACAGATCACCTAAATTCAACAGTTCAATACTCAATGACAATTTGTTACAAGGTTAGAAACGTTTTAACCCCTGAAGTTCAGTTGGCTCCACTACAATGTGATAGTTGCATTCCTTTGCAACATCGAGTTACAGAAAATCATGCTGTAGAAATAAGGGGCCTATGGGTTAGCAGCAGGGTTAGCGGCAGACCACTAAAATATATCACTCAAAATTACTCAAAAAGCACTTATAAGCCTGACACAAAGGATAGTATGGTTTGAAGGGATGTTTAATTTAAATCTAATAATAAATAAAAGTAAATTTAACACCTTACTTTGAAAAAATGTCAAGATGATTTGATGGGGGAGGAGGTTTTGAGGTTGATCTGTTGTTAATGCAGGGGCTGTGTGTCATCATCATCATCACCTACAGGTGCAGTTATAGTTGCAGGGTTAGGGTGAAAAATAATTAATCAGGAAGTGGATGGCTATGGTTCATTGTCTTCTGACTGTTTCTTGGGAGTTAGCTTAAAAAAGACATACAGTTTTTGCTGCTTTGCCCTTTTTCTTCTTTCATGGAGAAGCTGTTCATAAGGTGCCAAATGAGATCTTATTCCACAAACTGCTACCCTGCTGCATTCTGTATTGTAATCATTGTCCTCTAAGAGCTGCAACTGCTCCTCAACTTCCCTCAGGATGAAAGACAAACAGAAGTGGAAACCTCTCGTGGTGCTGCATCCTGGACTTCATCTTCTTCATCTCCAGCTTCCACTTCCCCCTCAGCGACAAGTTGTTGTAGATCAGCTGTAGAGAGATGTTCAGTAGGGCACAAGCAGCTCTTCAACATTCTCACCCTCCACTTCTTCAAATCCTTTGCAAGACCAAACACAATGTTCTTTGATTCTTGGGAGCTCCTCTGATGGATCAAAGCCTTTAAAATCTTGAAAAAAATCTAGGAGAATCTTCCACCAAGCTGCATGCAAGCAATTCTGACTGATTCACCCCAGGCCTCCAAGATAATGTCAATTGCTCTTCCAAAATTGAAGAACACTGTCCTTATCCCCCTCAATGGCTGCACTCAGCCCCTTAAAATGTGCGCCTTAAATAATAAACTTTAAAAGCTGCTATTATACCCTGGTCCATGTTTCAAAGGAGAGAGGTTGTGTTTGGGGGTAGAAATAACACTTTGATGTTTTCAAAAAGCTCACCAACGGTGGGAGGTTGGCCTGGGACATTATCCAGGATGAGGAGATTCTTGAAATCCATTTTTCTTCCTGCAATACTTACTAAAAAAAATCTTTCAAAACATCAATAATAAGGTCAGGAAAGAATTGCCCCATCATCCAACCTCTTTTGCTTGACCTAAAGTAGATGCCTAGAATAGACTTAAGGAGACCTTTCAAGGCTCGTGGGTTGGCAGAGTGGTACACCACCACAGTCTTAAGCTCTAAGACTCGACTGGCAATGGCACCCAGCAGCACAGTCATATGACCCTTTGCCACCGTAAAGCCTGGAGCGTGTGCTTCATTCACAGAAATGTAGATTCTCGATGGTATTCGCCTCCAGTGTAAACCAATCTCATCCTAATTGAAAATTTGATCTTAGTTGTAGCCTTCTTCGTCAATTAATTTTTTTACTTTGGGAGGAAATGCCATTGCATGCTCCTCGTCTGCATTGGCAGCTTCGCCACATAACTTTTTGTTATGAAAAGAAACGTGGTTCTTAAAACCAGCAAACCAGTAACTGCTAACACTAAAGGCAGGCACATCTGCAGGATTTTCAGCTTTTTCTGTTAGATCCTCACAAATTGATAAGGCTTTTCCTTTTATTGTGAGAAAGGTGGCCCCAGATCACTTTTTCATTTGATCTTCTATCCACACACTTCGAAGCAGCTCCATCTCCTCAGTTCCTTTGTCCGTGCTCTCACAGATTTGCTAGCACTCAGACTTGTTCCAGCAATACAGCTTGCTTTAATCTTTTCTGCATTGTCTCTAATGGTGGTTAAGGTAGACTCCTTTCTTCCTGTTACATGAACAATATCACACGTTTGTTCAATAGGCTCAAAACGCTTTATAACGTCTAGCTTCTCTTTCAGCATTGTAGCCTTTCTTTTACATTTACCACCTGCAATTTTATCACCAGGATGCTTCTTGCTAACATTCTTGTCAATTTGTCCTCACATTTTTGTGGGTAACACAACAGAATTTGCAAAAGAAAATGAAAATCACAGAGTACTATACCTCTCACAGAAAGCGCTTCGCAATAAAGTCTGCAAAATGATCACGTGATGCCAGTGCGGACACTCGTTCGGTGCTAACATTGAGCACGCTCAGGACAAAGCCCACGAAATGATCATGTGATGTTGACGCATACTCCTCCATGCACCGATGGAATCACGTTATAGCCTGCACAAGTTCACGTTTTAGAAATAGTGTTCCCCAATTTGTCAGTTGCGTTAAAGCCAATTGGCATCACTGGAACATGTGTTATAACAGAACTGACTGTATTCTTTCAGCAGTCAACTGCGTAGTCAGCAAATTATTTGTTTGGACATGCCTTCACTGTCCCATCGTCAGTTTTATCATTGCCAGGTTAAATCCAAACTTGTGGTTCTAACCGTGCTGTGTCTTGTGGCTCCTAACCTCCCCTTATTATTTTGCATTATAATGCTTCAACTCCACAAACCTTGCAGGAACAGGATGTTGCTTGCATAATAACATTAGTTTTCATATCCACTTTCCCTTCTCCAGCAGGATTCATAATTTCAGCAAAAAGCTAAAACCCAAGTTGCAAATT
Source organism: Ginglymostoma cirratum (assembly GCA_024137785.1). Lineage (NCBI taxonomy): Eukaryota > Metazoa > Chordata > Chondrichthyes > Orectolobiformes > Ginglymostomatidae > Ginglymostoma > Ginglymostoma cirratum. The sequence goes on from JAHRHZ010000029.1 coordinate 17,822,767, forward strand.
TTGCATTTCAAACTAACTGTTCATATTGCAAACAGCCATATTTCTCAAGTAGAGAATGTTATGTCAGTTCACTTTCTAATATCAAACAAGTAAGGGAGCACAGCATTCCTCAAACTCTCACCCTTGCTTCACTTCTCTGTTGGTGAGTGTGCAGCTGGACCTCAGCTATGGAATTTCATTTCCAAACCTCTTCACCCCCGACCTATTTTTAAAATCCTACTCCCATGCCCACGGATTTCATCACATGCCCTAAACTCTTCTATTTTGGCTCAGTGTAAATATCTGTAGAGTCATGGAATCCCTACAGTGCAGAGAGAGGCCATTTGGCCCACCGAATCAGCACTGACCTTCCAAACAGCATCACACCCTATCCCCTTAAACCCACATTTGTCATAGTTAACCCACCTAGCCTGCACATCTCTGGACATCACAGGGCAATTTGGCATGGCCAATCCACTTAACCCGCACATCTTTGGACTTTACTGACTACACTCCTGTGAAGCTTGATACGTTGATACATGAAAGTCTGGTTTAAAGGCAAGTTATTATGCTAGGTGTTGCATCAAAATTCATACCCCATCTGTTGCTAGCATTCCAAAGTTTCTTCTCACTGAATTGAGGATGAAATTCCAATTTATGTTAAGCCCAACAGGATCTTTGTAAGGTCACTACAGTTCTTATCACATCATATAGCTAGTCACCAAGATGATATTTACACCAGCAATAAAGAGGCTGCCTATTAACAAATAACATTTCATTTTCTTCATCGGAAACAAAATTACAAAGTTTGCTTTAGCTCGAAATGTCAATGCTTCTCTTTGGTCACACAAATTATTAATGACAGGAGAGCATATATTGTTGAAAGTGTTCAAAGATATCTTTAGATATATTAACGAAAAACAAAAAGTTTTTGGTTTCAGACTTATTGCTAACATTAAAATAGTGGACTAGAACTTGGACTCAGTAGTGTTCATTTTTTGGGTGTCCTAGGTGTCATTAGGGATTCATAATGGTTTCAGAGGCACATGCTAAATATTATCTTAGTGAAGGCATTGGTTCATGTGCCTGTTAACCTTTGCCATAAATAGGTATATGAAATAACCACACAGAGACTGATATCCTGTCACCAATTCACAGTTTATTTACTAGTGTACAGTACACTGGCTGTATCCAGCCAGCTCAGAGTCTGCCCTCAACTGAAGAGATTCTAATCTCCTGGTTATATTGGTCAGCCAGGCTTTCCTGATTAGCCCAGGTTAACAACCTCAATCAGGAAATTTGTAGTCAACAAGGTCAACCTGCTTCCAATCACTATTGTATACAATGCAGTTCATGAAGTTAATCTGCATGTAATACCAATGCTGCCATTTTGGAGCTCAATGCTTAGGCGACACACTCTTTTAAGTTCACCCATCTGAACTCGTGAAGCATCAGCAAGGACCTCCTCCCTGCATCAACATATGTTAAAAGGATTGTTAAATGTTAGCTACTTGTTGATTTCTTTTGCATGTGGCAATAGTATATAAAGTTTTGGTCATTTCTATAGTTGATTCAAGTTGTAAAAGTCTGTGGTTAGTGGTGCAGCAAGTGTGAAGAATGTTTATTTGAAAGCTTTTCAAAGAACCATTACTCGTAGATGGAACAGCTGCTATTAGGCACTTCTGTCAAAGTATAGCCTGACTGGAAGGTTGACCACAGTTTGTGTAGAACAGGATAAGGTGCTGGAAGAGGAAGCAAGGACACTAAGGCATTCAGCAGGGTGTTTTACTTGGTTAAGGTGCTCAGAGAGTAATTTGTTCACCTGAACTTCAGAAAGGAGCAGTGTGTGGGATATCAGCACTTCACAAATGCGTTTGTCACTGACATCTGATTTCTATAACCTCACTACAGGGCAAAATACTGCCAGCAGTTATGAAGGTGACTATGGCAAATTCACCTTAACGAGCCTGGATCAACTGAGGTTTGAATTGATGAACAGTTAGCTGTTCACTGTTCCATGGGTGAGGTTAGTGAGGCGCTGCATTCAAAGACAGGAAATTGCGTGACATTCCCTTTTACAAGTTAAAAAAGCAGGTGAAGTGAGCAATCTTTTCTCTAGAATTGCAAGATGCTACATGATGTAGGTTGTCATTGACAACACACATTGCTTTGCAGGACAGCCCACATACATACCTGAACACAAAGGGGTTGTTCTCCCCCTATATTCAGTTGATGCATAATGATAGTGCACCATGCAGGTCATTGCTGATACCTTACAGCAGTCAACATGCCTTCAGTCTGTGGCAGTCCATTTTGCCAACAGCATCTCTGTGACCAAAAGGTCAGTCAGCAAAAGAAGGTCATAAGGTCTATTCTCTGTCAACATGGCTCAAGCCAAGCCTTATTATACATTTTTGGCTGAGTGCCAAGAATCCATTAATCTCTTGTAACATATGAGCCTAAGAGAAAACATTGTTTGATTGCTAGCTCTGACCCTTTTTTTAATTAATTGCACAATGTCTATTAAACAGGATTAAGAGGTTCAGTTTCTGCAGTTGATGCTTCGAAAGGGTTTAGATGATTTTTACTTTCATTAATCTGTAGTGAAAGGAGATTTTGTTTGAAAAAGAGTGGATTATAAATGAATTACTTTTTTAAAGCTTTTTTCTGACACATTTTGCTGTCACTATGGGGTGATTGCCTCGAAACATTGTATGGGGGATGAATGGGCATTGAACTGCAATAGCAGGGTATGAGTTGATGAGGGACTGTGAGGGTGAGTGATGGCTTGGCTTGGCATGGGGATATAGAGGAAGGTGTATGATCATGAGGTGGCAAGGGGGAATGTATGGGGCAGGGAGATGGTAGGTGCAGTTTGGGAGATATGTGAAGAGAAGGCATTATGGGTCTTACATTTTTCTTTATAACTGGAACAAAGCCCAAAAAACTTTGAAATGAGCATTTTAAACAGCCTGCCTCGGCACCTGAGAGGCCTGTGGACCACTCTGAGCACTTTACTGGGTCAGCTGGCCCAAATGTAGCCAACACATGCACCTAGCCCATGCAAGGGAGATCAAGACCCCAGTGCTATTTTTCATCCTGAATGAGGATACATTATGCTGGGAACTTTTCTGTCTCTTATTAATCGATGGAAATCCAGGTCATTTGTCTCCAGCGTATTTGTCAATTCTATTTGCAGACTTGCAGACTGGACTGCGATGCAACATCCAATGAGCTCTGGAAAAGATGATTTAAAAAGTCCATCTATTTTTGATTTTGTGGTTGTACACAGATCTGAAAGCTGTTACTTTTCACTCGTGACAGAATATCAAGTGGAAGAGACACATGCCATAGTGGCCCTGTGCCTTTGTACATCAACGTCTGCCAGGCTTTTCATGCTCTGAATCAGGCCAAAATTGAGTATTTACAAACAAGGATAAAATGTAACATTTTGTGACTCTTTGAGTTACGAGCCAAGTTTGGCATTCAGTCTTGCACCTGCAGTAACACAGAGTTCTGAATGATGCTGGCATGAATGTTGATACGTTGTCATTTGGCTGAAGACAGTCATTAAATTATGATTTAAACATTCTTATGTTTGGTTTACATTGGACTATCATGTTATGTCCTACATTATTAATAAAAACAAAACAAGAAGGAAAATCAATGTTGAGTGATGTGGCTCTTTATTAAGCAATTACTCAAGGGGCAGCTGAACATTTGACTCAGAACATTGGAAAACCTATAAGAACTGCTCGATTTTCTGTCTATGAAAATGAATGAGCAGAAAACTGGGCGAGTTTTATGCCCATTAAGCAGCACTTCCTACCTGATTACTGCTGATGCCCTCCAACTTACCCTGTATTCCCGGATGAGCTTTAGACTTTGGCAATGCTGCTTGGAAACAGTTGATTGGGGCGGAGTGGTAGAATAGAAAATACATAGTCTAACAAAAAGTTCAACCCAACTTGCTGTGTACATTTGGTGGGATCTGTTATAGACGGACACCTGGGGAGGTCTAAATACAGGTTACCCTATTGAGACGAATTACAAAGGAAAAGGGCGTGAAATCTACTTCTTATAGAAATCAATTCTATAAAGTAAAATTAGAAGGGACATATTTTCTGGCTGAAAGCCCGATCTAAAGTGTGCACTGAGCATTCTGCCAGCTGGTTTTGAATCTGGATTAAAATACTCTTGCATTCTTCACTCAAGAGCTCAAGTTAAGCATAAAAATGCATTTAAATAGGCATAAATAAGGCACAGCATGTTTTGCCATCTGGAGTTGGCAAAAATGGAATTTCTATGTACCTTGGAACACTTCAAGCAGCGGACATTTTTTTATGGGAGGAAAATATAATAATCCTTTATATCCACATATAATTTTCAAACCCAAACAGGAAGATGTAAATGAGCTAAATACTGTGGACATTGGAAATCTGAAGTATAAACAGACGATAGTGTAAAGATTCAGTTGGCCTGACAGCATCTGTTGAGAGAGAAAACAAGTTTTTTTTTAGGATTATGATACTTTATTAGAACTGGGAGAATTTTGAAATATAAGATTTTGAGCAAGACTGGGATGTCTAGAGAGGGAGAAAAAAAAAGCGCAAGGGAAACAAAAGTTGAAATGAAAATAAGGATGACAGGACAAGCGATAATGGGACAAGTACAAAGTGCCTAGAAAAGGTGAAAACATGAAGGTAGAATCTTCAAGAACAGTGATGTTCAAAAGTATATAGGAAAGACAAAAAGAGAAAGGAATGGAGTTAGAGATTAATGGTCTAAAACTATTTACCTCAATATCAAATTTGGAAAACTATAAAATGCCTAATTGAATCAACCCTTACAATTAGTTCACCGCAATTACCTTCACCATGCACCTGCCTAGCTTGCTTCCTTTATGAATTCTATGCCATTCCCTGCTTCCTTTCTTTTAAATTCACTCATGGAACGTGGACATTGCTGGCTGCGCCAGCGTTTATTGCCCATCCCTGGTTACCCTTGAGAAGATGGCGGTGAGCTTCCTTCTTGGACTACTGCAGTCCACATGCTGTAGTTAGACTCAAGATGTCCTTAGGAGAGAATTCCAGGATTTTGACCCAGCGACAGTGAAGGAACGGCAATGTATGTCCTTGTCAGGTTGGTGAGTGGCTTGGATGGGAACATGCAGCTGGTGGTGTTCCAAAGTATCTGTTGATCTTGTCCTTCCAGCTGGAAGTGGTCATACATTTTTAAGGATTTCTGGTGAAGTTCTACAGCTCATCTTGTAGATTATACACACCGTTGCTACTTGAGAGTTGGTGGTGGAGGGAGTGGATGCACACGGATGTGATGCCAATCAATTGCCCTGGATGGTGTCAAGCTACTGGGTCTTGATGGACCTGCACTCATCCAGGCAAGTTGGGAGTATTCCATCACACTCCTGACTTGTGACTTGTGGGCGATGAACATGGTTTAGAGAATCAAGGGGTGAGCTACCTGCCACAATATTCCTAGCCTCTGACCTGCCCTTGTAGCCACTTTACCTATCTGGCTGATCCAGTTGAGTTTCTTGTAAAGGGTAACCCTCAGGATGTTGTTAATGGGGAATTCAGTGATCGTAACTCCATTGATGGTAACTCCATTGAATGTCAAGGAGCAATAGTTGGATAATTTCTTATTGGACTTGGTCGTTGACTGGCATTTGCGTGGTACAAATGTTACTTGCCAATTCTCAGCTGAAGCCTGAATATAGTCCAGATTGTGTGGCACATGAACTTGGACTGCTTCAGTGTCCGAGGAACCGTGAATGGTACTGAACATTGTGCAATCATCGGCAAACATTCCCACTTCTGACCTTAAAATGGAGGGAAGGTCATTGATGGAGCTGCTGAAGATGGTTGGGCCCAGAGCACAGCTCTGACGAACTCCTGCAGAGATGTTCAGGAGCTGAGATGACTGACCTTCAACAACTATGACTATCTTCCTATGTGCCAGGTATGATTCCAACCAGTGGACAGTTTTCTCCCAGATACCCATTGATTTTAATTTTGTTAGGGCTCTTTGATGCCACACTCAAACGAATGTGGTCTTGATGTCAAGGGCTATTACTCTCACCTTAACTCTAGAATGCAGCTCTACTTTCTACTTTTACCCCTTGCATTCATGGAACCATGATAATGTTCTCCTTGCCCTCAGGCTCTAGCCCACCAACCTCCATGTCCAATGAGATAAAAGGTACTGCAGATGCTAGAAAATCCGAGATAACAAGCATGGGGCTGGATGAACACTGCAGGTCAAGCAGCATCATAGGAGCAGGAAAACTTGACGTTTCGGGCCTAGACCCTTCATCACAAA
>JAHRHZ010000029.1:17838881-17908852 GCA_024137785.1 Ginglymostoma cirratum
TCCACCATCCGCCATGGGTGGGATTTGAACCCAGGTCTCTGGGATTACAGTCCAGCGATTAGCGCCCTGCATTATAGCATATATGGCCAAGTTACATAAATAAAATAAACTTTGTTGCAGAGCCTATGAAAAAGACACATCTGTTAGGTCTCAATCCTTTGAGATCCTAAGCTTTTCTCCCACCCAAGTCCATATGCCATTACTGCATTTTGGGAACTGTTTAATGTGGTCCTCAGCATTAACTCATTCAGATTTTCAAACCCATGTAAAACAATTTAGATTCTGTTCAAAACGGAAGAAGAATATTTATATTATAGCTGAAGCAGTTAGGTGCACTGATCTATACAGAGGGGAAACTCTGGTACTTTTAGAAAACAGCTGTTTTTTTAACCACTTGCCCCCTTTGCTTCCACAGCCAATCTCTTAAAGTTGCTTGAATAATACATTTGATTTCGACAGTACTTTTTAAAACCTTGGGATGGCCCAAGTCACTCCACATACAATGACGTACTTTTGAGATGCCACCACTGTTGTAATGGATTTAAATGCAGCAGGCAATCTGCATACTACAAGATCTAATGAACACCAATAAGATCAATGGCTATGATATTTCATTGAACTTTCAGCCATTGGACCACCAAAACTTTGCAGGAAGGAGTCTAAGGAAATTTAAGACTGACATAATCTGTTTCAGCATTGTTGGTTTTGGCTTCAATGAAGACCAGGAAACCAGGGACGACTCCTTTGCTTCTCATGGGATCAATTAAATCTAACTAAGAGGACAAAATTCTGCTTCGTTTCCAGGCGACAACAGTGTTGACACTTGGAAATGTATTTTCTGGGCAGTGAAATGTTTTGGATTGTCTCATCACAGAGGATATCTTAAAAGTGTAATTTCTTTACATCCAAAAGAAAGTACCTTCAACTTTGTATCAGAGATAATATGTACTGCAGATGCTGGAGAATCCGAGATAACAAGGTGTGGAGCTGGATGAACACAGCAGGCCAAGCAGCATCATAGGAGCAGGAAAGCTTCACGTTTCGGGCCTGGACCCTTCATCAGAAATAGGGGACGGGAAGAGGGTTCTGAAATAAATAGGGAGAGAGAGGGGGAGGCGGATAGAAGATGGATAGAGGAGAGGATAGGTGGAAAGCTGACTGACAAGTCAAAGAGGCGGGGATGGAGCCAGTAAAGGTGAGTGTAGATGGGGAGGTAGGGACGAGATAGGTCAGTCTGACTTGTCTGTCTCCTCTCCACCTATCCTCTCCTCTATCCATCTTCTATCCGCCTCCCCCTCTCTCCCTATTTATTTCAGAACCCTCTTCCCCTCCCCTATTTCTGATGAAGGGTCCAGGCCCGAAACGTCAAGCTTTCCTGCTCCTATGATGCTGCTTGGCCTGCTGTGTTCATCCAGCTCCACATCTTGTTACCTACCTTCAACTTTGCCTTTTCCTTTCAGCATTGTCTAAAACCTTGCTCCTTATGTGCATTAGACCCTGGGGTGGAATTAACCCCAGCACCTTAGACAGCAACTTCCAAACCCACAACCTTGATTTCCCAGAAGAAGAAGAGAGCAGCAGGCATCTGCAAGTTACCTTCCAAACCACTCACCATCCTGACTTGGAACAATTTTGCTGTTTCTTCAATATTGGTGGGTCAAAATCCCATACCTCCCTGTGTAACAGCAGTGTGAATGTCCCTACGCCAAATAGACTGCAATGCTTCAAGGAGCAGCTCACTGCCACTTTCTCAGTGAAATTAGGAACAGACCATAAATGCAGATTTAGCCTGTGACACCCACGTCCCATGAATGAACAAAGAAAACCAATTTCCTTTCACTTTTATTTCTTAATGGGATGTGGGCATCACTGGAAAAGCCATCATTTATTGCCCATCCCTATTTATCTTTGAGTTGGGTGGCTTGTCATGCCTTTTGAGAGGGTAGGTAACAGGCAAACAAATTCCTTTGAATCTTCAATCACATTTAAATTAGACCACGTAAAGATGGAAGCTTTGTGAGCCAGGTTGACTTTTACAACAATCAAAGACTATTTCATGGTCATCATTACTGAGACTAGCTATCAATGCCAGATTTTATTCATTAAATGATTAGTAACAGGAGCTGCTGTTAGAGGATTTGTACCCATTCCCTTTGAGCATTTACCTGGCCTATGAGCCCACTGATATTACCATTACCCCATCATAGAAGTGACAGTGTATTAGCTGAGCCACGGTTGAAATCTATCCCCAGTTTAAAACTCAGTGTATGTCTTCTGTCAGTTTCTGTTGTTGCAACAATTGTTTTGTGAGTTGTCAAATTAATAGACTTTCTTGATTCAAGGATGTTCTTGGATTAGCCCAATTTAATTGAAAACAGATTCATTATCCTCTTGTTGATTTTGCAGTGGGGAATCTCTTTTAATTGCAACAGCTCCAGATTTCCTACCTGGAAATAATGAATTGCCTAGTCATTGGGTAGTAGTTTATATGACAGCTTGACAGAGTACAGATCAGTGAAGGCCTATAATTTGACAGCAAAGTGTTTATCTTCTGAAAGAAAACATTTAGTGATTCAAGCTTGCAGTATTTTCTGGGACTGTGGAAATTTAAAAAGACAATGACAATGCATTAAAGCGTTTTTGGTAAATTTAGTTAAAACAAGGCTTCAGAACCTGTGCTAATTAAAATAATCACACAGATATAATGGTGTTACCATATCTATTTTTAAAACAACCGTTTTTGAGTTGTGGGCATCTTTGACAAGGTTAGTATTTATTGCCTGGTTGCCTTTGAGATGGAGATGATGGGAAAATTCTTTTCCACTTGCTGCAGACTGTGTGGGAAGATACTCCTACAGTTCTGTTTGTAAGTTCTAGGATTTTGACATAACAATGATGAAGGAACAACCAATACATATCCAGAGCAGGATGGTGTATGACTCAGATGGTAGCCTGGATGTGTTCTCACACACCTAGAGCTATTGTCTTTCTACGTGGCAGAGATTGCCAAAAGAAACCTTGGTGATTTGCTGCAGCCCTTTTCCTTTGAAGAGCACCCCCTGCAGCTATGAGGGTAAAGAAAATGCATGTTTAATTCAATAGATTAGAAACTTTTTTGTCTTTAATAGATAGTCTGCACTTTATTAAAATTCATAATTTCTCAGCCTCATTCCGTTATGATTACCGCCTTAAATTTCTAAAAGGAGAGATAATTTGACATAGTTGAAAACACCATCATTGTCCAATTCCTCTCTATTATCCTTCAGTTGTGTGGACTGGACATACCTTGGTCAATTTCTGACTATCTAATTATAGCCAGACCATCACTGGCAGGACTTAATTGCTACCACTGGTGAGCCATGAAGATCTATCCTTGTCCCCTTCCATCTTATCATGAGTAATTACTCACAACCAAGAAGATTTTTCCTTGCGATTTACTAGATTGAAGTGAGATGCTAGTGTTAGCAGTGGCTTTGCACAGTCTATTCGAATTATCGTGACCTTGCAGCTTCTCCCACAGTGTGGCCACCAGTTGTCAGCTTTTAGAAGTGGTGGTGGATTGTTGAATTGAGCAACGTTCCTTTACACCTGCTCCTCACTTTCTCTCCCAGTAGCTGCTCTTGTTGGTTGGAAGTTCGTGGCATTATTTTTGATAATGGATCACCATTTCTGTCACAATTGAGACGCTGCCTCCCAAGTGTTGATATTAACACAGCAGGCCTTCAGAAAACATTGGGATTTTTTTTGAAATGGCTCCTTTGCATTCGATATGAATGAGCCTTCTGGCGGAACTCACAACTGAACACATATTTGGGCAGTCTCAAGCTGGTCATTCTGATGACACTTCTGTTTTATCTCAGCACACGTGAGACCAGCAAGGCATCAGTATTTAAGATGTCTGCCTCTTGGAGGGAGTTTATATGTGTTCTTTTAAGTTCCCACTTGATTCACTAGATCCTTTGATGACATGTGGACTTGATGGGCCGAATGGCCTGCTTCCACACTGTAGGGATTCTATGATTCTATGATTGTTGATGATCTTGCTCTCAGACAAAGTTTTGACAGACAGACATGCATGGGAAGAAATGATGGCCAACAGATATTGAGTTGATTGTCTAGTCTGATATCACAATTCTCAAAAACTTAAGTGCGTAATTCACCATAAGTTGAGCTAGGAGACTGAATTCAGTGCTGCATCTCTTCATCAATGTCAGTGTTCGAGGTGGATAGCTCCTGGGATATGAGAGATCGGGAAAGTTTTAAACACTTCACCAATAATATTGATTGAACATATTTCAGGGAATGAAGGATTCAAAATATTTTATGTGTGTTGGTAGAGGACTTTGATTTTTCAGGTGTTCAGGGCAGGTCCCATGTTCTTAGAGGCTTTGGTGAAAATATGTATTCTGTATTAATCCTTCCTCAAAGTGAGCAATCATTTATACCTCATCAGCATTCTGTAGCTCTGTTAGAGAAGCAGTCGTTTCCTTGATTTTGGCCTTCAGTCGGTTGGTGTTAAAGGTTACCATCATTGCACTAGGCTTGGGGGGGAGACAAGTCAGTATTAAGGTGCTGAGTTGCTGCAAGACTGATTGAGAATCATGTCACTGCAATGGCATGCCCTTGACTGAGCCCTGTATTACCAGGGAAGGCATCTGGAGTGGAACTATTGCACAGTGCTGTTATTTGCCTTTTGTCATGTCGGAAACGGATGATGTCCATGAACTTAAATGGACATTAGAAATGTTGTAGCACCTGCCAAAGAGCAGTTTGAGTCAATTAATAGAAACGCTTTCTGAGATTGAAGAAGGCCATATGCAAAATGATATTCTGCTCTATGATGGTACGCAGTGAAAATCATGTTACTTGTTTCTCTGGCAGGTCAGAAACTACACTAAGACTTAGAAAAACTTTTCTGCTAATGGTGAGAGGTGATTAATAAGCAACATAGCTAGCACTTTACCAAAAAATTCAGAGCAATGTTATGCCCTAGCAGTTTCTACAGTGTCTCCTTTCTTGAAGATGATGATCATCATTGCATCTTTGAGGTCACTTGGGATGTCTTTATTTAGAAAGAGGAGTCGGCCATTAACCAGTGGAGCCTTCCCCACTATTCAATACAATCATGGCTGATGGAAAACTCCAATGCTTTTAGCCTTCCCATAATCCTACATATCAGCAATAATCAGAAATTTATCAATCTCTATCTTAAACATATTCAAGGACTAGGTCTCCACAATTGTCTGTGATAAGGAATTCCAAAAGCTCACAAATCTCTGAGTAAAATAGATTTTCTTCATTTCGGGTCTCAATGGCATTTCCCTTCTGATAGAGCTTGATATTAAGAGGATGTATCTGTCGGATCAATATGTTTTCTCCGTGTTTCTGCATTTCTGCTGAGATATTGCTAGGACCAGAAGCTTAGGTGCTCATCATGTGTTTTATGAGCAGTTATCGCCTTGTTAAACACTAAATTATCTTCCAGCTCATTGTTGACTGTGTGTTGTTCGAGGTTATCCAACAGATGCACTGTGGAGCTTTGATTGAGCAATTCCACAAAGTTATCTTCCCATAGTTGTTGATGATGTTTATGAGTTTGAGGAAATCTTTCATACTTTGGATTTTATATGTGTTCTGTTCATATGCGATCTGTCTATAACATCATCTGAAAACTCTTTTGCTGTCTTTACATGTCTACTGATGATACCTCGTTTCTCTGCATCACAAACTCTTCCAACCCCTCAAATATTTCTAAATTATTAGTTGCTTATGTGACATCCAATACAGAACAATCACAAATGTTCTCTAATTAATCATTGGGATTGCTCAAAGCCGTAAGGACAGATAGTTCTTGTGAATAAACTATATTATTGTTAGCGACTGTCTCTAACCCATTTTGTGCCAGTTGACTGCACGAGACCAGATTGGTTTTAAACTCAGTACCATCTTTGACCAGAGGTTGAGTTTTTGACCACCTATTTTCACCATCAGGCGGTCTGTTTTTATTTAAACACCTCCGCAATATGCTCAACCCTGTCCTTGCTTCAGTTTATTTGTTGCTGAAATCCTCATCCATTCCCACCTGACTATTCCAATGGTCGACATTCCATGTTCTAACCCTTCATTAACTTAAAATCCAAAACTCTGCCTGTCTGTGCCCTAACTCACATCCAGTTCTGTTTTCTCAGCGCGCTTGCCCTGACCTATCTCTTTTTCCTTGTTTTCAATCTGCCCCATAGCCTTACTCTCCTCCCTGAAACCTCTTCCAGCACCAGCAATCTCCAAGGTACCTCTGCTCCTCCAATTCTTGTCTCTTATGCACTCCTTTGATAGTTCCACCAATCGTGACCATGTTTCAGCCGCGGAGGTCTTATGCTTTATATCGCTTGCTTTGGATGCTCCATAGAACCTATGTCCCCGACCAAGCTTTTGGTCATTTGTTCTACCATTTGTTTATTTGACTTCTGTCAAATGTTGTCTTGTAATGCTGTTGTGAAGTAGTTTGGTATGCTTTGGTATGCATTAAGTGCACCAAATAACTATAAATTGATGTTATCACTGTTGTACATCTCTGGACTTGCATGTAAAGGTTAGGTATTTCCTGAAAGAATCCCCAAGTGATATATTATGATGAAAGTTACACCACAAACATCAGCTTGGATACTGAGTAGAACTAGATGTATTGACCCAGAATATCTTACTACAATTGAAATAGATCTGTCCACTGATTGTCAAACCAAGAATTGCCCACTTTCCTTTCCATATATTTGTGATCAGACATTGGAATCTGCGTTCTGTTGGGTACCTCCATTGCAGACTAAGCAAAACCATACCACTCTTAACAATCCCAACTGCTTACCACCACGGCACCAGAGGATCTGGGAACACCTCTTATGGAAGCAGCACATGGCATTAACATTAACGTTGAAAGATTTTTAGGTATGTTTTAAGCAGCAATTAAATGAGGAGAGAGAGGCAGAGAAAGGGAAAGGTTTAGTCAGTGTACTCCAGATCTTCACTCTGGACTGGATGGTCTCATTCTGTGCTGCAACCTTTCTATTATTCTAAATTCTTAAAATGCTATCCAATTGAATTAATGATAATTGAATTAGATTAGTAAAGGGGTAATCGCTTTTCATGAGCATGTGCCAGTGTCACCAATTCATACAAAAAATGCTTTCTCTTGCTGTCTTTAAATTTCTAACCATTATCATTTCATCCACAAATCAGTTAACCACAAGATTGCCTTCAGTTATGTACAAACATTGCTGTCTTTCACTAAATTCTCAGAAAATAGTTATTTCAATTGACTGAACTGGCGAGAGTTTACCTGATATATTCACTCTTAAATCCAACCTTTCATTGCTGAAGAATAGACTATCACAAAAACTAGTCAGAACAAGGCTGGATAATCTTAATATTGAAGTTATGCCTGTTAGGAGTGATATCAAGAAAACATTATTTTAATACAAACAAAAATAAAGGTCAACAAATCTCTCACCCCAAAATGGCTTTTGGTGTTAGGAATTAATTGAAATTCTTTTTCTTCAAAAAAGGGGTCAACACTATTTTTTCTTGGATAAGAGTATTGAGGGATCACGGAGATAAAGTAGATGTAGAATCATAGAATCATAGAGTGCAAAAGAGACCCTTTCATTCCATTGAATCTGCACTGACAAAAGCCCACTTTCCAGCATGTGGCCCAGTGCCTTGAATTTCAAGTGTGAATCCAAGTACTTTTTAAAGATTATGAGATTTCCTGCCTCAACAACTGTCCTGGGCAGTGCTTTCCAGATTCCCACCACCCTCTAGGTGAAAAGAAATTTTCTCAGCTCCCCTTTAAACCTCCTGCTTTTCATTTTAAAATTATGCCTCCTTATTACTGACCCTTCAACTAAGGGGAAAACATTTGCCTTCAATCAACCCTGTCCATAATCTTAAACACTTCAATTAGGTTCTCTCTCTTCTTTGCTCTAAATAAAATGACCCAAGCTTACCCAGCCTCTCTTCATATCTAAACTGCTCTATTACAGGTAAAATCCTGGGGAATCTCTTCTGCATCCCTCTAGTACAACTACATGTTTCCTATGGTGCACTGACCACAACTACACACAGTACTGCAGCTGTGGCCTAACTAAAGTTTTGTACAGCTGAGGCATAACCACCCTGCTCCAGTAATTTCTGCCATTTGTGATGAAGGTAAGGGTGTCATATGCCTTCTTATCCACCTTATTCACCTGTGCTGCTGCTTTCAGGTATCTGTGAACAAGTACTTTAAGATCACTCTGTCCCACTGAACTTCCTAGTGTACTGCAATTCATTGAGTACTCCCTTGTCTTGTTACTTCTTCCAAAGTGCATCACCTCACACTTAATTCCATCTGCCATTGATTTACCCTCTGACCAATCTGTCCTTATCCTCCCGTAACCTAAGACCTCACTATCAACTATCAAGCCAATCTCCGTGTCATCTGCAAACTTACTTATCATCCCCCCACATTTTCTTCTGTATTGTTCATATATATCACAAACAATAAAGTATCCAGCACTGATCCCTGCGGTATGTCACTGGACACTGGCCTCATAAAAGTAGCCTTCTACCACTGCCCTCTGTCTCCTACCAGGAAGGCAACTTTAGATCCACCTTGCCAAGTTGTCTTGAATCCCATGCGCTTTTACTTTTTTTTTTATCAGTCTTCCCTGTGGGAACTTTTCAAAAGATTTATTGAATTCCATATAAGCTACATTAATCATATTATCCTCATGTGCACACTTGGTCACCACTTTGAAAAATTCAATCAAATTTGTGAGGCATGAGCCTCTGACAAAGCCATTCCCACCATCCCTGAACAAACTTTCCCTCTCCAAATGGAGATTTATTCCCTACCACTGACATAAGACTCACTGGTGTGTAACTCCCTGGTTTATCTAGACTACCCTTCTTGGGAAGTGAAACCACACGAGCTGTCCTCCAGCCCTCTGACATCTGCCCTAAAGCTAGAGAGGAATTAAAAATGTAGGTCATTGCCCCTGTAATTTCCTCCCTTACCTCCCACAGCAGCCTGGGATGTAATTTATCTGGGCCTGGGGATTTGTCCACTATTAAATAGAGTTCGGGATTGCTCAGCCATGATTCATTGATTGGTGGCGTAGGCTTGAGGATAGCATAGCCAACGACTTTTCTTGTGTTTTACTGTCATGGCAAATTTTCCATTGGAAACCATCAGATATGAATAAGCTGAAGAATATTGCAAGTATTTTCAAAATGACTGGGCTTCTCAGGTGAATAAGATTCAGTTAGTAGGAAGAACATAAATATTTAAATTCTCCTTCATTTGGTCTGATTCATTGTAGGTTTTATGGGGGACTCACAGCACAATATCTGAAAAATGTTTGCAAGCCAAGCTGACAATTCATTCACAGGATGAATTCATCCCTAATTGCCCAGGTGGTAGATAAGAAACAACCACATTGCTTTGGATATGGAATCACCTGTAGGTCAGACCAGGTAAAGATGGCATATTCCTTTGCTGAAGGACATCAGTTAACCAGATAGGACTTTCCTGACAATCGATAAATGGATTCATGGTCATCATTAGACTCTTAATTCCAGATATTTATTGAATTTAAGTCCCACATTTGCCGTAGCAGGATTCAAGCCCAAGTCCACAGAATATTACATGGATCTTTGGATTAAGTGATAATACCACTAGGCCATTGCCTCGCCTAATATTAAAGCCCTTACTCTTTAAGACACTTAAAAACATATTCTAATCTTGCTCCATTTAACTGCAGCATACATAGTCCTCCCAGAAATGAATTAGCATTCCCTTTCTCAAAAGGAGCACTAGTGAGAATTAAGACTGTTGGACTATATAAGTGAAAGGGAGGTGGTGCTGTGGAGCTACATTTCTTGCAGATTTTGAAGCAAATGTACAATAACTTCTCATTAGATGCATTGGTGCAGTGAGTGTTTTATCATTCATGCTGCTCCCTGTTTGTAAAATTGTTTGGTTCCTTACTTACCCATTTTCTGGTACAGAATTAAAACCACAGGTGATGGAGCAAACTTAGACCTTAGACCATAGGCTTAAGATGTGAGGGATATTGTGGTGCAATGGTATTGTATCTATTTCAGGGCCAGAAAACCAGGTTCAGGTCCCACATACTTCAGAGTTGTCATAACATGTCTGAAGACCATAAAATGTGGGATCAGAAGTATATCACTGGACCCATTAACTCTGCTCTATCATTCAATGAAATCTTGGCTGACCTGATAGAACTCAACTCCACTTTTCTACTTTACCCTCATAGCTCTTAATAATTAGAAATGTGTATATCTGAACTTTGAATATATTTGGTGAGCCAGACTTGGCAGTCCTCTGTGTTAATGAATTCCACAGATTCACCACCTTCTGAGAGAAAAATTCCTCCTCATTTTTGTGATCTCTGTACCATGAAATTATACCGTCTGGTGTTCGACAAGTCCACAATCTCTCTGCATCTACTCTGTCAAACCCCCTTAGAATCATATATGTTTCATACTTGTGTGGACTAAATAGAGGTGTTCCTCAAAGTGTTTACCCATCTACTTTTGGTTTCCTCGACATTGAGCAGACTGTATTAGGCTGGTCAATTAAATTGGAAGAAGCAGCGTGAATCACTGCTTCACCTGGAGGGGAGAGGTGGGTTTGAGGAGAGGGGTCAAAAGGGCAGATAATATATTTCCTACACATGTATTGTGGATTACATAGGAAGGGAAGCAGACTAGGGTGTCATAGAGGGAACTGACCTTTCAGAATGTGAAAAGGAAAGGGGGAGGGAAGTTGTCTCATGATGATATCTCCTCATGTTTGAGTTGGAAATGGCTCAGGATACTCCATCGAATATGGAAGGAGATCCTTATCACATATCTGGCAAGGAGGGAAATAGGAAAGAGCGGAAATGTGAAAATGACACAGGCATAGAGAACCAATTAATCATGCCGGGTGTGACAATCACTTAAAAAACAGGAAGGTATACAGTATCAGAAGCAGTAGTATGGAAGGTTTCATCATCATAAAAGATAAAATGGGGACAGAGAAACTGGAAGAATGTAATGGAGATTTTCCGGGAACTGATGTCTTGTGGAAAAGAGAACCAGAGGTTCAGCGGCTTAAGATGATTAGCTAACGAAAAGTGAGGTAATGGAAGGAATAACCCTTTTATGCAGGAAGTGGTTAGGGTCTGGGATGTTTTGCCCTGTGAGTGTAAAGGAAGTTAGTTCAAAGGCAGTTTTTAAAAGATTATTCATTAAGCACCTGAAGAGAAAAGATTAGTTGGGCTTTGCCGAAAAGCAAGAGTGTGGGAATTGCTGAGTTGCTGTGGCAGAGAGCTGGCGTGAACATGATAGGCTAAATAACTAACAAAAACCAAAGAACTGCAGAACCTGGAAATCTGAAACAAAAACAGCAATTGCTGAAGAAACACAGCAGATCTGGCAGCACCTGTGCAGAGAAAGCAGAGTTAATGTTCCAGGTCCAGTGACCCTTCTTCAGAACTCTGATAGCTAAGAAAGGTGGTACACATGCTGAAGATGGAGCAGTGGGAGGTATGCTGGCATAAACTATAGGAGGATATGGAGCCTTGATTGGAAGCAAACAGTAGTCACAGTAATTGGGCAAACAAAGTTGAGGATAATGGTGAGCCAGGGAGAAATGGGGACTTTACTAGGTGGAAATGGGTTGGCTGTGGTGAAAGCAGCCCATAGCATGACAAGTTCTGGAATGTGCAGATGGGTAAAGGACATGGCTGAAGGGGCTCAGGCCCTGATGTTGAGTCTTGAAGGCTGTAGGGTTTCCAAGCGGAAGATGAGATGCTGTTCTTCCAACTTGCACTGAGTCTCGCTGGAACGAGCCTGCAACAGAGATGTTGGCTAGGGAACACAGTGGTGTATTGAAGTAGCAGGTAACTGGAAGTTTGGGGTCATTTTTACTGCCAACTGTACTCACTGCTCACGATGTAGTCTCTTCTATATTGGGGAGATGAAATAACGACTGAGAAATGACATTGAGCTCCTGGTTGCCAAATGACCCAATATTGAGGACTCAGTATTGAGTTCTGTAATTTTAGAGCCTGAACAACTTTTCCCATATCCTTTTACTCATCCCCACACACCAGGCCTCATCATCACATGAGCCATTTTCATCACAGCCAACTCATTTTCACCCATTAGCAGCTTGCCTTTCTTCCTGGCTAACCATCATCTATACCTTTGTCCACCCAACTGCTGTTCTATCTCTCTGGGCTCCATCTCCACCAACCATTCCCTCCTTTACAAACTCTTTCCTCCCCCCATTCCCCAATGACTCACCACCCTTGTTTTCAGTACTTCTTCCTCGTTACAATCAGTTCTGAAGAAGGGTCACTGAACCCAAAACATTTAATTCTGCTTTTTCCTCCACAGATGCTGCTGGACTTGCTGAATTCCTGCAGCAATTTCAGTTGTTGTTTGAGGATAAATGACCTCCTGAAATGTAACCATCCTATGATTCCCATCATTTTATGATTTTATTGTATCCTTACTCACTAAAAATTACCTAACAGCCAATGACCCAGGCTCTTCCACCTTCATCCTTGTGCATGTTCTGTCCCACGGGCAGAATGGACTCACCAGAGGTGCTACATTGTCATTGATGGATTGGCATCAACATTGTCACAGGACCTCATGAAGTCTCATGGTATCAGGTCAAACAGGGGCACAGAAATCTTCTGCTAGTTACCACATACCACGCAGCTGATGAGAAAAAAGTACTTCTCCAACTTGAACACTGCTCGGAATCGGTGCTCATGGCAACAAGGAGCCAGAATGCACTCTGGGTGGAGTATTTCATGGAACATCGTCAAGCATAGTTCAGTAGCTGCATAACTGACTGAGCTGGTCAAATCCTGAGGGGCAGAACTACCAGACTGTAATAGGTTGGTCAAGAACCCACAAAAAGGTAGAACATACTTGACCTCATGCTCACCGATCTATCTGTCCCAAATACAATTGTCCATGTCGGTATTAGAAAGTATGACTGCTGCAGAATCTTTGTAGAGACAAATTCTACTTTCCTGTTTTCTTACTCGGGTATCAGCATTACCTAGGCAGATTGCACTCTTATCCCGAGATAGAAAATTGTGGGACCAATGCTTTCAATGTTCACTACTGCTTGAATCATTCATCTGCGCGGTGGTGCAAAGCTGAACTGAACTAAATTACTGATGTTGTTTTGAGTGTTGCGTTTCCCAATGAGCTATTCTTCTTAGCAGCACCTCTAGGGAGAGTGCAGATCTTCTGTAAAGTAGGTGTTAATGTGTTTTGCAGGATAAGTACAGGTTTAGTGTAAGCGCATTACATAAAATATCTATATCTTAATTTCGCTTTGCTATTGTTTTGCAGAAGTATTTCATCAGAATTTAATTGCTATTTCAACCAATTTGTTTTCTTTGATGAAAATTTCAAACTAAAATACAAGTCCAGCAACTGCAGTGTTCAATTTTTGCATAAAGTACAAAGGTTCATTTGAGGTGTCCAAAAGTAACAAGATCACAGTTTCAACTATCACTGTTTTCATTTTTAGAGGCAGTTACAATTATTGGTGCATTCAATATTTATCAGAATTGAGGGTGGAGGAGCACTGGGATACTGGGTACTGGGAATTTTGCAGAAGAACATATAAAGGTCTGGGAGCAGGCAGAATGGGATACACGGACTTGTGGGCCTGAGAACGAAAAGCTAAAGTCTGGATGAAGTGTGGAGTGGAATATTAGGGCTGAGAGCTATAGCAAAATGGTACTGAGGCTTTGTCATCATGGAATGCAGATACAGTGACTTGGAAAGCAACCTAAGTCTGGTTGCTTTGATTGAAAGGCCAGGGTCTGGCATAATACTAATAGGTGAAGGAGGTCCAGAAGTAATACGTCCAGAAGTAATGGACGTCATTTAAAAAATAATGTGCTGCACTTTTAGGACAAAGTTGAACAGAATATTTTCTCTCAGATTGTTGTGCAACTTTTGATCTCTCTGCCCCATGAGGCAGTAGAAGTGGGGTCATGGAATATTTTTAAGACAGACGGGAAGGCTGCAGGAACAGCAAATCATATTCAGCCTGGGAACCCCGCAGCCCAATGGTATCAATGTGGATTTCACAAGCTTCAAAATCTCCCCTCCCCCCACTGCATCCCAAAACCAGCCCAGCTCATCTCCGCCTCCCTAACCTGTCCTTCCTCTCACCTATCCCCTCCTTCCACCTCAAGCCCCACCCCCATCTCCTATCTACTAACCTCATCCCGACCCCTTGACCTGTCCCTGGACTGACCTATCTCCTCCCTACCCCCCCACCTACACTCACCTTTACTGGCTCCATCCCCGCCTCTTCGACTTGTCTGCCTCCTCTCCACCTATCCTCTCCTCTATCCATCTTCTATCCACCTCCCCCCTCTCCCTATTTATTTCAGAACCCTCTTCCCCTCCCCCATTTCTGATGAAGGATCTAGGCCCGAAACGTCAAGCTTTCCTGCTCCTATGATGTTGCTTGGCCTGCTGTGTTCATCCAGCCCCACACCTTGTTATCTCGGATTCTCCAGCATCTGCAGTACCTTTTATCTCGGGAATAGATTCTTGTTAGACAAGAAAAGCAAAAGTTATTGAGATACTTGGGAATATGGAATTTGAAACACAAACAGATCAGCCATGATCTGATTGAACAGTGAATAAGTTCAAAGGTCTGAATGGTTTACTTCTGCTCATATTTCATATGTTCACTAAAATTTGAAGTTGCCTCACCTCAGACTATTCACACGCTATTAGGCACTGTGTTTCCACATTACCAGACCAGTTCCCAGGGTTGAAGCTTGTTTAAAGTATTTTAATGCCACTTTTGCTGTCTTTAATTCATTTAATTTAATAACTAACAGAGCCCTAATGAATTGTTTACACAAGTGATGTAATTATCTTCTCATGGAAATATCGTTAAACATAACCAAACATGAAGGATTCAGGTAGTTTGCTCTATTTAACTGTAAAATTAAATTGGCTCCAAGAGAAATTCGTCTCAGAGTTAAACATAATAAGCAGAAGAATTATGTGTTCTACAAATAAAAAGTGAAATCAATTGTTTCCATAGAAGATAGGAGCAGGACGAGGATACTCGGCCCTTCGAGCCTGCTCAGCCATTCATCACGATCATGGCGGATTGTCCAACTCAATGGCCTAATCCTGCTTTCTCCCCATAGCCTTTGATCTCATTCACCCCAAGTGCTTTATCTAGTCGCCACTTGAATACATTCAATGTTTTGGCATCAACAACTTCTTGTGGTAATGAATTCCACAGGCTCACCACTCTGTGGGTGAACAAAATCTCCTCATCTCCATCCTAAGTTGTCCACCCTGAATCCTTATACTGCGATCCCTGGTTCTGCCCACCAACAAATCATATGATGATTCCTTTCTGTGTTCTGTCTCTGGTGATCATACTCTCGACAGGAAGACATTGAAGCCTCTTGCCTGCTGAAAATAAAATAATATCATCCCAAATAGGGCGCAGACTCTTTTGATAGATTTCCAAAGTCAACTGAATGTCTCCCATGAATAAGGGAGGCGCCCCTTAAATATGCCAGTTAGGATTCTGCAAAGCACATAGAAATCTGATTGCCACACAAGAAATCAACAGAGAACCGTCAAACTGAGGAAATAAATAGGGATGAGATTTCTTTTCTCTTCAAGGCAGTCTGAGTGGAAATCTTAGGAGCAGAAGTATTCTATTGAACTACTGCCCTCACCAAAAAGCAAAATAACAATGAGGAATCGGAGCATAAGCATAAACATTCTGTCACTCGGTTTTTGCTCAAGGTTACCCTCAAAAGTTAGAGATTGATGTCATGACCAAATGGAAAATTCAAAAATTGGGCTTGATAATTTTTTTGCCTGTGAATGATATTAAAAGTTCTGGAACCAAAGTGGATCGATGGAGTTAAAACACAGACCAGCCATGATCCACAATTGAATGGCAAAACAGAATTGTGAGGTAAAATGGCTTCTCCCATTCCTATGTATTTTTTCTTTTGTTAGTGATATGATGATTGAATAAAGTATTAAAACACATTCTTCACATAACCTTTTTATTTCCCAGGAGTCTTCTCCACAACCTTTACCCAGTGGGCTGACTATCGATAATGCCCTGTCTTAATTTTTGTCTTGATTGATCCTACACGAGCTGGTGCAGTCCACTCCGAATCTCTAGCTGACAGAAGTCAGATACAAATACTGACAATAGGTTGACTGTGAAAGTGTGGAAAATTCACGACTGTGTCAGTGGTTATTGATTAGGTGTTTAAAGACTCAACTCAGGAAGTTCAACTTCGATTACATGCGATGAGATGTTAGCTGAAATCAAGCACGTTGGATGAAATAATGACTGAACTGCCAAGTGCGTTCTGTGAAATTATAGCCTCCAACAGTTTGAGGCACAGACTGTAGACTATATGTGAAGACCGGTGCACTTTTCACTGGTGCCACGCTGAGTCCTTCTCAGTGTCAAAAATTGCTGATAGGTCCTTCCGGATTGCAGTTGAAATCATTCTCTAACCTTTTTTTTAACCAGTAACTCAATTCCTCAGCCACAAATGGAATTGTTATCATTTCTGAGCCTGTGAAACAGGTGAAAGGAGTTGACTGTCATAGACACAAATGGCTCCATGGCAACTATTTCAATCATGGGAGATAGTGGATGGCATGGGGCACATTCAATATTGACTGCAAAGTTGCAGCCTTCTGAAACCTGTGGGAAATGGGATCACACTCACCTCTGCTGGTGGGGATAGGATCCAGTGCTTGTCTAACCTTTATCATGTTGATCCCCTCCCTTCCTTGAAATAGTTGGCGACGCAGTGGATTTTTGTAAGTATGGTGTCAGTCTGGAGTTTTCCTGGATGATGTCAAGCTTCTTGAGTATTTTTGGAGCTGCGTTTTTCAGGTAAGTGGGGAATATTCCATCACACACTTGTGTGTTGCATGTGATAGGCAGGCTTTGAGGAGGCATTGAGGAGGTGAGTAACTTGCCACAGTTTTCCTGGCCTCTCATCTGCTGTTGTGGTCAAAATATTTGTATGGCTGGTCCAATTCAGGTTCGGTTTAATATCAACCCCAGGATGTTGATAGTGATCTAACGGTGTTCAACAACAAGGGGACATGGTTAGATTTTCACTTGCTGTACAAAGTAACTGCTTGTGTCGTGCAAATGCTCCTTGTAAATTCATCTCTGTTCTTTGAATATTTATTATTGAAATAGAGAAATAGACAGAAAACAGGAAAAAAAACATTAGATTAGATTTAGATTTATTGTCACATGTATATAAAAATACAGTGAAAAATGTTTCTCGTGCAAAAACACAAAGTTTCACTACGCTCTGCTGCCATACTGAAACACTGAATATAATGCAAGACATTACTACAACAGAATTCTTGTCTCCCTCTTCTTCTTGTTACCCTCCACTACTCCTCTATTTACTACTGAAGATGGGGGTCTCTGTAATGGGATCCGGGATCACAGTTACGGGCTTGCATCTGCCGTCACCGCCACTCTAGCAAAGGCCGTGTCCGAGCTGGAGTCGTACGCCTGCTCTCATACTTCCTGCCTGATGGTCCTCCAGACGTTGCCTCCAGTCATCAGTCACCAGGGTCCCAGCTTTGGGCTCCTCCACTATGACTTTGAAGTCTCTGCGGCCTCACGACGGAGCCCGAAATGGATCTGCGGCCTTGCGAGGCCAGCCCCAGCTGACTCCCCTTGCGAAAAGACAACAAAGCTGCCCTACAGCTCCAAACGATGAAGATGTGTGAGGTGGTGTGAATGCAGCTGTCTCTGCAGCACGGTGCCCGTGAGCGGCTGAGCGCAGGGATCAGGAGCCGAACTAAAGGGGCTAAATTACATGGGCCACAAAATTGAGCGCAGGGTTCAGGATGCACAACTACCATAACAAGTCCATTCAGGGAAATGCAGGCAGTCAATTTCAGAATGGTTCTGAACAAGGGTCAGCGCACCCAAAACATTAACACTGCTTTCTCTCCACAGCTGCTGTCAGGCCTGCTGAGTTACTCGAGCAATTTCTGTTCTTGTTCTATTGTATTAATTAGTTTGTCCAGAGGGACTACATTGGTGTGGATCTAGAGTCACAAGTAGGCCAGTAGTTTCCTCCCATAGAGTGCATTGGTGAACCAAATGGGTTTTTACATCAATAAATTCATGATCATCATTAGACTTTTAATTCTGGTTTTTTATTGAATTCAAATTCCACATCTGCTATGGTAGGATTCAAACTCAGGCCCCTAGAACATTACCTGGGCCTTTGGATTACTAGTCCAGTGATAATACCACCAGGAAAACACCTCCCTAAGTGCTTGTTCCCCAATATCCACCATAAGGTTTGCTATGGCGACTCAAATACAGCTCGCACTTTGGACAGCTGGGGAATAAAGACCTTATGGCTTCTGCTTTATCTACTGTCGTGCACCAGCTGAATGTTGAGGGAAGGAAAACTCTTGTGGTTCTGGAATGACATCATTGATATGCAACACCCACAATATGTGCAAAGTCAATAGCCCTCTGCACTATGAGGAATCTTGGAAACGTGACAGTGTTTCATAATCCCTTTGGCTACTTTTCAGCAGCTAAAGGGAATGAAATATGATTAACTCTCATCGAATAAGAGATCCTCAGTGATTTCCCTTCTATGACAGTGGACAGTAAGTGGCAAGATTCTGCAAAAGTGTCTGTTTCACCTGGGATTTAAACAAATATGTAATAGTTCAGCTTCACGTCTGCTGGTAATGCAGTCCTTGCCACTCACTGACATTCTAGATTGTGGCTGAGGAAGTGGCAAGTTTCAGTATTTATTCAGTGCATGCAAACACCCAAAACTGAGTGATAGGCTTCTCATTTGGTGTGTCTGTTGTTGGGGCATTTATTTGGAATGTGCAGCATTGTATGTGACACCCCACAAAGCACAGGGAGTAAGCACTAAGTTCAGAGCAGCAGAGGTTGACTTCACAGGGATCCTGGTTATTGCACTGGACCCAAGAAATCAACCAATCAAGCAATACACTTTCCTCACACTTTATAAAGTGGTGTTCTTTATCTCAAGTTTGTTTCTTGCATCCTAACCCCGATGAGCACATGACAAAAAGCTCTGACTTATTTTCTCCTCTTATCAATGTTTAAGGTTTGCACCACTAAGCCATTATCCATACAGATGTACAGTTCTTCTTTTGGCATTGACATCTTAGAGGTAGAATAGACCAGATATCGTTTTGGATGCAGTCAATGTGAGATGCTGTGTGCTACAGCAGTCCATCAACTTTGTAACATCTTCATTAGGATCTGGTCCAGGGTGTAGAAGGATGGAGCTTAGGTCACACAACAGATGTCATCGACATTGACAGACTTGTGGCTTTGATTGTATACATGTCAAACAGGATTGGGCTAGACGGTGAACCCTGTGTTGGTCTACTGGCCAGTCTTCTCTATGCACTTGCCCACTTGCTCAAAGTGGACTCCGATTGTGTTTCAACAACTGTACTGACTCAGGTTGGAAGAACACTGGACAGCTTTAGGAGCAGGCCAGTGTGCTACACTTCACTGTGGGAAGCCATGAGGTCCAGTAGCACTGTGTCTGTCTTTAGGTTCTTTGATGTGGAGGTGCCGCTGTTGGACTGGGGTGGACAAGGTCAGAAATTGCATGACACCGGGTTATAGTCCAACGGATTTATTTGAAAACACAAGCTTTCGGAGTCTTACTCCATCTTCAGGTATTGATGAGAGAGGTAGTATCAGACACAGAATTTATAAGTAAAAGATCAAAGGGTCACACCATTAAAGAGGATGTACGAAACAAACCTGAGATGGTGTTAAATCTTTAATTGATTTATAAATCCTTGAATTCCTTTGAAGTCACTGTCCTGAGAGAAATAAAAATTTTATCAGTGCAAAGAAAAGGTGACATTTTAGCTCAAAGAATGCATGTTAAATGTGAGGCCTTGTTTAGAATCTGTTTGTGCTTTGATTTGAAGTCGGACTGGTTTTATTTCTAAAGTAGGAATTTATAAAACAATGACGGTCTATAAATTGTGCGCTTTTTGAACAAAATAGAATGCATCTGCAAATACAAATTCACCCCTTAGATTCATATGTGTATTTGTGTCTGGGTGTGTGTGCTTGAGAGACAGTGTGTGTATAAGAGCGGATCGTGTGAGAGTGTGTGTGTGTTTGTGTGTGTGTGTGTGCGTGCGTGTGCACGTGTGCGTGTGAGAGACAGTGTGTGTATGATAGAGGATCTGTGTGTGACTCTGTGTGTGAGTCTGCGTGAGTCTGCGTGTTTGTGTGTGTGTGAGTGTGTGTGTACACGTGTGTGTGAGAGTGTATTGTGCGGTGCAGTCATCTGTAGTGCGACATGACTCCAAGATCCCGGTTGAGGCCGTCCTCATGGGGACCGAACTTGGCTATCAGCCTCTGCTCAGCGACACTGCGTTGTTGTGTATCCCAAAGTCCGCCTTGGAGATCGTTTACCCGAAGATCTGAGGCCGAATGCCCTCAACCGCTGAAATGTTCCTCCACTGGGAGGGAACTTCCCTGTCTGGCGATTACAGCACGGTGCCCATTCACCCGTTGTCGCAGGGTCTGCATGGTTTTGCCAATGTACCGTGCCTAGGGTGACCCTTGCCTGCAGCATATGAGATAGACAATGTTGACTGAGTTACATGAATATCTGCTGTGCACGTGGTGGGCAGGGAGCACTTCAGCGGTCAAGGACATGCGTCCTTAGATTTTTGGGTAAACGTTCTCCAAGGTGGACTTTGGGATACACAACAACAGAGTCGCCGAGCAGAGGCTGATAGCCAAGTTTGGCACCCATGAGGACAGCCTCAAACGGGATCTTGGGGTCATGTTGCACTACAGGTAACCCAACTACACTATACAGTCTCACGCATGCACACACAGACACACACACACTCTCTCTCTCTCACACACACACACACACACACACACACACACACACACACACACACAAAAGTGTGAATTTGTATTTGCAGATACTCTCTTCTAACACCTGAAGAAGGAGTAAGACTCTGAAAGCTTGTGTTTTCAAATCAGTCTCTTGGACTATAACCTGGTGTCGTGTGATTTCAGGTTATTTAAGAAGCCGTTGTTGACAAACTTTGGGAAACCTGGCATTATAGTAGCTTTCAGTGAAGCTGCTCTCATTAAAACAGAAAAGTTTCAGACGTGGTTCTCCACAGAGGTTCAATAGGAAGAACTGCACCCTAAAGACTCTCGATAGATATGCCTTACAGCGTAGAGGTCTTGCCTACAGCTTGTCCCTTGTCCTTATCTCGCAGTTTCTCCTGCCCGCTGACACAGTTCATTTCATGTGAAATGCCTAAAAGAGCACTTTATCTTTGGTGACAACTGGTTTTTGTAAAAGACACAAAGTCTGCAAAAGTGCTTCAGTATCTACCACAACATTTCCTGTAGATGTCTGCAACATGAGAGGACAATGAAGCATCAAAAATTGTAGCAATCATTCAAAGAAATAAACCGCCAACATGTTAGTTTTAAATAGCACTGGTGACAGGATGCGCTTCCTTCTGGATGCATTTGCAGTGGTGCAAGGTTCAGAGGGCTTCAGCTTCATAATTGCACCACAGGAGTCACATCAATATTGTGTACTGCTTGGCTTCACAACCTGCCTGCTATGCATTCATTTCATGAACTAACACCGCCACAGACATAACGTTCAGGCCAACATCCCCACAAGTTTACACCTGTACTGCAAGTGTCATTTTGTCCCTCAACATTACTGTTAACTCAGAAAGGATGTGTGTTAATACCTCACTTGAGCGTTTTTTGTGTACAGGTAACCCTGGCAGATTGTTCATTGGAAGAACAGATTTGACTTGATTTAATTATTGATTACTCCCAGCCTGATACATATTCCAATGATCCTTGTTCAGCAAATGATAGTCCACAATAAAGTATGAGTTCAGATATAAGTTCTTGATGTCAATGATGTCTGAGAAAGGAATTTATAACCATAGAAATATATGTGACACACATGACGTTTTGAAATGTAGGTCTTCCTCATTGCAAATGCCTGAGGGGTCATTCTAGTTCCTGCAATATCTGCCAAGCAGCACTGTGTTCGTCCAGCTCCACACCTTGTTATCACTGAATGCCTGGCCAGTTTGTCTGCCTGAGTAATCTTTCAGAATTGAACTGAAGGGTTAATCTTCTCATTTAAGATGAACAATTATAAATTATTTAACTTCTATTATGGACTGCTGCTAGTTATTACCTAATTAATTTACAAGATAGGATTCAGACAAAGGTAGCTGCTGCGTCATCTTCCTAGCACACCTTTGTAAAATATTCTCAGCAACCTATTATGGAAATGCCCTTTACAACCATTATTATGCCCCTGTCTCTTTTCAAGGTTTTTGTTTGAACTGTTAGGTACCATTACACTTAGACATTGTTTAAATTATTACTCATTGGTAGAATGGCCTTGTACTAAATTCTCTTCTAAATAATTGATGGAAATTATGTAAATCCTAAAATCAATTCCTGAAAGTACAATGCTAACAATGTGAAGATTCCAAGTTGATTTTGTCTGATTGAGCTGACATTTGCGAATTGGAATTAATAGTGACAATGATGAGATTCAGATGTTGTTTTAACATGAGGTTTTGCTTCCTTAAGGCCAGCATTAATTAATCTTTGGCCTAGAAATTAGTGGAAGTTAAATTGGATAACACCCAAAAACTAGAGTGGTAATTGTCGTACGTGATTAACCGTGGTCTATTCATTGTTTTGTAGGCAACATTTTAAGCTGCTAAAGGTTGTCATCCAGGAAAAGTAGTTCACATGATTTATGTTCACTCTATCCAACACTGATGTGACATGGCTGCAGTGTGTACCCTCTATAAGGTGCACTGCTGCAACTTGACAACGGTCCTTTGGCAGATCTTTCCAAATGCATAACACCCTGAAAGAGAAGGGCAGAGCAGTGGGCTGCTGAATTTTAAGCATCTCCATGAGTGGGCTTGAAAGCAGAGTGGCTCCTAAAGTCCAGCATTAGTCTGCCAACCCACTCACCCTGCCTTCCTATAATATTACCCGTACCTGGCATGGAAACTCACTGCCTGCCAAACACTTTAGAGCACAAACTGCCACGGCCTCATTTAGCCAGTAATGCGGGAGGTCCTCACCAAAAGGCCAGCATGGACATTTTCCTTGGAAGGGATAGTGCTGCACAGAAGATCTATAAATATTGGACGCTCTGAATCCAATGGGTGTCACCTCCAAATATTAACAACCACCTCTGCTCGCCTTGCTCCAACTCTGAACCTCTTCATTATGGCCAAACAGTGAGATCCCAGAATCATTCTCTACCGCTCAAGGGCAGAAGTCCTACCTCCAGTCTATTGACCAGCCAATTTTTTTTTATTCTTTCATGGGATGTAGGCATCACTGGTTAGGCCGGCATTTATTGCCCATGTGTAATTGCCCAGAGGGCAGGTAAGGGTCAATGACATTGCTGTCGGACTGGAGTTACGTGTAGGCTAGACTGGATAAGGATGGCAGTTTTCCTCCCTAAAGGGCATCAGTGGGTTTTCCTGACAATTGACAATGGATTCGAGGTCATCATTAAACTCTTAATTCCAGATTTTTATTAAATTCAAATTCTACCATCTGCTGTGGTGGGATTTGAACCCGGGTACCCAGAACATTATCTGGGTCTTTAGATTAGCAGTCCAGCAATAATAGCACTGGGCCATTGCCTCCCCCTTGTCCATGGTTAATTCATTCTTCCCCTGCAAATTCTTTTTGGGGGTAATGTTGCTGATGGCCATAGCACATGGTAAAACCCTGCCTTGAAACACCACCACCTGTACATTGCTCTCACATCACACATCACTTTGGCTTAGAAGTGAATTGTGAATTCTTCTTTGATGCTTAGTATAAATTCTAAAACTCCCTACTTAACATAACTGCAGGTTCACTTTCACCACAAAGACTGGGTCTTTTCAAGATGGAGTTCACCACAAACTTCTCAAGGAAATTAGCAGATGGGAGCAATGCCCACATCTCATGAATGGATAAATGATTTAATAGAAAATGTGATGTCTCAGACAGTTGTTGTCATGACCCAAGACGCCACTGATATTGCAGATATCCAGCAATCTGTTCTCCAATAGAGCTATGCAGTCACTGAGGTAACATTCAAATGAGTGGCAGCAGGTGCATGGAACGGAAACCCACATGCCTTTCTCAGAACAGCATTCTTGCGCTCTCCTCGACTATTCAGCTGTTAAGTATATGCTCAAAAGACTTTAACAAGAAGTTGTGCGGGGTAGACATTGGCACACACATCTTGAACCCCCAATTTTGTGTCTTTTTTGATGTCAATAGGCTAAAGAATGGACACTTCACAGCTTTATTTTGGATCACACAGTCCTTTGAGGTACAGATTTTCAGTGCTTTTTGCTGAAGAGTTAAGGGAAATGAATGGATCAAAATTGTGGATCAGAAAGAAGACAAAGAATGAGAGAGAAAATAAAAAATAGGGAAAGCAAGTTCAGCAGAATTAAGGGGGAAAATAGTGATAGAATTGCCATCAGATAAAAGAAAAGAAAAGAGAATGGAGGGAGTGAAAAAGTGAAAAACAAAGGAAAACAAAATTGAATGAGACTTTTTTTTGACTCGATCCTCGTTTTAGAGTTTTAAGGGGCTATCTGGATTTTGATGGCACTGATGGAGTGAATGATTCCCCCTAGATGGAGCAGAATTTCAGCCGTGAGGAGAAAAGGAAGAACCTGCTAAAAAGAATTGTGTTTATCAGCGATTATGTGCTCAGCAAATTTATTTTCCAACCTCACAATAAACTGCCTGTCATCAGTAATGGAAATGATCTGATATTGCTTAAACCTGTCAGACTAAAATAATGCCATGTGCCTCAGGGCAGACCTAAGAAGCCATGCTTCACCTCAAACTTCAGTAGATCACATAAGCAACATACATATGATGGAGGTCATAGTGCAACCACTGAAATGCAGCATGATCCAAGATTTACACCTGCCATGATTCTGGTATATAGTTTTTATAGAGGTAAGTTCAAAATTATGTGAAAACAAAACAAATTGATTGGGGACAATAAAGTCAGAAACTGCTTGTAACACTCATTGGCTGTTAGAACAGTGATGAGATGACCTTGGTTTATAGTGCCAACATAAGTAATACAGTGTCCCTTCCCCTAAAATGTCCTCCCCTTAGTTAACCTATTATAGAATAACATAAAGAGGCATTAATTTAGATAGGCTGAATAGAAGTCAGTATTTTTTTTTCAAAAGGAATTTGACTGTATCTCTTGATCAGTTTCCATTTTTGAGTGTGGATGTTTCAGTGGTTACATGTTGAAATCTGGAAGTGGCTGCAAACTGGCTGTAAGATTCATCTACAAACTGCTCTCTGTTGTTGACATGGCAGCAACAAGGCTGTCGTGTGTCATTAATGTTTAATTTAAGGTGTCCATTGACAAAGTTCAGTCATATCCACTTGTGAAGTATCTCCTGTTTTCCTTACCAGATGCTGCTGGTATTTCTTTTAATCGAGTTATATATTCAAATACAGGTATTTCTTCCAATTGGAGGTTGGTGATCTACTCTATAGAGCTCTTTATGTGTTTATCTACTTTGGTTCAAGTGATCTGGAACTGTTCTGACTCTTGTATATTCTTTGGAAATGACTAATTTTTTCACAGATGTGACATGTATTTGCCACTATTGGCCATGCACTGCCTTTGTCTGTGAGGCTTTGTTTGATTGCACTGATGCTGACTCATAGTATCTGATGTTTTGCCCCCATTCTGCGTTTTTTTTTATATACCTCTGCTTAGAGTGTTAGCATCTTATAAGGTTAATAGATTCTGATTCTGTTCTGTGGTAAGTTTATTCCTCTCCTCTCAAAGCTTGTCTGTGATTTTTCCTACTCTCTGTTCCCAAGTTGATATGGATAGCTTTTTCCAATATCAAATCTTCCTTGGGCTGTGAAAAATCTGAAAAAGACTGATCAAAAATTCCAGCAACAATACTGTCTGTTATGAATTCTGAATTGCAAAGCTCCACAATCACAGGCATCAACTAATTGATAAAATCATTAACTAAATTGTCTACAGTTTCTCCTAGAAGTTGAATTTCTCTATTAAATCTTGCCCGTTCAAGAATTCTATTTGTTGCTAATTTGAAGTAATGGTTGGAAACTTTATTTTCGCGTCATCAGAAGAATTTGAAGCTTCTATTTTCTGGTGATTCAGAACATCATCATCTCCAGGGCCTATTAAATATGGTAGTATATTAATTGCTTCGGCTTCTGATAGATATCCAATTTTGAAGCAATTCTGTTTCTTAGGAGTGGTTTTCTTCCTCAATTCCAATGCTGTGTTCTGTTAGGGCTTCCACAGTCTGTTCAGTTCAATTAAATCATGGCTGATTTTTACCGTTACATCATTGGCACACCTTGGTTTTCTTTAAATATCTTTGCCAAAGAAGAAACTTCCAATCTTCATTTTGAAATGTTTAATTGGCCTACGAGTTCAGCAAATCTTCAGGGGAGAAAGTTTCAGCTATCAAATTGTGTGAACAAGTGCTTAGCTGATATTATTCCAATCAACTTTTTTTTTAATGCCATTTTTTTCTGGTCTTCTCCAGCAAGAGAAAATATTTTTCCCCCTAAATATCCCATTGTCTGCTTTAAACACCTCAGTAAGAGCACCCTTTTTATCCTTTGTATCCAAAGGGAATGTGAACCCCCTCTATGCTATCAATCCTCACAATATACTGGCCAATCTGTGCTATGCACCCCCCCGGGTCTAATAATCCCTCTTGAGGTGTACCCAGAATAGAGTGTAATACTTTAGATGAGGCCAATTTGCCCCTTTATACTGCTGCAATATAATTTCCGTCTCTTCCAGCCCCTTCGAGATGAAGGCCACCATTTTATTAGTCTTTTTAATTACTGGTTTCTTGCGGTTGGTTGACTTGTTGAGCTGGTTCATTGTTCTGCAGATGTTTCATTACCCTGCCGGGTAACATCATCAATGCAGCCTCCAATGAAGCGCCGTTGTGTTTTCCTGCCTGGTATTTAAACTCTGGAGTCTGTTGAACTGGATTACTTGACTTTCGGTTTGCATTCGCAATGGAGTGTACATGGGGTCGAGTTCTATGTGTTTGTTGAAGGTTTTCTTCATGGAGTACCAGGCTTCTAGGAACTCCCATGCCTGTCTCTGCTTTGTTTGTCCCAGGATCTTTTTGTTGTCCCAATCAAATTGGTGGTTTGCCTTATCCACATGGATAGAGATCAGTGAGCATTGGTCGTGTCTTTTTGCAGCCAATTGATGTTTGCGTGCCCTTGTTGTTAATTTCCTTCCTGTTTGTCCGATGTAGTGTTTGTCACAGTCTCTGCAGGGAATCTTGTATATGACATTGGTCCTGTGCATAGTGGCTAGTGGATCTTTGGTTCGAGTGAGCAGTTGTTGTAGGGTTGATGTGGGTTTGTGCGTTATTCTGATGCCCAATGGTTGTGGGCGTCTTGTGGTAAGTTCTGATGTGTTCGTGATGTAAGATAGCCTGATGAGCGTGTCGGGGCACGTAGTACCATCCTGGTGTCATTCGTTTAGTATGCATCTTCTAACCCAGTTTTTTGGATATCCATTGTCCTTGAACATCTGGAAGAGGTACTCTTCTTCTTCTCAGTGTAGTTCTGTGCTGCTCTCGTGTGTTGTTGCCCGTTTAAATAATGTTCTCACACGGCTTCGTTTGTGTGTGTTAGGATGGTTGCTGTTGAAGTTCCGTACCTGGTCCATGTGTGTGTGGCTTTCCTGGGTACTTTCATTAGGAATTCCCCATTTATCCTTCGCTCTACCATGACATCAAGGAATGGGAGCTATTTGTTCTTCTCCTCCTCTCTGTTGAATTTGATTCCGGTGAGGGTGTTGTTTATTAGTGTCTCCTCTAGTTTGGTCCGTTTGATGATGATAAAGGTGTCGCCTACGTAGCGTATCCATAGTTTTGGTTGGATTAGCGGAAGGGCCGTACTTTCCAGTCTTTGCATCACTGCCTCGGCTATTAGTCAGGAGATAGGTGATCCCATGGGTGTCCCGTTGATCTGTTCGTATGTTTGACCGTTGAAAGTGAAGTGGGTGGTGAGACATAGGTCCAGGAGGTTCAGCATGTTGTCTGTGGAGATGGTTTCACTGGCGTCTTGTTCTTGTTCTGTTAGTGCTGTCGTTGTTTCCCTTGCTAATGGTGTGTCTATTGATGTGAATAGGGCAGTGACGTCAAACTGGTTTCTAGCTGCGCACTGGTATTTTTAAAAATGATTTCAAAACACAATTTTGTTAATCTCTCTGTTCTTCCATGGTTCCTAGCTTCTTGCCTTTAAAAAAAACACTCCGATCAGTCTTCGTTCAGCTCAAAATAGACGACCTCAAACTTTTTATGATTGCACTCCATCGGTCATAGTTTTGCCTATTCACTCAATCTATCAATGCCCCTTTGCTCCCATGTACACTATTTAATGTGCTGCCTAACGTAGCGCCATCAGCAAACTTGGATTTACAGCTCTTTTTTCCTTCGTCTGTGTAATTTATAAATATAATGAAAAGCTGAGGCCCCAGTACACAACCCCACAGGACACCACTCAGCAAGTCAGACAGCATCTGTAGAGAGAGAAACAGAGTTAATGTTTCAGTTCAATCATCTCGCATCAAAATTAATTAGAGAGTCCTACAGTGTAATAATTTATTGGTGTCAGTAGGGCAGTTACTTAAATGCACTTCTATCCTCTTTACCCATCAAATCTATGTATCTTTTTTACTACCATTTTGGTACAGCATTTTTGCAAATTGAAGATGTCATACTTATGCAAGTTTTTGTTTGTGGTTAGGAACATTCAGTAGGAAAGAAACAAATTGTGCACTTTTTTAAATCTGCAGAAATTTCCCCCAGGCAAGTTTACCACGAGACAAACTAGGCATTCACCATGAGTTGCAACACTCGTGATGCTGGGGAATGGCAGGAGAGGCAATGGCCTAGTGGTGTTATCAGTAGACTGTTAATCCAGAGATCCAGATAATATTCTGAGGATCTGGGTTTGAATCCTGCCACAGCAGATGGTGGAATTTGAATTCAATAAATATTTGGAATTAAGAATCTAATGACGACTGTGAACCCGTTGCCAATTGTCAGGGAAAACTCATCTGGTTCACTAACGCCCTTCAGGGAAGGAAACTGCCATCCTTGCCTCGTCTGGCCTACATGTGACTCCAGATCCACAACCATGTGCTCGACTCTGAACTGGCTGCTGGGCAATTAGGGATGGGCATAAAATGCTGCCTCACCGGAGATGCCATCATCCCATTAATGAATGAAGGAAAAAGCTGAACTATTTATGAAACTACGTAAGTAAATGACCAGGCTTCAGCAGTGGAAATTAAACAGTTGTATCTACTGATACATATCTGTATATGCTGACCTAGATATCCACGAATGTACATTAGAATTGCTACTAACATTCATAGTATATTCCTCATTCTGTTTACTTGCCAATTTTACAAATTTGTACATTCACATGATTATTCCAAAACTGTGAAACAGTGAGAATATCAAGGGATGTACTTTAATTTAGCCTACTTTATCAAACTATTTATTAATTGTGTAAATTGTGCATAAAATCACTTATCAACTGCAGCAGGAACACATAGGAATACATCATGTGAGCCATTGTACACATTGTAATCTGATTTTCTTCCAGTACAGACACTGCAACAATTGTAGAACAAGGAGAAGTTAGAATCAATATCATAACATTCCGCTATTTTAGGTATGATATAATTATATATGCAGATTTTTAAAAAATTCATTACCAGGCAATGGCCATCTCACAAGCTGTAAATTTTCACTTACATTCTGAAATTCACAAATACATTCCAAGTCTATAAACTGAATATCCTGGAGCTGCTCACCTCACACCTTGGACAATAGACCATGCACATCATTATCCTATATTCAATGTCGTCCTTGTTAGGTTATGGAGGTGTGGGGTGGAGGAAACTGTTCTTATTTATCCTCCCACTATTACAATCTCTGACTGTATGGATGTCAAATAGCTTATTCATCTGAATCAGGTCTATCTATAATTCAAAAGTTCCAAACAGTAACATCTGTTGCCTTCCTTGCCAGAGACCTCCATGTCCCCATGTTTGGAGGACGGCTTACATATTGTTTCTGTGTACAGTGGCTGCTGAATGATCACATTATGGAGAAGCTGCTTTGTTTCTGATATTACCCACACAGGGTCATAAAATTGTCCTCAGTGGATTCAGGCAGAGAAGATGTTGTCTTATTTGTATTTGTTGCACTACAAGTGTTCACTGAAATTGATAAAGAACCCATGAGTTTGGGAGCCTTGGACAAACATCAACATCCAATGGATGTCATGTAGCCTCCTACTGTGGAGCTTCCAGTCAAAGGTACCCTTATCATGCAGTAAAAGTGCTGGAGACTCGTAGTCTATCATCTTCCATGCAATGTCGTGCAGCTGAGAGAGGAGCACTGGTGCTATATTCTATTCCTAAGGGTCAGAATGCCAAGTCATGAGGCCCTGAATAACTGTCATGTACCACCCTGCTGACTAGGACCAATGAGGGCCATAACGTGTCTCCTCGACATGAAGTTCCCATGTTTTTCAGGCCTGGAGCTTCATTGCAGTACAGACAGAGGCTGTTGCTTTAACCTCTGGGACCATGAGCCTTTCCAGGAGGTGCACACAGTTACAAGGTTACAGTGAGTGTGAGATAGCAGACACAAGATGGCTGCATCTGCCACTGGTGCAAAAGTTAATTAAATTCCTGCCTGCTGCATTGGTTGTTCTTCAGGACTATGGGCACTGCGTTGACCTGGGAGGCAGACCAGACTGGCAAAGTTTGATTACATGGTTTCCTCTGACAGTCCTGAAGAAAGAAGGTAGCCCTCTTTTCTAACATCCCAAGCACCGGGACCTCTGGGTTCCTGTTAGCAAATCAGGTGCTAACCTACTTCAATTAGCCATCTCCAGGATAATTCTTCCCACGCTACAACTGTGAAAGGCAAGTCCTAACCTGCAGCATTCAAACTGGTACACAGCTCAGACCTACAGTTTCATGCAAGCAACTTACAAAATGGAAAACATTCTTGACCTCATCTTCGTCAAACTGCCTGCCATAGATGCATCAGTCTGTGACAGTATTAATAGGTGTGACCACCACATGGTTCTTGTGGAAACAAAGTTCCTGTCTTCACATTGACAATACCCTCCATTGCGCTGTGAAGCATTATTGCTGTGTTAAATTGGATAGATCTTGAACAAATCTGGTAACACAAGACTGGGAAACCATGAGGCACCATGAACAATTAATTGGAGTAGAATCATATTCAAACACATTTGTAACCTCCTGGTACAGCATTTCACCTTTCGGTCATTGGCATCATGCCAGGAGATCGATATTTATTCCATGAAGAGTATAGGAGGACATGTCAGAAACAGCAAAAGGCAAGGCTAAAAATAAGGTGTCAATTTGGAGTAGCTACAAAACAGGGCTCTTTACTTGCAAAGTAGAATAAGCAGAAGATGTCTGATAGAGCTAAGCAACTCCACAACCAAAGGAGCAGATCTAAGATTTGCACTCCTGCTATATCCAGTTGTGAATGGTGGAGGATAATTAAACAACTCACAGGAGGAGGAAGATCCTCAAACATCCACATACTCAATGATAGGGGAACGCAGCAAATGGGGAAAAAAAGCTGAATTCCAGGGTGACAGTGATAGAGACATCAATGTCTCATTTGACAGAGTGATGCTTCAAAGAGCCAGCATTGATCATATCCCATGAACGAGTTAAAAAAAAACCCGCAAAGGCTTGGCAGCAGTGAGCACTTTTGTCAAAAGGGAGCAAAATTTGGCATGAGTGTGGAGGCCTAAGGGTGTGGTACAGTCTTACAGCGGCATAAAATTATGCTAGAAAACGCGTTAGGTCTCACAGAGCGAAATCTTCTATGAAACTCCCCAAATGTGACTTTCGGGGAGCTTTGGCTTATGCTAATACTTATAACTCATCATAAGAAAAAAACTGGTTACCTTATACTTTTGTTTATGAAAGCTTGACATATGCAAATTGTACGCCATGTTTCCTAAAATGCAACAGTGAGTACACTTCAGAAGTGCTTCAGTAGGATATAGAGCTCTTTAAGGTATCTGGTGCTCATGAAAGGTACTATATAAATGCAAACCCTTCTTCCACTTTAAGCAGAAATGGATGGGTTATTGGCTCATTTTAGTTTACATGTTTTGTAGCCTAATTCCCTGTTTTATGTGCTTTGGTAAAATTGGGACCATGCATGTTCTAAGTGTGTGGTGGGTAGAATTCAGTGAAAATTTTCCTACTGCCTGTTAAACACTTTGAAATAAAGGATAGAAAACTGCTTAGAAACAAAGACAGATGAGCAAGAGAAAACGCCAAAGAGAAAATAACCCCAGTACATTTAAAGGAAAAGTACCAATCACTCAAAGTGACAGAACTCCCTTTGCCTTTAAGATTATTGCATAAGATGCATCATGAAGGCAGTTGCAGACTGCCCAAATGGATAATGTGTCACAGGAATAATAAGCATCCTTAGGCACTGCATTGAGGTGATGCAGAGCAGTGCATCCAGCTACAAGTCATGGAGTGAGAGAAATGCCGTTCCTCTGTAATAAAAGGGTAGTTACTGTGGAAATAAATATCCCAGTGAAAATTCTGTTGCAGGGACATTAATAAACACTTTCATGTTTTGCAAGGGCATTCTAGTCTGATTTGTTCGCTAAATCTGCAACTCAGAATTAGACCAGCATTCACAGGGTAGATACAGATAGGAGATGAAAATGATCCTAGGGAACTGGGTAAAATTAGATTTGCTGAATCAAATCTCCCTCTATTTTTTAGATGTAATATTTTGTTGGTGTTTATTTATTTCTCCTCACCAGCATAAGGGTTATCAGTGGTTAGCACTGCTGCCTCACAGTGACAGGAGGCCGGACTTGATGCGACTGTCTGTGTGAAGTTTACACATTCTCCCCGTGTCTGCGTGAATTTCCCCTGGGTGCTCTGGTTTCTTCCCACAG
The DNA here is from genome assembly GCA_024137785.1 of Ginglymostoma cirratum. Taxonomy (NCBI): domain Eukaryota; kingdom Metazoa; phylum Chordata; class Chondrichthyes; order Orectolobiformes; family Ginglymostomatidae; genus Ginglymostoma; species Ginglymostoma cirratum. The sequence continues at coordinate 17,872,147 of JAHRHZ010000029.1, forward strand.
TCCAAATATGTGCAAATTATGTGCATTGGTCATGATAAATTGCCCGTAGTGTTCAGGGATACATGGGTTAGATGCGTTAGTCATGGGAAATGCAGGGTTTCAGGGGTAGGGTAGGGGAAATGGGCCTGGGTGGGATGCTTTTTGGAAGGTTGATGTGGAATTGTTGGGCCGGATGGCCTGTTTGCACATTGTGGGGAACTATGTAAATGCTTGAGTCTGAGGTGGGATTTGTGGGAATTATAATTCTGCTTCCTATTGGATACATTTCTCAGGTAAGCATCGATGCTAGCGTACATTTAGAATAGGGAAGGAAGCGTTCAATTATAAACATTTATTTCATGCGGGAGGATTCTAATACCGTTTATTTTGCATCAATAATATGCATCATGCTTTATCTTTAAGTGGCACTTCAATGTCTCAGTGATTTCATTGTTCTGCATCTCACATCAATTCTTAATGGTTAGTCTGAATGAGATGATCAGTGAAAGAGCTAATGAAGGACAGGTACGTGTTAGTGACAAGTCAGTATGGAAGATCTTTAGTTAGTCCAGTGGAATAAGGAGGCATTCATCCAATGTTTTAGGAGTATGTGTTGCGATGGTACGGTTAGTGCAAAAGGGGAGGGAGAGGAGCTCAGTAACTAACTTTACCCAGCCTTTTACTTATTTGTTGATTTGATTTTGTTTGATTTAATTTATTATTATCACATGTACTGAGATACAGTGAAAAGTATTGTTTTTCATGATGTTCAGACAAATCATACCTTGCTTAAGTCCATTAGGTTAATAGAACAGAAAGCAGAATATAGTGCTACAGCTACAGAGAAGGTGAAGAGAAAGATCAGCTCTAATATATGACAGGTCCTTTCATAAGTCTGATAACAGCGGGGAAGAAGCTGTTCTTGAATCTGTTGGTACGTGTTTACAAACTTTAAGAGATGTGTGTATCACTAACACAGTCAGTGAATGATGCCCATCCCCACTTGCCCTTGAACTGGGTGTTTTTCCTCACCATTTCAGAGGGTAGTTAAGGGTCAACAACAATTGTTGTGGATCTGTAGCCATACGTAGGCCAAGCAAGATAGGATGGCAGATGTCCTTCCCTACAGCACTTAGTCGACCAGAGAGTTTGCCACAACAATTGATCATCGTTCCATGGTCTGAAACTAGCTTTTAATTCCACATTTTATTCATGGAATATTTTTAAATATGCATTTATGGGATATGGACATTCCTGGTTGGGCCAATATTTATTGCTTATCCCTAGTTGCCCTTGAGAAGGTGAGCCGCCTTCTTGAAACTGGAATTTAAATGTCACCAGCAACTGTGGTGGGATTTAAATTCATGACCCTAAAGCATTAGGCTTCTGGATTACATTATATTACCTGATAGTATGACCACCTGACACTTAAGGTAATGGCTCTGATGGAGTTAATTTTCATGTTATATTCAGCATAACCCATTCTCTTGATTTGACACACAGTTCTACACCAGATTTTGTAGGGAGCAAATGTATTATATCCAGCTCCCGGAAACCTGCTAATTTTGCCTGAAGAGTGATGTAGTTATACTTACTGTCATTGTGCAATATCTTGTTGACTAAGAAAAATGTCTTTTCTGTAAAGATTGTGCATTGTATATCTTTGACTACTGACTAGTGGCCCTAGACAAAACACAAACAAAGTAGGATTCATGAGAACGAATTGTCTCAAACCCAATCCAACTCTGAAACACATACTGGCGGAGGAAATAAATACCACAAGATGGTATTTCTGCAGAAATACCAAGGGGCTGCAGGTATAAGCGTTGGCCCCCAGCACGAAATCTAAAAAACCCAGAAGAAATTTAGAGCATATGAGTTCACCACTCTAAGGACATTATTGCTTTAAGAGAACAGTCAGCAGTTAAAACATGATAACCCACAGATCCAGGCAGCAGCAGCAGTGAAAGCTGCAAAAATGCAAGCTAAGCACTCTAAAGGCAAAACTTCACCCAGAAGCTGGTAAAAAGCTGATTGATAATGAAGGCTAAGGAAAGAGAGAAAAATCAGCCGCACTTTGGAATTGTGGCGTCTTTAGTGAAGGACCCTCTGTAAAAATCAACTGATGAATCCAAGGTGTAACATTAGAGTTCCCAAGCAAATAAGGAACATTATGAAAAAAAGCACTCAAAGCATGAGAAAGGACCTCTCCCCTGACAATGAGTATTGCTGCCATCAATCTTAGGCTCATGAGGTGTAAGTTTAAGAAAAAGTGCAAGGAGAAGAAAATAAATTTAGTCCAGGGCTATAGAATTGAGCAGAACTCAAGTCTATTTAATCTAAAAATGAGCAAAATTAAATAAATGTAGTGAAACAGTTTAGCCAAAAAAGAAAAGTCAGAAAAAAAAATAAGGTTAAAAGAACGAGGACACAATACCTAAGTCATGATTTTGGTAGCGGATTTACTACGGATATAAATCGGAGAACATCCTGTAAAGCATAGTGTAGAAGGAAGTCCTTGAAATTTCAGCTCATGGAGAGCAGGAAAATATCAATTTTATCCAGGAAGAAGTGGGAGATCTTACTTTTGGCTGAAGAAGGCAGGAAAGAAATGGTACACACCCTGTAGAAGGACAGCTAATATATGGTACAGTGATCCAGTATTAAAAAGGAATAGATTTAAAATGTTTGAAAGCATTTAAATTATGACAAAATGTTCAGTAACACAATTTAACGCTTTATTGAAGGACTAACATAATATTACAGCTTTGCAATGTTCAAAAGATTGGAAAAAAAACAAGATACTACCACTGTATAATGCTGTAGTACAAAGTCTAATGTGTTCTACAGTTATTCAATTGAAAACAACATTCATCAATACAAGAAAACAAGCTTAAGGTACAGCAGATTTAAAACAATATTGACATAATACTTGAACATCAGTAAGATTAATCAGCATATTGTGAAGAAATGGAAAAAGAAATCATGTTTCTTTGTAGATTCCACCTTAAAGAAGGACCATGTGGAACACAACATTGGACTTTGTAGAGGTGACAGTTCTTAAGACATATCATTGTGTCATTAAATTAATCTAAATTAAGGACTGAAACAAGCAAGTAAATGCATTAGTTTACTCCTTGGCTCTGACTGTGGGTAATTTTCTTAACAGACAAAGTATCAAAAAAGAGTACAAACATTTTTGAAGATGTTCTAATAGCCTTTGATACTTACTTAAATTCATGGACAAATAAATTTTTTTGAATGAGCCAGATTTAATAGAAGGGTTTAGCTTCCAGGAGAATCCACAGACAACTTAATTAATGACATCCATTGATTAATGGAAACCCTGAATACAAAGTTCTGAAATCAGGTTGCATGGGAGACAGAATAGTTGCTGAAATTATTAATGAAGTTTTGTTTGATTTCTTACAATTAAAGAAAAATTAATTTTGGAGAAAGTTAATCAAATTGCACTGAAAGCAGAAACCAAAAAAGACTCAAGGACAGATTCTTTGAGAAGACTAACCCTACCTGGAGAAGTAACAGAATCCATACACTTTATAAGGCATGGGTGCTCTAAAAAGGCAAGTGACAAGCCAATACAGAGAACAAGCCAAACTCTTGATGCAGAAGTATCAGCATTGTGGAACAACAAGAATTCACGGGCACCAGAAGGAAAACTTATAAAACCAGTAAGACTTGGAAATGAATATATTGGTCACACTGGAGTTCCATTTTTAAGTATTAAGTTGAGTTGGACCTGCATGTGTCATTCTTAAGTCTTTTCCCCCTTCTGGAAATAGACCATGTCCTGTAATCACTAAGGCATCTTTCATTTGCGAAATTGTAGATCACTTCCAGAAAATGTGCAGAGTTAAATCACAGTTTTGGAACAGCCGAAGTGCTGGTGGTCACAAACCCAAAGAGAGTTACACAGTTGAACCACTATACGAAAAAAAAACTGCATTTGACAAGATACTTCTACTGGTGAAGATATCTGTGGTATTAAATAAGGAACTAACTAACCAAGATGAGGCTGAACAAATAGAACTTTTCTACGACAATGGACATCCTGTTGATTTTGTTCTAGATGCAGCAACTGTTACCATGGTTAAAGGAGCAGAATTTAAGAAATAAGACCATAGGGCATCTGTGGAATAACTGTCAGAAAATAGGGAGATACGGGTGTTCCAAGTTATGTTAGAATAGAATGTGCATAACAGAGTTGAAAATGTGTACATTGTTCACATTCAATCAACTTCACTTCTGAGCCTGTACATGTGTCTCAATCTTAACTTCATCAGAAGAGTTTGAGATCGATAACCTCCCAGAGAACAACTGGTTCAGAAGCAAACAGCTGCACAAACACTGGACCGTGAAAACAATGTTATCAACCAGCCTGTCAAGTGACAAACAGCAGAAGATTTTGTAGAGACAGAAAAACTGCAGATGCTGGGATCCATGGTAGACAAACAGGAGGTTATGAAGAACACAGCAAGGCAGGCAGCACCTAGAGGAAAGGAGAAGTCCCAATGTTTCAGGTATTACCCCTCTTCAGGGCTGGATGCGAGCGTAGGGAGAGCTGCAGATAAAGGGGGGTGGGGAGGGTAGTTAAACCAACCAGGTCGTACCCACTACCGGTGTCCACCTATCACCACTATTCTGCTACCCTCCCTCCCTCTCTATCTGCAGCTCCTCCTACCCCCACATCTAGTCCTGAAGAAGGATAATACCCAAAATGTTGACATCTCCTTTCATCTAGATGCTGTCTGGCTTGCTGTGTTCTTCCAGCCTCCTGTTTGTCTACCCAACAGAAGATTGCACTGGGCTTCCCACAAGATGGAACCAAACAGAAAGAAGGAATCATATGAGATCACTGTTGAACATTGAAGCTGCAAACTTCACAGAACTGGTGAAAATGGTCACTCCTCTGTCTTGTAAACTAGAACAGTCAATGTCAGTGACAGACAAGTGCAGAATAAGCAGCAATTCTTTAGTAACATGATTGAATATGACATAAATTAACCAGTCACATTTGGTAGTTGAAAGCATCAAGTCATATCAACAACTCAATACAAAGCAGCTACATATGGCTTCATGTCCACCAGACCAACATCCAAAGATATAGGGCACAATTAAGAAGGAAGAAAGATATTGCCAAAAAAAAGGGCTACCTTTTCCAATTTGAAAGTGGTTGCTAAATCATTAGAAACCCTGACTTTGAGGAGGAAAGTATATGTTTTCTCAGGGCAGCTGTCATCCATGATGGACATTAATAAGATGAAAATTCCTCCACATGCTGTTATGGGGTAACTACCTTAGTTATTATGGGAGAATTCCTCTGGGAATAGAATTCAGGAGATATAGGGTGTTCCAGATAAGGTAGTGGCCCAACAATATGGCCTACAAAGATCCAAAATCCTTTGTGAAGGAAAACCAAGAGATAAAAGGTCCTCCAGCAGAGAAATGATCCACAGATCCAGAAGCAATTTCAACAACCTTCAAGCAAAAACATATCATTCTTCCACATCCAAAAAGGCTGCCTACTTGGAAAATTGTGAAATATCCCTGACCACCTGCATTTGTGAAGCTTGAGACAGTGGTAAATGTAAGACAGTTGTACTCATAACTGTGTAGTAGGTCATTAATGGAGAAAATGCTTAGATGGAGATATTGTATAAGGTAATAGATCTGAAGGAACTAGTATTGAAGTTACATTGAGCTGCACACTTTCTGGTGATGTCACAGTCCGTGGGTGGAGACAGTGAGTTCTACTTTAGCCTTTGTGGGAGTATATCTAATTAGTACATTGCTGACCATTGTAGTAATAATGGCTGCCCAGTAATGTAGTTGCTCTCATTATGTAATAATCTTCTCAGTTAATGAGTTGATTTATCTCTTCTGTAAAGACTCTACAGTACTGAATCCACTGCCACTGATCATTAGACAAACTCTAGGCAAAGTATAGACAAATGAGGTTCGGTGACAATGTATGACCTCAAATAACTCTTACTCTGAACCACACACTGGCAGAGGTGACAGATACCATGAGGTGCTAATGGTTGCAATCAGGGTAATTTCACACCACCAACTCCCTCGACTGACAGAAGGCAAATTATAAAAAAATCGTTTTCTATTTTGAAAACAGAGAATCACCTTGATCCACCACTTTCAGGTTTACCCTGTACTTCAGGGCAGTGGCAAATTTACCAGGAGCTCCTACTGTTGTCCCATATATTTCTATGGGGCCACTATGCCTTCAGGATGTGCTGAATCTCCTCACAGCCATTGAAGTCCTTTTGAAACGTACCTACAGTTGCAGTACACAAGAAAGACAGAGCAGTCAATTTGTCTATCCTAAGCTCCCAGAAATAATTAGCCGTTCATTATTTGGCTGCCTTTTTAGATGTTGTTTGAGGGATTAGTACTTCCCACTTTTCTTGAATCCTGCTTCAGATTTTGTTTTAAGTCTAAAGGAGAAGGTAGACATGGCCACAGTTTAATATCTTGCCCAAAAGATGGCCTCTCTGATAATGCAATTCTCGCTCGGCACCACACTGGAACGTCAGCCAAGGTTGATCATCCAGACTCTGAAGTAAGAATTAAGTCCACAATCTGACTCATAGGAGTTCATAGGATCCCTACAGTGTGGATACAGGCCTTTCAGCCCAACAAGCCCACACTGACCTTCAGACCATCCAACCAGACCCATTCCCCTATAACCCACTTAATCTACACATACCTGAACACTATTGGCAATTTAGCATGGCCAATCCACCTAGCCTGCACATCTTTGGACTGTGGGAGGAAATTGGAGCACCCAAAGGAAACCCACACAGACACAGGGAGAACGAGCAAACTCCACACAGACAGTTGCCCGAGGGTGGAATCGAACCCGGGTTCCTGGCACTATGAGGCAGCTGCGCTAACCACCAAGCCATTGTGCCATGGTGTCTCCCCAAGGGGAAAGTGACACCAGGTGAGGCACAGGGGATTCACATTGTCATGAGATCAATAACATTTTACTACTGAGTTGAAGCATGTCAGAAAATGACCTAGGGGTGTAACCCTGAAAGATTAAGTATATTTCTTTTACTTTATAGCCTCAGAACAAGCAGCTACGTTTCTCTAACTCCCACGATGAAAGTATAATCCTGCTCTAAACCAGCACTTCTTGCTCAAAATTCTATTCAGTAATTCCCTACCTCAATCCACCAGCCATTTTGAGCCAGCCTAGCACTGGAACAAAGGCATGGTGATAGGTGCAGCAGTTAAGGCTGCAGTGCCCCTTCTGCAATGGGGGAGGGGAGGGCAGAAACAAACAAACTCCTACAGTTTCTCTCAGGAATCCCACTCGTGGTTACAATCAACCACAGGGTCCCAGAGATTCTTAGACAGTTTGCCAATCCACTGGAGATTCTTTTTTTAATCTTGACACAGCTGTAGAGAAGCTGATGGACTAAATGAAGCCAGTGGAGAGTAAGGTCAAGTGATATGTAAAACCAAGGTTCTGTCTGATCCTGTGGCCTGACTACAGAATGAACAAGGTATACAGAATACCTGTTGTGCTGCCAACTTCCATTCAATTTCGATATTTCTGTCTGACTCTATGCTCCACAGGAACAGATCTGTTACAGTGCTTAATGCCAATTTGTATTTTATTATTATTCATATCAATTAATTCCAATACATATTATAATGAACCATCATAGAATGCGTGCAATCCGCTAATCAATTTTCTATGTAACAATCTCATACAGCTGTACCAAGGCTTGCCTGGCTGATAGCCTGATTCATTTCCTTTTAATAGGTTTTTAAAAATAATTATCAAGTCCAATATTCCCTCATTTTGTTTCACAACTGTGGGATATTTGTCTCCATTTTGCATTTGTTACAAACCTGGGCTTGCCCATGCTTAGCTGATAGGGTAAAGGTTTGAAATTCTTTGTGTACTGAGTGGTAAATGTTTCCTGGCTGGGTGGATGGACAGATATTCAGATCGAGACCGACTTTTCACATTTGACACAGAACTATGACTTTGATAGCAACTGAACGACATTCTGGAGAGTGACATGGGTAGAAAATAAAAATGCGTGGACCACATTTTTAAAAATTCAAAATGTGGGCGTTGCTGGCTGGGCCAGCATTTGTTGCTGTCCCTAGTTGCCCTTGAGACAGTGGTAGTGAGCTGCCTTCTTTAACCGTTGCAGTCCATCTGCTGTGGGTTGACCCACAATGCCATTAGGGAGGGAATTCCAGGATTTTGACCCAGCAATAGTGAAGGAATAGCAATGTATTTCCAAGTCAGGACGGTGATTGGCTTGGAGGGCAACTTGCAGGTGGTGGTGTTCCCATATATCTGCTGCCCATGTCCCTTGAGATAGAAGTAGTTGTGGTTTTCGAAGGTGTTATTTGAGGATTTTGAGTGAATTTCTGCAGTGCACCTTGTAGATAGTACACACTACTGCTACTGAGTGTCGGTGGTGGAGGGAATGGATGCTTATGGATGTGGTGCCAATCAAATTGGCTGCTTTGTCCTGGATGGTGTCAAGCTAAGCAGTGTGCAATCATCAGTGAACATCCTCACTTTTGACCTTATGATGAAGGGAAGGTCATTGATGAAGCAGCTGAAGATGGTTGGGCCCAGGACACTACCCTGAGGAACTCCTGCAGAGATGTCCTGGAGCCGAGATGACTGACCTCCGATAACCACGACCATCTTCCTATGTGTCAGGTATGACACCAATCACCGGAGAGTTTGTCCCCTGATACCCATTGATTCTAATTTTGCTAGGGCTCTTTGACACCACACGTCATTGAATACATGCTCTTAAACCATTTTTGCATTGATATGCAACATCCAGTTAAAGTAGGAATTTTGTTTAAACACATCTGAATCAAGATTTGTTTCCATTGGAAGTCTGATTTAAGCTTAAGTCATCATGGGTTTTCCAATGTGCGGGAAACCTGGAAGTGAAATATAGGTGGAAATTGTTGGTTCTGGAAAGTAAGTGCCTTTTACAGCATCCACTGTTAAAATACCCTCCCACTCCACCACCAGACTCTCATTGACTCTCTCAGGTTCTCCTCGTCCTCTTCCTATGTGTCACCCTCTGCTTTAAATAGTGAGCTCCCCAATCCACCTAAACCTCACCCTAAAACCTAACTCTGACCCTAATCTGTTTCTCAGTCTCCCAAATGCTGCTGCTTCACCACACCAACCACCACCCACCCCTACACCCAATTCCAACCAAGTCCTCATCTTTGTCTCCCTTCCTGAAACTTCTGTCAGGCTGTGTCTCCATTAAACCACCAGTTAATGCCTTCTGTTGTTGACTTTCTGCTCCACAACCAGCCAACTGACCACTTGTCTTTTAGGAAATGGAAGAAAAGTGTTATGATAAGGTGCTAATGTTAAAATCGACAGGACCTCTGAGTGTCTGACTTTGCTGGAGTTTTTCTCGCAGTGGCACACTCCCTCATCCCCTCCTTGCAAAGACTGGGTCCTGTGTTTTAGTCAGTCAATCAGAATGAAACTGCTACAAAACATATAGAATCATAGGCTCCCAAGCATCAGTTCTCATAACCCATCCTTCATTATTTACTCTTCGTAGTATCTCTCCTTCACTTTGAAATATATCTCCTGGTTCTTCCACTTCTGTCTTCCAGTCAGTTTTGTGTTCCACACAAATAAATAGAACTATTCTGAGGCATCACAGACCACAGTTTAAGATGTGTTGTCAAAATGACTTTCCTCACAAATGTAAATCAGAAAGGGTATTCATGAAGAGGAAGTGATCATTAAATGGTGGATGCCCCCAATAGGAGACACTTTTTTTAAATCAACTTTTTCTCTAAATGCTGCACATGGTGCTGTATGTAACATTGGTAATACTTTCCTTAGCTTCTTAATTTTCTTTGGTGCTAATAGAGGCTAATTCTTCCATTGCACAAATCATGCTTCGGAAAATCAAACAACTCATGGATCAATAACTTTGATTTTGAATAGGACTGGAGGTGGAGTTCAAGCTAAGACCTGGAACAGGAGAAAAATACATACGGCAATGATGAAAGCTCATATCATCTATCAGAATCAATGCTGAAGATTTAATTTTATTCTTCTAAATTCCCAAAATCAAGTGAAAGCTGAGGGAAAGTGATGCCGACTTATAATAACTAATTTTCAAAGCTGGAGAGGATGTGTCAAAGTAATTAAAATATAATGTCCATTTAAAAAGATGCTGAAACTGGTGGGCAAGCTCAAAATTTCTGTGACAAGTTTGATTTCTAACCATGTGCAAGAAAGCCAACTTTACTGACAGGATGTTTTTCTGAGCACAGTGATGCTGCTTAGACAAATTCATAAAAAACTATTCATCGTAGAAGGAATGTTAGCAGCGGAGTGAAAAAGAGTGCTTTCTTCAAAACAAAAATAAGGTATAATGGCATTTGTTTAGTAAGACCCACAATTCCTGTGGGAAGGAGGAGGTCAATGATGACACAGAATCTCTGTGGAGAAAGGGTTTAATTAATATGCAGATGAACTTGTGATGTATCTGTGATCTCCTTAGACATGTGAAAAAGAGTCTGCCAGAAAGATACAACTAATGTTGCTTAGGGCGGAGAGCTCTGCTGCATAATCAGTTTTGTATGTACACTTGATAACTATTGCTTAAAGAAATACCTTGAGATCTGGCTTGGGCTTAGCTAAACAAAGAAACCCAGAGTAAAACAGCACCAGCATTCAGAGGCACAGCTGAGGCTTCAACAGGAATATCATTGCAGCATCATGAGATACACTAGGATTTAGCCTCAGCCCTCCATCTCTATGTAAGAACACAAAAAAGTCTTTACAGTTACCACTACACACCAGTCAAGGACAATACACAGAACGCCATAAGGAGTTCCAGGTTACATCCTTGGGCTTTTCACTCAGCCACTCTCAGAAGTGTAAATCTGTTCTGAATGGATCGAGTTGTTGCTCTGTATTCCTGCCATAGGTAGCTCTGTGCTGGAAGTACGAACAAAGAAAAATCACTTCAAACTGCAAAGTTAGAGGAGAACAAATTCCATTGGAATTCTTTTGCAAAGTTTGTCTCATGGGTTCTCTCAGACTAAGCAATTGAACATATTCCATCAATTCCTTTTGATCATTCGATTGTGGTATTGTTCTGATGAACATAAGCAGTTCTTCCCTCTAGAATAAAACAGTATGACTGAAGAATTCATTCATCATGCAAACATGTAAAACATGACAGGTTAGAAAAGCCCTTCTGATCCATCCATGAATGGGTACTGGGTTTCCAAAATAATGAACAAGTACTTCAGCTCAAATTCTGAGTCTAACAACGTTGTTCTAGTTTGATGTGGTGAAATGTCTATTTATTCACTCCTGTTGTGTCTTTCTTGTGTCATCAAATGCGCAGAAAGAAAATAGGTATGTTAGATGGACTGCAGTTTCCTGCTCTTACTCATCACACATATGTATGCATTTTTCCTCTCATAATCTATGTAATAATACATTGTTTCATTATGCTTTATTTTACACAAATATGTACTTCTTATTTGAGCTAAATAATGTCTTAGACTTACTTTTGAAACTAATAGTAATTTTCCGTGTATAGTATCTCTTATACACAGGTTAAACAGTAACTTCAAGCAACAATAGATGCATCATTAAATGTAAAAAATCCACAAATTGCTACCTGAGGTTCACCACTTAAATGCATTGAGCAATGTTCTTGCACATGGGTACAAATCAACTTCATCATGAACAATTAGACATTGCCCATCAGTCTCAGAACACTGTTTAACAGCATGATAAATCATAATTACTCTGAAACAACCTCTTTGGTCCTGAAATTAATTATTACAGGCATTATATTCACTCAGTTTGGGAGTTTATAATACCCTCTTTTAAAACTTACTTCTGACTTCTCTCTCCAATAATCCAATTAGCCTTTCCATCCCTTCATTTCATTTTCCACGCTGATTTGATTTGGTTTGAATTCATCATTCAGATTTTTTTTTTTGTTTAATTCACAATCTTTCACTCTTCTTTGTTCAGAAGACAAACAGATGCATGGCTTACTTACATTGGTATCAGACACGCCATAGAGGCCACCGTCCCATTTAGAACAACTTTCAGTGCAAAGTCTCTCAGGAATTAAATAGGCAAGGGCAAGTCTAAAGAATTACAGGCATCATTTTCTCCCATTTGAATGCAGTAAATTTTGGCTTGTAATAGCTATTGCGAGAGAAAATGTATGTCTTTCATTTTACAGTGTATAGGAGCTTGCTGCGCTATGAATGTTTCTGTTGACATTGAGTGTCCTCAAGGACACTTCATTTGGCAGCAGACCATCTGGTGTTTTCCTCAGCTTCATTGCCAGCATTGCGATGCTTGTAGTTGTTAAATAAAGAGCTTTGGAATTTACTATTCCATTTGTAATAGAGTCTGTTTCTAGGTAGAAATTAATTTACCCATTCTGCAGCAGTGAGGCTGAAACTGCATGCCCGGGGTTGATTCAAATAGCATGTGTCCTGCTGCAGTTTTATCTGACTTCCCTAGCTGTAGCTGATCGCAGCATGTAGTGCCACATAGTTTGCAGGAACAATCAATGCAGCTTTCCATGATGTGTATGTGCTTGCTGTATCTCAGCAGGTTGAACAATAGTTTTACTCTTGTTCACTCCAGGTTAGGAACAGACAACCCACTGGAAATGTAAGGTGGTTACAAAAAGGAAACAGGAGGAATGTTGCATGGTTCATCAACAAGTTCCTTCAATTCCTTCTGAATGTTTAGAAAAATAGAATTGGGTAATGGAGAGAATTTGACAGTCACATGAACAGAGGGTTTGGAAATAATCGACTGAACAACAATGTTATTCCAATAGTCAGGCCAGAATGAAACTCATACAACAAAAACAGATCAAGACTGATGGTAACAAGGTGTAGAGCTGGATGAACACAGCGGGCCAAGCAGCATCAGAGGAGCAGGAAAGCTGACGTTTCGGGTCTGGACCCTTCTTCAGAAATGAGGGAGGGGAAAGGGATTCTGAAATAAAGAGAGAGAGAGGGGGGAGTGGATGGAAGGTGGATAAAGGAGCAGATAGGTGGAGAGGAGACGGACAGGTCAAGGAGGTGGGGATGGAGTCAGTAAAGGTGTGTGTAGGTGGGGAGTTAGGATGGGGGTTGGTCAGTCAAGGGTAGACGGACAGGTCAAGGAGGCGGGGATGAGGCTGGTAGGTAGGAGGTGGGGGTGGAGGTTGAGGTGGGAGGAGTGGATAGGTAGGAGAAAGGATGGACAGGTTAGGGAGGCTGGGACAAACTGGGCTGGCTTTGGGATGTGGTCAGGTGCAGGGAGATTTTGAAGTTTGTGAAGACCACATTGATACCATCGGGCTGCAGGGTTCCCAAGCGAAATATGAGATGCTGTACTTGCAACGTTCAGGCGGCATTGTTGTGGCACTGGAGGAGACCCAGGATGGACATGTCATCCAAGGAGTTGGGGGGGGGGAGTTGAAATGGTTCTCCAGCATCGGCAGTTCCTGTGATCTCTGAATCAAGACTGATGATTTTAGTCACAAATGTTTAGCAAACTTGGTGCTAAAGGTAGTTCGGAGATATATGTCATTGTTTCATACAAGAAGTTAATAATTTGTGGAATAGAGAACTGAAGTGGAGAGAAAGTGTATGAGAGAGAGTGAGTGAGAAGACACAGGGAATGGGGGAAACTGAGTAGGAGTGGACTGGTGAGCAAAGGGAGGGCAAAAACAGAGGTACAGACAGAGTTTAGACAATGGGGTTAAGAGTGCAGAAATAGGAAGAGAGAGACAGAGACAAGACAGTGAAAGAGAAAGAAAGATTAGACCGCAACATAGAGAGATAAAATGTGGAGTGGAGAGGGTTGAAACAAGAAAAGTGAATTAAGAGACAAGAAGTCAGAAAAAGATTGCGTTGAAGCAATGAGTAATAGAGAAAGAGCATGACTGAGGGTGAAAGGGAGTGTGTGTGTGTATGCCTGCATGTGAGAGAGAGAAATAATAACGCTCTGGAGTGGGCAGACGTAGAACTTTCAATGCGATCAGTAGAGCTCAGTCTGATAAATCAGCATTACAAGTTGGGTACTCAAATCCATTTGTTCAAAAACTAAAATGATGTAAAATCCTAAGCTCCTTTTGGAAGCAGACATGAACATGCTGAATTCAAGCCCTTTGGGGAAGGTAAAGACTTAGCCTGGCCGGAATGAACCTGATTGTGAGTTTGTTTTCCCCAAAGTACCCAAGCAGACCCGAAAGGACTGTGGTAGACCCAAAACCGAAAACATTCTTTCTCTGAAGGCCAGTTGGTCCCGAAGTATTCAGATAAAGGATTCCTGACCTGTAGATTATTTTCAAGCGTGTGGGTTCAAAACAGATTTGTCATCATGGATCACAAATGATTTAGACCCCATTTATATTTGATAATTACTTTGTGAAGTAAATTTAATTTTGCAATTAAGCATGTTACAATCACTAAGCATGTCTACTCCACCCCAAAATGCTACTGAATTGGTTATGTATAAATGTGCTTGTAATATTAGCAACCTCTGCCCAACAGTTCTTCATGTTTCAATGGTTCGGACCAGAAGCAACATGAAATAGCTTTCATTAAAACACTGATTTGCTATTTCGTTTCAAAAAATATTTGAACTGAAGAAAAATGAGAATTCGTTCATTCCCATTTATTTTGAGAGAGAAGGGAATTAGTGATGATCACAGTGAAATTCACCCAAAGGGATGTAATTGCACTGTCTTTCATCAAGTTGTATAATGAAGGATGTAAAAGGGAACAAAATCTATACCTCATGCTGACGTCTGGTGATAAGTTTGATGCAGACCAATTTCCTTTATTTACAATGAGACCCAGAGAGCCTCAGAGTATCATGCTCTGCCTCTAATGGTGTTGCATTAAACGTGATGAAGGATTAATTTCCACTTAAAACAACTGCACTTGGGGTCTGACCTTTAGCTCGAAGATAATTCGAATAATGCAGTAGACAGACTAGTTAAGTAATAGGTTAATGGAAATAGCAGTAGCGTACAGCAGAATGATTGACCTGGCCCTCTACTGGCTCAGATGATGATCGCCTTCTGAGTGTATTTGGATCTAACTGAAAAAGGATTCTCTACTTCTTGAACAGTTTATGGAAGGATGAACAGTAAAGATAACTGCTGGTCTGTTAAACGTAATGCCTCATTCTTAAATACACACATGATAATAACATCTAAATCTAAATGCCTTTTAGTTTGTATTAACGGCCTTTTTGGTATTGCAATTTTGAGTTCTACCTAATTATCTATTCAACTTTTCCTTTCTTCAAAGGATGGCACTCAAACAAGCAATGACAGTATTAATTCATTGTAGCATTAAATTCTTGGTGTAGAGCTCTGAAACTGGGGACATAATTATAGACAAGCTGCAATAACTTAGCCAAGATAAAATAGCATGGTAAAAAATATCATGCATGATGATCTATTAAGAGATTGGTACATTGCTGATGCTGAATCTAAATGACAGCTAAGGAAGTCTTAGCATCCAGGAACTACTGTTCAATTTGCTCATGGTCATTATCAGCTAAAGTACAGTTTTTTGGTCTCTCATAAGAATAAGATTATGTAGCTGTTGTTTTCAATGTTGAAAGATAAATGAGTGATTGAATGAGATGCAGGAAGAAAATAAAAACTGTGTATGAAATGTAATGTATTGTGCTTTCACATGGTGACTTAAAGATGGCATGTGGGGACAGGGCTGAAATATGTGTCAACTGGGATAAGCTTTGTAAGCCCAACAAATACGCAAGGAAAATAGCTTACAGACTTACTGCTAAATATTGTTAACCAGCAGCTACGGATTTCCTGAGCCTCGTCATAATATTGTGCCAAGTAACTAGACATTCCAATCTATTTTGCGTGTGGGGGACTTGTGGAATGCACTGCTGGCAGTGGTAGTGGATTCAGATACTTTAGAGACTTTTAAACGACTCTTGGATAGGCACATGGAGGATAGTAAGATGTAGGGCATGCAGGGTAGATTGATGTTAGTAGGTTAATAGCTCGGCGCAACATCATGGGCCGAAGGGTCTGTACTGTGCTGTACTGTTCTATGTTCTATGTTCTTTTTTATCTCGTGTTTATAGATTATACTGCTATGGGAGAAGGGTCTGTTTAAGCCTTGTATATGCAAATATGCAGAAGTAATCATAGTCTGAAATGAGGGGAATAATTGTTTATACTATGTCTTTGGTAAGAGATAAGTTATATTTAATACAAATTTGATGGAGCACAAGTGATGCCACAAGGTCTTTTGAAAGCATACGTTACCTTATTAATTAATTCCCTGCCTCTATGGAGTCACTCTCATCTGATTTTAGCCCTATTGTACTATACGTTGTTCCTAGAACAACTTGCTACTCAGTGGATATGCACCAAAAAATTTAATTTAATTTAATTTTATTTATCATTGTCACATGTACTGAGGTACAGTGAAAAGTATTGTTTTGCATGCTATTCAGGAAAATTTACCTTACAAGAGTATATCATGGTAATATAACAGAATGCAGAATATAATGTTACAGCTACAGAGAAGGTACGGAGAAAGGTCAACTTTAATATATGAGAGACCCGTACAAGAGTCTGATAACAGCGGGGAAGAAGCTGTTCTTGAATCTGTTGGTACATGTTTTCAAACATATATCTGATATATCCAATCATATATTATATATCCAAACTTATTCATATGTCCAATCAATGGGAAATTGATACATACTCCATGTTAGTCTAGCTTTGAAATTACAGCATGGATTAACACAAAGTGTTCGTGGACATGAGTCGTGTCTAGGATATAGCAGGTTGGCCATTCTGCATGTTTCCTTCTGTATCTTATCCCCAAATCCCTTCACTGCTTTTCTCAAACTCTAATGCCTCATTCAAATATCTAGTCCTCAAGTAAACAAAAGCTAAAACAGCAGATGCTGGGGATCTGAATAAAAAAAACCTGCATTTTTTGTGCCTGATTCATCTTTAAAAGCCTGTTCTGCACCTAAGCAAGACATGTCAGTCCAGACCTGCCTTGCGCAGTCCCTGAGGTTTTCCCTGGATATGGCAGAGAAGGAGAAATTAGTGTCCTACTTTGTGGAGAGGCACCTGGATGTCCTAGTGAGCAAGGTTAAGTAAAGTAGGGCTGTCTTTTTCCTCCTGGACTGGCAGAGGATGCCATGTAATTAGACTTGCCAGCCTTGTCCGAGGTTGCCAGCTTGGTCAATGCTGGCATCTGGAGGAACATTCAACAGAGAAGGAAGAAAGTCAATGACCTTCTCTACTCATCCAAGGTAAGTGCCACCATCTTCTCTCTGCTATTTCACACTCACTCCATTTCTGCAAGTGTACCCACCTCCCACCAAGGCTGATGCTCCACCACTTTCTCACTGTTGCCTATGACATCTCCATTCGTTTTCACCCACGCCAAACCTAGACATGGAACAGGTATCTCTCATAAGATCACCAGATCAAAACATTTGTCAATCTTCCAAAGTGTTACATTGAGGTTTGAACTGTTGACCTTGTAAATTCTTGTTTTACCTGAATGAATAATTGTTGAATTGCTAACAGATGCCTACGAAAAATCATGTATATCTGTTTGGGATAATCTAATAGATACGGAAAAGGGGATTGTTATGTTACCGTTCGTACGTCTTTAAAAGACATGTTCATGATTATCATCACTGCATCACAGCTTCCGACCTGTGCATATAAGGATCTCAGACTCAATTTAAACACAAGCCACTTGAAGCACATCATATTGATGGGAACACATGACTAATTGTAAATGGATTACTTAATGTTAGTCCAGGGACTGAACTGCTTGTGAATGAGATATTCTTTATATGTTACTGAGCTGTACTAAACGTCTGTTAGAGCTTTCAGCACCATGTTACACACATTCAGATTCTTACACTGCAGACGATAACAAGCTTCAGTGCATCTTGTAAAATTATTCTGCTGGAGACAAAATACACATCAGGGGTATTGTTTGACTGAGAGGCAATAGAGCTCAGTAAGCACTGGTGTTATAAATGAATGTGACCTGGTATGAGTCAAGACATGCAGCAGAATTTTGGATGACCTAAAGTTTAAAAGGGATTGAATGTGGGACAGTGGCAAAAAGTGCATTTGACTAGCCAAATCCATAAGACACTGGAGCAGAAGTCATCCATTCAGCCCATTGAATCTGCTCTGCTATTCAATGAGATCATAGCTGATTATGTTTAACTCCACTTTGCTGCCTTTTCCTCATAATCTTCGATTCCGTTACTGCTTAAAAATGTATCTCTGTTTTAATATACTTAATGAATCAGCGTCAACAGCCCTTTGTGGTAAGGAATTCTACAGATTTATAAATCTCTGAAAGAAGGCAAGACAAGTCAAGAGGTGACAATCTTAGATTGTAACTTATTAACTAAAGCCTTCTGATTTTGGAACACACTGCACAAAATATCATTTTAGATTTTAGTATTATATGTGTAGCTATAGATACTCAAATTTATTGTATAGAACTATCTATGTACTGTACACATTTCTTGTGAAATCAAAATCCTTACACACTATATGCATGTAACTGGCTGATGTTAATTGCTGGATCACTCAAACATGCACATGATCAGACACACAGACAGGGATACACATATGCATGTATACACATACATATTCACAGTGAGAGGTTCACGTATTAATTTTCACATACACACACGTATATACATGTGTACACATACATAAGAAATGGACAGACAGTAAATGGCCGATTCTTGTCAATCAAGTCTATTCCATTCAGTTGGCATTGCAATTAAGCAATATAAGTACATAAGAACCTGGAGCAGGAATCAGCAATTCAGCCCGTCAAGCCTGCTGCTGCACCATTTGATACAATCATGGCTGATCTCATCTTAACCTCAAATCCACCTTCCTGTCTGCTGTCCATTATCTTCAACCCATGACAATTTAAAAGTTTCGCTCTCCTTAAAATTATTCAATATCCCAGCATCCACCACATTGTAGGGTAGTGAATTCCACAGGATGCTTGATTGTTTGAGAGAAATAATTTCTCCTTATCTCTGTTGTAAGTCTGTTGCAACTTACCTAAAACAATGACGTCTTGTTCTAGAATGCCCCACATGTGGAAACATCCTTTCTTCATCTACTTTGTCAATCCCATTTAGCACCTTATATATGTCAATTAGATTTCCTTTTATCTCCTAAACTCCAGAGAGGACAGGCCTAAACTTCTCAATCTCTCTTCTTAGAACAAACCGCTCCTTTCTGTAATCAATCTAGTGAACCTCCTCTGAACTGTTTCCAATACAACTCCATCCCTCCTCAAGTAAGGTCAGCACTTGCTACTCCCTAGCAACAGTCATGGAATCTCCTGCAAGAGGCAACAAAGCAAGCCTTGGCCAAATCAGGATAGGAAGAATTATACTCTGATCTAGAATTTTATCAAAAATGCATTCCAGCAGTGATCACAAGATACACTACGCAACATCCTACAAGACCTCTGAACAGACAGATTGCCTGTTGTAGTAAGGTGCTCAGTTTGTCATTGAACGCTTGCAGTGAATCTCCACTCACCATACAAACCGTTCACTTCTTCCAGAGGCTAATGATCCTCTGATCAAAGGGAAACCACCTGAAATCCAGTCTAGGTCTATGCTTATTCAACGTATATGGTTCTCAAAGTCAAAAAATCTACCCATTTCTCTGAAGTAAAAAGACTATCTCGCTGTAGATATTTTCTCATCAACCTGTTCAAAGATGTTATTACACAAATTTGGAGCAGGTGGTACCCATATATTTGCGTACACACACCTTCCTTTTACTAAAAAAAAAATTAACATGAAAGGGTTAATGTTCTCTCTCAGTTCATTTGATGGTCATATTCACATAAAAATTCTTTAGCAGTAGTTTAAATCAGCATGGTCTCCTTTCCAGCACAGTGTGGGGCATAGGAGGTGGGGTGTGGCATGGTGGCACAGTGGTTACTACTGCTGCTTTACAGCACCAGGGTCCTGTGTTCAATTCCACCCTCACACAACTGTCTGTGTGGAGTTTGCACATTCTCTCAATGTCTGTGTGGGTTTCCTCCAGATGCTCTGGTTTTTTCCCACAGCCCAAAGATGTGTGGGTAGATTGGCCATACTAAATTACCTGTAGTGTCCAGGGACGTGCAGGGTAGGTGGGTTAGCCATGGGGAATCAGGGTTACAGGGAAAGGATACAGTGGAGGGTCTGATTGGGATGCTCTTTGGAGGGTCATTACGGACTTGATGGGCCGAATGGCCTAGTTCCGCACTGTAGGGATTCCATGACAATGTGAACGTAATTCAGAAAGGGATTTTATTTAAAAGAGTGAAATCCTGCAGTGTAGAATTTGCCTTAAGCCAAAGCACTCACAGCAGCATGGCATTTACATTCACCTTACCAATCAATTAGTAGCAGTTATGGAAACATCTTTGGGCTGAAATATTGCATCTTGCCAGAAAAGTAGCTCAGCTTTGGATTTCTGCAGCTATTACAAAACAGAAATATTTACATTCAATAAAATGGGATTGATCCTTTCTTGTTCCTCTCCTCTTACATTCTCCAGTCCAGAAAACACAATCCCACCTCCCCCCGCCCCCAGCTGTGGTATGATTCCTTGGGGTGCTGCTTGTCATCAGTGTCTGATCCAAGTGGTTGGTTTGCACGTGTGGGCCCACACAGTGTGTTGGCAAGCTGTTCGACCATGGGGGTTATCAGCAATTTCCTAATTCAGCTCACTTGACAGCTTTATTGCGTTCCAGCTGGGTTTGTGGATAATAGGACATCAAGAACGTCCTGCCTGCTGAGTTCAGAACAGGTAACGGGGTTGGAAAGGCTGCAAGCATGCTGGCCTTTGTCTTGGGATGGAGGGGTGAGCTGAAATCTCGAAAGGTTAGGAGTTGTGTTTCCCTTCTAATGCAATTTGGTCGAATCTCACCTGGAGCTCTGGGTTTTGCACTGTAAGGTGGATATAGAGTCCCTGAGGGCAGGGATTCTGCTTTATCTGAACAATATCAGGATGAAGATGGTGATTTCTTAATGACTCGACTTTAATTTGGTTTAAATTCCTATGTACCTAAAACATTATGGGTTGTTTTAATCAGCATGCTTTGAATGGCAAATAATTGCTGTTTGATACAGAAGGCTGAATCTTCCTAGCACCTGAATGCCATGGGTTATTGCAAAAATTGCGTGAGAAATCAAATGAGGCCTTTCTCAGCATTGGGAGTGACAAGTCACACTTTTCAACTAAATTCGGGACGTTGTGATGAGATTTCCATTCCCATGTACCGAGAGAAGTGTCACTCATTGTTAATCAGTTTCAGATCCATCAGATAGAAACTAGATGCTGAGAATTCCTGCATGAAATTCAGAGAGGGTACCTAGCAACTCCAACTCTTCACTTGTTCCTCCAGACCTCCATTTCTCCCTGTTATAGGAAGGATATGATTAAGCTGGAGAGAGCTCACAAGAGATTTACCAGAATGTTACCAGGAATGGACAGTTTGAGTCATAAGGAAAGGCTGGATAGGCTGGGACTTCTTTTCACTGGAGCATAGAAGGTCGAGAGGTGACCTTACAGAAGTTTATAAAATCACAAGGGGTATAGATGAGATGAATGGCAGGTGTCCTTTGTGTAGGGATGGTTATTTCAAGACTAGAGTGTGCATTTTTAAGGTGAGAGGACAAAGATTTAAAAAAGACATGAGGACTTTTTTTATAAACAGAGAGTGGTTTGTATGTGGAATGAAGGTCCAAAGAAAGTGATGGATGCAGGCGCAGTTACAATGTTTAAAAGACATTGAACTAAGTACATGAATAAATAATGTTTGGAGAGATATGAGCCAACAGCAGGCCGGCAAGACTAGTTTAGTTTGGGATAATTGTATCAGAGATAATAGGTACTGCAGATGCTGGAGAATCCGAGATAACAAGGTGTGGTGCTGGATGAACACAGCAGGCCAAGCAGCATCATTCCTGCTCCTATGATGCTGCTTGGCCTGCTGTGTTCATCCAGCTCCATACCTTGTTATCTTAGTTTGGGATAATGGTCAGCATGGACTGGTTGGTCCAAGGGGTCTGTTTCTGTGCTGTATGACTCCATGACTCTATCTTGGAGACCGAGCATCAACACCACAGGCATTCTCCATGAGCGATGGCAACTGTATCTCACATCCACCAATGTTGGCATCCAACACATGCCAGTCTCTTTGTACCTTCATGGCATATTTCCATCCCACTTACAGTACACTACTGCACTGTCGCATTGCACTTTGGCCTGTTCAGTATCTATCAATGTAATCATGCTACAAAGCTATATTGTGCACTCGGACATGCTGCTCATGGACTGAACTGGGCTGCATCTTAGACCTGCTTTTTCTCTTTTTCAGCATACACTCGCTGAATGCCTATCTGGATGCTATATAAATCTCACAAGTGCGACCATGTTATGCATCGAATACATTGTATGCACTGCAAGCAAATGACTCTCTCCCTCAAAGTCTCTAGGGAGCAGTCCTTAGTGAAGGCCAGAGATACACTCTTCTGTCAGACATCCCCAGCACAGGAAGTCATGGGCAGCCTCTGAATTCAATCCATGAGTTGTGCACAGTCAGACCTCACATTGGTGTTGTCTGAGTCAGGAGATCCATAACTCTTCAGTCCGGGTAGTTAGTCAACATCAACCCTGTGGGTCGAGTACAACCAGTCCAGGGAATCACAGGAACACAGTCAGGAAGCCAATCAGATATCAGTCAGGGGTCTGGTCACTCATTGTTCGAGGTTGTCTGGCTAAAGTTACTCAAGCTGGTTGGCCATGGTCAATCAGATTGATCCCCAGTATGAAAAATAAGAAATCTAGAAGGTCCAAAAAGAAAATCAAGCAATGGCATTTACTACCTTAAGAACATTATAGCTTTAAAGAGACATAGATAGTCAGTCAGCATCTGAAACACAATTCAGAACAGCAGCAACTGTGGAAGCAGCAAAATGTTCAGTACTCCAAAAGGCAAAACCTAATTAAGCAGCTGGTAAGAAGCTTTGGGGCTGATGTATGGCCCAGGAAAAGAGAGAAAAGCCAGCCACACTTAGAGAATACAGAGTCCTTCATGAAAGAGTCTCCAAGTCTTCAGGAGGTAAAATTAGAAATAAGAAAATGCGAAAGAGAATTTTCACCTTTCACAATGAGCATCACTGTGATTAATACAGAGCTCCATGAAGCTGACCCTTAGAAGACAAAGGGTGGTAGTGGACACAAAATATTCAACATGATGCTCAGTTCCGAGTGGTGTAACACAAGGATCTGTTCTGGGTCCTCTTCTATTTGTGATTTTTGTAAATGATTTGGGTGTAGGAGTGGAAGGGTGAATTAGTAAGTTCGTGGACGATATGAAGGTGGGTTGAGTTGTGGACAGTGCGGAGGGCTGTTCTAGGTTACAAAGGGACATTAATTGGATGCAGAGCTGGGCTGAGAAGTGGCAGATGGAGTTTAACCCTGAAAAGTGTGAGGTGATTCATTTTGGAAGGACAAACTTGAAAGCAGAATATGGGGTTAACGGAAAGATTCTTGGCAGTGCGGAAGAGCAGAGGGATCTTGGGGTTCATGTCCACAGTTCCCTGAAAGCTGCCACCCAGGTGGATAGAGTTGTTAAGAAGGCATATGGTTTGTTAGCTTTCATCAATAGAGGGATTGAGTTCAAGAGCCGTGAAGTTATGCTCCAGCAATGCAAAGGCCTAGTTCGGCCACATCTGGAGTATTGTGTCCAATTCTGGTTGCCTCATTATAGGAAAGATATGGAAGGAAAAGGTGCAGAGGAGATTTACCAGGATATTGCCTGGAATGGAGAGAAGGTCTTACGAGCAAAGGTTGAAAGACCTAGGGCTTTTCTCTTTAGAACGACGAAGGATGAGAGATGACTTGAGAGAGGTGTGCAAAATGATCAGAGGTATAGAGTGGACAGCCAGAGACTTTTTCCCAGGGTGGAGGCAACTATTATGAGGGGGCATAGTTTTAAAGTGAGTGGTGGTAGTTATAGGGGAGACGTCAGAGGTAGGTTCTTTACTCAGAGAGTAGTAGGGGCGTGGAATGCATTGCTGGAGAGGGTAGTGGAGACGGCCTCATCAGGGGCATTTAAGCGGCTATTAGATAGGCATATGGATGATAGTATAAGGTAGGGGTGGAGGTTAGATAGACCTTAGGTTTAGGGTAAACGTTCGGCACAACATTGTGGGCCAAAGGGCCTGTGCTGTGCTGTACTGTTCTATATTCTATGTTCTTTGTTCTATAGCTGCAATGAACGTTGAAAGGAGCGGAGATGAAATTTAGATAGAGTCTTCAGAATTGGGAAGGCCTTAAAATTTATTTCAGTTGAAAATGAACGCCTTTGAAGAAACACAATGAAGTTGTCTAGCAGACGACAAAAAGCCAGAATTTAAAGATTTATAAGGACTGAAGTAACTCCACAGGGGCTGGTATCATTTACTCCTGAACAGTAGTTGACTTTAGAACTGCCTCATTCAAATTCAGTTACCAGAGTGTCAGTGTGTCTGACACTTCCTTGTCAGCCAGAGCTCCTTGATTGGGCCATACTAACAGCCCCAATCAGGGAACTCATACTCTATAAAGTTCAGCTGGCTAACCTCATTACAATCACTACAAGGACTGGACCCTTGTATTCAATCTGTGATTCTGGTGAGAAGATTTTATAAAGCCAACAGCCAGAGAACTACATTTCAAATTTGTATTAAAGAAAGTACTTGATGTTTTTGACTATGGAAGTGGAAAGACATGCATTTTACCCAGGAAGAAGCAAAAAAAAACTTAATTTTGATTGCAGGAGGTGAGAAATCCCAAAAAGAAGCAGGTAGCCACCATTCTGATGTTACAAAAGGCAGGGAGGGGCCCTCTTGTGGCCCTGGAGGCCTGGGTTCAGCTCCCACTGTCCCAGGGTTGTTTGCTAACATCTCTGAATAGGTTGATTAGAAAAGTAGATTAGTAATAAACAAAAAAAGAGGCAGAGAAGCCATGCAAAGGCTGGGGAAAAACGTAATGGGGGGATGCACAGTAATAGAAAGAAACAGATTTACAAAGCTTCAATGCAGTACAGACAACAGTTAAATCATTGAAAACAACGTTGAAGAAATGCATATATTATGCCAGAAATAGAGTTTAGAAAGTCTGTTAAATTAAAAAACAAGTACTGTGGTCAGAGTCATAGAATCATACAGCACAGAAACAGACCCTTCACTCAAACTCGTCCATACCAATCAAGTTTCCCAAACTGAACTAGTCCCACTTGCCTGTGATCAGCTCATATCCCTCTAAACCTTACTTATTCCTGTACCTAGCTAAGTATCTTTTAAATGTTGTAACTGTACCTGTGTCAACCACCTCCTCTGGCAATTCATTTCGCATACGAACCATCTTGTGTGAAAAAAAATGCCCCTTTTCAGACTTTCTCTTAAAAATATGTCCTCTGGTTTTGAACTGCCCCACCCTAAAAAAGGCCTCTTCTATTCACCTTACCTATGCCCCTCATTATTTTATAAACCTCTATCAGGTCACCCCTCAACCTCCTCTGCCCCAGGGAAAAATATCCCAGCCTATCTAGCCTCTCCTTATAGATCAAACCCACCAAGTAATGTTTAAATAAATTAACCCTTGGAGTTAATCAGTCCCTGACAAGTACAGAGATCGCCGTTCATTTAATTTAAAACAGATTTGACGAAAATAAGAATATAAACAGTGCGAACGGATGATTCCCGGAGTAGTGGTAGACTGAGTCCTGGATGGGGGCTGGCACATGGAGACAGCATGGCCTCATGCTCTGGGGCCTACAGGCACTGACTAGAACTTTAGTACTTAAGGTCACTTATTACCATTCTGGACTTTTTCACTGTTTCATGCAAATCTCTTTTTGTTGTTCAGTAACAACAGTTTTGTTGTAGCTCGGTAAGATTTGTACCTAGGTAGTTGTACCTAAGATGGTGTTATTAAAGGTAGCCATTGTAAAAACTTTTCACTGTAGTGGAGTACAGGTAACAATAAAGGATATTCTATTCTATTCTATAAACTTTGAAAAAAAAGTATTGAAGTAATACAGATTCAAATTACCATAGAATCAGGAGATTGATCAATGAATTGAGAAGAAATAGAAGAAAGAGACATTTCTTGGTATATTCAAGGTCAGACAAGAATGTACAGAATGCAAGATTGGACTTTGTGCAAGCAAAAATTCTTAATATACACCATTGTGTCAAAATTAAACACGAACACTGAAGCTGAGGAGATAAACACATTATTACATTCAATGCGTCCAATCGCAGATGATGTTATTAATTGATAAAACATCAGAGACTACAGAAAGTTTTAAAGATGTCCTACAAGTTGTTGATAATTGCTTCAATTTAATAACAAGTAAAATTCTTTTGAGATAAATATTTAACACATAAAGTTTTTTTGAATTTTACTATCTTTTTGGTTCTGGACTAAAATGGAAAATTATTAATTTAGAATCTGTGGATTACAAAAGCATTGCTGCATTTTTTAAAAGCAAGTTGCCTGAAATGCATCTTAAATTTGTTTACATAGTGTCTTCTATCAAACAATAAGGAAAGCATAGCTACAGATGAGCTGGAGCCAAGGAGCTGTATGCAAAAGGAGATTTGGCAGTTAATTGTAACTGATTGGTCTGTTAAATGGTCACCAGTTTTCAGTGACAAAGACCTTCGACCTACCAACAACTATGTGATTGGCTCTCAGGTAGGTGAAGAACTGAATGGAATAGATGTTTGAAGGAGAAGCCATCTGACCTGATTCTAGTTAAGTATTTTTATGATGGGGAATGGCTGAACCCCTCTGATAAATTAAGCTAAAACACTAGCTCTGATCTGTTATGACAGGATTAGGGGTTCCCTTCTAATAATTACTGTAAACACCCAGACAGGCTCTCCTTTCCCCTCATAATCTATTAAAAGAGTGGTTAAAAGAAAGAAAATCCCTGATCTCCACTTTACAAATAGACAAGAAACAATTTACTTGTTTAACTCAACAATGAACAAATTAACAAAATTACTAACAAACTGACAATACCCCTTTAGACTATTAACTATTCCCTAACTGGTCTAAATTCTACGAGAATGCTGTTTAAATAAAAACAAGTCCCACAAATATGAACCCAATTAATAAGAAGCAATAAATTATAACTTAATCTCTCCAAGCTCGCACAGACTGTCTTCTGGAATATTGTGTCATCTCTGCTCTCTTCACAAACATCTTTCTTCTGTTAATTCTGCTGTCAGTGATGTTTTATTTCTATAATTTCTTCAACGAGGACTTTGATATCTTTGATTAATTAAATAGACTTTCTCTGAGGTGAATAGTGCTAACTCTGGCAAGTGGCAGCTGGCTCTCTCTTTCAGATGGCAGCTGGCTCTCCCCAGTTTTCCAAATGCCCTCGTCTTACATACCCATAATGACTTGAACAAACGTTTATAATATGATTGGATTCAGGTTATCAACACCATCAGATTTAAATTCAATGGCTTTCTATATTTCGGTGCTTCTTTTAAATTAATTGGTCAAATTCAAACTTGTTGTCACAACATCAACATAAGACTGCTGTTTTGCCTGCCACCTGTAAGGGTTTTTTGATACACTAGTTTCACTCTTTGAGGATCTCTATACTGGTAACTTCAGCTGCTGCTCACAGACATACTTGAAAAAGAAATTCTAAGTAAAGACAAAACAAATCTGTTAAAGGAACCACACATTTTAGCTTCCTGCCTTCCAACTCACAATTACTTTACCCAACTTCGCAACAATATAGACAGCCAGTCTATAATTTCTTCCAACCTGGTCCTAATGGACAGTTAAATTAGAAAATTTTGCGTACTTTTAGAAGATCTTAACTTTTGTGATGACTTCTGACACAAGTAGGGCTTGATTTCCAGTTTGCTACTCCAGTGAGTAATAACATAGAAGCGTTTCCCCATAAGATTTGATAAACCTTTTCATTAATAACCTTTACAGATCATTGGAGAAATGTGAACATATTGCTTTGGAATCAGAATTCATAAGAAACAGAATTGCTGTTGGAATTCTTGATGAAACTTTGTCAGCCTTCCTACAGTTTAAAGAAGATTTAAATTTGGAGCAAGCTGTTCATATTATACTGCAAACAGAAACCAAAAGGAGTCACAGATGGCTGAAGAAAGGAAAATACAGATGCTAGTTCAAGAAAGCAACAAGCTTATTAACTTCATAAGATATGGACAGTTTAAAGAAGCATGTGAGAAGCCTATATAGAGAACTGACAAACACCCGATGCAGTAAACAAGTGGTTAGCATAGGTAATGTCCAACCATCACTAAGGAATGGTGCATTTGTAAAACTGTAGGCCACTTCTTGAAGATATGTAGTCGTGGAAATACTGCTGATCACCTACATAATGAATGCATCATTTCTTCCCATTTGTCAACTCTTCAAGAGCCTCACAAGTCTAAACAACAGCGATCACTTTTTACTTTTGGTGCCTTTCCAGATGCAGGTAGAGTTAATGCATCAGTCTTTCAGTCAAATGTGTCTCATATGTGAATTCTGGGGGAAAATGAATGATGCTGTCTGGTAGTCCAACCTTAATACTTTGACTTTGATTTCAAATGGTACTATCTCATTTCTTCAGTTACTTTCAAGAAGTTTAGTTTCCTTTATCACCCCTAATGCTTATCTTTGTACATCCCTATCCTTTAAAATTACTTAATGTTCAAGAAATCTAAGCCCATTCAAAATATAAATATAGGTTTTACATCCAGGAGACTGGAAACTCTTCTTGTAGCTCTCCCACACTCCTGGACACAATATAAGAACCTGAGCTAATGGGTGATGTGCTTCTCATTTCCAAATTCAACTCCAAGCCTTTAGCTTTTTTCCTCTGTTGGCTAACAGAAGATTCCATGGGCATGGGCTAATCTGCTATTAAGTCCAAAATTCAATGTGCATCTCCAATTGCCCTTTTACTAGAGACTGATCAAAAAACCCATTGCCCTGGGTTTTGGTCACATATATGTTAGTCCATATGAGGATGACAGATTTCTTTCCCTAAAGGCCATTCTTGAACTGGTTTGGTTTTTAGAACAATGGACTTTGAAATCCTGGTCACCACCATTAAAACTAACTTTTAATTCCAGATTTTTTAGACAAATTCAAAATCAACCAGAAGCCATTATGGGATTGGAACCAAAGTCCAGAGAGCATTGGCCTCCACATTTCTGCTGATATTATCACTACATCACTACCTTCATCATCACTGCCCCGTGTCATAGTTCCTTTGAAACTTCAGCTCTTTTTACAACCACACTTCAAATTTATCATCTCAGGCCCTTACCTTCCTCATTGGAACCTTGCTGTGTTGGAATTCGTGCATCTTGAATTGACTCTTGGAGCAAAATTCATTCAACATCATTTGCTTTCCACTATGGGCTCTTGGTCCTACATCTCAGTGATTCAACAAAGCACGCGCTGACAAATTGGCGATTAGGTTTGCATTTACAGCATGTTGTGTAAATGCTTTTTCCAGCTTTTCATAAGAAGAGGGGATACCCTTTTTGTCTTCAGTCTGACTGTCTTCTTTCTTTCTACTCCACTGCCATACGTATCCCCTCCCCACCATCAACACACCTCCCCTCCCCAGTAAACTCTATTTAACAACACTTTAGCAGGATACAGAGGAGATTTGACTGAAGGTTAAGAGGGATAAGAAGTTGGACTTATAGACTGGAGAAATGGGGACTGTTCTTGTTAAAGCAGAGAAGGTTAAGGGGAGCTTTAGGAAATGTTTAACATTATTTTAGTGGGGGAAATAAAGAGAAACTGTTCCACTGCCAGAAGAGATGATAAGAAAAGGACACAAACTGAAGGTAAACATGGAAACCTCGCAAAATTTATGGCACAGAAAGAGGCCAATTGGCCTATTGTGTCCATTCTGCTGGAAGAAATAGTTGGCCTAATTCTACCTTCCAGCTGTTGATCCACAGCTCTGTAGGTTACAGCATCTTAATACATATTCTCATGTTTTTTAAAAGCAATGAGTGTCACTATCACAATCACCCATCTGGGCAGTAAATTTGAATGTCACCTTTTGGTGGAGAGACATTTTCCCTCCACTTTCCTCCAGTGATTTCAAATCTATCATGTTGATCCAAGATGGCAGCAGAGTAAGAGGCTGCAGCCAGAGCTCAGCTGCTTCGTCCATTCTTTTTTTTCATTCCTGTTTTTTCACCTCTATCTTACGTTTTATTTTCTCTTCTGTCTTTTTTCTCTTCTGCCAATGGCCCGGAGCACAGTGGGGAAGGCCAGTGAAGCAGGGGTGGTCAGCGGATCTGAAGCAAGGATGGCTATTGGATGGGAACCAGTGGAGCATGGTCAGACCATATGGATGCCCTTATAGAAAGACAATAATGTCTACCATTTTAGCTTTATTTCTTATTTTCTTAACTTATGCTATGCATATCTGTAATCTAATATAACTGTTTTTCTTTATTTTCTCTGTTTTTTGTATCTAGGTACTTTCTACCTAAGAGGTATGATGTGTTGGTGACGTTGTACACCTTTCACTGTACTCCTGTTCTTTTGTAACTTGAATACACGTGACAATAAACTGAATTCTAATTGTAATTCTGATTACTGATGTATCAGCTAATGAGAGTAGATCCTTCTGATCCACTCTATCAAGGCCCCACTTAATTTTGTACATCTCAATCAAGTCTACCCTCAGTGCCTTCTGTTCCAAAGAAAGCAACCCCGCCTATTCAATCTTTTCTCGGCACGGTGGCTCAGTGGTTAGCACTGCTGCCTCACACCGCCAGAGATCCAGGTTCAATTCTCAGCCTCAGTTGACTGTCAGTGTGGAGTTGGCACATTCTCCCTGTGTCCGTGTGGGTTTGCACCAGTTTCCTCCTACAGTCCAAAGATGTGCAGGGTAGGTGGATTGGCTATGCCCATATAGTGCCCAGTGATGTTTAGGTTAGGTGTGTTAAATATAGGAAATGCAGCATGAGGGGAATGTGTCTTGGTGGGATGCTATTTGCAAGGGTGGTGTTGGGCTGAATGGCCTGTCCCCACACTGTAGGGACTCTATGATAAAATTTGTCTTTTCTGGCAATCACCTTGCACTTTTATTCAGCACCACTTCACGTGTGATCAGATCCTTGCTGTGATCAGAACTGTGCACAACAACCCGTTTTATACACGAATAGCATAACCTCAGAATCTGTTATAGTCTAGGCATCAGCAATGCTGGATTAGTTACACAGCCAAGTTTAATTATTTTTAGCTTTAATTCACCTCTTCAGGTTTGTAACCAAACATCTTTAGCCTTGAATTTCAAAGCAAAACTTTTACACTTACAGTGGCATAGTGGCACAGTGGTTTTCGCTGCTGCTTCACAGTGCCAGGGACCCACCTTAGGTGTGGAGTTTGCACATTTTTTCTCTGTCTGCATGGCTTTTGGACAGGTGCTCTGGTTTCCCGCCACAGTCTGAAGATGCACAGGTTAGTTGGATTAGCCATGCTAAATTCCCCTGTGATATTTAGGGATGTGTGCTCTAGCTAGATTAGCTATGGTAAGTGCAGAGTTACGGGGATAGTGTGGGGATGTGGGATGTTCTTCCAAGGATCAGTGCAGACTTGTTGGGCTGAATGGCCTCTTTCTGCACTGTGGGAATTCTAAGAGGTAAACTATTTTCTAACTGTTCTGAACTAACTCCTTTCCCTAGGAGAAACTGCACTTATATGTAAACCCATCATGTTTTCTTTGAATGCCCCCAAACATTTTCTAATCAATTAGATGTTCCTGAGCAAAAAAAAAATCAGTTCTGAATTCTTCTAAATCAAAAGCAAGCAAATGCCTTTCAATATTCACTCTCTCAGACTGTAAAACTTTCATTATCAAATAGACTGACATTATCACTCTAGGAACACCCCAGTAACCTGTTCTCTGACATTGGCTTAAAATCATAGCCTAGAAAGACTGACAACTTATTTATTGGCCCTTCATATTGAATTACCAAAGCTCACATCCACTAGTACAAAATCCAAATGCTAAGATAAATGATATTGATATATATAAATGACAAACTGTTTGTCACAAAGTGCAACTGTGCAAAATAATTTTAAAAATATAGGGGAGATGATGGCCTAATGGTATTATTGCTGGACTGTAAATCTAGAAACCCAGATAATGTTCTGGGGACCCAGGTTCAAATCCGGTAATGGCAGATGGTGGAATTCAAATTCAATTAAAAACCTGGAATTAAGAGTCTAATGATGCCATGAATTCATTGTTGACTGTTGGGAAAAAAAACCATCTGGTCCACTACCATCCTTCCATGGTCTGACCTATGTGACTCCACAGTCAACGTGGTTGCCTCTTAACTGCTCCCTCAGCAATTAGG
This sequence comes from Ginglymostoma cirratum, assembly GCA_024137785.1. NCBI lineage: Eukaryota > Metazoa > Chordata > Chondrichthyes > Orectolobiformes > Ginglymostomatidae > Ginglymostoma > Ginglymostoma cirratum. The sequence goes on from JAHRHZ010000029.1 coordinate 17,904,689, forward strand.
GATGGACAATAAATACTGGCCTAGCCAGAGATGCCCACATCCTGTGAATGAATAAAAAAAAGGTCCTCTAAGTTTAAAAGCATCAGCTATTGTGTTGTATGTGCCTACTTAACAAGTTTCAGCAAAGTATAGACATTTAGTGATATATGGGCATGCATTCCAAGTTGCCTTTTGCCTCTGTATTTCCGAGAATCCTACAATTTATTATAGATTCCTTTGTTTTGTTGGTCCTCTTCACATGCACTACCTCATGCCTCTGCAGATTCAATTCACTTTGCCATTTTCTGGCCCACTTGACCACTCCGTAGGCGATTTCCTCCAGTCCACTAATTTCTTCTTCACCATCACCTACACAATTAACTCTAATGGCATTTGCAAACTTCTTAATTGTGTGCTGTATATTTATACTGTTTCAGAAGTTTTCCAACAATTTTTGCCACCAACAATGTTAGGATGACAACCTTGTCAACACTAGGATTATCCCTTGCTGCTTCCAAACTGATAGCTCATTTCTCTGTGATGGTACGCAGGTCTATCGTCTACTTGTAGCAGTGTGTTTGATCCCTTTATGTTCCACACGTCAACTCTGATGGCCTCATTTGATGCTTATCTAGCATATCATACACCCTCACAGCTATGAATGTCTTGTTTTTAATCAATATTGCAACGCTACACTTCCCAACTCCCCATCCGATTTTAATCTCTTTGGGAAGTCCAAAACTAGGGGTCATAGGTTTAAGGTGAAAGGTATAAGATTTAAAAGGGACCTGAAGAGCAACTTGTTCACACAGAGGGTGGTGCATGTATGGAACGAGCTGCCAGACGAAGTGGTGGAGATGGGCACAATTGCATCATTTAAATGGCACTGGATGTGGATAGGAATAGGAAGGGTTTGGAGAATATGGGCCAAACATAGGCAGATGGGACTAGATCAGTTTAGGATATCTGGTCAGCATAGACTGATTGGACTGAAGGGTCTGTTTCTGTGCTGTAGAACTCTGACTCTACTGGAAAGTCCTTTAAGCAGGAATTTTGAGCTGTCAATTGTTTCACAGTAAGTTGCTGTGATCTGTAACACAATCCCTGAAAAAGTTTTGGAAGTATCTTCAATTGGAATTTTCAAAAAGGATCTGAATAAATACTTGAAAAAGAATAAATTGCAAGGCCACGGGGAAATAGCAGGGAAGTTGGCCTAATTGGATAGCTTTCTCAAAAGAATATTCTAATGTACCGAATGGCCTCTCCATATGCTGTATCTTTCTTGGATTTATCCTTTATGGTAAAATCATGTTTATTTTCTGCAGTACCTGGTTTCTAAACAATATCAATTCCATTTCCTATTCATCAACTCAGTTGGTTACTGTCTCCAGATCCCTTTAAATGACATTAATGTCTTTGAGATGTCCTGCTTTTCCACATAATTTTAAAATCATCCACAAACATTGCAATTTTACTGAGATTATCTTTGTCAAGGTCATTAATGCATATTATGTTTAGCAGGAGTTCAAGTATTGGTCTCTTGGGAACTCAACCAGTCACAGCTGCCCAATTAGAACTATTGGCAATGATTACTACTCCCTTCACCCCCTCCCACCATCCCCGGTTTCCTATTATCTTGTCAATTAATAATCCAATTTGTAGCTTTGGATTCATTCACTTTTCAGTTTCATCACAAGATTCTGATGAAGGACTTGATAAAATACTCTGAAAGTCAGGATACGGAACATCCATTGCATAGCTCTGAACCTTTGGCTCTGACATGCATTCAACAAAAAATAAATAATATATTTTTAGGTGCTTTTACCTTTCAGAATCCCTGATAGACTTTTCAGAATCACTTTGGGTAAAATAAACTGTGTTTACTCCAGTTCAGAAATCAGTGAAGCAGTGCCATTTTTCCAACATGTCTTGCTTTTAGTCCTACCTTTGAGCCTATTTATTGCAGACCACTGGTATTTACTCAGCATCAATGGGATCCTGCGACGTAAAATATGAGCTGTGTTCACATCACTGATATAGCGCACAGTTCAGCTTCGATATCTTGACTATTCAAACAAGTGTGATTGCAGATGTTAACATTGCTTATTGCAAATGTCCACATTTGATGTCCACTTCTTCTATTTTCACTGTGAAATAAGTTAATCATTTTGGAGAGCACAAAAGTTGGAAATGATTAAGGTTGCCAGTATAAAATTAAAACAAGAATATTACACCTTTGTCTTCCTTATTCATATGTAGTCTCTTGAGTTCGAGGATGGCTGTCTTCCACTCTGGTATTGTAGTCTTGAGATGTCTAAATAGTGCAATACAGGATCTACAAACACTGCCATGACTGTGGATTTTCAGCATCCGTTGCTTGCATTTGATCTCCATTCTGCCCCTGCATTTTTCAAGGAGGCATTGACGATGCTCTTAAACCATTTAAATTGGTCTCATGATAACTGATTGCTATGGCAAAGCTTGGAGTTTGGAGCTTCTTTTGGCATGTTTTGTGTGAGATATGTGGCTGACATGGCCTATCCAATAGAATTCATTGATTGTAACCAGTGTCCCAATATTGGTGATATTGCCCAAAAGACAAAACTAATTATTGGGGCTTATATCTTGTCAGTGAATTTGTAGGATCTTATGGAGGCATAGGTTGTGATATTTCTCAGGGGACTTGAGATGTCTACTGTATGTTGTCCATGTCTCCACACACATTAGAACAGGTAACGCTGCTGCCTGTGGACTGAGTTTATTGCCAGTGATCATCAAACACTGTTTCTCGGATAGCTAAAGGCCACACAAGGCATACTCAAATTGATGTGGACTTTCACCATCAATGTTTGCCTTTCCAGAGAGCAGGTTTCCAAGGTATGAGAAGTGACCCATATTATCCAGTAGTTTTCTGTAGCTATGATTATCAGGGGGTACTGTTTTGTGGTGGGAATAGGTGGCTGGATGACCTGTCTTTCTGATGTTTAAGCCAAGGCTCATTCCCTCAAATTCCTCTGTGAATGCATTAAAGAAAGTTTTGAGTAACAGTTACACAGTGATTGCTGAGTCCAAAAAATTTCTTCTTCCCAATTGGATAAGAGTTTCTGTCCTCTCTAACCAATGCATCACGAATCATAGTGCGCAACTTTTCCTCTTTCAAATGACACACTAATTACTTAATCAAACAGTCCCTTGGTTCGCCACTAAAGCATCAACATAGATTACAGTCAAATTTATGGACTGGCGTTTGAACTGGCCATCTTCCTATTTTCAGGTGCAAGTGTTATTACTGGGATAGCTGTTTGATGGTAAGATGAAGGAACCATAATATGGGAAATCAGCACTGATACATTTGATCTTATATCTGAACTTTTCAAACACACTAAGAATTTCTTTTGAAGCTTGAAAAATTATTAATGGCTATGAGAAAGGAATGACGAGTCATCAACAGTGCTTGAAAGGTGGAAATATCCAACTTCCTTAAAATAATTCTATTTTGATTCCTTGAGGCTCTGAATTCCATGGGTGAACATTAAACATACTCAGTAAATAATAGAAATCCAAGAAATGTGACCACCCCGTGACAATCTCCAAACCTGCATAATATTTGCATTTGTAAATATAACAATACCTTCACTAGAATTTCCAGGATGTAGTTTAATGTTTTAACCTCTTGGAATAAGGGTAGCACACAAACCAATAGCCACACGTCGCCAGCTACTCCCAAACACGAAAGGCCCCATACCCACAATGAGCAGGACAAATATGATATACAAAATACCATGCAGTAATTGCAAGAAACACTACATAGGGTGTAGATGGGCAGGAAATTCACCACCAGGATATATGAACGCCAACTCGCAGCAAAATTGCACGACCAACTCTCCCTCGTTTCAATATACTCTGACATAGAAAGACATCAGTTTAACTGGGACAAAGTTACAGTACTAGGACAAAGGAGACAAAGACAAGCACAAGAATTCCTGGAGGTCTGGTTTTCAACCACCAATGCAATTAACAAACATGTTGAAATGGACTCCATCTACATACCACAGTGGTATGTAGATGGTTTCTGATGTTTAAGCCAAGGCTCATTCCCTCAAATTCCTCTGTGAATGCATTAAAGAAAGTTTTGAGCAACAGTTACACAGTGATTGCTGAGTCCAAAAAATTTCTTCTTCCCAA
>JAHRHZ010000029.1:17922461-17974746 GCA_024137785.1 Ginglymostoma cirratum
CTTGTTATCTCGGATTATCCAGCATCTGCAGTACCTTTTTATCTCTTTTTACCTCTCACACACAAGTTTATTAACAAAGCAATTGACAAGAATCTCGTTAAACTTTGGATAAGAAATAAACTTCAACTAACAGTGTAAAAATTGGTGAATTGAAACTGGATAGATCCACATTGATAGAGAAAAACAAATGAATTAGCACTTGGAAATTAACAATGTTTAAAAGAAAAAAAGTGAAAAGTCGAGAACCAAAGGACAAAAGCAAATAAATGATAACAATTTTCTTTTTCCTGATTATCCAGAACAGTGACTTTAATGTCAAGCTGAGTAGCTTTCAAAAAAGTTGGATGAGCAATCTAAAAAAAATGGAGAAAGGGGCTGAAGCTATGAGTTTACCCAAGGTAATTTCCCGTATTCCTGTCAGCGGGCCAGAGTCAGAATGGTTGAATGCTGAAAGTGACTTGGATGAACTCGGAACTTTTATGGGGTTAGATTATAAATTTCTATTTTTTTTTATTCTGCAATTTCCTGTATGTGTGGAATGCTACCTGGCATTTGGTGGTGGAAACAGACTTTGTGGGTGGTGTTGTGTGGTGGCTGGCTAAGTTGCTAAAAGAATAGCTATTGGGGTCACTGACCTGAAACCTTTCTGCCTCCCTCTGGCTTTCCCATGTATTTGGGGTTGGGAAAAACCATGGGGCAGAAGCACAGTTAATTAGGACAACTAAACTTATAAAGAGATTTTTGACACACGCTTTTTTTACAAGGGCACATTGATCAGCAACAGTGAAGAAAGCTGAGTACGCAGTGGAAATTCATCGAGAACTCAACCCTGCTATCATTAACTTAACTTTTAAATTATGTTTCTCATACTACTTTGTACCTAAGTTTTCTGAACCCAGTTACCTTTGTACCTGAGATGGCGTGATGTGTGGCAACATCATACAATTTTTACTGTACTCCTGTACTTAGTGTCCTCGAGTCATAGAATAATACAGCACGGAAACAGACCCTTCGGTCCAACCAGTCCATGCCGATCATAATCCCAACTAAACTAGTCCCACCTGCCTGCTCCTGGCACATATCTCTCCAAATCTTTCCTATTCATGTACCTACCCAAATTTCTTTTAAACGTTGTAACTGTGCCCACATCCACCACTTCCTCAGGAAGTTCATTCCACATGCAAAGAACCCTCTGTGTAAAAAAATTGCCTCTTATGTCTTTTTTAAAAATCTCTCTACACTCACCTTAAAAATGTGCCCCCAGTCTTGTAATCACCCACCCTAAAGAAAAGACAGGAAACATTAACTCTATCTATAACTCTCATTATTTTACAGACTTCTATCAGATCTCCTCCAACCCAGTGAAAAAAGTCCCAGCCTTTCTTTACAACTCAAACCTTCCATACCTGGCAAAATCCTGGTAAATGTCTTCTGAAAACTCTCTCTCCTAATAATATCCTTCCTACAACTGGGCAACCAGAACTGGACACAATATTCCAGAAGAGGCCTCACTAATGTCCAGTACAACCTCAGCATGAATTCCCAACTCCTATACTTCTGTACTTGAGAACAGATGACAATAAAATCTTAATCTAAAAACCACAGCAGTATAAATTGGCTTTCAATAGACAAGCCATAGTATCAGGCTAATGCCAACAGGAGCATTTTCTTGTAACAAGTAGTTTGAATAATTTGGATAGGCAATGCTTGTATCTGGAGACAATAAGGACTGCAAATAAAGTCGCCTTTTAATTCTGTAAGTTCCAGCAGATACCAGCATCTGCAGGACTTATTGTCTCCAGATACTGGTATCTGCTGGAATTTACAGAATTAAAAGGCGAATTTATAGAAATGTAAGGTTTTGAAAGATTGGATGCTGAAAGGATGTTACTGCTTGTGTTCAGAATCTAGAACTAGGGATCAATGTTTAAAAGTAAAAGGTTGATGAAAGTCAAGGTAACCATAGCTTGGAATCTTTATGGTCAGTTTTTTTTTCTAAAGGTCAGCCGCAGGCATCTGCAGGATTTCACAATTCACAACTCACAATTGTACGAAACAAATGATGGCTGTCTCATGTGGAAGGCAGCACAGTGTATGAGGTTGGACTGGGATGTGGCCAGTTAAGCCCCAGAGTACTACAGACTTTGCCTCAATGACCAGATTTCCTAAGGACTAGGGTGCCATCGAGTGCAGCCATGTGGCGATAAAGGCTTCATCGAACCAGCCATTTGTATTTGTTAATTGTAAAGTATTCCAGTTGTATCTGTTAATTGTACAGCAAGGTAACCAATAAAGTTGGATTCTGCCAGCCTGGGGGAGGTTTCCAGTGAGCTGCCAAAATGTTTGTATTCTCCATCTTTGGCCTCGGCTCTTCACACCTCCGCGCAGCCTCAGTCAATGGTTCCTGTGTGACAAGGGATAACTGCTGAAGCGTTGACTGCAGACACAGGGGCTGATTTTCGTGTGCTAAGGGTCACCTCACAACCTGGCATTTCAATGGAGGAGTGGAACTGTGGTAGATGAAGCTGGGGAGATCAAACTGTTACCTTGAACAAGAAGGAAAAGGTGGAAGGTAGTTAGCAGAGGTACGTAGCTGTGATGCATCCTGTCATAGATCTGCCCATGATGCCTCATCCAGGCACACTTCAACTGAGAACAGTGTGGGCATTATTGTCCTTGTACCATCCTTAGCCCTGCTGCTCACAAAACCATTGAATCTCACTCCAAGATCCCTGCCCATGATGTATAACTAAAGGGCAAATGCGCCTACTCTTCACTGACTTAGCCCATATTCATTAAACCAGTCGACTGCTCTTCAAATGGGCTGAGGTGGGATGCACACCCCTCAAAATGAGAAAGTCTCACTTCAGAGAGCTGCTGGCCAATCAGAGAACGTAAAGCTCTTAGGGCCCACTGGCGCCATCAGGAATGGTGGCCATTGCTGGCACTGCAACACAGCCAAGAAGATGGTACTCAGCATTGGAGTTAGACTGTGAGGTTAGTCTGAGGTTTTATGAGTGCAACGAGAGTGTAAAGGAATTGGGGATTCATGATTGGAAAGGGAGATGGAATACAATATGGAGCAGGGAGGGTATATGTACCTTGGGGTCATTTTGGCATTGCAAACAAATATGCTTGACACCTCCCAAGGGCCAAAACATAGCTCTTTGAAATACAAGTTTACCATGTCCAATTAACATTCAAAGTTGCATCTAATAGAATTCCTCTGTGCCCTGAAGATTATTTCAGTATCCTCTCACTGATACATTGTGCTGCCCCTGGAGTTAAAACCTGCTGAAACCAGGCTGCTTGTTCCCTGATGCTAACAGGTGAGATGCCTGTGGCAGATCCCCTCTAAGTTTTGGAACCTTTGAGGGCTCAATGTAATACTGCCCCACCTGCCTGTGTTCAGGGTCAGCCTAGGTCACGGGGTTAGGAGTCAGCTGGTGTGTCTCCTCCAGGTAGGATTGTTACCTTATGAACACCTTGAAGTGATTTTCCAATGGGATTATTCCTATTTGCTTCTTCTCTCTCAGGGTTAAGCTGCTAGTCAAGTATGGTGGAGCACTTGGCTAAAATTGAAGGAAGAGTTCAGCCATGAAAACAAATGTTTGCTCAATGCTTTCCAAGGTAGCTGCCATTGAATGCTAACCACTGTTGGGTGTTTCCACTCATTGACCTGCCGGGTTATGAATACTTCTATTGGGCTGGCCACTCTTTCAATGAAAATGGTGATACATCCAAACTCTAGATACATTGCGGCACTCATAGCTGCAGTGGCCCTCTCCATTTTTGGTCATGGTGCACACCTCCTCTGGGGCATTGAATATCACTCATTGCTGCTCCATTACCTCCTCTGTCATCTCGCACTAATCCTCTGGCAATGCCCCTTTGAAAGTTAAAAGGCAAATACTGGCACTGCATGAAGCTGGGAGAGATCCAACCTTTACATTTTTCTGATTATTGCACTTATTTACATTGACGAACAGTGCACCGCATCAGTCTCATTTGGGAGGAAGCCACCAGTGTCATAAGTAGTGTTTCCGCCTGTTCACTGTGTTACCCCCTATTCTGAACAGGCTACAGCCTGCACTGATGCCTCCATCTGCCAAATATTAGGCCAATGTCCTTCAATGCTATCAGGAGGCTGAGACTTCATCTTGAAATTGTCCACCTCCCTGAAATTCACTACCATTTCTGCACCTCTTTGGCATGTTGGTTTGGCTTTGTCTCCCGCAATGAGAAAATTTAAAGAGTGAGGTTTTTGGTAAGTTCAGTCCTTGCTGAGAATGTGCACTGTGGGGTGGAGAGCACTAGGCCAATATCAATATCTTTAAGTGCTTTTCAGCAGTACGTTTGAAGTGGGCTTTGAATTACATGTATGCTGGCTCTCTGGAAACCCATCCACTGACTGTCATTACCCATCATAGAGAACAGGCTGCCGGTCATTAGTTACAAAACAAAGTATATAAGGTTGTTTCAGTTATGTTTTGGGATTGCCTGTTCAATTGAAGGCAATGGAGTCGTGTACCGAACAAGCACGTATGACCTGCTGCAAAACCTGCTTAACAACAAGCCTCAGTGACTTTGTTGCTATCGTGGACAGTAAGGAAGGATCAATTTAACAGGAAGAATGTGCAAGATGCTTCCACCTATGGACAATAGCAAGGGCCTGTGTGGTGACTCCGGGCATAATGCCAGCTTTCAAGGGCTGGCCTAGATTTAATAGTTCACTGTTCCCGAAAACCCCAATCCCACTACAGGGATTTTTTTTTCAGCTGGTTAGTATAAAGGTCCAAATAAAATATGCTGGGTGACTATTCTACTGCCTTCTTGTCCACTCCCAAGTTGACTCCTATAATAAACTAGGTGGGCTTGTCTAATAATTCACAGCCTGCCCAGCATACTTAAAGAAATAATGGAAAGGTCTTTTAAGCTTGTCATCAAACTTATTGACCAGGACAATATGCTGTCCAGCCCATAATATGGTTAGTGTGGTCAAAATGGAGAGAATGTTTGTGTCGCCTGGAAAAAATAATGCAGAAAGAAAGGGGGGATCTTTATTTGGGGTGGGAGGGGAGTTCGCTTGCTCTCCCCCCAAGACGGAAATCCCTTCCTGTTGCATCATCTGCTGCCCAGTGGCTCGATCTCCAAATCATGAAGTGCCTCAAAAGGCTGGTCATGACCCACATCAACTCTAGTCTAAGATAACAAGGTGTAGAGCTGGATGAACACAACAGGCCAAGCAGCATCAGAGGAGCAGGAAGGCTGACGTTTCGGGCCTAGACCCTCTAGTCTCCCAGCGTGGCTACATCCTTGACAATTTGTCTACAGATATACCAGATCCATAGCGGATACCATTTCCCCAGCCCTGCACTCATCCCTGGAACACATGGATAACAAGGACACCTACATCAGACTCCTACTTATCAACTACAGCTCCGCCTTCAACACCATAGGAATCATGGTAGTTCACAACCCATGGCCACACTACGATAAACACTCACAAGGACCACAGACCCTATAACCATGACATTCAGGACCAATGTAGTTTATAAAATACTTTGCGATGACTGCAACAAACATTAAATAGGCCAGACAGGAAGGAAACTAGCCATCCAGCTACACCAACACCAGCTAGCAGCAAAACTACACAATGAACTTGCCCTTATCTCAGTGCACTCTGACAATGAAGACCATCAATTTAATGGGACAACATGACCATCCTAGCTCAAGCCAATCATAAACATGCACAGGAATTCCTAGAAGCCTGGTTTTCGACCCATAATGCAATCAATAAACATGCAGAATTAGACCCATATACAAACCTGTGCAAAAAAGGTTCAGAAATGACACAAACCAACTTAACAGACCGGATCATATAAATTTCAAGTGGAGTAGAACACCATCGCTTCATTGGAGGCCATACTGAAGACAATGCCTAGCATGGTGATGAAAGTTCTATATTCTAACCAGCCAGCTCGGTGAGCAAGCCAATACCTCAAGAGTTTATTGTTCAACACGCAAAAAGTCAGTGGGAGCTTGCACGCAAATCAAAGGGACCAACTTTGAGCGGCTTAAACAAGACTGCAAGATTTGTCTAGCTTTAGCTGGAAGATAAAGTCACCAGGGTACAGCTTACCATAAAAGTTAACATAGGGACTAGAAGTTACCTGGCTAGAAATGGAAGAAGGAAGCAATGTAACTAAGAATAGATGTGGGCTGGTTTCTCAATAATGAAGTATCGACTTATTATCATAGAGTTATAGACTCATACAGCATGGCGAAAGATCCTTTGGTCGAACCAGTCCACACCAATCATAATCCCAAACTAAACTAGTCCTACTGCCTGCACTTGGCCCATATCCCTCCCAACATTTCCTATTCATGTACTTATCTAAATGTCTTTTAAATGTCGTAGATGTACCTGTATCTATCACTTCCTCTGGAAGTTCATTCCACACGTGAACCACTCTCTGTGTAAAGAAAAGTTGTCCCTCATGCCTTTTTCAAATCTTTCTCCTCTCACCTTAAAAATATACCCCTACCCTTGAAAACCCCACCCTAGGGAAAAAAGACACCTGTTATTCAGCTTATCTATCCCTCTCATGATTGTATAAACCTCTGTAAGGTCGCTTCTCAATCTCCTATACTCCAGTGAAAAAAGTTCCAGCCTATCCAGCCTCTCCTTATAACACAAACCGTTCAATCACAGCAACATCTTGATAAATCTCTCCTGGACCCTCTCCAGCTTAATAATACCATTGCTACAACAGGGAGACCAGAACTGCACACAGTACTCCAGAAGAGGGCTCACCAATGTCCTGTACAACCTCAACATAACGTCCCAACTCCTATACACAAAGGTCAGAGCAATGAAGGCAAGTCTGCTAAATGCCTTCTTAACCACCCTGTCTATGTGTGACGCAAATGTCAAAGAATTATGTACCCTGTATCTGACCCCCTAAATCTCTCTGTTCTACTACACTACCCAAGGCCCTACTTTCAATTGTATAAGTCTAGCCCTTGTTTTACCAAAATGCAACATCTTGCATTCATCCAGATTAAACTCTGTCACTTAAGATGAGAGTAAACTATAACAGTGGAAGGGATTTTTAGTCATGTTAGAAGTTAAATGGGGAAGACTTTCTCTAGTGTCGAAAATACGTTGCCTATCGAATCAGTGTGTGTCGACAGTGTCATTTTTAGTTTGTTTATTTCATTAAAAATCTTCTTGCTTGATCTTTTAAATCATTAATAGGATTTCAAATAACATTTTTAAAACAATCAGTCTCTAAGGGAATCTTAACATGGGCCAGTTCTGATCAAATTGGAATGTTAGACCAGGTGGACCAGGGGGTGAATGGCTTCCTCCTTTTCCTCTATTCCACTCAGCCATAACCCACAGGAGGTGGATTGAGAGGTGTACATCTACGTTTCAGTGGCACCAACGGCAACCCATGAGAGCTGCTCTCTCTAGTTGTTAAAGCAAAGTCTCATTAAAATTGGTACCACTTAAAAAAGCTCCAAGCACGTTTTTTCCTCACCTACTCTGTGCTATTTGTTTATCACTAGTCCTCGCATCCAATTCAGTAGTTTGTTGGAGCAATATTAATTAATTGGTATTCAAATGTACTGCTAAAATCAACTCAAAGACATGAGCAGCACAGTATGTACTAATTAATTCCTGCAGATCATTCACTCCCTTCTGAACTACAAGGATCAGACTGGGTTAATATCAGAAGACGTACAGTGAGCCAACACAACACACAAAGCAGCTGGGAGTTTGAACGCTCAAGACTCTTTATCTGAAATTCTTCTCTCTTCTAATTTACCAGAGGCACTAACTCATTTGTTGCTGAAACAGTCGAATGAAGAATGTCAGGGAGCTGCTTGTACCAGGAGACCAGAGAACTATTTTAGGGTCTAAATGGCACTTGCCAATCATGGAAGGAAATAGATGAATGTATTAGATTCAGTGCACTGTACAAAAGATGGACTGGATTGATACAAATCATCAGTGTGAGGTTCAAATCACTGGAGCAGATTAATGTATGTCATTATTTGTGCTATAGAAAACATGGCTTGGAGTAATAAACCAGGGCAACATTGGTTCTTAGGTTAATGATTCAATTACACTCAGAAAAGTGGCAAAATCTCCGTATTGCTCATTCCATCCAAATACAATTGGGTAATGAGTGATATTGGTGTTAAATGTCATGTTATTTCACAACATGCCCTTCTACTGAAAGCCATTAAAGTTGAAGAAAAAAACAATAGGGTACAGGTTTGCTGGTTGCTATGGGGAACAAAATTGCACCGCCCTCATGAAGATTTTCTCTGTTTAGTGTTTTTTGGGAATCTTGAGTACTTGAAGCTCGCATTTACAGAGCAGTACATAGCAACGGGAACATTTCTCACTCCCAAGGGGTGTTTGAGTTTGAATCTTCCAGAAAACCAATAGCTTTATCTGGAAACACTTTGCTGGATGAAGCTTTCAACAAGGGGTGTCATCGCACCTTAAGTATCGCCGAATAAAAATTTTTCAGCTATAAGTACCGAGTCAGAACTGTGATGGAACAAGGGAAAATGAAAGAACAGTAATCCTATTTTGAAAGATCAGGATAGAAGTCACATAAAGGTGAATAGAAAGTCTGGCCCCAAGAATGAGTTAAAAATTCACAAAGATTGGATTCAGGCGTAACAATTTTCAGCTGACTGGAATCCCTATAGGGAGAGATTGCTTCAGCTTGGTTGAGTTCTTCCTGAGAATCAATCCCAAATTACTGGGGTTGTCTTCACTAACTGCTGTGAAGATTAAAGATGTGCCCGCTCAGCTCTTTTTCCAAAGTCTGCAAGTATAAAATGATGGAAGGCTGCAGTTTTAAGTTGTTCCATGGCCTTCTGAAAACAGGCTTCCTTGAGCTTCTTGACAGACAGAGAAATTGTTCATTGGTGTTTGGGGAACTAAGACATGAGCAATGAATATATTAGAAATGGCATGAGACAGGGCAATAAATATAGAATCAAAGAATCATACAGTTATGCAGCACAGAAACTGATCCTTCTGTCCAACTCATCCATGCTGACCAGATATCCTAAATTAATCTAGTCCCATTTGCCAGCATTTGACCCATATCTTTATAAACCTTTCCTATTTAATATACTCGGGCTGTATCTGATATTGCACAATTAAGGTCAATTCTCTGGACACAATAATCAGATTCCCTTGAAGAGGTTTCTTGACTTCACTTACTGAAGTCTATGAATGGAGGTGCTTAATATTTCTGGGATTTTCCCTTGTTAAATGCATTTCATCATTTACATAAGTGATTTGGATGTGAACATAGAAAGTATGGCTAGAAAGTCTGCAGATGACACTAAAATCGGAGGGAAAGTGGACAGTGAAGAAAGTTACCTCAGAGAACAATGGGACGTTGATCAGATGGGCCAATAGGCTGAGGAGTGGCAGATGGAGTTTAATTTAGATAAATATGAGGTGCTGCTTTTTCGAAAGACAAATCAGAGCAGGACTTATACACTTGATGGTAAGATCCTGGGGAGTGTTACTGAACAAAGAGACCTTGGAGTCCAGGTTCATAGTTCCTTGAAAGTGGAATCCCAGGTAGATAGGATAGTGAGGAATGATATGCTTGCTTTTATTGGTCAGTGCATTAAGTATAGGAGTTGGAGGTCATGTTGTAGCTGTACAGGACTTTCATTAGGCCACTTTTGGAATGCTGCGAGCAGTTCTGGTCTCCCTGCTATAAGAATGATGTTGTAAAACCTGAAAGGGTTCAGAAAAGATTCACAAGGATGTTGCCAAGTTTGGACAATTTGAGCAAGAAGGAGAGGCTAAATAGGCTGGGGTTATTTACCCTGGAGCTTTAGAGGCTGTGGGGTGACCTTATACAGGTTTATAAAATCATGAGGGGCATGGATAGGGTAAAAAGCCAAGGTCTTTTTCCTGGGGTGAGGGAGTTCAAAACTAAAGGGCATAGGTTTAAGGTGAAAGGGGAAAGATTTATAAGGGACCTAATGGGCATCATTTCACACAGAGGACGGTACATGTATGGAATGAGCTGCCAGAGGAGGTGGTGGGGGCTCATACAATTACAATATTTAAAAAGCATCTGGATGGATATATGAACAGGAAGTGTTTAGAGGGATATGAGCCAAATGTTGGCAAATGGGGCTAGATTCATTTAGGATATCTGGTTGGCATGGATGAGTTAGACCAAAGGGTCTGTTTCCATGTTGTACAGCCCTATGACCCTATGACTCTAAATGCAATTGTTGGGCTGCAAAGGCATCAGGAGAATGTTCTGAATTGAACCTTGATGATTATAGGTTTGTGAAAGGGGAATTAATTGGTTTGTACGCTGACCCAATATATCAGTCCTCGTCAAGGAGGATGCAAGTCTCTTGGATGGGGATCAACGACATGCTGGCCCTATTAACCATGAGGACCAAGCTGGAGAAACCCTGTCACTCCAAAGAACACCAAAATTCCACCTTTCCATCAGGCTTCCAAAAGGTATTTATATCTTTAATGTCATGACCCCCTACTTGGGGTCTGTGAAGATGCAGAAACTATTACTTCCCGGACATTTTTGGGATAGATTACCAACAATTTAAACTTCCATTTACCACCTGCAAGAACGATGTCTAAAATTAAAATAGACAAGGCTGCTTGATCACTGACCTCTCCCATAAGTGGCATCTGTGCATAAGCCAGGGCCCACTCACTACACCCTGCAAACATTTGCTCTTATAGGTGAACAAATTTAGGTGGAGAAGTGTCATGGTTTGACTCTAGATTGAAGAATACTGGCATCAAAATGGATTTTTCCAGTTCGCATCTATAACTCAGTGAAAGAATGGTATTGCTTACTTTATGGTTGCAGGGAAGCATTGAAGACATTATAGAAAACATATGACTTTCAGAGTCTATCTTAAGGTCGAGCACTGTGTTAATGATGTCACTGATTTATAAATCTGCTGTAAACTCATTAAGAACAAGAGAAAAGCATCCTTGCTAGTACAAATAGCTCCTGTGCTGATTATTCCACTGACATTACTTTCTCATTAAACAATCAATCAGCTAATTACAGCATAATGATAATAGCTGTGTCTAGATGTGCAATATTCTGATCGAAAAGGTCACATCAAATTACTCGTTAATTCCAGCATTGTATTTGTTCTGTTCAAACTCAGTTACAACTTATCGTCACTGTTTAGCTGCATATGAATCAGTTTGACGTTTAAAAAAAGCAGAAGAGATTTACAACACAACTAAACATTACTTTCCCCCCATGAAACTTTGCAACTTTACTGTGTCATTGCATTGTATAATGATGTTGCATTAAGTGACAGACACAAAACAATGACTGTAAAGCACATGAGAAAATAAGAAATCGCGTCATTTCCTGGGACTTTTTTTTGTGCTTGATTGTTTGGCCTCACTCTAAACTCCAAGAGTTGGACACATGCAAATAACTATCTATTAAAGAAACATCTGTAGGCAAAATAATCCATCTCAGCTCCAGACATGCATCTTTAGACCTCTTCACCACAGTGATTACCTCAGCACTAGCCTTAAAGAGACATTCTAAGTTAAACAGAGCTCCGTAGTCAGAGCTGAAACCCATAATTATGCTCCAAATCCCAAATAATCTTTGTTTAACACTGGCAGAGATCAGCTAGCTTTATGTTCTGTTGGACGGCTTATGTTACTTTTTAAAGTTCTTGCTGATATACCTAATGGAGTAAATCACTGCTTAATGGAACTAGATGGCTTGATAATTCACCCTGCTATTTCTGAGGGATCATAAAAGAATTTGTAGTTGTGCCCTGTACCTTAAAGGGAACTGAAACAACAATTACAGATTATTCTGAGAATACTTCAAATATATTAATTGTTTAGAAATTTTCATGTACACCTGTATCATATTTATATCTTTTATTTGAAAGAAAAGAGGTGCTCCTTTTCATGAAAAACCTACTTTGATGCTCAAGGGTTTTAAAGTTAGTATCATTCCTTGCCTTGCCATTTATCACTGCATTCTCCTGCATCTAAAGCATATAACTTTTTGAAATGTCCTATTACCTGATGCAATCAGTCTTTGCCTTCCAAGCATGTAAGAGAATTTCAGTTTACAATGTCATGTTGCTGGGAAGTTATCTGATAGAGTGCTCAAAGAAAACGGAGAAATATAACTGAGGCGCATTGAGCTATGAAACTGCCTTTTAGTTCAAAAAGAAATTGTGAGCACGATTAGTCAGCTATTAAGTAAAATTGTAGCTACTGATGCTTCATTCAAAGATAACAGCCCAGCATGCAGATCCTGTAATCACTGTGTGTGTGTCTATGACCGATGTGACAATTATATACAGTATACAGACGCAGTGCCTTAACAATTGGTTTATGTGTGATAGCAAGAATGGATCAGAGCATAACTAGCCTATGAGGCCACAAATACAGAACCTGCATTTGCAGACAGGGTAAAAAAAAAATTACACTTTTACTTTCCCTTTAACACTACATCTAAACACTCCAAAAATTCAATCAACAGATCACAAAATAATTGCTTCAGAAAATATCTGTTTATCCCATTTTGAGGTCCTAAGACTTAATGAGTGGTTGACCTGTGGTTTATATGTGATGGATGTTTTGATTTTGTTTAGAACCCTCCAGCACAAAAAGTGGCTACTCAGCCTCTTGTCCCCACACTAGACCTTTGAAAGAACTATCCAATTATTCTTATTCTCCCACCCTTTCTTCAAAGCCTTCCAATATTTTCCTTCTCAGGCATCTATTTCTGAAAATTTCCTGCGATGTGTTCCATTCCTAGCCCATTTCCTAACTTACAGCAGTTCGAAATGTAACGGGATTTGGGATAGCAGATGGTATTCAAATGGTATTCCAAGACAGACTGAATCTGTTGCCCTTTGTGATGAGAATTTAGGTGCTGGCACAAGCTAGTTTACATTCTTTTGTAATGTTTCTGCCAGTATCAAGCTCTCCCTGATCAGCTGTAAACTTTACATCCCTCACTGTCACATTAATGTTCTTTAACTGCAGTGTTTGGAATCATTGCCTTCCTTTACTGCACCAGGGCATATTTTATACTTCACTCACCAATCATCGGGGAACTACAGCAGGAAGTGCATCAGAGTGGAGGTGATGAGAACTGGAGTAAGAGCTTCATGAATGAAGCAGGATATAAGGCCCAAGGCAAAAACTGAAATAGAGTGAGAATGAAGTCTTGGGACAGACGGCACACCTGAGCAGGGACAAATTCATAGACACATGGTGCTGTAATGCTTCTATATGGTTCTGCGGCAAAAGCATAATTAAAGGAGGAGAGTAGGTCAAGTAAATGGTGTGAACCTCTCTAGAGATGACAGTATATTTTGGGATATAAAAGCAATCTTAAAAGCCTATGAATTACAGCACATCAGATGGGTGACTGGTTCATGATTATTAATGTTACAATTTCTTTCTCTCTAAGTTAGGGCAGTATGTTATACTAAAGTTGGCTGATAGTCAAACAGATAGAAAGATGTCAGGGCTCATCAATCCCACTGAATGCACATCCTGTGCTGTTTGGAAACTTCAGGAGAGCTTCCTGTGTTTCTGGACAACAAATGTGCAAGATGTGCCATCAACTGGAGGAGCTCAAGTTCGGTGTTTTAGAGATTAAGCAATAGTTCCTGTCACTGCAGTGCAAGCCCCAGGCTGACAGCCAAGCAGCTAGCAGGATTCAGGGTGGCCACCTACAGCAGAGAAGCAAAGAGGAATGGCTGACCGCTGCAGTAATTGTAATGAGGTCAGCCAGGTGGACTCCATAGCATATGAGTTCTGTGACTGAGGCTTTAAAACTGGTCCAATCAGGGACCCCTGGCTGACAGATATGAACAGGAGTGACTGAGGTTCTGTTCACTCTGAGAGCTGGCTCTGAGGAAGCTGGAACAGGGTCAAGGACTCTCCACGTGTAAATAAAGGGTGACTTGGTGACAGGACACTGGCCTCTGTCGAGTTATTTCAACCACCAGACAGAAAAGGACATTCAACTATGATGCTTAATATTCCCAAGGGCACCTTGCTGTCTAATCTATTTTCAATTTAAATACTGGTAACAGCAATGATGTTTCTGATTAATGGAACCAGAACTACATCAGTGAGGAGGGGGTGAGATAGACCAGGAAATAAATATTCTTAAGGTGATCAATAGTTGCTGCAGTATATTGGCATTTCTGAGATTGCAGGCATGGCGCCAAGATGATATTATGATGACTCCCTGTTACCAGAGCCAAGGAAACCTTTGAGCAACTGCAGAGTACCCTGATAGGGGAGATTGTTCAGTGAGAGGTCACCATCCATAGAGTGTGTATAATGTGGGTAGAAAGAGGGATAAGGTCCTGCAGGCGGAGTTTTAAAAGCTATGAAGGAGTTGAGAAGTGGGACCTCAAAGATAGTAATTTCTCCCAGGACCTTGCACCATCAAGCCCATAAATAAAGTCAATGAATGATGATGGAAAGATATTTTAGGAGCAGGAGGAGGTTTTAAGATGCCAGTGGCACTGGGACTGACACTGCTTGACATGGGATCTGCACAAGAAAAACAGTTTGCCTCTGAACAGGGCTGGGAAATGGCAAGGAATCCAATGAATAAGATAAACAGAATAAGGACACAGATAAACACCTGGAAATATAATGGTGTAGTGATTACTTAAGTTTGGATTAAAGAAGGGTAGGAACATCATCTCAACATTCTTGGGCACGACATGTTTTGAAAAATGGACAAGGATCCATTTTAGGAAGAGGGATTGCAATATTGGTTAAAGGAATAATCTGAGCTGTAGGCTGATACGGTACAATGGTTCAAACAAACATTAAATAGGGTCATATGGGTTGAAATGTGGAACTAAAATGGAGAAATTGCATTGTTGGAGTTTTATATTGAGTCCATCTTGCTTACTTCAGATGCCCCCGGATGTATGGAGATTATGGGCATTTTTTTAAACGATAAAATTAAAAGAATAGCACCGCACATTGGCATTTTATTTTGATCTAAGATATTCACCAAGTATATGGTGATTTTCTGTATTTCTGTACAAAGGATTGACCCATGTATGAACACAGAAAGATCTTAAAAGGTAAGTGATCTGTGGACGTAGTGCCCTGTTATGAATTTACAGCAGTGGGATTTACAGTTCCTATTATTGATGGCCTATCGAAAACTCAAAATCCACGGTCTCCTTGACTTACTGTCACCAAACTCAAATGTAGCAATGGGAGTCATAAAGAAATCAATTAAATCATAAATATTTTTGAAAGGCCTCTATACATTTTCCATTGTATTGTAATTGCTGTTGAGTAAATAATGCTGGAGGTACAATCATATGACAGAATCTCACAATGATAGCACATCTTATTGCCCCCAGAACCAGGGGAAACTCAGTCACTTGGGGGCCAACAGGACAAGAGGAGCATTTCCTCCAGCTAAGCACAAAACTTTACCCTACAAACAGTCAATTCAGGTGGTGCAAGGGGAAAAGATATGTTTTATTCCCTTAAAACGATTCAAATCTCATTCCTGTCCAAAGAAGTGAGTGGGAATATATCTTGGCTTACACCATATACAACTTAAAGGACTCAATCTGAATGTAACTTACTTCTGTCTAATCATCTAGCCGCATGCTTTGTTGTCTAGAATCCATTTTTGCCTCTGCATGTGTCTGTGTGTATTGTGGTCTGAGGCTGGTCGTGGTGTTTACGTGTTCAGAAAGGGTTGTACGAATAAATGTTTTTTCTTCAATTTAAACTTACCTAAAAGCCTGTTTTGTCTTTACTACTAAAAAATCAGAAAACAAGAAAGTTTAAAATAGTCCCTTTAAAACATGTTGTAACAAGCAGAAAAGGATAAAAAAAACTTAATCTACCATCCCTATCCTGTCTTTAAAAAGCCCAAAGCAGCCAGGAGGAGCTAAAAGACTAAATATGTATGCAATGTGCTGGGAAGTGCAGAAATGACATGGCTGTCATGGGAGGGGATTTCAGGCATTTCTAAGGTGGCAGATGAAGTATAATGTGGAAAAGAATGAAGTTATTTGTTTGGTAATAATAATTGAAAAGCAGAATAATTTTTAGTAGGTTTCAAGTTTGTAAGTTTTGATATTCAAAAAGACTTGGGTATACTCGTGCAAGGGACAGAGGAAGTTAGCATGAAGGTCAAGCAAGCAATCAGGAAACCAAAGGGAAAACAAAGTGGAGCACAAGAATAAACACATCTTGTGCCAATTGTACATGGCTGTAGTAAGACTACACCTGGAGTACCCTGGTGAAGTTTCAGTTTCCATATTTAAGAAAGGTTAGAGTTGCGTTGTGGGCAGTGTGGTGAAGATTCATTAGCTCAGACCCTGGAATGGCATTGTTGCCCATTGATGAGAGGTTGAGTTAAATTGGTCTTATATTTGTAACTTATAGATAAGAGTTAGTGTGTGAGATAGTTTAAATAATGAAATAGGAAGATACATGAATGAAAGATGAGGGAAAAAGACCCTGGCTTCGCTAGTATAAGATTTAGTCATGTATTGTTGCAAATATAGTCAGGTACTGTATAATAAACCAGTTGTTGTTTGAACATAGCAATGACTCAATCCTAAACTAGATTAATATTGTATGTCAGGAAGAGTGATGGATGCCAGCACACTGAAAATTCAACCCTAGAGAAGATTAAATGTCAGACCCGCAAAAATGGTGGCAAAACTGCAAAGCTCAGTAAGAGGTTTTGAAAGAACTCCAAATCTGCTCCATTGGCAAAGTGAGGCAGTGAAAATCAGAAAATCAACTGACAAAGTTATTCAAGGCTGCACGGCAGAAGTGTTGTGATCTGTGAAGAAAATCTCGATCTAGTAATCAGAGGCTTTAAGTCCCAGGGTGAAGCAAAGATCATGAATCGAGTGAGCAATCTTTCAAAATGTGAAAATCGATTCTAACAGCACATTAAGTAGGCAGCACGGGGAAGCCAGACCTCTAGCAAGAGCGGTTTCAAAACAACAATTCCAGCCGTTCTGATTCAAGATTAGTGCCATTACATGTGCTGGCCGCAAAGCAGCACGAAAGCAATCACATACTTTCAATACTCCAGCAGAAGGGAATGAAGCGATTATTTAAGTAACTCGAAGGAAAGCAGCCTTCAATTGTTTTGCAGCATTCATGAAATAATTGCTAAACCTAGCTGAGACATTCCCCAAGGAGAGACAGTAAAATCATTGCAAGTCAACAGGAGGC
Source organism: Ginglymostoma cirratum (assembly GCA_024137785.1). Taxonomy (NCBI): domain Eukaryota; kingdom Metazoa; phylum Chordata; class Chondrichthyes; order Orectolobiformes; family Ginglymostomatidae; genus Ginglymostoma; species Ginglymostoma cirratum. The sequence goes on from JAHRHZ010000029.1 coordinate 17,939,761, forward strand.
TGAGAAATGCGGGAGAGCTTCAACTCCTGAAAGGAAAATTTAATATTTCAAAGTCAATCAGCTAACAGTTTAGAAAGGCCATGAGGATGTTAATTTAACACTAACTGAGAGGTTTGGACTCATTGAAAGACCAAATAGAACACAGAACAGTACAGCACAGGAACAAGCCCTTCGGCCTAACATGTCTGTGCTGAGCATAATGCCATTCTAAATTAATCCCATCTGCCTGCACATGGTCCATATTATTTCCTACTTGTCCATGTCTGTCTAAATGTCTCCAAAGCATTGCTTCTACCACCTCCCCTGGCAGTGCATTCGGGCACTTACTGTGTCAGCGTAAAAAAAAAAACTTGCCTTGCACATCCCCTTTAAACTTTTCCTTTAAAGAGTTCTGAAGAACGCTCACTTGACCTGAAAGGTTAGCTTTGATTTCTCTCCACAGATGCTGCCAGACTGGCTGAGCCTTTCCAGCAATTTCTACTCTTGTCTTCCTTTAAACTTTTCTCAGCGATGTGCTGCAACGATTGGTGCTGTGTCCACTGCTGATAATTATTTATATAAACAATTTGGCTGAGAAGATAGGAGGCATGGTTAGTAAGTTTGCGGATGACACCAAAATTAGTTGTATGATGGACAGTGAGGTAGGTTATCCAAGAGTAAAATGGGATCTTGATCATCTGGGCCAGTGGGCAGAGAATTGGCATATGGAGTTCGGTTCTGAAAAACACGAGATGTTGCATTTTGGTAAGGCAAACCAGGGTAGGACCTTGAAAGTGTCATCATAGACAGACGAGGTAGTGAAGATGGCATTTGGCATGCTTGCCTTCATTGGTCACAGCATTGTGTACAATAGTTGGGATATCACTTTATGGCTGTACAAGACATTGGTAAGACCACTATTTGAGTACTGTGTACAATTCTGACCATTCTGCTATAGGAAGGATGTAATTAAACTGGAAAGGATGTGAAAAAGATTTACAAGGACGTTACAAACACTGGAGGGTTTGAGTTATAAGGAGCAAAACTAGACCTTCTTTTGGGCAATTAGGCAGGAACGATGACTGAAGTAAAAGTAGGGGAACACTTTGGGTCTAGCAATCAGAATTCTATTAGTTTCAAAATGGTTATGGAAAAAAATAAGTCTTCCATAAAAGTTAAAGTTTTTTAATTGGAGTAAGGCAAATTTTAATGGTATGAGACAAGAACTTTCAAAAGTTGATTGGAGTAGACAGTACACAGGTAAAAGAATGTGAGTGTGTTTAAGAATTTAAGAGTGTGATGATGAGAGTTCAGAAGCATTATGTTCCAGTTAGAGTGAAGGGTAAGGTTTGTAAGATTAAGGAACAATGGACAAATAGAGATATTGAGGTTCTAGTCAAGAATAAAAGAGAATCTTGTTTTAGGTTTAGACAACTAGGTCTAATTGAATCTCTTAATCAATATAAAGGGCATTCTTAAGAGAGAAATCAGGAAGGCAAAGAGGAGATATGAGATAGCATTGACAGATAAGGTTAAGGACAATCCGAAGAGATTCTACAAATGCGTTAAGGGCAAACGGGTAACTAGAGAGACAGTAGGGCCTCTTAAAGGTCAAGGACATTATCTTTGTGTTGAACCCCAGGAAATGGGAGAGATACTAAATGAATATTTTGAATCAGTTTTTACTATGGAGAAGAAATGGAGTCTAGAGAATGCAAAGAAATAAACTTTGATGTTTTAAAAACCTTTCACATTACAAAAGAGGAAGTTTGAGAGATCTTGGAGAATATAAAGGTCGATAAATCTCCAAGACCAGATTTAATGTATTCCAGAATGTTGTGGGAAGTTAGGGAGGAAATTACGAGACCCCTTGCAGAAATATTTGCATCATCTATAACTACGGGTGAGGTCCCTAATGATTGGAAGGTGGTTAATATTGTAGCTTTGTTTAAGAAAGGTTGTAAGGAGAAACTGGGGGACTATAGACCTATGAGTCTGACTTCGGTTATGGGTAAATTGTTGGAGGTGATTATAAAAGAAAGGATTTATGGACATTTATAGAGGTAAAAATTGATTAGAGATAGTCAGCATGGTTTTTTGTGAGAAAAATCATGTCTGACAAACATGATTGAGTTTTTTGAGGAAGTTACCAAAGGGATTGATGTTGGCAGTGCAGTAAACATTGTTTATTTGGATTTTGTAAAGCTTTTGACAAGGTTTCACATGGTAGACTAATTAGTAAAGTTAGGTCACATGTGATTTAGGGTGAGCTTGCCAATTGGATACATAATTAGTTTAATGGCAGGAGACAGAGTGTGACAGCAGGAGACAGAGAGTAATTATGGAGGGTTGTTTTTCAGACTGGAGGCCTGTGACCAGTGATGTTCCACAGGGATCAGTTCTGGGTCCTCTTTTGTTTGTCATTTATTTGAATTATTTGGATGAGAATATAGAAAGCATGGATAGTAAGTTTGTGGAAGACGCCAAAATTGGTGGCATAGTAGATAATGAAGAAGGGTTTTTAAGATTACAGAAGAATGTTGATTAAATGGGTCAATAGGCTGAAAAATGGAAGATGGAGCTCAATCTGGGTGAATTAGAGGTATTGCACTTTGGTACAACAAACATGGGTAGGGGTTATACAATTAATGATAGGGCCTTGTAGAACAGAAGGACCAAGGGGTGCAAGTACATAATTCTTTGAAGTTTGTGTCACATATAGACAGGGTGGTTAAAAAGGCATTTGCCACACTTGCCTTCATTGCTCAGTCCTTTGAGTATAGGAGTTGGGGAATCATGTTGAGGTTGTACAGGAATTGGTGAGGCCTCTTCTGGAATACTGTATTCAGTTCTTGTTGCCCAGTTACAGGAAGGATATTATCAATCTGGAGATGGTTCAGAAGACATTTACCAGGATGTTGCTGGATATGGAAGCTTTGAGTTATAAAGAAAGGCTGGATAGTCTGGGACATTCTTTCACTGGAGTATAGGAAGTTGTGAGGTGACCTGATAGAAATCTATAAAATAATGAGAGGTATAGATAGAGTTAATGGTAGTTGTCTTTTTTCCTAGGATAGAGGATTTCAAGACAAGGGAGCACATTTTCAAGGTGAGAGGAGAGAAATTTAAAAAAAAGAGAGTTTTTTTTACACAGAGAGTGGTTTGCATGTGGAATGAACTTCCTGAGGATGCAAGTATAATTACAATGTTTAAAAGACATTTGGATAACTACGTGAATAGGAAAGGTTTGGAGGGATATGGGCCAGGAGCAGGCAAGTGGGACTGGTTTAGTTTGGAATTATGTTCGGCATGGACTGATTTGACTGAAGGATCTGTTTCCATGCTGTATGGCTCTACGACTCTATAAGAGATTGGATAGGCTGGGATTTTTTTTTCCCTGGAGTGTAGGAGGCTGAGGGGTGACCTTATAGAGGTTTATAAAATCATGAAGAGCATAGATAGGGTGAATTGCCAAGGTTTTCCCCATGGTAGGGACATCCAAAACTAAAGGGCATATGTTTAACTTGAGGGGGAAAGGTTTAAAAGGGACCTGAGGGGTAACTTTTTCATACGGAGGATGGTGCATATATGGAATGAGCTGCCAGAGGAAGTGGTTGAGGCGAGTACAATTGCAACATTTAAAAAGACATTTGGACAAGTACATGGACAGGAAAGGTTCAGAGGGATATGGGCCAAACACAGGCAAATGAGACTAGTACAGTTTAGAAAACCAGATATGCATGGGTGAGTTGGGCTAAGGGGCCCGTTTCCATTTTGCATGCTTGTATGACTCACAATAATTCTCATTATACTAAGCCACATACCTGACAATATGGTGGAACATTGTTTCGGTATGCCAGAGAATCTTTGATTCTTGGAAGCAAATGATGGGTACTGCTCACAGTGTTTTGTTCATTCAAATTTATGATTGACTACTGTGATCTGATGGCCTTCATTCCTTACTTAGTATGTGCCTTGTCAATGAGTAGAAGGAGTTCTTTCAGCCAACCTTCAGGCTTAGTCAGCAGACAGCCCTCGGAAATGCAAGTCATCACTTGGACTGCACCCTAGCTGCAGAGTTGGAAGCTTTGGTAACCCCATTAATGTTGGGTGGCTGCACAAAGGCTTTGGTCATTCTGGAAATGAGTTAAAAGGACCCACAGTCAGCATGGGTGATCAAATCTGAGTGGAGCAGCAGCAATAATGACGAACAGGTGGGGGTTGCTGTTGGATGTTTTCTCCTGCTAATACTCCTGCCATACTACCTGAACTTTTACTCCTCAGCATGGTGACATCTAAAGTGGTAAGGGAAGGTGTGCCACTTATTGATTAAGGAATACATTGTATAAGGGTGGAGGTGGAGCAAAGCTTTTCCAATAGCTTGCTTGTTGGAATGACCCTTCTGATGTAGTGCTGCTCAGGACTTGGAGCAAAGGGAAGTGAGTTGGTTGTAGCTGTGATGATGTTGCACAATGATATGTTGGATGTGCAAAAATTGATACCATGTTGATGTGCAGTTGAACACGTGATGGCAAGAACAAAGGTCCTTTCAAGTCTTGGTCTGTGATCCCATGAGGTACCATACAGTTAACCGAATAGATTGTTGTTAGTTGTCTTGATCAGGTACTATCTGTAGATGAGGGTTTCATTCAAAGCGATGCCCAGATAGGCAAGGTGGAGATTCAGATTTTGCTCCAGTCTCTAGGCATCCAAGGTGATATGCAATTCTCTCTTAGCACTGGCGTTTTGAAAGTCTGTCAGATTTTTTGGAATTAGAATGATCCTGGAAATCAACCAGACATGACACAAAAATGTCTAAACTTGCACTATCTCTAATTATTGGACAAGATAACACATAACCTTAAGACTTTATTTTTCAATGTGGGATTTACAATATTAAACTGGCCATTTGCCCATTGTTAGACCATAAAAAGAAGAAGCAGTAATGGGCCCTCTAGTTCTTCCAGTCTGCTCGGTCATACAATATGATTCTGGATGATCTGATTGTGGTCTTAACTTCAGTTTCCTGTCTACCCTCCTAATACTCTGTTGTTGATCAAAATTCAAATCAGAGTTAGACAGATAATATTTAGTGACCCAAACTCTTCTGTTTTCAAGGGGAAAGAAGAACAAAGATTGACAACTTGCTGAGGGAAGAAATTACTCGTTATTTCCATCTTAAGTAGGAGACCCTTTATTTTCAACCTTTGTCCCCAGGTTTTGGAGTGTCCCATGAAAAAAAAAATCTTTCAGCATTTACCCTTTTAAGTACTTTCAAAATTTCACATCTTATAACAATGTCATCTCTCATTCTTCTAAACTGCAATGTAACGTCAATGGTTACAGTTTACCGACCTGAAAATAATCTATTTAGTTAGCTCATCCTCTGTCTGTGGTAATATATTGTCCCAGCACCATGATCCCTTGTTTTGTGCACTAGCTTTTATATCCTATGTGATCAAATGCCTTTTGAAAATCCAAATACATTACATCTACTGGTTTCTCTTTATCCACCCTGTTACCTCCTTTGCAGAACTCTAAAAGAAAATTGACAGCAACTTGCTCAATATTTCCCATAAGACAGCCCATTAATCCCAAGAATCAACCCATTGAGCATTCTATGAGCTGCCTTGAATGTAAATATGCATCTCCCTATGTTAAGAGACCAAAACGGCACACTGTATGCCAGGTGTAGTCTCACAAATGTCCTTTACAGTTGTAGCGAGACTTCGTTATTTCTATATTTTATCCACGTTTCAATGAAGGCAAAATTTCATTTGCTTTCTTATTTCTTGCTCTATCCGAACACTAAATTATTAAGATTCATGTACAAGGACACAGATCTCTGGAGACTGCAGAATTCTACATTCTTGCTTGCATTTAAGAAATAGACTTTTTTTCCATTCTTCCCACCAAAGTGAACAACCTCAGTTTCCTAGTTTATATCCTGCTCTCAAATTTTGCCCACTTACTCATCCTGGTTATATCCTTTCACAGACTCTTTGTATCCTCCTCAACTTGCTTTCTTACATATTTTTGTATTGTCTGTAAATTTAGCCACAATACTCTCATTGTCTTCACCCAAGCCATTAATATAGATTATGAATAGTTGAAGCACCAGCATTGAAACCTATGGTATTCCACTGGATACAATTTGTTATCCTGACAATGGCCCATTTATCCTAGCTCTTTCTTTGCCATTTGTTCACTATCTCTCTATTCAATTTTATATATTATCTTAACATCATGAGCTCTTATCATGCAAAGTTTGTTTTAATGGAACACCCTTACAATTGCCTATTTGAAAAAAAATCCAATAATTCCCCTTTACCCATACTGTCTGTACTTTAACTTTGTAAATGCATTGCTACTACTTCCTGAATAACAATTTCCAACGTTCCTCCAAAGGCAGATGTTAGGTTAACTGGTCTACAGATTCCCGTTTCTTGTTTCTCTGCTTTCTTGATGGGGAGGGTGACTGGTGTTACACATCCAGTTTTCCCTGTTGGGGTCATTCTAGAATCCAGGAAATACCGAAAAGTTACAGCCAATACAGCCATTATCTCAGTAGCCACTTTCACTAAGATTATAGAATCCAGGCTATCAGGTCCAAGGGACCTGTCAGCCTGCAGTGCCATTAATTCTTTTAGTACTGCAATTAATATTTACCAGCATTTAGATCATATACAGTTCTCTTCCCCAGCCCTGCATGCCTGTATCCCTCTGAGCACCTCACCTCCATGTTTGCATGGATCCTCTTAAACGCATCAACGCAATCGACAACAATCACCTCAAGTGACAGTGGACTTGGTATATTCATCACTATCTGTGTGAAGACATTTCTCTTTAACTTCTTTGGTTGTAAATTAATAACTGCTGGCCCAAGCTGTATAATTCTATTATCCCAACTGTACCTACAATCAGAAATAGTTTCAAATGTATTAAAAGGGTCATTTTCCCCTTTCATTATAACCTTCTTGCTTTGTGTTTGTCTCTTGTCTGATTGCCACTGTTAGTCACTGGCTTAGAGAATAATGCAGCACAGGAACTTCCTATTTGACCTATCATTGCCAATAGTAGTTCTTTGTATGAGAAAGACAATTAATCCCTGTCTGCATCTTTCTCCCCATAGCCATGCGATATTCTTCTGCTGGACGTATCTAATGCATTAATGTAAGATGGTTCACATCAGATATGAAGGTCATTTTAGATTTGAATTGATAATTAGCTAACAGCTCTTAACTCATTCTAATTTTGTCTGGGAATGCAAACATTTGGCTTTGCAGTTGCTTATAGCCATTTAATTAGTGTATGTGCCTCACACTTAATAGCAGTAATGGAGAATGTTCTCATGTCTAGTTAGTTAACTGCTCTTTAGCAGCCAAATCTGCTTCAGGTCAAGATTCAGGATAAGATAATGCCATGATAAAATGAAAGGCTTGCATTCATATAGTGCCTTGTCTAGTCTTCAGGTTATCAAAACACTTTACAGCCAATTAACATTTTAAAAAGTACACTCAAAGTGTACTTTCTGCTGACTTTATGCATTCATGTATTACAGATCTAATAAACTCAGAACATTAATGTTTTTATCTGTATATTTTCAGATATAACACAATGTGGAGCTGGAGGAACACAGCAGGTCAGACAGCATTAGAGGAACAGGAAAGTCGATGTTTCGGGTCGGGATCCTTCTTCAGAAAATTCGGAACATCGACTTTTCTGTTCCTCTGATGCTGCCTGGCCTTCTGTGTTCCTCCAGCTCCACACTGTGTTATCTCTGACTCCAGCTTCTGCCGTTCTTGCTTTATCTGTATATTTTCATCCTTGTTTTCAAATCCTTCCGTGACCCTGCTTCCACATTTTCACAACAACCTGCGGCTCCACAACTTCGGAGATTTCACTGCTGTGAAGTTCTTGGGAAGAAACTGTAAGATTCAGTATTAATCAGTAAAAAGTAGTACACCAAAATGTACTTTCAAAATAACATGGGTTTATTTATTCAATTTCTAAAATCACTCTGCTGGAAGCCGAGTATGGTAGCCTTAAGTGGATACATAATGCAGTTTTCATTACGCTACCCTCTTCCTCTTCTCAATAAATGAGAGGCATAGTGTGTTTCAATTGTTTGTTTCCTAAAGTTAAAACAAAAATCTAAAACATGTTGTGAACATTCACCTTCACCAGTAACAGCAAATGCAGAATTTTCTATTAATTTCTCAATAACTACAATGAGATAAAAGATTTAAAACCCGAAAGAACTGTGGATGCTGTAAATCAGTAACAAAAAACAGAAGTTACTGGAAAAGCTCAGCAGGTCTGGCAGCATCTGTGAAGAAAAAAAAAGAGTTAACGTTTCAGGTCCAGTGGCCAGTTCTGAGGACTTTTTCTTATCGGGTCCTTAACTAAAGTGGTTAATTTTGTAACATTGTCACTGAAGTATAAAGATGGCAATGGACATTTTGTCTCGTGCAAGATATGGTCTTACATCAGGTGGCATCCCATTTAATTCATTCTTCATCTGAGATGTTGGTGTCAGAATTGGATTCACAATTTATGAGTGGTGTTTTCAAGAATGACACATTTCATGTCAATGATTTGTGAACTGCTTAGCAGTACCCAAAATCCTATTGTGTTGGTCTTAACCAATAGCTGGATGACATAAGTGATTTTTTGTCTTCCACCAGGACCATTATATTTCATAAGGACCTTACCTCTATCGGGTCATGTTTCAATAATGATTGAGATCAGTGAGTGGCAAAATATTCTCTTAATTGAACATCCACAGGAGCACAGTTTGAAGTGGCAATAGAATCCGAAGTACAATTTTGCAGAGATAGAACGGCCGATGCTGAAGAATCTGAGATAACAAGGTGGAGAGCTGGATGAACACAGCAGGCCAAGCAGCATCAGAGGAAAGCTGATGTTTCGGGTCTGGACCCTTCTTCAGAATTTTACAGTAGCCTCTTCATACACAATTCTTACGGACATTAAAATTTTAGCACTATGGTGTCACATAGTTGTATCTATTGTATGCAAAAGTTTGTGTAACATCTATCCTGGGGAAACTGGAGATATTTTAAGCACTTGCTAAATGCTGGCTGTTACTCCTGATGTGATTAGAATGTATGTCTGGTCTGAGTTTGCATAATCAAGAGGTGTTAGTCCTTTTGTCTTTAAAGTTAGTAATGTTAGTAAAAATACTAGACCTATATGATCTAAATAGGTGAGAAATTATACGTGTGCGAAATAAAAGTGTAGAGGATATTAAACTGATTTAGTTCTTCCACATTCATTCATGCAGTTTCATGGAAACACTGTTTTGATAGTAAGCTTCTTAAAGGGGGGAGCAGCCCCTGTTTAATATCAATTTAAAATGTACGTACTAGAGTGGGAAACTGACATCTGCAACCTATTCGGGTCCTGAGAGATGGCTGCTAAGGGCTAATTAATATCATAATCTTTCCATAGTTTCGAGTGGATTATGAAGCCATGATGATGGGGTTGGCATTGTTCTGAGTAGGTTACGGTATTAACACTTATTCTGGGGTAACCTTTGATACAGAAACAGATGTAAATACTGCTTGTAGCATGGCCCAATAAGAATTCAATGAAGTAAAGAAACAGTAATGAGTTAGAAGGGATGTTTAATTTAGTTTATAAAATGTCCTACAAAAACTTGGTTTTGTGAATGAGTGAATGGAAACACTGTTTAGTCAACATAGTGTGCTTTGGAGTGAGTTCATAAAGAGTTATGAATGAATGAAGGGAATTGTGTTATAATAAACATAGAGCTCTCAGCTGTAGCAATGCTCATTAGTTTTGTTTTTCTGCCTAAATCTCTCAACTTCTCTATTATCTCCTTGCTAATGGGATATGATCTTTTGATGAATGAAACCCAGGTAGTTTGTGAATGTACTGAATTTAGCAATAAAGACGGGGGTCCATTGTCACTTCTTGCCAATGGAGAGACTCCAAATAATGTGAAAACCCGATCAAACTTTTAGATGACTGCTTTTATTGAAATAGCCGTAAATGTTTCCATGAATGGGAATCTGGTGTTGCCTTCAATGACAATAACACATCAATTAGTGTGTAAATCTGCAAAATAAAAACTAACTTCTTTTCATGATCCTGCAAGCGGTTGAGACACCTTCAGAGCATCACAAGAGTTTGCTATTGTGGTTGCGTGATATGACAAACATTGTTTGATTTTATGCTTCGCAATGTGGTTAATTCCTGGGAGCCGTACCTTATTCCTAGGTAGTTGTTTGAATTTGAAAATTCCCAGGTGACTTTCATGTGCTATGTCAACAATACATTTCCTCAATCAGTATGCAATGCCAATGAAGTTTCCATGTCGTATAAGATCAAGTATGTTTGTAATAGTGAGCTCATGTTGAACTTTGTGAACATAGTGTGTGAGCGATTTCATTTACAGGTGCTCTCTTAAACCTACCTTTCAATTGTTGAGATTATTTAGTTATTATACCTAGTTGCAGTATTTTAGCTTTGATGTCAACTAATTTAAGTGATTGGCACTGCATCAAGACGGATGTGATCAAGATGGTGTGTAGCAATCTTGTCACCAGCAGATTCTGCAGATGTTCAGCTGGGTTGAACTGTAGTAGTCTGAATTTCCAATGGCCTATTCACGCTGTTGGCTTGCTATGTGGCACGTAAGACAAACTTACCAGTGGTCCCTTCAAACTCACAGGCAAAGGTGAAAGTTATTTAGTATGTTTCACTCTCTGTTTGCGAATAACATTGCTCTACCTGTGTTAGTGATCTACTTGCCATCACAATGACTGCCTACTTTGTCTTTATGTATGAGAACAACACCTAAGCCAACTGGGCTTGTATCCTGACTTAGCTTTCTCAGCATTGTGCGACTTGCTGCTAACTTTTTTTCCTGTTGAATGACCAATGTAGGCCGGACTTGTTGTGAATCTTGTTCAATCACAAGATGACCTGTAAATAGCTCACATTCCTGTTACTTTCCACATGCTATTTCCAAAACTCCAAAACATTCCTTTTTGACTGACACAGAATTTTTGGGCCGAAGGGCCGACTTCTGTGTTGTAAACCTGATAACTGGGTGGAAAGGGAATTGTCTGGACAGTAGGAAGTCTGATACTTGTCTTTTAATGTTTAATCAGCCTTCCCATAGGGAAGAGAGAGCGAGTAGAAGAAAAGAAGAAAAGAAAGAACTAATATTCCTTCATGACAAGACGGAATCATGAGGTGCTTCACAGCCAATTAGAACTTTCTAAATAAATGCTTGCCATACAAAACTTAAAACATTGCCGAAAGAAGATGAGAAGTTGAAGCTTTTCTTTTTGCATTCATCAGAAGTACAAAGCAAGAAACAGACTTGCAAAGAAAGAGACACCATTTTGGAGTGTTAATTGGCTGATCCATGAGTGGCAAGGATATGCAGCAAGAACAGTTAACTGCTAATCTTAAAGCTCAGAGTAGGCAGTTGGATTCTGATTGGTCAGGGCATTGTCATGGGGATCTAACAGAGGTTGCCTTTTTCTGTTACTCTCTTATTTTGAAAAAAAAAGAGCAAGTATGTACAAGTTTTCCTTTTGCCTATATAAGACATGGTCTTGAGTACTTATTTAGGTAGCTTCTAACATGCAGTTATCCCGGCTTGTATAAAAGCTATTTTAAATGTGAGACGATGTGTCACTTTAGATCTATTGGAAATGAGTACTTTGTGTCCAATGTGTTTTGCCTAGCATCAAGTGAGTAATGTGACATATGAGTTCCTGAGCCAGAATGATGCCAGTTATGCACATCCCAGTGACTGGCAGACTGAATCAAAAAACACATCTTATTGGCTATTCACAGCTAGTACAGGGCAACTTGTGCTCAAGCAGACTGAGTTTGCACAGCTCTCAGAAAAGAAGTTCCAGCGTGAGATGTGATTCAGTTGTTGGAAATCATTTGCTAAGTAATCTGAACAGTGGTAAGAGTTAGAACAGAAACCAGTGTAAGATCATCAGCGAGGCCTACAGGATGCCCTTGCACATGTTAGAAGCTACATATTCTGTTTTATCGGGTCAAAAATAAGTTTTACACATTGGACATTTTTCAAAATAAATGTGTTATAAAAAAAGTCAAACTTTGCTGCATCTCCATGGCAATTATGGATCAACCGACAAGTACTCTCTTCTTCAGAGATAAAAAGGGTTTAGGCCCGAAACGTCAACTTTTCCTGCTCCTATGATGCTGCTTGACCTGCTGTGTTCATCCAGCCCCATGCTTGTTATCTCAAGTACTCTCTTCTTGTTCTTTATAGAAAGGTTAGAGTTAGAATTAGGTTTTATTGTCACATGTACTCAATTCTGGGGTATGGGAGTACAGTGAAAAGTGTACAAAGTCGCCAATCCCAGCACCACCTTAGGTACTAAATCTTGGGTATAATGTAGAAAAATAAAGAAATAAAGTTAAAAGTTCAACATACAGTCCTTCTTTAGTCATGGGCTAAATTGCAGTTGTCCCAAGCTGGGCTTTCCCCACAAGGGCTCGATCCTTCCCCACATTGGGCTTGATTTCCTTGGCACTGCCCTCTTTTCGCAGACTGGCAGAGTCCCACTCTGTTACTGCTCCAGGACCCCAGCTAGCCCCATGCTCTGGACCTCAAAGAAGCTGCAATGCTGGTGACTGCCAGAGTAGGATGATTAGATCTTTTAGATCCATCTGAGAGGGCATAGGGGTCTTCTGTTTCATAACCTATCAAAAAAATAAGAACATGGCATCTCTGAAAGCACAGAACTCCCTTACTCACTCACATGTCAGCCTAAATTTTGTGCTGGAGTGACTGGAGTGGGAATTGAACTGATAGCCTTGTAGACTGGGAGAACAGCAGTTGCAGGTCAAAAGCAAGGTGGGGAGACAATCACGACAGTGCTGTCTTATAAACCCAATTAATGGTCAGCGATGTATATGAATTGTTGCATGAGGTGGGTGTGAATGGAGATGACCTGCTTTGGCATTCTACGTTGCAACATTGCTATCTTAAGATGGCAACCCATGCTCAATGGTACACACTTCCACCATTCCTGGGAAAAGAAGCTGTTGAAGATAGCATGAATGACAACTTCAAAGGCTCCACAGATAAATAGTGTACCACAGCATATATTGAAAATACGTTAACTGAATCACAAGATGACCTGTAAATAGCTCACATTCCTGTTACTTTCCACATGCTATTTCAGTTCAAATCGGAAGTACTTGATCAATAAGCTGTTAAGGTCTTGTTGTTGCAGTGGTAATGTTCCTAACTCTGGGCCAGAAGATCTGGGTTCAAATCCCATCTGCCTTGAACATGTGTTATAGCATGTTTGGACAGTTTGATTAAAATAACGACATAAAGACCTGTGGATTTCATCTGGTGAAATTAACTTATGTGTGAGACCATTGAAAGCGTATGCTCAATTTGCTGGTACACATGTGGAACATCTTCACACTCAAAGAGGAAATAATGACATCATTTCTACTGTATAAGAGAGAAAGATAAAGCTGGTAGTAGGTTTGGAAATTTCCTGTCCTGAACTCACTGGGGGTAGACCACTCTAGATGTTTTTTACGTACAAGAGTCTTAAAGAGGAGCCACAGATATCCCCATGGTTGAGATTTACAACATGTAGCCTTTTAACTTCACTCTCCAGCAAGACCCAGGAAACACAAACTCTAAATGTAAATCTGATCATTAACCAGAATGTGGAAGTATATCATCTCAACAGTGCAGCATCTCTAAAGGACAGCACCCAGGAGGGCTGACCTGAGACTTTTAACTAAAGTAAAGTCTGTGAGGAAGCAGTTACTTCCTAATATTAGCATTACTTTTGCCTGCTAAGTGAGTTTTTGTTAGTCAGCTGAAAATGTCAGTTTTCCTGTAAAATGTTCATGACAATTAAAGGTTATCAAAGGCTTTAGTTGCTGAGCATTCAGCTACAAGCTTTTCTAAGTTTTAGCCCTGTAGATAGCTCAACTGTCTCTGAGGATTAACTGTTGCAAGGACACATCTGTGCAAGACAAGCAGTAGCAAGCCTGCAGGAGATCTGTGTGTCTCTGTCATGATTGGATTGGCAATTCAGTGAAGACACAGCCATGATGTGTTGTATGGGAGACCTTTTGTGGGATATGGTAATCCTTTGATAACATCTGCATCTGCACTGGAGAGGGAATAAAATATGTAAAGAGAAGTGGGATAGAACAGATTGTTTAGAACTCAGAAAAGGTTTTTCTAGACAACGTCCTTCAGCTCCAAACTTGTGACATGATAAATTGTCCAATCACCTTGATGGGATTATACTACAGACCCCTCAATAGTCAGAGGAAATTAAGGAGCAAATATATAGAGAGGTTGCAGATATATGTAAGAATAATAGTTCTGAGAAGGGTCACCGGACCTGAAACTATAACATTGATTTTTTTCTTCACAGATGCTGCCAGACCTGCTGAGTTTTTCCAGTAACTTTGTTTTTGTTCCTGATTTACGGCATCCACAGTTCTTTCGGTTTTTATAAGAATAATAGGGTTGTAATAGTAGGGGATTTTAATTTTCCGAACGTTGACTGAGACTGTCGTAGTGTTAAGGACTTAAATTATGAGGAATTTGTAAAATGTGTTCAAGATGATTTCTTATCAATTTGTAAATGTACCTCCTAGAGAAAGAACCAAACTTGACATTCTCTTTAGAAATAAGGCAGAGCAAGTGACTGAAGTGTTAGGAGGTGAACTCTTTGGGACTCGTGATCATAATTCTGTTAATTTTGAAATAGATATGAAAAAGGATAGGCCTTCTGTAAAAGTTAAAGTTCTTAATTGGAGTAAAGCAAATTTTGATGTCATGAGACAGGAACATTCTCAATGTAATTGGAGTTGACTGTTCACAGGTAAAAGGATGACTGACAAGTGGGAGGCTTTCAAAAGTGTGATAACGAAAGTTCAGAGGCATTATGTCCCTATTAGAGTAAAGGGTAAAGCTGGTAAGAATAGGGAACAATGGATGAACAAAGATATGGAGGTGCTGGTCAAGAATACGAAAGAGTCATATATTAGATATAGACAACTGGGATCAAAAGAATCTCTTGAGGAGTATATCGAGTGTTGGAGCATTCTTAAGTGGGAAATCAGGAGGGCAAAATGGGGATATGAGATACCCTTGGCAGATAAGGTTAAGGATAATCCAAAGAGGTAATCCAATTAGCAACAAAAGAGCAACTAGGGAGAGAATAGGGCACCTTAAAGATCAACAAGGTTGTCTATGTGTTGAACCTCAGGAGATAGGAGAGATGCTAAATGAATATTTCACATTAGTTTTTACTGTGGAGAAAGAAAAGGAGACTAGAGAAATTGGGGAAATAAATATTGACTTTTTGAAAATAGTTCACGTTACAGAAGGCGAAGTACTAGAGGTTTCTGAAAACATAAAATCCCTACTGTATGGAAACAGGCCATTAGGCCCAACAAGTCCACGTACCCCTCCAAAGAGCATCCCACCCTATATTTTGGACAGACCCATTCCCCTATATTTCCCATTTCTAACCCAAACATCCCTGGGCACTATGGACAATTTAGCATGGTCAATCCACCTACCCTGCACTGTGGGAGGAAACCCACACAGACATGGAGAGAATGTGCAAACTCCACATGGACAGTCACCTGGGGTTGAAATCAAACGCGGGTCCCTAGTGCTGTGAGGTAGCAGTGCTAACCACTGAGCTACTGTGCCACCCAAACAAAGCCAAGCAATCTGGGCTAAAAGTTGGATAAATCTCCAGGACCTGATCAAGTATATTCCAGAACATTGCGGGAAGTTAGGGAAGAAATTGCGGTTTTCCTAGCAGATATATTTGTATCATCTATAACCAAGGGAGAGGAGCCAGAGGACTGGAGGTTGGCTAATGGTGTGCCTTTATTTAAGAAAGGTTGTAAGGAAAAGCCTGGGATTGTAGACCTGTGAGCCTGACATCATTGGTGGGTAAGTTGTTGGAGGTGATTCTGAAAGATAGCATTTGTATGAATTTGGAGAGGCAAGGACTAATTAAGGATAGTCAGCATAGTTTTGAGCAAGGGAAATCATGTGTCACAAACTTGATTGAGTTTTTTTTGAGGAAGTAACCAAAACGATTGAGAGCAGGGCAGTGGATGTTGTTTACGTGGACTTTAGTAAAGCCTTTGACAAGGCTCGGCAATGTAGATTAATTAGTACAGTTAAATCACATGGGATTCAGGGAGAGCTTGCCATTTAGACACAAAATTGGCTTTATGGTAGGAGACAGAGGGTGGTGGTGAAGGATTGTTGTTTGGACTGGAGGCGTGTGACCAGCGGTGTTCCACAGGGATCTGCACTGCGTCCACTTTTGTTAGTCATTTATAGAAATGATTTGGATGAAACGTTAGGTGGCATGGTTAGTAATGACACCAAAATTGGTGGTAAAGTGGAGAGGGAAGAAGGTTATCTAAGATTACAAAGAGATCTTGATCAGTTGGAACGATAGGCTGAGGAGTAGCACATGGAGTTTAATTTGGATAAGTTTGTGGTATTGCATTTTGGTACTATTTAGGAAAAGTGGTAAGGAAAAGCCAGGGAACTATAGATCAGTGAGCCTGACATCAGTGGTGGGCAGATTGTTTGGGGGGGATTCTGAGGGACAGGATTTACATGCATTTGGAACGGCAAGAACTGGTTAGAGATAGTTAGCATGGCTTTGTGTGTGGGAAATCGTCATACTAACTTAACTGAGTTTTTTGAAGAAGTAATGAAGAGAATTGATGAAAGCACAGCAGTGGATGTGAGCTATATGGACTTCAGTGAGACGTTCAACAAGGTTCCACGTGGTAGACTGGTTGGCATGTTAGATCATATGGAATACAGGGAGAACTAGCCATTTGGATGTAGAACTGGCTAGAAGGTAAGAGACAGAGGGTGATGTTGGAGGGCTGCTTTTCAGACTGGAGGACTGTGACCAGCAGTGTGCCACAAAAATCAGTACTGGTCCACTGCCTTTTGTCATCTTCATAAATGATTTGGTTGTGAACATAAGAGGTATGGTTAGTAAGTTTATAGATGACAACAAATTGGAGATGTAGTGAACAGAAAAGAAGGTTACCTCAGAATATAATGGGACCTTGATCAGATGGGCCGAGGAGTTGCAGATGGAGTTTAATTTAGATGTGAGGTGCTGCATTTTGGAAAGACAAATCAGGGCAGGACTTATATACTTAATAGTGAGATCCTGGGGAGTCTTGCTATAAAAAAGGACCTTGGGGTGCAGGTACATAGTTCCTTGACAGTGGAGGCACAGTTCAACAAGATAATAAAGAATGTGTTTGGTATGTTTGCCTCAAACTAAAAAGCTTCAAACTATTAATTGCTTGTCTTACCTTCTTGATACAATCCAAATTTGGAACGGGATATCAGTCAGATTTTCTAACTATATTGACTTTGTGGTAGTCCACACATAATCATTGGGTACCATTTGGTTTTAGCACTATTACTATGAGTGAGCTCCATTCACTGCAACTCACTTTGATTATATTGTCTCTGAGCATGCTTTCAAACTCTTTTTGAACCTGTGCCAACTTTAGAATCTCCTCAATATTATCCTTTCCAGGTCTAAAAATGAGGTACCAGTGTGGTGAAGAAACAACTCAAGACTACACATCTGCCAAACATTGTGAGGATTAGGCAACAGACAGGACTAATGATCCCACAACCAACAAATCTGACCTACGGTCTGCAGTTTTATTACATTCAGTCATGAATGATGGTAGACAATTGAACAAATAACAGGAAGAGGCTCCACAAATATCCCATTGACAATAATGGGGGAGTCCAGCACATCAGTGCAAAAGACAAGGCTGATGTATTTGCAACATCATTTGGCCAGAACAGCCAGATTGTTAAACCACCTTGGCATCCTCCTGGCATTTCCGATATCACGGATGCAAGCCTTCAGCTATCTGCAAGGCTGTAATATGGATTGTGATGGAATACTCTTCACTTCCCTGGATGAATGAATCTCCAACAATACTCAAGAAACTTAACACCTTCAATCATCAATCATTTTATCATCAACTCAGAGTGGCAATGGTGCACACCATCTACAAGATTCTCTGCAACAACTACCAAGGGTCCTGTGATAGCATCTTCCAAACTTCTAGCATTTAGAAAAACAACAGCAGCAGATGAATGGGCATATTCCCCTTCAAGTCATATGCTAAGCTGACGTGGAACTTTATCATTATTCCTTCAGTGTTGCTGGGTTAAAATGCTGGAACACCCTCCCTCATCATATTTTGCATATACCCACACCACATGGACTTCAGCAGTTCAAGAAAGCAGCTCAACACCACATTCCCCAAGGCATGTAGGGATGTGCAATGTGTGCTGACTTATCCACTGATACCCAAATCCTGTGAATGAATGAAGAAAAAAACTCTTTCAGATACATCACAATGCCACACTTGTCCAGCTGACTGCTAATTTTGTCCTCAGTAATGTTTCGAAAAGCTTTCCCCCATTTTAGAATAAACTAAAACAAAACAGTAAAATGAAACAATGAACTGCAGATGCTAGAAATCTGGAACAAAAACAGAAATTGTTGGAGAAACTTAGCTCTGTTTAATCCTCACGGATGCTGTCAGACCTAGTGAGTTTGTCCAGCAATTTCTGTTACTTTTTGTTTTACAATAAACTGTCTGACTTGTAATTGCTGGGTTTATCTTCACACCTTCTATTAAACAATGCTTTTTGGCACCAGTCCTGCATGCACGAGGATTGGAATATTATGGTCAGTGCTCATTTATTTACTCTCCTACTTCCTTCAGCTATTTTGGATGCAGTCGAATGACCTGTCAATGTTAAATACAGTCAGCTTTTTCTGGCATGTCCCTGACCAGCTGGTTCAATCTCCCTGTGACCCTCAACCCAAAAGTCAGAAGTCCTATATAATTTACTTTTGTCCCAGTTCCTCCACAATCCCAGGGCTCCAGGGATGTTATTCTGGAATCATCTGTGACTTTGTCCATGGTGCTGCTATTCGTAAGTACCGCCAGCTTCTGAATGGCTAGTAATTGCTGTTTTGCAGGACTTAACACCCCCAGGACCTGGCTCCAGAGGAAGGCACACTGGTGGCTTCACTACTTCCTGATTGACAGATTTTTTTGATAGACCTTCTCTGAAAAAGGTAGTGTGTTCCCTCTCCAGCTCTCCATCTTGCTGCTGAGATCCCGAACGCTGCTAGAAGATAGTTCCTATTCTGTATCCAAGATACATAGCACAGGGGAGGTGATACTGCCTAGCCAGCGATGCCCTCATCCCATGAATGAATCAAAAAAGCAGGAAAGTGCTATTGAAAGAAAAATGGCACTAGTAAAATGTGGGGTGCAATAAGTTAGCTTATTTATTGCTCTCTTTACAAATATAAGCAGTCTTTTTAAACATTATGCATCATAGAGGCAGCAGGACATCAAAATTGAAGCCAGTCTGCTGTTTGAAGAATACTGTGATGCTGTGGGTGATTCATGAGCTGGATAAGAGGATCATGTTTCTAGTTTGTGCAATTATAACCGCATTGCAGGCATGTGTCAGCAGGATTAAAACCAGTCCTATGGCACTCTGAGCACCTTGCCGTATCTTATCCAGGCAGCAACCATATCGGCCTGTATGCACCCATTACCTTCTTGTTACTGGGAAGTCAGAATCTAAGGAGTAGAGAGGTAAACTTTCTCAACACTGAATATCACAATTATTCTCAGTGTTTATCATTACCTCAAACAAACAACAGGCCCAGAGACTCATACACTTTGGTGTATTACAGTGATTTAACTGATACAACAAGTCAATACTACATGGTTTAGGAAAAGCAATAATGAGGACTAAAAAGGACTAAATGAAATTCTTAATTGAGGGAATCCGTGTTACTATGGTTTCATGTTATTTTGCCACAGTGGCCTACGGACATGATAATATTTCAGAAGGCACTGTCTCCTTGCAGATCATGATAAAAGATAAAAACTACTTTTGCTCATGTTAAGTGTTTTGATGTTTAGTTCCTCTATGGGCATCTGCGTCAATGCTAGCCACAGAATAAACTTCACTAAGCCATACATCTCCCAGGCTGTACATGCTGATGATGTCAATGGGCTAAGGTTTCATAATCGAGGATAAAAAGAAGACATTTGAATAGGAGGAAGTAACTCAAACCCTTCAGATAGCTCCACCATTCAATTAGATCCTGGCTAACATTTACCTTCAGTGTGTTGAGACCATGAACGCAGAGAATGGAAAACCAAGAATTCAAAGGACCATAAGAGGTATAAATGAATTCTGGTAGGTAGGTAAAAGTCATCTGGCCCATCTGACCCCACAATTGAGGTGTCCTGTGTATCCCAACATATGGATTGCCCATCTCACACAAAGCCCAGATGAAAAAGACAAAGACAATTTTAAAAATGGCCAATTTTGGAACACGAGCCGGGGAAATCACTCTTTTGCCCCCTTAAGTGGTCAAAATGAGTCTGGGAGATTCACTCTGCCCCTGAAATAATGTTACCGTTCATAATAGAAGTGTAGGGACCGCATTTTGAGAGCAAGGAGCATTCTGCAGTTGGAATGAAATGGACTAGTTCTGGCACAGAAACAAACATTTCAGTTTTGCAACACCTCAAGGAAGATGGCCAGCTTGCTGAAGAGCCTTCAGGAAACTTCTATCACAAAGAAAAGCTATTGCACAAATTAGCTCATGTAGAACGGGAGGTTGGTGGGGGTGGAGGGGGTGTGCGCAGGTGTTGGGGGGGTGGGGAAGGAAGTCAGCAAGACCTCTTGAAGGTGTGCTATACAGTCACTAAAGCTGAAATGATGACACAATGCTTTACAGATCAGCTGTGGTAAAACGAATAGTTCAGGAGATAGACGTGAAACAATTTAATTAAATATGAAAGGAGGAGCTCCTCATTTCTTCAGAATTTGAAGAGCTTTGACACTTCCTGTGTTCGGGTCCTTTGCTGGAAACGATATCATGACATTATATTCTTTGGTGATGATTAGTGGTGATAACCAGTTACACACCCAAGGATTTGTTTTTGAAATTTAATGAAATATTGAAGTTCAAGAGGATTTGAATAGTCATGTTTGTGCAATCTATGTCCTGTAGCTGAAATCTCACTTCTTTTCAAGAATTCAATGTCTCTCTGTTTGGATTATGTGATGAATTTAATGTTGGCAGCAATATCCCTAAGCAAATTATCTGTGACGCGGTTATCGGCAAACCGACTGATCCTTGAGAGGTTTTCTTCAGTTGTTTGAAGGGGTCTGCAGTTAAAACAAAGTTTAGAGTCACTGGGTCAGAACAGTGGTGCTGTTACTTAGGTTCTTGTTCTAAAAAATGGCACAATGCAATGATGCCTGTGGCAAAGGATCATCCTTGGTCAACTTGAGTTGTGCAATCACCTGTACTAGATAAGTTGCTGGAAGCATATTTGGTTGTTAATGCTCTTAGGCTTCAGTTATATTGCTGTATGCCCCTCTTTAGAAAAAAATGAAACTTATGAAAGCAGTCATGCTTTTTTTTCTTCACCTTTTCT
Organism: Ginglymostoma cirratum; assembly: GCA_024137785.1. Classification (NCBI taxonomy): domain Eukaryota; kingdom Metazoa; phylum Chordata; class Chondrichthyes; order Orectolobiformes; family Ginglymostomatidae; genus Ginglymostoma; species Ginglymostoma cirratum. Next base: position 17,961,346 of record JAHRHZ010000029.1, read on the forward strand.
GTGCTGAGCCTTCACAATGTCATTGCCTTAAGTCTCTTCTTTCACACTAACTTGTTTCTTGCTGCATGTATTAATCTTCACACCTGAATTTCTGATGTGTATTTCCAACTTGCAAATTAAGTACCAATTTAAAATATGTATCTATTATGCCCACCCCTCCATACATGTTTGATATCTCAATGCAATCTAGGCTGAAATTTCATTAATTTCTCAGCGTGAGTACTGTTTTTTATTGCTATTTGTACATTTTTATGTTTGTATATTTGCTTAAAGGAAACTAAGTTCCATTTTGTTTCTAGAGGGATAGATTGAATAGTAAAAAAATTATGCATAATCTGTGTCAAATCTTAGTGAGTGCATTTTTAGTGTATCATCCTGTTATAAAAAGGACATAGGTAAGGATGATACATGGATTCAGGAAAGCCTGGGTTATGCTGACTAACCTTTTCATTAAAAGGAGAATGGCCACGGACCTGACAGCAGTCACAACATATTTGTCCTGCACCAGTTTGTCATACTTACCATTTTTGGCCACTATGAAGAACCAGAGATTGGTTTCTAGGAGACAAAAGCTACATGCACAACCCTGGCTTATAATTTTCCTTAGGCACCTGACTCTGCTTCCTGAACCATTGGATGGGACAAAACCCTTCAGTACACACGGAAAACTAACTCAAAGTTTATGTTGTCCTCCTCTCATGAGTTTGCATCCCTTGTCAGCAGACCTTTGGTGGTGACTTTGGGAGAGAAGGAAGAAGTCAGTCAGTAACTAATCTCTCTAACCAGCTGCATTGAAACCTAGAATTGTGTACTTGGCAATCTTTTGCTGATTATCCAATGCTTACTCAATTCCACCTAAACGTATTCAATTCCATCTAACATTGCACAGGGTTATTGCTGGAGCTTAAGAAATTTAGTAACACAGATAGTTATTCTTTTCCTCATTGCTTTTTCATTTGTGACCAAACTAATCCTTATTTACTGGGCTATCTGAAAGCAATGGGGAAGGGTCCCAGCTTCCTTCTACCTATCATGCCTCCTTTACATACAAAGTTGGGTGGTGCACTATTCTAGGAATACAAATGATCTTCAGTCTTAGACAGCCAAGTCTTCTAAAGATGATCAACTTCAGTCTTCATTTTCCCATTGTCATGAATGGGTTTACATCAACCCCCATGAAACCTTACAAGAAACTTTTTTTTTAATCGATAATTCTTTGTTTGACCCCTTGATCATGGACAGCAGCCAACAAGAGCATCTCAGGGACGGCATGGCAAGCAACTCAAATGAATGAGGAAGCTGCCAGCATTTTCTATAACTACAGCAAGGACATGAATCATATCCCATCAAATGCTGGTGCCACAGGTTGGAACTCTGAGGTTTTGACGGCAGCTGACTTGGAACCTAAAAATGGTAGAAACTAAACAATGAAGACATTGGTGCAGATTCTCAAAACTCAGCCATCTTCCAGTTTTGTCAATTCAAGTCTCAGTCAATTTAAAGTTACAGCTAACTCAACTCAATCAAGTTGGTGAGACATGAGCTTCCTCACAAATTTTGCCTATCACTAACAAGCCCATTCACTTCCAAATGTGAATAAATCCTGTCTCTCAGTATCTTCTCCAACAGCTTCTCCACCGCTGACGTCAGTCTCACTGGTCTGCAATTACGTAGATTATCCCTGTTTCCCTTCTTAACCAGAGGAACAACATTGGCCATTCTGCAGTCCTTTGGAACCTTGCCTGAGGTCAAAGGGGATGCAAAGATGTTAAGTCCCCAATGTCAATGTGTTCTGACTTTATTCAAATGGTGTTGTCTGTCTATATGCCTTCAAATGGGAGCTGGACTCGTTTTTGTCTAAGCATGTGTCATATTTGGAAAGTAAGAATCTTTCTAGGTAACATCTGCTCCATGATCTCCTGGACTGTGGCACATCATGTATTACATCTTCCAAACGAGAAAGTAAACTATTTATGCTTACTGTTTCCTGTTAGCTGGTCAGTTTTTTTTTATTCATGCCAATGTTACCCTAACACCATAAATTCTTCTTTCCATAATAATCTTTGATGTGGCATCTATGAACATGGGACAGATATGATCTGTAAGGCGGCCTTTTCCTGTCCATTATTTCTGAATTAAATAGGGAGAGAGGGGGAGGCGGATAGAGGATGGATAGAGGAGAGGATAGGTGGAGAGGAGGCAGACAAGTCGAAGAGGCGGGGATGGAGCCAGTAAAGGTGAGTGCAGGTAGTGGGGTAGGGAGGAGATAGGTCAGTCCAGGGAGGACGGACAGGTCAAGGGGGCGGGATGATGTTAGTAGATAGGAGATGGGGGTGTGGCTTGGGGTGAGAGGAAAAACAGGTTAGGGAGGTGGAGATGAGCTGGGCTGGTTTTGGGATGCGGTTGGGGGAGGGGAGATTTTGAAGCTTGTGAAATCCACATTGATGCCATTGGGCTGCAGGGTTCGATGCTGCTTGACCTGCTGTGTTCATCCAGCCCCATGCTTGTTATCTCGGATTCTCCAGCATCTGCAGTACCTTTTATCTCTGATACATTATTTCTGAATATTTGTTATGTACTGGGAATGCTACTCATTCTTTTCCTCCAGATTTTTAAACATCCTGTTTGTTGTATTACAGGGCCTACTGTTTCTAAAATACTGCTCAGTGGGTTGAGGCACATGAAGTGTTGGATTAAATGTCACAGCTACTGACACTTGTCAGGCTAAATTAATGGAATTTGGGATGTCCCTGCCTATTCAATCACAGCACAACACATTAATCTTGCCACAGGACTCAAAGATACTTTGTTTGTGCTCTAAATAGCGCAAGCACTGCATGACTTGTTGCTAACACTGTTGTGGTTCACAGCCCTAATATTTGACCCCTGATGCCAGCACTTTTGTGGGATTGTGCCATGATGTCCTTCAGTCCTCGCCAGTGCATGTTTTAGTGAGAAAGTCAAAGGGAAAAATAATTACATCTAAGTACAATTGCTTGGCAGGGGCCTGAAATTTAATAAAACCAAACCCATTCAAGTAGGGTCTATTTGTTCTGCAGGATGAAGCTTTAGAACAATAAAACTGTCCAATAGACTGATACATGTCATTGAAGGTGGGTTGTATTGCTTTTTCTATATCTTTTATTGTGTATTTTAGGCAGTGTAACTATTTGGGCTTTGAAACATCATGACTTATCATGTTCCACCTTGGAGCTGGAGCTCTTCTAACAAATCAGAGTTTAAGCATCACTGAGCAATAGGCTACCCCAAAAGTGTAAATTCTAAAAAATTAATGTTGTGTCAGTAGCCAAAACTGTAATATAGGAAATGTGAAAACTGTTGGCAATGATAGCACTCTGGATAGCTAAAAAGAACAATACAATACAGCATAGCACAGGAACAGGCCCTTCAACCCACAAAGCCTGCACTGAGTCCTAATTCTTATTTAGGCCTGCTATTTATTGCCATGTGCAGTATTTATCACTTTATTCGCCTCCTGTTCGTGTCTCGATCAAGATACTTTTTAAATCCTGCTAATGTGCCTGTTTCCCCCACCTCCACTGGCAATGTGTTCCAGGCACCCACAACCCTCTGGGTGAAACATTTTCCCCACAGTTCTCCCCTAAACTTTCTCCCTCTTCCCTCGAACTTGTGCCTTTTGTGGTTGACCTTCCCAACCTGGGTAAAAGCCTCTGACTATCCACCCTATCGATGCCTCTGATAATTTTGTAGACCTTTATCAGGTTGTCCCTCAGCCTCTGACTTTCCAATTAAACAATCTGAGTTTATCCAACCTCTCTTCATAGTAAAACCGTCCAAACCAGGCAACATCCTGGTAAACCTTCTCTGCACCCTCTCCAAAGCATTCACATCCTTCTAGTGGTGTGGCAATAAGAACTGTACACAATATTCCAAATGTGGTCTAACTAAAGTTGTGTACAGCTGTAACACAACCTGCCAACTTTTATATTTGATGCTCTGGCCAATGAAGGCAAGTTTGCTGTATGCCTTCTTGATCACCCGTGTTGCCACTTGCAGGGATCTATGAATCTGCACCCCCGACCCCTCTGTATGTCAATGCTGCTAAAGGTTCTGCCATTTAGTGTATAATTCGCACCTGAAATTTGATCTTCAAAAATGCATCACCTGGCATTTGTCGGGATTAAACTCAATCTGCCATTTCTCTGCCAAATCTGCAATCAATCTGTATCCTGCTGTATCATTTGACAATCCTCACTATCTGCAATTCCGCCAATTTTAGGGTCATCTGCAAACATACTAATCAGATCACCTGCACTTTCCTCCAGATCATTAACATGTATTACAAACAAAGGTCCAGGCACTGATCCCTGCCAAACACCACTAGTTACTGAATTCCATTTCGAAAAAGACCCTTCCAATACTATGTTCTGTCTTCTATGACCAAGCCAGTTTTGTATCCATCTAGCCAGCTCACTCTGGCTCCCATGAGACTCTATCTTCTGTTGCAGCCTGCCATGAGGTAGCTTATTAAATGCCTTACTAAGGTCCATGCAGACCACGTCCATTGCCCTTCTCTCATCAATCATTCTTGTCACATCCTCTAAAAACTCAATCAAGTTGGTGAGACATGAACTTCCCCACATAAACCCATGCTGCCTATCACTAACAAGCCCTTTCATTTCCAAATGTGAATAAATCCTGTCTCTCAGTGTCTTCTCTAACAGCTTCTCCACCACTGACATCAGTCTCACTGGCCTGCAATTATCTGGGTTATCCCTGTTTCCTTTCTCAAATAAAGGAGCAACATTGGCCATTCTCCAGTCCTTTGGAACCTTGCCTGAGGCCAAAGAGGATGCAAAGATGTTAAGTCGTCAATTATTTCCTCCCTTGCCTCTCTCAGTATGCTGGGATATTAGCCAGCTATTATAATCAGGCTGCAAAGTGTGTCATGCTATATGGAAAGGCCTGCAATACCTTCAAATGATCAGAAACATCATTAACTAAATGATCAGTAGCATTCAAGCAAAACACAGAATGATGTGCACTTTCTAACAGCAATGAAAAGAACTTATAAGGTGCCTTTAATGTATTAAAATTCATCAAGACATTTTACAGGAGTGTTATAAAACAAAATATGACACTAAGTCACAAAAGGAGATAGTAAATGAAATGAAACTTGGTCAAAGAGGTAGGAAGAGCTTTGGAGGTGAAAAGCTGGGTGGAAGTGAACAAGTGCGTAGGGAGGGAATTCTAGAACCTAAACAACTGAAGGTGCTGCCACCTATAGTGGAGAGATTGAAATTGTGTATGCTTAACCGGCCAGAATTAGAGCGTGCAGATTTGGTGAAGTGTTTTTCCTGAGTGTGATAACAGAGACAGTGAAGAATGAGATTCACGGAGGGATTTGAAATCAAGGATGAGGATTTCAGAAGACCAATGTTGTTTAACCAGGAGTTAGTCAGTGAGCACCAGGTGATAGTTAAACAGAATAGTGCAGTTTTAAGAAAAGGGCAGCAGGATTTAGTAGAAGGTAGAATGTGCAGTCAGCCAAGCTGCGTTGGAATAGTCAAGTTTACAAGCAACAAAGGATTGGATGAAATTTCAACCGCAGGAATGAGTTGAGACAAGTGTGATGTTACATAATAGGAAATGGACGATCTGCATGGTGACGTAAAAAGGCAATCAAACTCTCCTCTTTTGGTCAAAAGCTACACAAAACTCACGATCAGATTACTTACCCTCATAGAGTTACCAGCGAGAGGGATAAGGAATGAGGGGGAATCTCATAGAAACCTAAAATTTATAATGTGACGAAACACATCAGAAGCAGGAAGGATAATCCTAATAGTGGGGGAGTCCGGAGTCTGGGGTCATAGTTTATGGATAAATGGCAAACCTTATAGGACTGAGTCGAAGATAAATTTCTTCACCCAGAGTGGTGAGCTTGTGCAATCCACTACCACAGAAAATGGTTGGGGCCAAAACATTGTGTTTTCAAGAAGGAGATAGATACAGTTCTTGCAGCTAATACATTCAAGGGTTATGGGTGAAGGTTGGGATTAGAGAATTGTGCTCGAAGATCAGTCATGATCATATTGAATGGTAGATTAGGCTTGTGTGGTCAAATGGCCTACTCCGTCTTCTATGTTTTTATGTAGAAGTTGATATGGGGGAGATTGGATCCAAGACCAAAAAGCAATAGCTTCAGTCTTACTGATTTTTAATGAGAGGAAGACATTGGTCTTCTATATTTGAACTTGTATGGGTGGTTTGATAATATAGCAATAGTGGAAAAGTCAAGAGAAATGACGGTGAAGTAGGTCTGTGTGTCGTCAATGTACAATGTGAAAGTTAATACTGTGCCATCAAAAGATGTCACCAAACGGCCCCATGTAGATGAGACTTAGGAGGGAGACCAAGGGAAGATTTGTTGTGGTACCAGAGGGAATGGTTTTGGTGCAGGTTAAGAACTCATTACAGTTGATTTTCTGGATATGATTAGGCAAGTAAGAAGGTGAGACAACCCCACCCAGATGGCCAACAATGGAGACACATTGGAGGAAAATGGTTTGAGCAACCAAATTAAAAGCTGTGGAAAGATTGAGAAAAGTGAGGAAGGATGATAGTTAATCAATGTCATTTACTACTTTGAAAAAGAACTAGATTTCAACAATGACACTGGAAAATAATGCTACAACATTTGGGGCTGGAACCCAATGTGAGGACCAGCATCGAATGAGAGGGGCACAGTGGATAGTTAGTGAGGCAACTTGGAACAATAGAATAAGAACACTCATTTGGTCCTGTGGAGAGAAACTGTCTGTGAAATTCAACCCAAACGACACCTGACCAAAATATGCTTAGATTTGGCCCGTGGTCTGGTTGCCTCATCCTGACCCCTGCCTTCTTTGATAAGTTAGTCATTGATGGCAATGTGTCCATTTAGTAGAAGTAAATCAAGCACTTATCAGTTCACAATGTGGATGCCACATGTGTTCATTCCATGCTGGTAGCACTCTGCCTGCCTTATGGGTTAAATCTGTTCACTCTCCCGCGTGTGTACCAGAAACTGGTGTTAAAGCCAATGCACAAAGAAATCATGGGTCTTATGAGTGTATCAACCCTCTTTGAGAGAGTGAGTTGTGAATGATTGCAATATGTACTGTCCTTAAATGTCTTGGGCTCTCAATAAGCCACTGGGATCACTGGAGGCTATCAATGAAAAGGTAAAACAATTTTTGCTTAATGACCTTTATCCTAGAAAGAAATTGTTGGTTCCGCTACTTGCAAACCCTGACAACAACCTTGGAAGAAAATAGAAGACTAATAAAATTTTGCCAAACTTAGATTACCCAAGCGAATCATGCATGAGCTAAATGCTCAAAATATATGTTGCAAAATCTTGACAGTGCAGCTGTTACAAATTCATCGCAACTCAATGCAAAACATTGATATCAGGATAAAATTGTCTTAGTTCCTGAAATACAGAAGTGGACGCATCCCACTTTCATCTCGGTTAAAATTCCAATGCATTGCCAAGGGAATGCTACCAATTTGGAGGTATCATTGTTTGTATGAAAAATCAAAGCAAGCATATGTGCACACTCAGGTGAAATTAAAAGATCCCATTGCTTTGACCAAAGAAGAAGATGGGATTTACCCCTAAATTAATGTTATTAAAAAAAAAAGCAGATTCCCTGGCCATTATCTCAATGTTGCTTGAGGGAGTTTTTTTTCTGGTAGCAATTTTGACTGCAAAGTTTTCCATTTTGCATCATGACTATACTTCAAATATGTTAGTTTATTGTGAAGTGCTTTAAGATGTCCTGATGTCTTAAACAACAATCTAAAAAAGAGGAAAAGATACAACTTACATTTATATTGCACCTTCACAACTATAGGATGCCCTAAAGTTTCCAGTGAATGAAACACTTTTTGATGTGTCCTGATTGTTATAAAGTAAGAAATAAAACAGCTAATTTCCCCATAGTAAGCTTGCATAAATGGCCCTTGATAACAAATTGTTTGTTGTTGTGATGTTGATTGAGGGATAAAGATTGGCTAGACCACATAGGATGCCTTTATTGCCCTTCTTTGAAACTGCCCTGTGGAATCTTGCATTATCGACTGAAAAGGGCAGACAATCGTCTATTTAACATTTTATCTAAAAGACAACTCCTCTGACATTGTAGGCTCCCTCAGTACTGCACCAGAGTATCAGTGTTCAGTTTTGTGCTCAAGCCCTGGAGTGAAACATAAACCCATATCCTCCTGACTCAGAGGCATGAGCAATGGCTGACATGTCATGCAAATGAAAAGTCTTTGCGCTTAATTTTCCTATCTTTTAGCAAAGTATTTTACTCAAGTGAAATTCTCGGCTTCCAGTCCGTCGTGGCCCATGTTGGCATTTCTTGCACAAACCTCTGTTATTTGTCTCATTAATTATACGACTGACCTCTTCAGCATCCGTCCCTTGGAATTGTGAAACAGCAGATGTGGAAATCCTTGCCGCCTGTCAGAACACTTGCACAACTTGGACCATATTTAGTCTCCAGCTCCATAGCACTTAGGATGCTGCAAACCAGGAAGTGACCTTTCACCTTGCAGTGTTCCAGCATTATCCCTTATGAAATGGCCCAGAAAAACAAGTTAGCTCCTTGGTTCACTGATAGACACCTGGAAATGTTGAATGATGTAGTGGTGAAGAGGAGGACTGGACATTGATGTATTCTGCTGACTTGCAAACAAGTCCACACAACCAGAAGTCATGCATGAAAGTCAAAAGGGTCAAGGAGGGATGACAGTCAATGACCCCACAGAGGACTGATCGCCTTTGACTTTCACGCATGACTGTCTGGTTGAAGCAGAGGCAGTGCCTTTGCCACATTTACTATCGCTGAATGCTGTATGTGTGACATTGATGTAGGAGGATGGTGCACAGTGACATGTTTGACTGTTTAGTTCTCTGCACAGTGCTTGACTGCTGCCTCTCCTTGTGCACTCAAAAAAAAATGCAAGCCATAGAAGCTGGCAGTCTGCAAATTAGTACAAACTGAGCGAGTGCTAAGAAAGGAAGATAAGAGCCATAAGATGTATCATATGAGCTGCATGAAATGCATATGTGGCCCTATAGGCAAAGCAACTTGGCAGAAACATACATGTCAAAAGTGTTCCTGAACCCCAAAATGAAGTCTTGCAGGGCTGAATGGTGTAAGAGTTCTTCTAGAAACTGGTATGATGACGTAGTATGGCTGGTGGCTCACCATTGCTGACTTGCTTCAATGAAGGGAGCAATTGGGCAGTGTCCATGCTGCTCACAGAGATGTTGTGTTGATGACAGAGTTGTCTGTAATGACTCTATAATCTGCCACCAGCAAACGCACTGACTTTCATGTCAGGAATTTACATCGCCTAGTTTCTCGGGGAAGGAGAGGAGAATTTTAAGCTGCTTAGAAATTAGGCAAGTTTAACTAGTAATGAAAAATTTGTTACGCACAGACCTGGAGTAAGGTTTCCCAATTTCGTATGGTTCCAGATAAGATACCCCACACTATTAAACTCCTGGGAGAGGATGGATGAACTGGGTCTCCCTTCTTATTCACCTACCTCCTCAGTTGGTCACAGCTACATTAATTTGAAAAGGATCTTTCACTTGTAGATGCCTTTCTCCCAGACTAAAGTGAACTTGTGTTCTAAAGAAGTCCCAATTTAAGCAGGTTTTCTTGAGTTGGCTAAGAGTGAGTTTATTAATTACTAGATGTAAGAAGAAATAGTAACACAACATACAGATTAGAGATAAGAAGTAAATCCATAACAATAAAAGTAAAAGAAAAGAATGTATGAAAATCCGAATTGTTTGTGAAGACAGCTGATCATTGCTGTTCCACTGGAGAGATTATAGATAGCATTGATAGTTGAACCATCAGTTTCACAATCCTTAGCTTTGCAGTTTGTTTAAGGTTCTGTGGTTCTGATATCTTTTGAGAATGATTGAATTCTAGCTTTCGGGGTGACAGGATGTCCTTTAGATCCTGTTTTTATTTTAATAAATTGGTTTGCAATATTTGGAATGAAGGAATCTTACCTGTTAGATGAATAACTAAGAAATAGTTCTTCAACTGTGACTTGTGCATCACACAAAAACTTGAACTGAGGCTAGCGCACAAGAGAGTGTTCAATCTCACTAACATATTCCAGTAAAGTTTAAACTGGCTTTTTAAGCCCTTTCCTTGCATATTCTTCAGAAGTAAAAACACAGCGTTTAACTACAGTTTGAGACATAATCTGCAGGGGTTATGTTGTTATTGAGCCAGGGGATGGGTGGATGGAGGTGCAGTGGGATTTGTATGTATATGCAGTCATAAAAGACGAGAGTCTGGTCAGTTTTGACTTGCCTCCTCTCCCCTTTGAAGGAATGTTGTTTGAAGTTCCTTTCACATCCATAGATGAGAAATTCCATGGGCCTGTCTCTCCAGGCAGCCACTTAATTTACATATGCTACTGTTTTTTACACTTTCAACCTCTTTCAAAAAGAAAGTTTTGGAATTACAAATTAAACACATCCACAGAACTGTTGGGTTCTAACTTATGATCATGACAGATGTATATATGTGGAAATAAGATTTTTACCACTTATTGGCAACATTCGGAACTTACCATTTAAAACCTAAGGGTAACTTAAATTTATTTTCTTGACGTTAAGAATCTGATTTCTCCATTTTAAAATTTTTCCAACTTTGCTTGCTAGGATATCAGATAATCCATCTTTGTAACACAGCCTAGTTACATGATGCAGGTGAAAATATGAACATGCAGTAGAATATGAGAGATCCTCAGTCATTGCTGTATATGAAAATGTGTCCAGATAAAATATACCCCATAATGTTAAAATCTTAGTTTATTGATAATTGGGGAATTCAGTGAGTATGTGCTGCACTGTGGTTGAAACACCATTAGGAAGTAATCCAGCTTTTCATGCTATTAAATATTTACTCACTAGCAGTTTTGTTTTTGTGTGTTATGACTGTTCAGTTCATTTGAGCAAAAGTGTTGTTGGATTTCTGTTGCTGTACTCAAGGGGTTACTCCTCACAAAGTAGAAATATGAAGGCTCTTCCATTTTCAAGATGAGCACAAAGAAAGATCTGTTAGCCAGATCCCTCTATCAACACAAGATTAAAGTCTGCACAAATCCCAGGTAGCTCTTTGAAGGTAATGGCATGGTGATTATAAATGTGGCAACTAAATGTACCACTACATCAAAGACAGGAAAACATTGTTAGCAATGTGCCTGGACCAGCTAATAGGGTAAAGATTGCAACTCTCCTGAGGTAGAGACTCATTCAAAAGAAACATGGATTGTAAAGTCAGTTGGTCAGCCCTATCTCTGTTTTGCTGTCTTCTATCACATTCCTTTCAGTAATGATTTATATCTGTGTTTGATGAGATGACAAAAAAACCAGGTTAACTTAATTCAATCCTTCTATGTGCCTAAGTATGAAAATTTAAACAGTGCAAAATGACTGATTTTAAAATCTTTTAAATAATATGATTAATTAGTCAGTCCAAGCCCTCCATTAAGAGATAATTTAGGTTATTGGCCTGCTGTAATTATGCTGATGGAACTGTCAGAGTTCCACTTTATTACTCATCCGTTACTTTCAGCAATTTCAAGACATTGCACATGTGGTTAACAGCAGAAACCCAAAAGTAGCTAACTCAGATTCTATACTTATCTAAGATGTGCCTTTGGTATCAGCAAAAGTCAATTGGAAATCACTGAAACGCTGAAAACTTTCATTCTTATGCTATTAGCTTTGGCGTAAAAAAACATTTAAAAATGACACTTCGTTGTAATAAGTTCATGATAACAGCTGCAAAAGTTTTCTGGTCCTTTGAAACTAATTTTATACTTTGAAATATCAAAGAAAAAATGAATTAAGAAAAAAGTGTACATTTTATTTTAAATGTACATTATTAGAAGTTTATTTATGATGCTTTAGCTTCTATTTTAATTCCACCCATGAGCATGTCTAAAACATTGGTCTCACTTTCTATAAAATTTTGTAGAGGGAAGGTGATTGGCTATAGTCCCTAAGAGGCTATAGGCATCGCTCTCTAGTCGAGAGAGGCAGGGGGTTGTATAGCTTGGGGGCCACCACAGCATATAAATATGCAGAAAGGCAAGGAAGCAGCACTCCATGAATTATGACTGCTGGTATAAGCTTTGAGTGCACAGAACCGGCATCATTCTGCACCATACGCTAACCATCTAATTAACTGATCCCATAAAAAACCTCATGAACCTAAATGAAGAATAACACGTGCATTTCACTTCCCAGTCTACCTGTGTGAATATGTCAATATGATTGCCTACTCAGCCAACTTGATTACATCACTGTAGCTGGACATCTTGAATTGGCTCCAGTTGCACAGTAATGTCTGGAAAGGGGGAATGGCACAACAAATATTTATTCTTTGTGGCAAACTTTATTTGAGATCATTGGCCATCACTTTGCTACTGACCATGAAAACTGATCCCTCACATTTAGAAACAAGCAGTTATGTAAGGGCATGTCAAATTATAGATATTGTTAGCCATAACTAAATGGTAGTGATCTTGCGTTGAAGACAAAAGGTAGTGGATTCAGGTTGTTCATTAGATATTTGTGCATGGAAGTGAAGCAGTTTTGGAGATGCCTTGTTTCAGATGAGAGGTTAAACCAAGGTTCTGGAGTTCCTGTCAGATGGGCATGAACATAAGAGCATAAGAACATAAGAACTAGCAGCAAGAGTAGGCCATCCGGCCCCTTGAGGCTGCCCCACCATTTAATGAGATCACGGCTGATCTTTTTGAGACTCAGCTCCACTTACTCGCCCACTCACCATAACTCTTAATTCTTTTACTGTTCGGAAATTTATCTAGCCTTGCCTTAAAAACATTCAGCGAGGTAGCTTCAACCACTTCACTGGGCAGGGAATTCTACAGGTTCACAACCCTTTGGGTGAAGAAGTTCCTCTTGACCTCAGTCCTACATCTGCTTCCCTTTATTTTGAGGCAATGCCCTCTAGTCCTAGTTTCACCTGCAAGTGGAGACAACCTCTCTGTCTCCACCTTATCTATTCCCTTCATAACCTTATATGTTTCTATAAGATCTCCCCTCATTCTTCTGAATTCCAATGAGTATAATCCCAGCCTACTCTGTCTCTCCTCATAATCCAACCCTCTCAACTCTGGAATCAACCGAGTGAATCTCCTCTGCACCCCCTCCAGTGCTAGTATATTTCTTCTCAAGTAAGGAGAACAAAACTGCACACAGTACTCCAGGTGTGGCCTCACCAGGACCTGATACAGCTGCAGCATAGCCCAATGGCATCAATGTGGATTTCACAAGCTTCAAAATCTCCCCTCCCCCATCAT
>JAHRHZ010000029.1:17983248-18018116 GCA_024137785.1 Ginglymostoma cirratum
CTACACCTTGTTATCTCGGATTCTCCAGCATCTGCAGTTCCCACTATCTCTCAGTCAAAAAACATTTGTTTCACTCATTGTTGTTAGAACTCAGGTGGAAGTTATCAATGTTAATAGGCAGCTGAGAATTGGAGGTAGGGCTCTGAAAAATTCTTGATATCTGTGGGACATCAAAATAAATCTTGTGCCCGGAATAGTTCAGGAATGCTGAGAGTAGAGGTTAAAACTCCAATAAGGAGCCTTTGATGAAACAGAGCAAGATTAAAGCTCAAAGAAATCCCAGGTTAGCATGGTGTAACTAGCTGCCAATGAAAAGGTAGAGTTGGTACTATGAGTTTTGGATTCAAGGGGAGCATAGACTCAGGAGTGAAGGGAGATTAAACAGGATGTGAGCAATCGGCGAGGTCATCCGTGATGAAGTGTCTGTTGAGATGGAGTCACAGATCAGGAAAAGTGAAGAATTGTCATCCAAGTATGTGATGTGGTGACTCACAGAATACAACTGGCCCCACTGGAGTCCCGGGCCATACGTTCAGTTCCTGTGCAGACCAGCTGGCAGGAACATTGAGGCATCTTTAACCTCTCCTTACTAAGATCTGAAGTTTCCACCCCCAGAAGACCACCATCATCCCAGTGCCAAAGAAAAATCATGCTTTGAGAGATTATTCATGGCTCACATCAACTCCAGCCTGCCAAATTGCCTTGATCCTTTGCAATTTGACTACTGCCACAAAAGGTCAACAGAAGATGCCTTCTCCCTGACGCTACACTCATCCTTGGAACATTTGGATAACATGGATACCTATGTCAGGCTCCTACTTATTGACTACATTTCTGCATTCAACACCATAATTCCAAACAAACTCACCTTTACTGGCTCCATCCCCGCCTCTTCAACCTATCCTCTCCTCTATCCATCTTCTATCCGCCTTCCCCTCTCTCCCTATTTATTTCAGAACCCTCTTCCCCTCCCCCATTTCTGATTAAGGGTCTAGGCCCAAAACGTCAAGCTTTCCTGCTCTATGATGCTGCTTGGCCTGCTGTGTTCATCCAGCCCCACACCTTGTTATCTCTCATCTCTAAACTTGCTCCCTTCTCTATTATTGATTCCTCAAAAGCCTGACCCACAGACCATAATCAGTAAGAATAAGTGACAACACCTCCATCACAATCCTCAACACCAGTGCCCCGCAAGGCTGCGTTCTCACCTCCTACTATAGTCTTTATACATTCACGACGGTGCAGCCAAATTTCACCCCAACTCCATTTTCAAATTTACAGACAACACCACTATTGTAGGTCAGATCTCATACAGTGACCAGACAGAATACAGGAAAGAGATTGAATATTTAGCAGCGTGGTGTAAAGATGAAAATCTCTCCCTAAAAACAAAGAAGCTGGTACTTGACTTAAGGAAGCAGAGTGGAGGGCACGCCCCTGTCTGCATCAATGGTGCTGAGGTGGAGATGTTCAAGTAGGTCAAGTTCCTGAGAGTGATGATCACCATCAAACTGACCTGGTCCACACATGTTGACGCAACAGTCAAGAAAGCACAATGCCTCTACTTCCACAGGAAATTAAGGAAATTTGGCATGTCTACAAGGGTTCTTACCAATATTTATAGGTGCACTACAGAAAGCATCCTATCTGGTTGTATCGTAGTATGGTGTCGGAACTGCTCTACCCAAGCCTACAAGAAATTACAGTCATGAACATTGTTCAGTACATCACACAAACCAGCCTTCCATCTATTGACGCCATCTATAATTCCTGTTGTCTGGGGAGAACAGCCAACATAATCAAAGACCCATCCCACCCCAGTTATACTCTCTTCCACCCTCTTCTGTCAGGCAGAAGGTATAAACGTTTGAATAAATGTGCAAACAGACTCAAGAACAGTTTATTTCATGCTGTTGTCACAGCTTTGAATGGACCTTTCAAGTTTTAAATCTGATCTCTCTTTCTCTGCTCCCTTTCTGCGAATATGACACTGTATTCTGCATTCTGTTCTGCTATCTTGATGCACTTTGTACGGTAGGATCTGCCTATTAGCATGCAGAACAACAATTTTCATTGTATTTCAGTACATGCGACAACTATAATCAATCAATCAATAATGTGTCATTAGCATCTGTGAGGGATTGCTTAGAAATCCATGGGATGTGTGGGATCACACTTAATATTTAATGTGCACTATGAGCTGTTACCTTGTAATCTATTACTAATATTTATGATATGTTAACTCTGTGCATTGTAATGTAGATTCTGTTACTATTTCAACATCGGATAGTAAAGACGTAATTTTCAAAACTGTGGGAGCTTGTTCACTCACCTTCTTAGTTAATCTCCACATCTTGCATTAATAAAAAAGATACTGGTCCCTAGCCAGATCATAACATAAATTTGGTGGTTTGGTACAGTGTTGTGACACATTATATTTAAAAAAAACAAGGAAATTTTCACCCTGTGCGTTGACTAAGATTTATCTTTCAACAAACATCACCAAAGCAAACGTTGCTCCAATATGTTGCTGCTGTCCGTTGGGGTTTTATACGTGAAAATGGGCTGCCACTTTTCAAATATATGAACATAAAAATCAAGGGCAAAAATAGGTCATTCAGCCTTTGAGTTTGCTTATCAATTAGTAATATCATGAGACAGTAACCTCAAATCCATATTCCTGCCTATCCCTGATAACTTTGCAAAGCCCACTTAACAAGAATATTTCCATCATTACCAATGTTAATTACAATTAACTAAAATTCATTGGCTGTAAAGCACTTTGGGGACATTTGATAGTTGTGAAACGCATTTTATCAATTTGACCTTTGATTTTACCATTTGAAAGTGTGATTGCCCAAACGTATCTCATCAAGGTCTTCGTCCTGATTTTGAAAATCTAAGACGTGCTCACTTTGTCTGAAACCTTTGATACATTTCACTGATCAGGGCTGTGAATCCAGTGTTCCTTGGACTTATACTTGATTCTATCAAGCATTTCTCAACAGTTCCTTGCCAAAGCTGGTGATGGTTGTGACTGACCTCAGACTTCATAACTAAATGAGGCTTATTTTCTCCCAATTTAAGTACAAATATTGGAACTGATCGGAAGAACTATCAGGAGGCTTACCACTATGAGTTTCTGAGCTCCAATTATGTTCAGGCCTTTCCAACTTGTGCCTGGAGTGCTTTGCAAGGCTTCATAGAGAATTTATGCAGAATTCCAGCTGGGTGTTACAAAACGCGAAAGGATTGCAAAACTGTCAGGTGGAAAATTGAGGAAAACTGCCATCTAGGGGTAGGAGAGGGCAGGACAATAGGGAATTAACAGGAGGAAGAGAAGCAAAGGAGGTTGAGATGCAAGATAGTGGAATGAGAAGGTGGTCTAAAATGGCAAATAAAAAAGGGATCTGTCAACGAAAGAGCAGGAATAGACCTTATGGGGAGAGGACTCATATACTCCCACAAGGAGACCCCTCCTGGTTCCAGATAAGAGGAAGCAACTAAGAAAGCTAATGGAATTCTATCCTTTATTGCAAGAGGCACGCAACGTAAAAATAAAGAAGTTGTGCTTCAGTTGAACACGGCATTGATGGAACTATAAATCAAATACTGTTGGCAGTTTTAGTCTCATTATTTAAGGAAGGATATAAAAACTTAGGACACAGTTCAGAAGCGGTTTACTAGATTAAGTAATAAAAGTGAAGTGCTGTCGATGCTGGAGACCCAAGGAGAAACAAAAATGTAGGAGAATTTCACAGGTCTGACAGTATCTGCGGAGAGAGAAACAGTGTTAACATTTTTGCTTCTGTAACTCTTCTTCTGAATTGCTCCTCCTCCCCAAATGCTTTCAGGCTTGTTGAGTTTCTCCAGCATTTTCAAATTTACTAGACTGATACCTGCAATGAGTGGGTTGTTTTATGAGGAGAGGCTGGGCTTGTTTTCACCAGAGTTTAGAAAAGCAAAGGGTGATTTGATTGTAGTTCAAAAGATCCTGAACAATTTTAACAAAGTGTGTATGGAAAAGATGTTTCATCTAAAGTTTTTCAAGAAGGTTTGTAGCTCGGGTTGTGGATGAGGTTGTAGACATGCTCGCCAAGCTGGTGGGTTTGGTTGCAAATATTTTGTTGCCCTGCTAGTAACATTGTCAGTGAGCCTCTGGTGAAGCGTTGGTGTTCTGTCCTGCTTGTTATTTCTATGCCTCAGTTTGCTGGGATGGTTGGTATTACTTCCAGTTCTGTTTTTCAGTGGTTTGTATATCGGGTCCAGTTCAATATGTTTGTCAATGGAGTTCCGGTTGGAATGCCAGGCCTCCAGGAATTTCTTATATGTCTCTGTTTGGCTTGTGCTATTATGGACGTGTTGTCCCAGTTGAATTCATGTCCTTCTGTGCCCATGTGTGTATTGAGACCAGTGAGAATTGGTCGTGTCTCTTGGTGGCTAGTTGGTGTTCGTGTATCCTTATTGTCAGTTTTCTTCCAGTTTGGCCTATGTGATGTTTCTCACAGTCCTTGCAACGTATTTTGTATATTTTGTTAATTTTATTGGTTGTGTGTATGGGATCCTTTGCGTTTGTCAGTAGCAGGGTGGTTGTTGGTTTGTGGGCTACCCTGATACCCCTGATACTCAAAACATTAAGTGTATAACCTCAATCCGCAATCCAAGCTACAAATCCTCTTAAAAATTTAGATGGATTCTTGTTAGGGAAGAGAATCAAAGTTTATTGGAATAGATGGGGGATGTGGAATTCAGATCAAAGACAGACCATCTGTGATCTTATTGAATGTGGGTAGGTGTTCAAAGGGGCCAAATGACCTACTTCTCTTCCTAATTGACACATTCATTGGATTGACAGCAGCCCATGTGGTAAAATATGCCAAGGTGCCTGACTTGCTTTTGCCTTCCCCTGCCATGCATGTTATACTGAGAGAAGTGAAATGTGAAAGTTATGTGGTCATTAATTGGCCACTTAAGATATATGATTCATACATACATATTAATACTCTTTACTTTGAGACTTTTCATTTTAAACTGGTGCCATATAAGATTTGGCCTGCCTGTGTGTGCTTGTGTGTGTGAATAGGCCTACTGATTAACTTGTAAGACTTTCTCAAGCTATGGTTTATTAAAAACAAACAACGTAAGAGGTATAATTTTTTTTGAGGCTGATAGCATTAATTTATATTGGGAGAGTTTTGATGAAGCAAATCAGGTGATCAGTGTAGTGATCGGTGCAGGCTTGGAGGGCCGTACAGCCTGTTCCTGTGCTGTAATTTTCTTTGTTCTTTGTTCTAAACGCTTTCAGTTAGATAGAACCAAAATGTTAACTTTGTTTTTGGCTTAGGAGAAACATGCATAACCTGAAGAAAGTTGTTTGTTTGCAGTTTGCACACAATGCTGTTAAAGCTGGATGGATAAAGCAATTTCTCCAGAAGAAGGGAGGCACTTTAGAAATATTAAGAGATAGGCTCCCTCAATGTAAGGAGTTTTGCGTGAAATAACCAGGCAAAAAGTGTTTGGTTAAATACTGAATATATTATTTGAAGCTGAGAAGGCCTAATCTCAGTTGTTTGAAGATTCAAGGAAGAAGCTTTCAGATTCTCAGGACATTGAATTGAAACATCAATTAATTTAAACCATCTAGATTGGAAAGAGAAGAGAATTCTCTTTGGTGTAAGTACTGTAAAGGGTTACTGCTATGATTAACGAGGTTGTATGTGAGACTCATGTGTTTTAAAATCTTTAAGTTTAGTTTATTATATTTTACCCTCATTTTTACAGCATGATGTTGGGTAAAGCTGAAGATACAGGATCTCGTAAGCGGCTTTACAATAGGCAGTTATGTGAGTGAGGTTATGCTGAGTCATTCAGGTCTGCTAAGAGCTAAGATTGCAGGAAATCAGTGACTGCTGTCTCTATCAATTAAGGACAAAATATTCAGGGTTAGTCACGTGCACAGATAATTCCAAATAAGGCATATACTTGGTACAGAGATCTATGTATAAAGCTGCCCAGGAAACCCTTGATTATTTTCAACAGTACTTTGGAGAATAACTACTGCAAGAGGTACCCTATGTCAGCAGGTGTGGTGAAGATATTGAGAAGAGTTTCAGCCTAGTCAGCTGCCAACTCTTCCAGGTAATAACATTTGGGATTAGTTACAGAATCCAAGGTAGCGAAAGACGATGATTGACATGTCTCTAGTAGTTAAAAGTTACTTATTTATTTAAGTACTTTATAAGTTCGAGTCATACAGCATGGAAACAGACTCTCCAACCCTTGAGAAAAGACTCTTGTTATTCATCCTATCCATGTCCCTCATGATTTTATAAACCTCAATATGGTCACCCCATAACCTCCTACGCTTCAGTGAGAAAGGTCCCAGTCTTTGCAGTCAATTTTTACAACTCAAACTCTCCATTCCTAGCAACATCCTGATAAATCCATTCTGAGCCCCCTCCAGTTTAATAATATCCTTCCTATAACAGGGCGACCAGAACTGCATAGCCTCCATTGTATCTTTGTCCATTATACTGTTGTGTCAAGGAAATGGGCAACAATGATTGTTGATTTAATGATTTAACTACAGTTAAACTACAGTTAACTACAGTTAACAATGATTTAACTACAGTTAAATAAAGGTAATTACAGGGGCATGAGAGAGGAACTGACGAAATTGACTGGAAGCAGAGCCTAGCGGGGAAGACAGTAGAGCAACAATGGCAGGAGTTTCTGGGTGTAATTGAGGACACAATACAGAGGTTCATCCCAAAGAAAAGAAAGATTATCCGGGGGAGGATTAGACAGCCATGGCTGACAAAGGAAGTCAAGAAATGTATCAAAGAAAAAGATACAGCCTATATAGTGGCCAAGAGCACTGGGAAATCAGAAGATTGGGAAGGGTACAAGAACAAACAGAGGATAACAAAGAGAGAAATAAGGAAGGAGAGGATCAAATACGAAGGTAGGCTAGCCAGTAATATTAGAAATGATAGTAAAAGTTTCTTTCAATACATAAGAAACAAACGAGAGGCAAAAGTAGACATTGGGCCACTCCAAACTGATGCTGGAAGGCTAGTGATGGGAGATAAGGAAATAGCTGAAGAACTTAATAAGTAGTATGCGTCAGTCTTCACAGTGGAAGACATGAGTAATATCCCAACAATTAAGGAGAGTCAGGGGGCAGAGTTGAGTATGGTCGGCATTACAAAAGAGAAAGTGCTAGAAAACCTAAAAATTGATAAATCTCCTGGCCCCAATGGGCTACATCCTAGAGTTTTGAGGGAGGTGGCTGAGGAAATAGCGGAGGTGTTGGTTGTGATCTATCAAAAGTAACTGGAGTCAGGGGAAGTCCCAGAAGATTGGAAAATTGCTGTTGTAACCCCCTTGTTTAAGAAAGGATCAAGACAAAAGATGGAAAATTATAGGCCGATTAGCCTAACCTCGGTTGTTGGTAAAATTCTAGAATCTATCGTTAAGGATGAGATTTCTAAATTCTTGGAAGTGCAGGGTCGGATTAGAACAAGTCAGCATGGATTTAGTAGGGGGAGGTCGTGTCTGACAAACCTGTTAGAATTCTTTGAAGAGGTAACAAGTAGGTTAGACCAGGGAAACCCAGTGGATGTTATCTATCTAGACTTCCAAAAGGCCTTTGATAAGGTGCCTCATGGGAGGCTGCTGAGTAAGGTGAGGGCCCATGGTGTTCGAGGTGAGTTACTGGCATGGATTGAGGGTTGGCTGTCTGACAGAAGGCAGAGAGTTGGGATAAAAGGCTCTTTTTCGGAATGGCAACCGGTGACAAGCGGTGTCCCGCAGGGATCAGTGTTGGGGCCGCCGCTGTTCACTTTATATATAAATGATCTGGATGAAGGGACTGGGGGCATTCTGGCGAAGTTTGCCGATGATACGAAGTTGGGTGGACAGGCAGGTAGTACGGAGGAGATGGGGAGGCTGCAGAATGATTTAGACAGTTTAGGGGAGTGGTCCAGGAAATGGCTGTTGAAATTCAACGTGAGCAAATGCGAGGTCTTGCACCTTGGAAAAAAGAATACAGGCATGGACTATTTTCTGAACGGTGAGAAAATTCATAAAGCCGAAGTACAAAGGGATCTGGGAGTGCTAGTACAGGATTCTCTAAAGGTTAACTTGCAGGTTGAGTCTGTGATTAAGAAAGCGAATGGAATGTTGTCATTTATCTCAAGATGGTTGGAATATAAAAGCAGTGATGTGCTTCTGAGACTTTATAAAGCTCCAGTTAGGCCCCATTTAGAATACTGTGTCCAATTTTGGGCCCCCCACCTCAGGAAGGACATACTGGCACTGGAGCGTGTCCAGTGGAGATTTACATGGATGATCCCTGGAATGGTAGGCCTAACATACGATGAATGGCTGAGGATCCTGGGATTGTATTCGTTAGAGTTTAGAAGGTTGAGGGGAGATCTAATAGAAACTTACAAGATAATGCATGCCTTAGAAAGGGTGGACGCTGGGAAGTTGTTTCCGTTAGGTGGGGATACTAGGACCCGTGGGCACAGCCTTAGAATTAGAGGGGGTCAATTTAGAACGGAAATGAGGAGACATTTCTTCAGCCAGAGAGTGGCGGGCCTGTGGAATTCATTACCACGGAGCGCAGTGGAGGCCGGGACGTTGAATGTCTTCAAGGCAGAGATTGATAAATTCTTGATCTCGCAAGGAATCAAGGGCTACGGGGAGAGTGCGGGTAAGTGGAGTTGAAATGCCCATCAGCCATGATTAAATAGCAGAATGGACTCGATGGGCTGAATGGCCTTACTTCCGCTCCTATGTCTTATGGTCTTATGGTCTTATGGTCTAATAATAAACTTCTGTTTTATTATTAAAACCAAATCTGCAGCATTGTGTACTTGCATTTCAGTCAAAGACCACCCTGTGATAACCAGAAACAGACATATGATATACCAAGTTAGATTTCTTTGTGGGATCTGACTTGTCCAATAATGACATTGGTTGGAATTAACAGCAGCCTCAGTAGGTCCAATTTAGGTGGATTGCTTAATGTTTACCCACCCACCATAATAGGAGAGGCAGGTCGTGCGAGTGTGAACAGGTCATAAAATGCAGTCCCTGAGTGAGTCGAGAGTTTCAGCCCAGGAAAACAAAGAAGAGAATTATAAAGACATACCCACTTATCTACTAATAAAACAAAGGTTTCAATTTTGCTTTTCCTGCAGCCAAGTATTATGCTAATAGCCTGGTAACCTTGGTTCTGATCCTTTCATCTGGATGATATTGGACTGGGCTGCTGTAGTTATCAGGCTTCAAAGTTCAATGAGAGATTATTTTCCACAAAAAGTGCCAGTCAATTCAAATTTTTATAACAGGGACCCACTATAAAGTAACATTTTCATTTCAGCTCTGCTTTTCCTCTGGCGACAGGTATTGCTGTCATCAGCTTCGCTTCAGTTGCCATTATTTTTCTGACTGCACATAGATAATAGCTGTCCTTTTGCACCTATATTTGAAAATGAAAGCTCTTTCATAACATTCAAAGGGGGACTGGTGATACAAAAAACTTTGGTACATTTCTCAATGTTTACTGTTAGAAAGGCATTTACTGATGTTCTCCCCCTGGAAAGGAAGGTGGGGTTATCTCTTACGATGGAGTTATGCAAGATTTCATGGGTGCTACCCTTGTATGTTTCAGCTCTCAGTCTATAAGGGGTATTCATCTGTCACGAAGATGGAGTCCCTTGCTGACTCCCAGAACGCAAACACCTAACTTAAGCTATGCTTTCTGGAGATAGTGTTTCACCCAGAACTCCCAGAGGGCAGCAGCAATGACAGCCCCTGTGCCCTTTCTCACTGCTCCATGTGATGAGGATGTGAGCATGTGAAGTGATCAGTGACCCACAAAGTAGTCTACCAGGAAAACATAAATAGTCCGAAGTTGTAATGGATTGGAAGAGACCCCCGGGCTGTTTACAAAGTACTACACTTGTGCCCAAGTGTCAGGTTGATCAGAATGTTGCCACCCCGGCAGTGATTTCAAGATTGAGTAATTTTTTCTTTTTCCTAACATCATGCCACCATTATTGCGGTTGTCTGTGGTCTTGAGAGCTCCTGTCAGTCGCAGTCTCTTGCGCAGTTCCAGGTACAACCTCCTCACTATGACCTGTTAGAAGTGTTTCTAGTCTTGGTATGCAGTACGGCAGTGCACCTCTGGAGTGTCCTGTGATGACCATTCCTGGGTAGCTCTCCGTTGCTTGTAAAAACTGAAAGAACTGTGGAAGCTGTAAATCAGGAACAAAAACAGAAGTTGCTGGTAAAGCTCAGCAGGTCTGGCAGCATCCGTGAAGAAAAAATCAGTATTAACGTTTTGGGTCCAATGACCCTTCCTCAGAACTGATGGTAGCTGGAATAATGTCAGCTTATATGCAGAAAATAGGGAGCATACAATTGGATACAGCCTAAAGAGAGAGAAGAGCAGTTGGATAGACAAAGGAGTTGATAACGATCAGGCTGGAAGGGTGAATAGTTGTTAATGGGGACTGTTAGTGACTAACAACAGGCGGTATGTAATGGCAGGCTATGTGGTAACAAGGCCTGGTGTGTGGGGTAGTGGGCTAGGACATGGGACAGTTTCGGCCCTAAAATTATTGACCTCAATATTGAGTCAGGAGGGATGCAGGGCCCCAAATGGAAAATGAGGTGTTGTTCCTCCAGCTTGCATTGAGATTCGCTGGAACAGTGCAGCAAGCCAGAGACAGAGATGTTGGCCAGGGAACAGGGTGGTGTGTTAAAGTGGCAGGTAACAGATAGCTCAGGGTCTCTTTTGTGAGCAGAACATAGATGTTCTGCGAAGCGGTCACCCATTCTATGCTTTGTTTCCCCAATGCAGAGGAGGCCACACTGTGTGCAGCGAATGCAGTAGACTAGATTCTGGGAAATGCAGATGAAGCGATCCATACCGGGATCAACAGGATTCTGTTCTCCAGAAGTCTCTGTTACAGGGCTGTGCTCACCAGAATGTGATCTGGAGTCTATTCTAGAGAGATTACCCCCTCAGCTGAACATTACTGGTGGGTGATGAGAAGGAAAACCTTGACAGACCATTCTCTGAGGTTTGCAATTGTTCCCCCTCAAAGGTGTGGTTCGACAGTCTGGACTTAGCACACTTTTTTGTTTTGTTTTGTTCTGGATCAGGAAGAGGATGTCGAGGCTGCATAGAAAAAACATGAACATTTGTACGTGTTGTGAGCTGCAACCCTTACTCCAGCTGAGTTATTAGCTCTAGATATACAGCCTGGAGCAGAAGGCTAAAACCATTCTTACTAAATGTTTGTAGCTATTCAAGCTTCCCTTCAGCAGAGGCACATTCCCTTTCTCTCTAGCCAGCTTTGTAGGCAGTGCCTTGAAGGTGGTCAGATATTTTGTTTCAAGCATTCCAACCTCCACTCCTGGACATGCCCAGTCTCCCAACACCCACACTCTCCCTCCCCCAAAATCTGGGTACATTTACATCTGCTGAACACATTCTTCTCCTGCAGAAGAAAAGAAGAATTAAAAATAGTAGGATGACTATTGAACAGTATGGCTGCATTGATAGATACACATGAAATATCCATCCCCAAAGGTGTGATTATCATCATTAGTAAGAAAACGTCATGCGGGGTAAGTTAGGTTTTAAACAGTTCTGAATGAAAGGTGGGTCAGTGTCATCAAGGAACTACAAATGAAACAAAAACAATAAAGAATTAAATGAAACAAAAGCAGAAATTGGACCCAAAACATTAACTCTGAGTTTTCACCACAGCTACTATCAGACCTGCTGAGCTATTCATGCAATTTCTGTTTTTGTTTCTCATTTCCAGTGTTCTCAGTTCTTTTGGGTTTTATAAAGCATTATAATGATATGCGTGCCTGAGAGATACCTGTGAGGTGTTTATCCCCAAACCATCCTATATGTTGTGTCCTTGTCCTAAGCAAGCATTTGTTGAGAAGTTTTCAGATGTATGTATTTTCTAGTTGTGAGGAAAGGTCAGCGAGCTGCTGACAGTTGTCACTCCTTTTACATTTTAAATGGAAATTTTGGCAGACGTGTGAGTGGCATTGCGGTGCCAGTAATGTTACATTGGTAGCTGCACTAAAAGTCATGGGCATTAACTGCACATGAGAATCTGATGGAGATGCCAGGCACCCAATCTCCAGCGTTAAGAGTTCATTGCTGTGGCATACTGACAATGTTAACTCACACTCACAGACATATGAAGCATTGAGTAGATAGCAGTAGGTACCCCGGTGAAGTACAGCAGATCATTCATTCCCTCGCGTCACTGGTACTTCACCTGATGAAGGAGCAGCGCTCCAAAAGCTTGTGATTTCAAATAAACCTGTTGGACTATAAGTTGGTGTCATGTGACTTCTGATTCCTCTTGAGCCAGCCACCGGCACCAACCTCTACAGTGACCTCTGTCCAGGCTGCCTCTTCATTCGGGGTGGCTTCTTGTTACCATCCATAGGGAAACAAACTTTCCTTTTCTCCTGGCAGCCTTAAGGAGAACATCTGGAGAGGTTTCATGAAAGTGTGGCGCCACATTTCCATCTGATCTCCCTCGGGGTGACTGTGATGGTGAGCTGGAGTTTGAGTGATGTTCCTGGGTCACAGAGAATGAAGTGATGTCTGGGTACCTTCTAAATATGGAAATTAAGAGGAGCATAGGACTTCCTGCCTGACTGCCTAGCATTTTACTTTGGCATGGGTATGTCATGAGCGGAGGCGAATGTAATTTGCCTGAGAAATTCTAAGCAGAAATATCTCCCACTTTCAATCCTGCATCCATACATAGTCTCAACAATGACGTGGAGGTGCTGGT
This sequence comes from Ginglymostoma cirratum, assembly GCA_024137785.1. NCBI lineage: Eukaryota > Metazoa > Chordata > Chondrichthyes > Orectolobiformes > Ginglymostomatidae > Ginglymostoma > Ginglymostoma cirratum. The sequence continues at coordinate 17,996,100 of JAHRHZ010000029.1, forward strand.
GTTGGACTGGGGTGGAAAAAGTTAGAAGTCACAGGACACCAGGTTATAGTCCAACAGGTTTATTTGAAATCACAAGCTTTCGGGGCACCCCTCCTTCACCTGATGAAGGAGAAACGCTCCGAAAGTTTGTGATTTTAAATAAACCTGCTGGACTGTAACCTGGTGTCATGTGACTTATGATTTAGTCTCAAAAAAATTAGATCCCACCTGTAAACTGGAACTGAGATACATAACCGTTTGAACTGCATTCTCTATATGAAATGAATAGAAACATTAGTTCTCAAATAGATATTCCTTGCCTTGGGAAGACTAGATATAATCAATGTTATACTATGCCTTCCCTTGCTACGTGACCTTACATTTTAGAAACCCTAAAGTGTGGATAGAGGCCATTGAATTTACACTGCCTCTCTGAAGAGCATCCTACTAGACCCAACATGTACCCTATGCCCGCATGGCTGACCCACCTCATCTGCACATCCCTGGAGACTATGGGAAGTTTAGAATGGTCAATTCATACAACCTGGAGGTCTTTGGACCATAGTAGGAAACTCACACAGGCACAGGGAGAGGGAGAATACGTAAACTCCACACAGACAGTCACCCAAGGCTGGAATTGAACCTGCGTCCCTAATGCTGTGGGAAAGCAATGCTAACCACTGTGCCACTGTGCTAATCCAATTTACACTTGATCTTCGCTTTTGCTGATCAATCATGCTCCCAATTCTGCACCTCCATCACCGTTACATTTCAAACAGCTTTGCCTTCTAAATGCTGACAGTTTTTCAATGAACATTATGAAGATGTAAAGCAGCAGTGATTTACATAAATGCACAACACTGAACTTTAAAATGCGCGCTGCATTCCATCTGCGTGCTCAGTTACACTTTGCTGCTAATCCCACTTTTCCTGACAATGATTACAATGATGGCTCCTTGGTCTGACACTTTGGGGAGGCTGTCCTTCCAAAACAGAGTAAAAAATGTGCAAAGGTTAGCTCAGTAGAATAGAAAGAGGGGAGGGACAAGATTACATGAGTGGAGGTGACATCTGCTGTGTTGGAAAACTCAACATCATCATTGGCCTTTTGGGTTAAACTGAACATGAAGAGACAGAGTTAGTTTAATGTGTAACATCATTACTTTTACTGGTCTAAAGGCTTGGAGTAGAACGCTAGCTGAAAGTGTCACAGAGGTCAGAATAAGCAGCAGATTTCTTGTCTGGCACATTACCACTGGATATTAAACAGTAACTGAAGTGAAAGGAGGTGCTGATACCAGCTGTTTACTTTGAGAATTGGCAGAGCTTTCATTGTCATTAATGAAACTTGCCTCCAGTTTACCTGTTGTATTACATGAATACCTGCACAGCCAAGTCATTAGGGAATGAAAGCAAGGAAGAAAGCAATGGCATCCTGCCAATGAGTCACAACCTTGATGCTGTATTGACTCATTTGTGTCCAAAGTGTTATCACTATGTGTCTATGCATAGTGGGCAAGGGAAATGGGTGAGAAGCCATATAATTTGAAACATAGCATCTTCCTCAGCCGCAGAAGTTTGAACTATAATATTATTTGTTTGAACATGCATTCTGGAAACTTTTAATCTGAGGAACCAATATATATGCAAATACTGAGAAAAAAACTTGAACATTAAACATATTGAGATTGCTGTTTTGAAATGTGATATTATTCACTCTCCCTTGGATTTGAAACTAATGTGCTGCTCATCTTATTCTTCTCTCAGAATTCAAAGCACCACAAGAGATTACAAACTGAATGTTACAACTGCAGCATACATATATTCTTTAGATATTAAATGAGCATGAACTTCAGGAAAAGAATTGGCACAAGGTTTGGTTAAATTCTGGTCACAAATTGATAACGTGATTGGATTTTGAGTTGGTTGAAAAGTCTAATGTGCAATTTCCAACCTCTGCCGCACATGGGGTGGGTAGTGTTGGGTCATCGGGATGTTTGTGTGCTGCCTTCGACCATTTCACTTCACTTCACTTCAATAAGTTCCCAATGAAATCTCTCAATGTGTTTGATTCCTTTCCAAATGAACCTCCTTAATCTTTGTCCTGTGATTCCTACGAGTTGTTAGCCACCTTTGACTTCTTCTTGGAGGACATCTGTAAGGCATCCCCATTATCCTTCTGCAAGTCTCATGTCAAAAATATCTTTTCGGGAAAGCAATCGTTTTGGGATAAAAATAAAGTACTGCCGATGGTGGAGATCTGAAATAGAAACAGACAGTGCTGAAGGACCTCAACAGGTCTGGCAGCATCTGCGGAGAGAGAAACAGTAAACATTTCAAGTTCAAAATGACTCGATCCAGAACTGAAGGAAGTTGGAGCTTTTATGCTTTTGATAAAGGGAAGTAGGAGTAAGTGGAACAAATGATAAGGGTATCTGGAGCAAAAGGCAAGATTGACTGCTTTTAATATTCCTTTTGCTCTGGGCACAATCACCATCTGTTCCACTTCTCCCCATTTCCCTTTATCAACAGCATAAACCTATCACCCAACATGTCATAGCACTCATCTGGCTCTACAGCCTGATCAGTACGTTGTTAAGGCTAGAAACCAACATGCTGCTTCACCTTCTGATGGCTTTTGCACAAGTGAAAGTGAGGCGGGCTTAGACAGGTCTGCCAGTTGTACCAAAGCCCAGAGGACAAATGCCAAATACATCTCAACAATCAGAGCAGGGGTCTGAACAAATTGTATCTACCTCTGCCTGAAGCCATTAGATAGAAGCTGCAGGAAATCTAGTTCAAAAGTTGTGATTCACTAAAGGCATGCACATCGTTCAATGAAAAACAAAAGTTCTGTGGTTAAGTGTCCATTCTTTGACAAGCTACGTAAAATCCACTGATGGAGACTACAACCACAGTTTTGCTCATTGCTACATCCTGAGTGCCAACTTTAACCTTTCACCTGTGTCATGATGAAAGTCAATACATTTAAAGACCCATGGGGTGAATGATCAACGGGTGGCTATGTACTTGATAGGCTATTTTTGTACAAAGAGAGAAATGGGTGCTGGTGATACTTGGCCCCAGCTGGAGATTTGTCACACCCTTGAGTTCAGTCAATACTAATTCAACCCTCATGCATTAGGACAGCAAGGAAGCAATGTATGCACTGGTCTGGTGATGGCTGTCCTATTGACTCCTCCACCTCACCTGAATGAACAGCCTTTTTGCCTTTCCCCTTCTTCTCTGTGCAATGTTGTATAGAAAATAACATAGTATTATCAATTGGGATACCCTCACTGAAGGGTAAATCCAGAAATAGTTATCACCTGAGAAGTATCTTTAATATTCTGATAGCTTACTCTATGAGCCATCTGGTCATCATGTTGCCCTCATGTAATGCACTTGAGCCTCATTTGGGAAGTTTCTCACAGATATCATGAGCAAATTGTAAGGAGGTATCCCATTTCTCCCATCAGGCTGCACTCAAGTTTGCCACAGAGAACTCCAAGTTTAGTAATGTTTGACTACCATAATATTAATGCACCATGGCAATGCTGAAAGAATCCAGCACGTAATTGTATGAGCCTCTTCTTGCAGTTCCATATCAACTCTGCACTGATGGATGAATAGACCTCGCAGTCTATAAAAACTCAAGATTGTTGTGGAAATGTTCAGGTTGCCATTTGTGTGTGAAATCAATAGCACCCTTTACCTACGACAATCCAGACAAAGTGAATCCAAAAACCCACTTATTCTGCCCGCTGACATAACCAGCTTTATGCATTTATCGATAATGGATTATACGATTCTGTTCCCAGAAAGTATCAAAGGTGTCAATGATTATGGTGACATTGAAAGCCATTGGTAACATGTGGCTAAGAGGTAGCAAGTTTTTTCTTTAAAGCTGTGGATATCTGCAATTACTTAATGTGACAGATTGAGTCTGCAAAAATATTTCCCTTGTGAAAGAATGAGGAAACTGAGCTTTTGTCTGTCAATGCAATGTCTAATTGCCCCCTGTGACCTTCATTCCGCAGCATCAGGTTTTCTTTGTCAAGGGTAGTGGTAATCTTCTTTTGTTTTGCACCTCATATTCTGATCTTGGTGCTTTGAAGGTTTTTAACATTTAGGAGAAGTAACATCTGCATGTGAACTCTCTGCTCAATCCAAGATGAAATATTACAGTTGCTGGAATTCTAAATGTAAAACAGAAACAATCGTGAAGATACTGAGCAGATCAGGCAGCATCGGTGGAGAAAAAAGAAGAGTTCATGATTTCAGATGTCCTCTCCACCGATGCTGCCTGACCTACTGAGTATTTCCAACATTTTTTAGACTATAGATATGGGTGGAGAATTAAGCCATTTGGTCTACCGAGTCTCCTCCATCATTCAATCATTGCTGATATTTTTCTCAACCTCATTCTCCTGCCTTCTCCCCATAACCCTTGATCCTATTGTTAATCAAGAACATATCTAAGTCTGTCTGAAATCCACTCAATAACCTGGCTTCCATAGCCTTCTATGATTTCCGTTGATTCACCACCCTCTGGTTGAAGAAATTCCTCTCTAATTCAGTTCTAAAGGGTTGTCCTTCACTCAGAGGCTGAGCCCTTGGATCTCAGTGTAGTGATTGTAGAAAAGTCAGCCAGGTGAACATCATAAAATATAAATCCCCTGACTGAGGCTGTTAATCTGGTCCAATTTGTCAGAGTTCCTGTTCACTCTGAAAGCTGGCTCTGAGGGAGCTGGCTCAGTATGAAGAACGCTCCATGTGTAAATAGATGGTGACTTGTTGAGGGACACTGGCCTCTTTGGAGTTAATTCACTTGGTTTCTCCAGAGGAAACATCTTCTCCACATCCAACTTATCGAGGGTTCTCAGTATTCTGTAAGTTTCAGTCAGATTCCTCTTCGTTCTTCCAAATGCAGTCAAATACAGACCTAGAGTCCTTAAACATTCCTCATACAACAAGGATCATTCTTGTAAACCTCTTCTGGACCCCTTCCAAGGCAAACACATGCTTGCTTAGAGATGGGACCCAAAACTGATCGCAAAACTCGACAGCCTCAACAGTACATCTTTGCTCTTCAATGCCAGGCCCTTTGAAATGAATGCTGACATTGCATTTGCCTTCCTATATGCCAACTGAACTTGTGTGATAACAGTGGAATCCTGAACTAAGACTCCCAAGTTTTGATTTCCAAAGCCTTTCCCTGCTTAGTCTGTGTCTCTATTCTTCCAACCAAAGTGTATAACCTCACACTTTCCCATATTGTATTAAATCTGCCATTTCTTTGGCCACTCTTCTAGACTGTCCAAGTCCTTCTGTATCCTCCCCGCATCCTGAACACTATCTGTCCTTTCACCTGTCTTTGTGTCATCTGCAAACTTAACAACAATATCCTCCATTCCTTTGTCCAGATTGTTAATGTAAACATGATTAGCTGCGACCCCAACAAGGACCCCTGTGGAATTCATCTAGTCATTGGCTGCCGTCCCAAAAAAGACCCCTTTATCCCTACGCTTTGCCTTCTGCCAGTCAGCTAATCCTCTATGCATGCCAGTACCTTGACCCTAATACCATGGGCTCTTATCTTATTTACAGACTCATGTGAGGCACATTGTCAAAGGCCTGCTGGAAATCCAAATAGATCACACCCACTAGCTCTCCTTTGTCTAACTTGCTCGTTACCTGCTCAAAGAATTTCAACAGATTTGTCAAGCGTGAACCGTAAAAGGGAAATTTTACCAACAACCAAAGTCAGGCTAACCGGCCTATAATTTCCTGAATTCTGCCTCCCTCCTTTCTTAAACAGGGGTGTTACATTAGCCATTTTCCAGTCCTCTGGGACCCTCCCTGATTCCAGTGATTCCTGAAAGATAACCACCAATGCCTCTACAATCTCCTCAGCTATCTTCCTGAGAACTCTGCGGGTAGTCCATCTGATTCGAGTGATTTATTCACCTTGGCAACCAACACTTGCTTTAGATGTTGTCTCTATGAACCACAAGTGGTGTCCACCAGCTCCTACATGATGCAGGTAAACCCATTGTCTGAGCTGGCATCTCTATTTCAATTACTTAATTCTTAATTTGATTTTTAAACATTTTAACTGGTCTTTTAACTTGTAACCTGTAAATATTTCCATTATTTACCTTCAATTTGAAAGTCACATATAACAGTCAAATTAGTAGCTGTAACCAAATAATGGTTTACCTTGAATGTCACTCTTGTACTGGGCCTTGATCATGGGCTTCAATTCATCCTGTTAAAAAAAACTCACAAACTATGATAAAAAAACACTTCTTCCTCTTTGCATCAAATTGCCTGAACTGTATATTCACTCACAATATGACTTCTCCCTCCTCTCAATTTAAAGATAATCTCAAATTCACACCTTATCATCTGCCATGGTGGGATTTGAACCCATGTTCACAAACTCTGCGCTATTAGGCTAGTGACATTACCACTATGTGACTGCCCTCACTTTCATTTTAAAGTTCTCTACCAAGTATTTTCTAGTTAAAAAAAAGGTAAGATTTTGTTAAAATGAGACCATCAAATTTTAATCACCCATTTAAATTCCAGTTCAAATTCACATTCCCATTTTACAGGTCAGTTTCCTGATTTCTTGGAAATCTGCGCTAGAAAAGTTGCAATAAAAGCTAATTAAAATTCAAAGCAAAAGATCTTCTCATGAAGTTAATTGCCAGAATAAGTATCTACTGCTTGCATTAATTAAAACCCTGGCATTGGCAAATAGACAGCAAGCATGTCCCCATTAGAACTCCCTTAGTTCCTTCATCTAAAAACCATCCATTCTTTGAGGTTGAAATTGTACTATCTACCTCCATAACTTAAATAACTGTTTATGGAACTATTGTTCCTTTCATCCAAGATCTAAAGTGCCCACAGTATTTTTCTAACATTAGCAAATACAGCAATATGTAACAATAATAAAGTCTCTGTGATGCAATGAAAAGCTAAAAGACAATTCACAGCAACATGTTAAAGAAAGAATATCTGAGGTAGGGTGGCAGAGAGGTGTAGGAAGGGAAATTGAGAACTCAAAGCTTAAGCAGCTGAAGCTATGGCTGTGCAAATGAATTAAAATCGGGAATGCTCAAGAGGCCAGAATTATATAAGTGTAGATATCTCAGAGTGCTGCAGAGCCAGAGAAGATTAGGACAAGTATTTTGTAATTTAAAACAAGGATGAGAATTTTAAGATCAAAATATTGCTTGAATTGTCAGTGTAGGTCTGCAAGTGCACGGCTGGTAGATAAATGGGACTTAGAGAAAGTCGGAACCAGACAGCAGGGTTTTAGATGACCTCAAATTTACAAAGGGTGTAATGTGAGAAATCAGTCATGAATATATCGGGATAGTCAGATCTAGAGGTAATGAACGCATAACAGGGTTGTTGTGGTGGGTAATTTTAACTTTCCCCATCTTGACTGGGACTCCCTTAGTGCTGGGGATTTAGATGGAGGGCAATTTGTTAGGTGTATCTAGGGGGGCTTTTTGAAATAGTATGTGGATAGTCCAATGAGGGAGGAGGCCATACTGGACCTGGGGATATTGGGAAATGAGCCCGACCAGATGATCAAAATTTAATTTGGGGAGCATTTTGGGAATAGTGAGCATAATTCCATACATTTTTGGATACTTATGGATAAGGACAAGTGTAGACCTTGGATTAAGGTGTTAAATTGGGGGAAGGCCAAATATAATCGAATTAGGCAAAAATTGAAGAATGCGGATTAACAGCAGCTGTTTGAAGGTAAATCCACATCTGACATGTGGGAGTCTTTTTAAAGACCAGTTGATCAGAGTGCAGGACAGGCATGTGCTTATGGAAATGAAGGATAAGAATGGCAGGATTCAGGAACCTTGGCTGACACAGGATGTTACCAGCTTAGTCAAAAAAACGAAACATACCTAAGGTCTACGCAACTAAAATCAGACAAAGTCCATGCAGAATATAGAGAAAGTAGGAAAGACCTCAAACGGGGCATTCGGAGGGCAAAAAAAGCACCATAAAATGTCCTTGGTCAGCAGGTTTAAGGAGAATCCCAAAGCATTTTACACATATATTAGGAGCAAGTGGGTAGCTAGGGAAAGAGTAGGCCCACTCAAAGATAAGGGAGGGAAGGTGTGTGTGCAGCCAGGGGAAATGACTGAGATCCTTAATGAGCACTTTTACATAGGCATTCATCAAAGAGAGGGACATGAGTGATGTTGAGGTTAGGGAAACGTGAGTGAATACTCTCAGGTAGGTCAACATAATAAAGGAAGAATTACTGGGTGTCTTGCAACGCACTAAGATAGACAAGTCTCCAGAACAAGAAGGGGTCTATCACAGTATACTGTGGGAGGCATGGAAGGAAATTGCTGGGGCTTTAACAGATATCTTTGTATTCTCTTTGGACTCAGATGAGGTTCCAGAGGACTGGAGAATGGCCAATACTGTTTCTTTGTTTAAGGGCCTATTCCTATGCTGTATTGTTCTTTGTTCTTTCTATAAGTGAAGGTTTCAGCAGCAGATAGACTGAGGCAGGGCTGATGTCAGTTTTTGTTTTAGAGGTGGGCATAAGCAGTCCTAGATTGATTGGAAGTGAACTTTGGGTCACATATGACACTCAGGTTGCAAACAGTCTGATTTAGTTTCAGAATGTTGCCAAGGAGAGAGATGGATTTGGTATGCTGGCAATGGTGTTTGGAGTGGGGACCAATGATAACTTCTGTCTTCCTAATATTAATGTGGGGAAAAGTTCTGCTCATGTTGTACTGGATATCAGAAAAACGGTCTGATAATTCATCAGTAAAATAGGACAGAACTACTCTGTGTGTCACCGTGATGTTGTCATGTTATTGTTAAGAAGTTAACTGATGTATTAATGTCATTTTTTTAAGAATGGCAACTTCCTGTCCTTATTCTGCCTAGCTACATCTGCACTGATATGTTAACTCTTAACTGCCCTCTAAAGTGGTCAAGCCACTCAACTGTGACACAATATCCATCACCTTTCGGACAATTAGGATGGATATAAATACAAGCCTTGTATGCAATGCTCGCATCTTGAGAATAAATATAAAAAGTAATTCCAGCTCAAGGAATTGCTCTTGCACCAGTGTTTGCTTACTATTTCTTGTGGAGATTATTTTGGCTTCGGACTTTTGTAGTCAATAAATATTCGTTGAAATATCTGGATTTAAAATATTTAGTTTTAAAGGAATACAATAAAAACTGTATGATACTTGCAAAAAATGATATTTGCAAATGACATTTATAAATGTTGCAAACCCTTCTAAACACTTTTGCAATTTATTTTATTTAACTTTCTCATTTGAGTTGCTTTGCATCTAGATTCCAGGTATCTAATAGTTGATATATCTCATTGAACAGTAGTGTCCCCTTCAGGTCAACTTATATCCAAAGTGTCATTTCTTTTCAATTGCATCCCAGATGCCCTTTCCTCATATGAATGAGTTACATTTCTTCAAAATGAACTGTATTTTTACCTCTTGTTCACTTTCATAAGGAACTGGGGTTTTTTTTTAAGCACTTCACTGTTTTACTTGGTGTGGCTATTAACTTTTAATTCCTGCTGTAAATATTATTTTAAAAACATCTTCCTACATTTTGGATCTATTATCATAGACAGGTACATGTACTGGAACTCATACATCACCAATGAAGCAAATTGTTGAAGGTTGATGAAAACTTTAATGTCTACATACTCACAAATTTTCAACCCTGGCCCAATGAAAGGTGGGTGCTTTCAGAGTGTATTACGAAATTATTTCTTCTTGTGACAATCAGTAGTGCTACATTATTTAAAAATAAATTGTATTGATCTATGTTGGCTGCACAAACTAGTCAGATTCCGCAGACTGGCAGTTATTGGTAAATACTGCTCATGTATTTTCGGATTGTCCAAACAATGTCCAGTAAGTTACACTGTCTTGTTGAAATTTTAATCAATGATTACTCTTTTCAATAGCAAGGAGGATGGATGCAAAACTTAAGAGTTTTAGCAAAGAGGTTCTACTTTAATGTGCATCACAAGGAAACCTAATAGTTATTTGCTAATCTTCGAAGCTTGTGGAAAGGTGTTGGAGTAGTAGTAACGTCTTAATGTTCTTGAGAAATAGGCTTAAATCTCACTAAGTAGGTAGTGAAAATTAAAATCTATTCAAAAATATCAAATGTTGACCATTAAACCAAAATTGCTTGCTGCAAAAGCTCATCTGGTTCATCAATGCCCTTTTGAGGGAAGGAAATCCGTTGGTCTTGCCTACATGTGACTCTAAACACACAATAGTGAGGCTGACTCTTTACTGCTCTCTGAAATGATGTCGAAATGGAGCACTTCCAGGAAAACAAGGGATGGCCAACAAATGCTGTCCTTACCAGTGATGCACACAACTCATACAAGAATCAAAAAAAAAACAAATTAGTGCTAATTTATCAAATTAAGAAGGCACTGTTTGCTGTCTGAAAGAACAACAATTTTGATGCTAATTCTTTGGATGACTGGCAAGGTTGGCACTCATTGCCCATTTCTACTTGTCATCAGTTGTTGTACTGACCTTCCTTGAAAATCAGTGTAGTTAGTGTGAATGTGTTAACCCAATACTGTTGGGTAGGGAATTCCATGGAATTCAGCCAGAATCAAGGAAGAAATATGTCCGAGTTAGGATAACATGGGACTTGGACGATAACTTGAGGTGACAATATACTTAATAATATAATCACTGCAAATGTTTGTAAATACTCTCTGAGCCAACTCATCATCAAATCTTTGGCGGAGACTTGCATCTTTAAGTTGCAGTAATGTTTTTGTTGACCTTTTTTCCAGAACATTATTGTTAAAGAAATCTATTTAAGTATTGATATAAACTTTTGATCTTCCCTTGCATTGTAAAGTGAAGGATTCGCAATTGATATCATCACTTCCTCCCACCTCCCACCTCCATACTGATGAGAATGTTTGTTCACTTGCTGGAAATAGCAAGTAAATTACATTAGGTAAAAGGTTAATTATCTTTTGTTTCCTCTAATATGGGTTTGGAGTTTATTGCTCTAGCTATTACGACTATAATTATAGTCTTTGGATCATGATAATTGGGCAGTAACTCACCACTAGAAGTTTGTTACTTTCCCTACAAGTAAACAAAAAAAAAAATTATTTCTCATCCTTTGACCATGAATGTGATTAAATTCAAATGTTTTGCATTTGTGCAGTTAGAAGAATATGATCATCTGAGCCTGGTGAACTGCCACCATTAGTGCCCTCTGTAACATGACTTTTGTTTCACTCTTGCACAGAATGTGGGCATTGCTGGCAAGGCTTGCATTTATCGCCCATCACTAAGGACTTTGGAGAAAGTGATGCTGAGCTGTCTTCTTGAGCCACTGCAGTGCCGGTGGAGTTATGCCCACAGTGCTGTTGGGAAGGTTGTTCCATTATTTTGACCCAGTGACAGTGAAGGTCCAGCAACGTAGTTCCAAGTCAGGATGGTGTCTGGCTTGGGGGGTCTTGCATATGGTGATATCCGTATTGTTTCTATTTATTCTTGGGATGAAGGCATTGTTGGCTAGGCTAGCACTTATTGCCTCACCTAATTTACTCTAAAGAAAATAGTCGTGTCATGTCAGCTTCCATGTTAGGATGGTATGTGATGTAGAGGGGAACTTGTAGGTGATGACATCTTGGACATATTTCTTCCTTGATTCTGGCTGAATTCCATGGAATTCCCTACCCAACAGTATTGGGTTAACAATCTACTGTCGTCATTCTGTTAGCTGGGTAGAGGTCATAGTTTTGTAAGATATTGTTGAAGGAGCCGTTGCGAATTGTTGAAGTACATTTTGTAAAGATTAATTCTGTTACTCTCTTCACAGATTTCCCAGACATGCTAAGTTTCTTTAAATATTTCTGTCACACTTTCAAGGAATGTAATGGATCATAACTTTCTGTATTAAAGAAAAGAAGAACAAACACAAGCTGCATAGCATCATAAAGCTTGATGAATTTTTTATTGACCGAGTGAACTGCAAATGCAAGAATATGAAATGTAATAATTCAAGCAGCAATTGTTAGCATTTCTTTAAAGAATGGCTTGCTCAGTTTCCAGCCACCATCATTCTTTCACCTCTCCCACAATCCACCAGAGATGCCTGCTAGAAGAAGTGAATAGCAACTGTACCTATAGTTCTCTGTTACTGCTGATTTGTAGCCAGCAACTCAGTGAAGATTTGCATAGGAACAGTATAATAGCACTTTTGGTTCCTTCCCTCTGCACTGTAGAAGTGTTGTAGCCTGACTCAAAAAAACAGAGTTGTTCTGGTGTAGAACAATATTAAAATTAGCTTTTATTGTCACATGTACTCACTCATATGAGTACAGTGAAAATGAGTACACTGATGGCACCATCTTAGGTACAAACGTACTGGGGCACAGAATCTTAGTACAAAGGCGAAAAATAAAGAAAACAAGTTAAGATATTAAACATTAGTGTCCTTCTTACTAAAGCATTGAAAAGCAAAGAAACACAGCTATAGTCCAACATCCCATTCCTTAAGCATTTGGCCATGCTGAGCTCACAATCTTCACAAGGCTTGACCTTGCCCTCACCGCTGCCTCGGTCCGCCTGCTCACACTCTTGCCACAGGTCACCTGGCCCATCATATCTGCACCAGTTCTTCTGAATATTTTATCTTCATATCAGCATTTTGCCCTTTCCCCGTAATTGTTTCAATTGAAATGATCAACCATTGCCCTCTTGAATGCTTTGATTGGACCATTTCCACCACAGTTCGAGGCAAAACATTCCATATGTTAACAAATCAATGTGTGCTAACGCTTATCACACTGCGCCCTTGCTTCTTGTACAAAATACCTCAAGTCTGTAACAAACACAGAGATTGCTGGTAAAACTCAACAGGTCTGGCAGCATCTGTGAAGAGAAATAGAATTAATGTTTCGAGGCTGGGATGACATTTCCTCAGAACTTTGAATCTGTATCTTTTGGTTCTAGATCTGTTTGTGAGTGGGAACAGTTTCTTACTATCTACTTTGTCCAGACCACTTAAGATGTTGAAACTTCTTTAAATCTTCTCCAAGCCTGCTACTCTTCAAGGAAGACACTTACAGCTTCTCCAATCTTTTGAGACACAATTGAGGTGTGTCATTCATGGAACTTGATTGATTTTTCATTTTAATTTAATTGATTAATGTTAGAATCTTGGAGAGGATCCATTCAGCTTCCCCACAATTCCCTATTTCACGCGTTAATTTAATTCAGACTACTGTGGCCCCTCTCGAAGTTTGCCTACGCAGAAAGAAGGGTGAGTGTATAGAGCAATTGTTTTCATTCATTGGCTTGTTAAATAACTAATGGTGCTCACTGTCGTGACTGACACAAGGTGATCCAGGTGAATCTCATAGAATATGAGTTCTCTGACTGTGGCTGTTAATCTGGTTCTATCGGGGAGCCCTGGCTGATAGATAAGAACAGTAGTGTCAGAGGTTCTATTCACTCTGACAGCTGGCTCTGATGAAGCTACTTCAGTGATAACGACTTTCCATGTGTACTTAAATAGTGACTTTTTGACAGATACCAGCCTCTGTGGAGTTATTTCTGTGGCGAGAAAAGGAAAGCACACTTCTGAAGAAATTCACCCATACAGTCAGCTTTGAGTTGGGGATAAACGTTTCTGGTATCATACTGTTATTTGGGAAGCTTGACTCATTCCGTTGTGCTGTCAGAAGAGTGCCGTTTTTTACAAGGTCTACCCCAGTTCACCATTGTGGTCCAACCGACCACAAATGACATGCTAATAACAAGGAAGATCAAGAAGGAACACGTGGACAACTTGGTTATGGTCCTTAGAAATTTCAGTCAGGCAGGTGTATACCTTAGAAATGAAAAATGAGTGTTCCACGCAGCCCAGGGCTACAGAGTTGACTAGACTGGGTTATACTCATTGGAAGTTAAAATGAGGGTGATCAAAGGTGCCCTGCCTCCCATGTCTGTATAGAACTTAGGCTGTGTAGAACTGTATGGAAATTTCATACATTACGTGGCTTCCATCCTGGCACCTTTGCATCAACTCTTTAAAAAAGGGTCAGCATTGGAAATAGTCATGGAGCCAAATCATAGCTTTCAGACAAATAAGGAAACAGCGATCATCCTTTAAGGTGTTGGCAACTATGATCCCAAGCGGGATCTGGTATTGACATGTCAGGCCACCCTGTACAGCATGGGGGTAGTATTAGCTAATAGGTAGCTCAATGAAGAGGAATGCCCAATTGCGTATGCACCCAGGTCTTTGGCTATTGCAGAGTGTAAATACACCCAGATAGAGAAGGAATGTTTGACGGTCATATTTGGAGTTAGGAAGTCCAACAATACGTAAATTTGTAATAATAACAGACCACAAACCCCTGCTAGGTTGACTGAATGAAGACAAGACGGTGCCACCAATTGCTTCAGGCTGAGTTCAGCATTGGGCTCTAATACTGAGCGCATATACCATCGGGGAGGCCAAGTAGCAAATGCGGATGCATTGAACTGCATCTCACCAGCAGAAACATTACCAGACGTACAGCCACTGTAAGAGATTGTAATGGTTTTACATTTTATGGACGCACTTCCAGTCACAGTTCTCAATATCAGCCTTTGGACACAGAAAGATCCGGTCCTGGCAAAATTGGAACAGCTAGATGAGAGAAACCAAAGGGCCATCACAACCAGAACTGAAACTTTTTTGGACCCAGAGGGACCAGGTCGCCATTAAGGACAATATATTGTGATGGGAGCAGCAGTGATTGTTCTGAGCAAAGGTTGCTGCCAGATACTGGCTGAATTCCAGCAGGGTCAGCTTGGGGTTTGCAAAATGAAGATGTTGGTGACAAGTTATGTCTGGTGGCCAGAATTTGATGCCAACATAGCCGTGTTGGTGGGGCAGTGCCTAGAGTGCCAACAAGGACAAAAATTACAGCCAGCAGCTTCCCCACATTCATGGGAATGACTGGGTGAGACCTGGACTCGGTTACACATCAAATTTCCATGGTTCTTCCATGGTTTCATGGTGGTTTTCCATGGGCTCAATGCTCTTGGTCAGTGTGGACACCAGCTCAAAGTGTATGATTGTGCATAGAGTTCATTTGTCAAACACAGAGACGACGATAGATACGTCTTCACTAGAAAAGAAACTGTCCTGGTTCCTGTTTGATTATCAGGCCAGCTCTCATGCAACAACATGGATAGCTGCAGCAGAGTTGCAAATGGAGAGAAGACTCCACATCAGGTTAAATCTGACCTTCCCAGACCTGGGAGGAGGGTGAATCAGCATCGGGAATGCCAATGCAGGACATAAGATTCCACACAGTGAGGGAGACTGTTTACTTCAGGGCATAAGGTTTGGTGTAGGAACCGTGGGCATGGGCCTGAATGGGTAACAGCCATTGTTGACATGAGATCAGGTCCAGTGACATATAAAGTTCAAGTAGGTTGGATGTTCCTGAATAAGCTCGTGGACTATATGAAAGCTGCAAGCTCACAATCAATGTGGGAGCACAATATGCCTGGTTCCTTGACAGCCTTTCCAACTGTTCTTGAACCGTGGGTTCTCCCTCACCATCAAGCATTGTAGATACCTTGGAATCTAAACATGGTGGATGTTGCCACCTTGATGCCTTTACCGCCTGAAGCTGACAATGAATTTCTTCTGAGACACTCTGGGCACAAGGGGTGAGCTACAGTGCATTACATGCCACTTGTATCAGAGGCAGAGCTGAAGGAACCTGACCCATTGCTAAAATCCCTTAGGAAGAGCTACAGAAGTAAAGAACTGGTCTATGTCCTTGGACTCAGACAGAGAGGGATGTAACGATTGTAACAATGTCAGCCTGGTGGACCTCATAGAATATGAGTTTGCTGATTGGAGCTGTTAATCTGGTCCAGTTAGGGAACCCTGTCTGACAGATCTAAACAGAGAGCTGGCTCGAAGGGAGCTGGATCAGTGTTAAGGGGTTTTCATATGTAAATAAAAGATGAGTTGACGATGGGGTACTGGACTCTGCGGAGTTATTACACCTGCATTACCAGCTCCATCGCCAGCTGCATCTTATTATCTTGGTACCACTCCCCAGTCATGTCAGGTTCATTTTTCTACTTTTTCCTTCACTTCCTCTCCCTATCCCAATAAACCCACAGTAATAAGCTCTGCAAATGCAATGGTGCCTACTGGAAGCAATGGAAATGGAGTTTGTTTTCAGCTTGGAGGCATCTTCGATTTATACAGCAGAAAAATAAAGGTTATTAGGGTCATTTAGGGTTTTGAAATGATTCTCTTTCTCTCCAGGCTTCAGTCTATTTCTGAGACTCTCTTGTCATCCTTGCTGCTTTCTCTTGTTCCTTGTTTATTTTTGCCCCAGTGGGTTTCACGAGACTGCATGCCTGCTAGCAATTGGAACTACTGTTTCTCTCATTTGGAAAATATTTTGATCCGAAGATGAGTGGACCCACCTCCCACTTTCACATGGATGTACAATCTGATTAAAAATCTCAGCTTTCCATTTCCCTGATGAATCACCCCGTGATAGTTCACTGAGCAAACAGAACTTATTTGATTTGAAATTGACTAGCTGAATTGTGGAGTGAAACTTGTTGTAACTGGCCTCATTGCTCACTGTTGATAGTTCAGCATGGCATAGGACCATAACGGTTTAAAGAACCATCTCTTTATTTGTTCCCTGCCTTAAATAGTGCCTGCTGTGCTCTGTGCTGATATTGATTCCTGGCAATCAAATGTCTCTGTGGGCGGAAAACAAAATGTGCCACAGAAACTTGCTCTAAAGTGGACTGAGCCCTGTCCTGTCAGACACTGCATGTATAACCTCCTTCATGTTCTGGCTGTGCTGAGGTAGCAGTGGAACCCAATTGCTAAGGAAAAGATAAGTTGGACCAATGCTAACAGTTGCTACAGTGATGCAGTGATAACGTCATTAGACTTGTAATCCAAGCTAATGCTCTCAGGAGCTTAAACTTCAATCCCACAAGGGTGCCTGGGTGGAATTTCAATCAATTTATGCGTCTTTTTGATGTTAACAGCCTGTATGCCCTATAGGGAGGGAAATTTGGTGACCTTGCCTTGTGTGTGAAATGGCCTAAGTCACTAGTTCTAGGGCAATTAGGGACGGAGAACAGATGGGCTTTTCCAATGATGCTCACATCCCATGAAAAATCAATTAAAAGATAAATTGGAATGACCCTGAGCTGAGGTCACTACATTTGTGGTCAAACCCAGAGACTGGCTGCAATCTGAATTTAGACGGAACTGTGCCCATTTCCATTGCTGCTTGGAACAGGTAAGTGGGATGCAGTTGACCTTTTGGCTTAGTTCTTGCTGATGTAGAGTAGTCTTTACCTCCCTCTTAGACTATTGTAGGGGTAGAGAAAACAATTTCATTTGCTAAACTTTGTACAGTATTATTATGTTGGGTTTGTAAATATTCGAATTCTGGGAGCATCTATTCTAAATTTAAAAATAGCTTGTCTCCAAAATGTCAAAGTATTCTGGACTCCAAAAGAAACAGAATTCTAAAACAAAAGTGTTACAGATAAATGTGATACAAACAGATGGGTGATACGTGTGCCCAACACCGTTATTCAAATTAGTCCAAAACACACCTGGCTTCTTGGTTGTAAGAGAGACGATGGTGGTTCCCAGTGAAGGTAATTATATACTTGGCTTTTATTTTGTAATTCTGGCTAAGCTTCAAGTAAAATATATATTGCTATGCCCAGGTCAGGTGGCATAGAATTGTTCCCCTCTTTCCCCAGCCCTCATTTGAAAGTAACAGGACTTCTTAAAAAAAAATCTATTTGTTAAATCTGTGTATGGTTATCTGTTTACATGCAGATAATAAACGAGCTAGAGATAACGGTATGGAGCTGGAGGAACACAGCAGGTTAGGCAGCATCAGAGGAGCAGGAAAGCTGACGTTTTGGGTTGGGACCCTACTGCAGAAATGGACGAGGGGGAAGGGAGCTCTGAAATAAATAGAGGAGGGGTGGGAGGGGCTGGGGAAGGTAGGTGGAACACTGATAGACAAGTGCAGGTAGGCAGTGGTGGGGATTGGTCAGTGAGATGGGAGGAACGGATAGGTGGGACAGAAGATGGACAGGTTGTGTCAGGTCCAGAAAGCAGGGATGAGAGGGGGGGTTGGTCATGGGATGAGGCTGGGGGTGGGGAGAATTTGAAGCTAGTAAAATCCACAGTGAGACCATCAAGTTGTAAGCTCCATAAACTAGCTAGATATGTTTTCTTGATTTAATGAAATAACTAGTTAGTTTTATAATGCTAAAACCCACCAAGGTAAAAATATTAAAGTTTTAAAATTTTAAAAGTATGCTCTGACTACTGTAACTCAGGTACAAACAAATACACTCCAACCAAACATACATATAAATAAATGATAGAGTAGAGGATTGATGTAAATTTTGCCTCCAGTGGGATATTTTACCTGATGCAGCAATACTTACATTATCCCTCATAACATAAGGAACTAGGCACAGATGGTATGGTATTGAAAGACTCAACAGACATTTATTATAGCTTACTGATATATAAAATTCAAGGCTATGAACCAAGTGCTGGCTGGTGTAGATTTAGACTGGTATTTGTCAGTGCAGATTCAATGAGCTGAAAGGCTTCATCAGTACTGTATGATTCTGTGATTCCATGTCAGGCATTACATTCACAGGGGCATCAGTATCTGGGCTAGTATTAGGCGATGTGGTTACGGAGGAGGGTCATATCCTGTTATCATGTCATGCATTCAGTGATCCCCATTGAAATGACATCTGAGATCTTTATACACTTAGGCCACGTGCTATGACACAGGGATGATATCATAAGCATGTCCCTTAAAGGAATAATGGTATACTCACTGTGAGATATAATTTTAGCAAGTTATGTTAAATATAACAATCCAAAACTGTAGCTGTCTGGATGCAAGTAAAGGCGTCAGCATACAACAGATAGTTTAATGTAGCTTATATTGTCTTCTTCGGGAAATGTTTCTGTGCAAACTACAATCTTCTTGTAAATGTTCTCTGGCTGCTTAGTGGAATTGAGACACAATCAAACTCAATGGAGAGAGTACGATTTTAGATGGAGATTGAGGCAGAAATACAGAGGCAGAAAGAGAGGGATAAGTAGCTTCCTGTCACTGCTGCTGGTGGTCTTCTGCCAAAACACATCTCTGGGAAATACTCACAAAGCTTTCTTGGTCACCTGATGTATCTCTAACTGTCATCAGTCGTTCAAAAATCCATTGTATATTCCAAGAGGTAGCTTTGATTTGTGCTCAGGTACACAGTTAGGAAAATCAAAGTCTTTTGTCCAGCAATTAACTTCTGAATAGTTCATTCTTCCATGCTTCATACTATAAATATCTTCATTTTGATATGACAGGAAGAGAATTGTTTACTCAATTCCAGCGATTGGTCTTCTCTAGTGGTGTCTCCATAGACCCTGTGTTTCCATGCCAATGGAATGGAATATGGACTACATTGTTAATTGAAGCATCCATTTTTAGTTTCAGTCAGTGTTTATGTTTCAGTTAAAAACTGTCCTTTTAAAAAAAGTCTAATGCCTGTCTGCAGCTGATTAATTAAAAATAAATAAATTAATTAAAAATAAATAAATAAAAAATAAATAAAACAAATTAAAAATTTTAAAAAATAAATAAATTAAAAATAAAATAATTAAAAATAAATTGATAGGAGTGTGTCTTCACAGCAGTTTAATGTTTTGCTTCACTGAGAATATTAAGCAATGTACGAGTCATAGAACTGTGAATGTGAAGCAGCAATGTGATCCCATTGTAAAACATGCCTTGTTCACAGCTCATACGACTTCATTGTTCCCCATCGGCAGCTTTTTGTC
The DNA here is from genome assembly GCA_024137785.1 of Ginglymostoma cirratum. Lineage (NCBI taxonomy): Eukaryota > Metazoa > Chordata > Chondrichthyes > Orectolobiformes > Ginglymostomatidae > Ginglymostoma > Ginglymostoma cirratum. The sequence continues at coordinate 18,016,053 of JAHRHZ010000029.1, forward strand.
TTATTGCCTTTAAGAAAATTATCTTTTACGTCTCTGTGTGCTGTGTGCATACACTGTTGCACTCTGCCTGCGGATTAGTCTGCTGTGGGTCTTTAGGCCACTCACGCACTTACAGCAACCAGCTGCAATGCCAGCTTCATAACTTATAAAGTGCTTCACTGTTTTAAATGAAATAGCCCACAGAGTTAATCAATCCCAGCTGACTGATTGAATATTACACCATTAACGTTAAAACAGCAAAGTCACTTATTTAAGAACCAGGTGGGTACCATTTTTGGTTGCCAACAACATAACAGCTCCTTGGTCCCCAGTATGCTCGAGTTTCCCAGAGGCAGCCTCTTAATTGGTCTTCTGCAGAAATGTCATCCAATTAAGGAAAACAGTAAGTTTTGGAGCTTATAGCCTCAACTGAATGGCCTGCAGCATTAGCAGGACAGCAGCCTAACCAGTACAAGTGGGTACAATCAGTCCAGAGTGGGGATTACGAGGGTGCATCTGTTTTGAAATGCACTTTGTACAGGTTTGAAACGAAGAGACATAGAAAATATGAGCAAGGAAAGGCAGTTCAGCCAGCTTTTGAGCCTGATTCATCGTTTTATATGAACATAGCTGATCATTCAACTCTATACCCAATTCCCACTTTCTCCCCAAACCCTTTGATCCCTTTAACCCTAAGATGTATATGTAACTCCTTGAAAACATTCAATGTTTTGACCTCAACTATTTTCTGTGGCAGAGAATTCCACAGGCTCACTATTCTCTCGGTGAAGAAATTTCTTCTCATCACAGTCCTAAATGGCCTATGCTGTATCCTTAGACTGTGACAACTGGTTCTGGACTCCCCAGTTATTGGGAATATCCTTCCTATATCTATTAAATGTAATGTAATGCAATAGCAGTGGCCACATCCATAAGTGGATGGGACCAGGATATTTATTGGTTAACAACTGTAGCCAGATGAAGACTGTGGCTCCGGTGGGTGAGATTTGGAGATCTTGTTTGGCAACCCCGGGCAAGTTACATCCAGGCACCTGCCAGCTTGGCCCCTCAAAACTCACCACTGGGATGCTCCTGTGGGTCACATCAACCAGTCCACAATTATGCTAATTGACCACTGCTGCTGCCAAGTGAATAGCCAATATGAGTCATGACCCAGCCCTGGGAAGATTGCCCAGTGACCTAGTGCAAAGGTATGTGCACTTCCTCCTGCCCCTATCTTGACTCCAAGTCCATTTGGCCCTGGGATCTTCTTTCCTCTCTCTCCTTCAAGACATTAATTAAGCAAGTTCAGTCACTGATTTAAGCAATTGATTATGGCGCCCATAAATTTGCAACTGAACGTGTTTGTCTCTTTGGCAAATATGCACTTATTCTTGGCTATCTTGAATCTTCAACATAGAAGGAAGTTTCACTACATACTGACTTCAATACAAGAATAACCTACACCAAAAATTTCTGTGAAAGAGCAAAGAATTTCCAAGTATTGACAAGGATACGTACTTGTGATCTAAACTTTTGCTCATCCTAACTTCAAAATGTCTTTTCAGAACTATTATCCATTCTTTAAATTTTTGACGTTAACTTTTACAACTGCAAAAGAAAGATTTTAATTTGTATGTTTCATGTAAGTTTTGTCCCTACAGAGCTTATGTGAAAATCCTGAATGCTGATTAAGTGTGATATTCATAGAGTTATCTCAGTACCTGAAATTAATTGAATTCTGCAATGCACTGCAGAATACTTATTTAGCCCAAGTGAATGCAAATATAAAATAACAATTCATGTTTCAATTAACCAAAACTCACCTGCTTTGTGTCCACAGTTCTATAACTAAGTACAAATTTGGAATTGAAAATGGTGACATTTTATTCTACATGCTTTCACATAACTGAAAGGAGTGCATACAAAAACACAGAGAATGCTGGAGAAACCCAACACATCTGGTATCATCTGTGGAGAGAGAAACAGAGTAAGCGTTTTGAGTCTGGTATGACTCTCCTTCAGAACTGAAAGGTACCAGAAAATGAGATAACAAGGTGTCGAGCTGGATGAACACAGCAGGCC
>JAHRHZ010000029.1:18018516-18098347 GCA_024137785.1 Ginglymostoma cirratum
GGCCTGCTGTGTTCATCCAGCTCTACACCTTGTTATCTCAGAATCTCTAGCATCTGCAGTTCCTACAATCTCGGTACCGGAAAATGTTTATTTTTATACTTTTGACAGAGGTGGATGAGGAGCAAATGATCAGCTGGTGGGGAGGTCCAGTGCAAAAAGCAGAGGCGTTGTTAATGGCGGTGGAATAGAAGAAGAGACGTAAAATGGGCATAAATTAAGATGTGAAACAGAATGAATGGGTCTTCCCTTCTAAGAGGAAAGTAGATGAAGCATAAACAAGACAAGATTGTGGGATGAAGGCGAAGACAATTAAGGACAAGGGGAACCCTATCATTGTTCCAGGATGAGGGGAAGGGATGAGGATAGAATTCAGCAGAACAGTTGAAAATGGTTGTAGGCCCTGTTGATTGCAATGGAGGTGATTCCTCAGTTGAGGAGAAAGGAGGTCATGTCGGAGGTAGCCCAGCAGAAAATGACATCATCAGTATTGATGTGACGAAGATGGAGAAACTGGGAGAACGAAATGGAATCCTTGCAGGAAGCAGGGTATGAGGAGGTGAGGAGGTACATTTGCTTCCAAATTCCATCTTTCTCTCATCTAACTCGTCCCATCCTTGACTTGCCATTTCTGAAAATAGACTGTCCACCAACATCAATTGCAAGTCCACCAACTCATACAGTTACTCTAAATATATCTTCCCCTCCCCTCCACTGTCAGTATTGCAAGGAACCATTCCCTCCATGTGACCCTAGTCAACTCTTTCATCATTCCTAACACTTAATGAATCCCCCATGGCATCTTCCCATGAAATCACAGAAGGTGCAACACTTGGCCAATGACTTCCTCCGTCCTCACTGTCCAAGGCCCCAAATACATCTTCCAGGGTGAAGCACCTTTTTATTTGTACTTCTTTCAATCTAGTCTACTGTACTGTGACATCTAACCATTGAATTCCATAACTTCAGAAACTGACCATAAAATATCTATTCTCCATTTTTCACACACTCTCCCACAGTCTTAACATTTTGTGTCCAAGATCTCCTCTTCAGAAAGGTTCTGAAGAAAGGTCACTCGATTCAAAACATTAACTCTGCTTTCTCTCCACAGATGCTGCCAGACCTGCTGAATTCATCTAGGTATTTCTGTTTCAGTTTCAAATCTTCAGGATCTGGAGTTCTTTGTTTCGTCAGCTGACAGTCTTGTCATATTTTCCGCTTTGTTTACTTTTCTGTTGGTAGAGAGGACCCATTCCCTTGTTTGCACACGTACATCCTTTCTTCTTTTTCACTGGCATTAACGGCCCTTTTGTCTTTTCCACTTCATCTCTGCACCATCCCTCCCTCTATGTTAGAGGTATATTTTAAAAAAAGGTTCCAACACCTTTCAGTTCTGATAAAGAGTCATGCTGTACTCTTAACATTAACTCTGTTTTTCTCTCCACAGGTGCTGTCAGGCCTGTTGAGTTTCTTCAGCATCCTCTGTGCTTGTTTCAAGATTTCCAGCATTGAATATTTTGCTTTTATTTGAGTATAAGACGTATGCGTTGGAAGTGAGTGGCAGCTTCAATAGCCCCAAATACTCCAGAAGACAAAGAAAATGTTGAATTCATCGACACTGGTTTTTATATAAATGGAATATTCTCATTGATCTCACACTCAAACCTGACATAACGGCAAGGAAATTGATTGACTTTCTTTCAAAATCAAGCTCTCCATGTTCCTTTACACATATATGTGTGTCTCGGTTATTTTAAATCAAAGCATTGAAATTCAAACCAGATCAGTGTTGATTTAGCAGCACCCATAGAGGGGTGTATTATACAGCTATATTCCAAATGTAATTCATTGAAGCTTCAGGATACCATCATGAAAAGCGATGTATAAATGTATGTTTATTCTTCCTGCAATTTCAGTGCTTCATTGCAATAGGACTGGGACTTGTCAGTGGCTAACTAATATTTTCTTCTCGAATGCTCGCTTGTGAAAAAAATGTTTTGTAAGTAAACAACACAGGCTGGTGTGATGCCAACTAACAAATAGCCTGTTGATGCTCACTGAAGTCTGAACTTGGTGGTTAACTGTGAAGCTCCCTCCTACTGGTGCCAGTGGAGCTGTGTCATAACATGACCCTGTATGAGGCAGGACCTCCCCTCATTGGAAATGACCAGCAGCTTCAGGCAGAGTGCATTTTACTGGCAAGGCACTTGCTAGGTTGAGAAGCTTGCAGGTTATCAATTACTTGCCTGCTTCATGGGCTTTCTCACTGGTGAGGGCAAAGTGGTTAGTCACCATTAAAGATGCTTACCCCTAAACTTTGTGCAGAGAGCATTAATACCTAGTCACTAATAATCTTTCTTGTCTTGAAAAGACTTTAAATGAGTTTAGCATGCAGACATGGTACTGCGCTGTCATTTGAAGTATTCATTTTTTGATTTTTAAAGGAAAACTAAGCTTTTTTTTTTAAAACTGGAGACCAAATATCCAGCTGGAATGGTAGAGAACTATACAGTATTCTCCTGACTGAAGCCAGTGTAAAAGTAATTGATATATCTTGCTCAGGGTTTATTTGATAGATTAATTAACCATTCAGAGTCTAGATGAATTAGCTTCATGTTCTTTTGAAGCTGCAAGTCCCCAGGTTCCATCTTGAAAGATCCATTTTTGAACAATGCACTGAAGAAGTTTTAATGTGTTTGAACTCAGTGCTGATTTATATTGATAATTTAAAGTCTTTGAAGGTTTATTAGCTCTCTTAAGGTATTAAATTAAATATATTGGTGGAATTATGTTACAATAGAGCACAGGTATTGTACTTTCTCCTTCCTTCTCTTCTTGAGGTTTTATTATTCCTCTTGAGAATTCAGGATGGTGAGTTGCTGAAGAAATGTCAACAGGAGGTTAAGGTTTTTCTGTTTTGCTAATTGAGTTTTCTGAGATGCTGAAGAATAACTCAATTTTTTTTTTTGCTACATCGTTGGCTTGAATTTGCAAACTTGACAAGAAATCGAGCCTAATCATGTCCTTCCTCCGGGTGGGTTTAGTGGTGTGAGATGGGGCAAATATTCAGGCAAGAGAATTATAAATAGGTACACTGCCAATTTGCTACTGCCATCCTGATTAAGTCCACAGAAGGAAGGCTAGTGGATAAACACTTAATGGGGTCTTAAGTGCCTCATCCATTCACTGTTGCTACTAAGCCAGTTGGGGGCAAGGGACTCACCATGCAGACAGGACAACAAACAAACCAAGGCAAGTTTCCTTGCAGATGCCCAGCAGAAGTCTCTGGTTCAAAGCTACTCTCTGCTTGATTGAGTAGTTTGGTATCAGAGAGTGGGGGTGGATTGAAAGCAATTCCCCTGTCCTTGCTGCCGAATCTACTCCCCTCTCCCCCATGACCTCTACCTTGTAACCACCTTGCTGCCATCATTGACTCTGCTTGTCTCTCTCTCTCTCTCTGTCCACAATCCTAGACATCAGGGAGGTGCCATTTTAACAACAGCCACATCCCCCAATGGCCCTGCTGAGTACTGATGACTTGATTTTTTGTCAAATGTCACTAGTCATATTGATTGGTCAATAAAAGTTTTAGCTGGTCTTAGAAACTCCCCTTCTTACATCATTAAAAATATGAATCTTGAAAATAGAGTGAGGTGTGGAAAAGGGAGAGGAATTACATAAACCAATGTCCCTTTTGTGCTTCAAGCTTTTTTCCTCCTGAAACAGTATCGCTAATGGATCTTGTCTCTCAAAGGCAATCCTATTTGAAACTTTACCAAAGCAAAGTCAATACCATAAGGCACCAGAAGAGTATTGATTCCTGCCTTATATATTCAAAGTCAAATTAACCCTAACCTGTCCTTCCTCTCACCTATCTCCTCCTCCCACCTCAAGCCCCACCCCCATCTCCTATCTACTAACATCATCCCGCCCCCTTGACCTGTCCGTCCTCCCTGGACTGACCTATCTCGTCCCTACCCCCCCACCTACACTCATCTTTACTGGCTCCATGTCCGCCTCTTCAACTTGTCTGCCTCCTCTCCACCTATCCTCTCCTCTATCCATCTTCTATCCGCCTCCCCCTCTCTCCCTATTTATTTCAGAACCCTCTTCCCCTCCCTCATTTCTGATGAAGGGTCTAGGCCCGAAACGTCAAGCTTTCCTGCTCCTATGATGCTGCTTGGCCTGCTGTGTTCATCCAGCCCCACACCTTGTTATCTCGGATTCTCCAGCATCTGCAGTACCTTTTATCTCTGATACAATTTTAACTCTTCAGATTCCTCAGTCGGGGATGAGTTTCAATGAGAAACCAAATTAGCCATACAATAGCAAGGTTTTCACGCACTTGTAATGATCACAGGGGCCAAGTCCAAAATCATTACAGAAGTTAAAGATTTTGAAAAGCAAGCAGAATACCTGAACTCACCTATTGTTTAGACCCAGGTTGACAGTAAGCAAGGGTCAGATTTCTGTAGTTGTCAACAATAATGATTTATTACAAATAAACTGACTCTATCTACAGGCAAACAATTATGAACTTGTTAAAAATCTAATCCCTTACAAATTCCCTCTTTTGCACATGTTTAGACAAACACACAGACACACACATACACACACACACACACACACACACACATGACAATAGGTGTTATGGGTCTCTGTTCACAGAATCTGCTGAGATCATTCTTGTGCTGATCAAAATGCCTCTTCTCAACCTTCCTTCTTTGAATGATTTCAATGGCTCACATAGCAGCTGGTTAATATTTATAAAAACCTATGACTTATTGGTTAAAATTCAGAGCGTACAGCAACTGCTGAAGGAAAAATAAACAGGATTTCTCTCAGCTTAAAGTAGCTTTTACTGGAGAGAACAGAGAGAGTTCCTGAGTTGGTGGAGGTCTGAAGGTTTTTGTATATCTTTTTCATAGCCCTAAACTGAGAACCAATCACACAATTGTTGGTTGGCAGAAGGCTATTATCATTAATATCTCACATTAATCCACAGTCAAATCAGCTATTTGTTGTCAACCAGACTCCAGTTGTACTCAATCCTTTGGTGCCAGTTCATCTGCAAATTACCCATTCAAAGTACTGCTGGAATCAGCAGTTTTGTGAACTGTACTGAAAATATGTGTCAGATGACTTGCTTCCAAAACATATAGCAATCATTGAGGCTCTCTTGGCCTTAATTTTTTTTTTCAGTCAACAATTAAAAATACGGAAAAATAAAAACAAAACACAATTTTTAGATGGAATTACTCAAGCAAAAACTGTTCAATGTGACCTTGATTACACATAATAGAACAGAGGTATTAAATATGGAAATAATACTTAAATTGTTGTTTGTATTGAAGTCAAACTTTTTAAAAAGGCTAACGATAACCATAAGCAAAGGAGTTATCGTGTTCTCAAAAGAAGATTTAAGATGTTCGCATCATATGCATAATCCAACTTAATGAAGCATCACTCAGATGCTTAGAGGAAACACTGCATCTCTGGAACATTGTAGGTGATAAGCATCCTATGCCACTTTAATAGAATATTAATGGGGAAAGGGATAATTACAAGTACTTGTGACAAAGTGATTTATTGATGATATAAAGCTGTTGACTGAGGCTGCTTTTAGTTATTCATACAGTTCAGTCTGTTATTTTGAACTTCATATAGCTTGTGTTTTAAAAAAAATCAGAAAGACCTAATGACGTCTTTAAAATTATGAAGATGTTTTTCTTTGATGAGATAGATGCTTGCAACTTGTCAAGCTTGTTGTTGATTCTCAATCATAGTCACAGCTTCTTTGTAAAGAGAGCTTTCAGTTGGCGGGGTGTACTCTTATGAGTTGGCTGACAATGAACTATCTCTTACTCAGAATAGAAGATAAAAATGAGAAAGAAATTGTAATAGTGCTATTTCAGCCGTGGCTCAATTGGTATCACTCACATTTATGAGTCAGATGATTATCAGTTCAAATCCTATTGCAGAAATCTAATCACCAGACTTAATGTAGGCTAATGCTCAAGAGCTGTACTGAGACAGTGTTGCACTTTCTTTCAGCAGATATGTAAAGAAATGCCCCATCTACTTTTCAGGTGATTGTGAAAATTTCATGAGATCTTTTACACAAGACGCAGGACAAACAGTTCAAGATTGAACAGGTATGAATTGGTTTTTTGACTGATCTCAGCTAGATTCTCTTAGAGGTGACCAACTAACTGACAATTATCATGGGCTCTTCAGAAATCTAACAACAAATTCAACTGGCAGATTCTATGTTTAAAATCTTGTCAAAATGCTGGTATCTCACATCAATGAAGCATTGTGTGCAAGTCCTGGAGTGGCATCCAGTGGCATACCAGCTTATGATTGGGGTAATTTGCTGCCATCAACTGAGTTTTAACAAGAGGAGGCTCTTGTCTTCAATTCAACGTAGTTCATTTCATGGTAGCAATCAGGTACAAGTTATATTAGCAAGATAAACATTGTTGCTAAGATTATGAGGGGATCTGTGGATTTAGATGTTTACTCTTTGAGGTCATAAGCTATCCTGTCTTATCTCCACTTAAGCCCAATGATATTATCAGGTTGGGTGAAGTTTACTCAGACTCCAACATTAACCCTTTCAAAATTATTACTATTTTCAACAACTAGCATCGAAACAAGCCATTGGCCTCAGCTGCTTGAAAATTTACATCTTATGTCATCAAGTATGTAATGGTCCAGATTTTTCAAATGATGTATAGCACCTACCTTCCTAAAATGCAACACACCATCTTTTGCATTCAAATCAGACCCTTTTTTGAAGTAGCAGATATTTCAAGATGGGTACATCACTTTCCCAAAATTTGAGTCCTAGTTGTGTCCAGCACAAGATGACAAAATAGGGATTAACTGCATTCATTATATAATCTAATCAATCTTCTTCTTAAAATAGAACCTTGTTAGATGGTACAGCAAATGCACTGTGACATGGATTCTGGCTAGAAATCCCCAAGGACAGGATACTGTCATGGGAATGCAGAGGACAGGCACAATGTTTTTTCCTAAGGGAATGAAAACTGGAAGTCTAGTGAACCAAGATTTTACTAGCATATCATCCCATAAGTCAGCCATTAACAGCGCTGTCAGAATCCTGCATCACACCGATTGGGTAATGATGCATCACCAGATGAAACTTAACTACAAGGTTAAAAATAGAGATGCATTAAAAAGAAAGAAAGATCCAGATAGAATAAAACTTTTACTTGAACTTAGAATCTCTTTCCTCTGTCACAATCTAATTGGAACAGAGTCACACCATTTCTTATTTCGCAGATTTTAAGAATGTAGAACTTGAAATTCAGTTTTATTTCTATCATTTCCTAAATTCTTGCTTATGTAAAGATACTGTGTATTTCTATAACTCTCTGTTTATGCAGCAGTGCTTCTTGATTAAGTTGAAAGTCTTTTAATAGAATAAAATTTAATTTGCTTTTGAGGGGGGAGAAAAGTAATTGGAGGATTTCAATGACGAGGAAGATGGAGTAGATAGCTTATTTTTAAAAATAGAACCCTCCTCACCTAGATAGTCCACCAAATATGCAGTTTGCTAATAACTAATTACTGCAGGTTAAGTGGTAGATAGAGTGTAGATGGGTATTGTAGCTAATGGATTAATGAGATCACAATATTTTCTAAATACTGTAAGTCTAGGAACTTGTGGAGGACCAAATGATATTTAACGGCCCACATGCAGAAATAACTAAGTGCTAATTAACAGGTATAAAATAGATTTATAAATGCTAAAGATTGAATGACCAAATTTAATTGTTGCCATAATTAAAAAGATGAAATCTGTTAAGACAAAGTCAAGTGAAAAATTTCAAAACTGAGATGAATGCATTTTGGGAATGCAAGATATTCAGGTAAGGATTACAGAACCAAGGGATGGCATACCTTGTGTCATCAGAATCATTTGAGTCATTCTGGGTATGTTTACTGCTACCAATCCTTCTTACTGGTATTACTCAAAGTTCACCGGGAAGTGGAGAAAGTTGACTGCATAAATTCTTAGGCAGAAGAGATGTTTGATGATGGACAGAAAAGTTTTGTTACGTGGTACTAACTAGCTTGATATTTTTCATCAGAGTTCCATTAAAATTCTTTGTGAAATATTAAGTTGGACTTAAGTACACATTACTGTTTAGTCCCATGGAACGTACATCTTTGAACAACAATAACCAAATTGGTTAACAAACACACAGATTACATCCTCCTGGCAGCAGTGCTTTACATCTTGATGGGTGCAGCTTATCTCATGATGTCAGCTAACTGTCACAGGTGCTAACTACTTGTACAATAGCACTGCCAGATAGCATTAAGATATCAGCCATGGTCTCATTGAATGTCAAAACAGTTTTCAGGGGTTGGATGACCTACTCCTGTCCAAAGTGAAAACATTGATATCTTTTCATTTTGTAACAGATTGGAATAAATTTCTAAACTTAACAGTGTGATATGGAATGACTTATAACTTTTATTGATCATGTTTATATGTTGTCATAAAATCCCACTGTTCACAGGTAATGCATTCATGGAGAGCGTTACATATGGAAAGGCCACAAATTATGAATATGATTTAATACAGGACTCAAAGAGAAAGGTTCCAGCCAGCCAAAACTTTGAAATCTAAAGCACACAGTGCAGGCTCAAACTCAGTAAAGTCAGCTTCAATTGTTTTTACAAAATATGAAGATTTTCCAGCAAAGAACCAGTGCAATAAACGAAAAGGGAAATGTATGACACAGACACTTAATATAAGGTGAAGTTAGTGGTTCACAAATCATGGGGCTGTTATGGACCCCTGTGTAAAATATAATTTGACCACATGCGGTGCGTACTTTGTGGGCCTAGAATTACAGCTTTGTGGCACCCTCAATATGTCTTTGGCAATGCATTAGATCTTTTATCAGGGCTTTTTAAGCTTTATTGTTAAGCCACTTTTCCATGACATTTTGCTTTCCAGTGTTGCAGAAGCAAACATCAACACTCTGGTGGATAGTGAGCTTCCCATAATGGAAACCACAGGTAAGCAAATTCAAAAATATGTGAAAGGTGGGGAGTTTAACATTTATGAATATATATTTTGTTTAATGCCATTGCTTGAATATTAAAATTTTTACAGAATAAAAGCTAATTGCCATTTACGTTTAGCACATTCGGACAATTTTGAAACACTGTTTTCAAAAATTAATCTGTTTTACCAGGTTTAATTCAGCATGGAGACTGCAATTTTTCTGTCCCTGCCATCTGTTCTTGTGTAAAATTTGATGCAGCAGCTCAGCACAATCACATGACTAGTAGCCATTCATTATGGAGACAGAATTAATTTACAAGCATGTAAATATATTCAGTGATGTGAAAGACGACACCGTCAGTTTCTTAAAGGTTCTTTAATCAGCTGGTTGCAAAATGAATTGGGCCAATGCGAAAGGTGGAGAGGCTCTAGTTTGCAGCCCCCTCTTCCTCAACAGGTAAATCATTTAAACATCTGCTGTCTGGATTTACGCCTGAACAGTGGACTGCACTGCCTGACAATAATGTGATAGGCACAGGCTCAGTTGAGACATTAGTGAATTGGATTATTATCGGAAAAGGAGAAATGCATGTTGCTAAGGGGATTAGGCAGGGGAAGTGGCACTTGGTAAATTATTACCACACAGAGCTGGTGCAGACATGCTGGGCTGAATGGTCTCCTTCTCGGCTGCAAAATTTCTGTGATTATGTTAGACTGGAATTCTACTGAGCTTTACCTCTCTCAGAGGGACGCAGTGATGCTCATACATCTTCTAAACACTCGTGCCTCCTTCTTTTCCTGCTGTTATGTACTTCTTAAAAAATGCAATTTTACTCTCATAAAAGTTTGAATCCATTTCCATTATCTTTTCTCTTTCTACAACTTTTTTTGTCATACATAAACTCAGACAACAAGGCTGCCGTTTTTCCAGAAGAAGGTGTGTGCAGACGTGCAGTCTGACAGATTAAGGATGAGAACCTGTGGAGGTTGGAGATACAGGATGGTGCCAATTTGTCTGATAGCAACTTATTTAGACAGATGTTCCTATCTGACATTGAGCCTGATCACCACCTGGGTGGAAATGGGAATCTTATGGCAGGCCCTGCAATCAGGACCCATCAGAAACCACTTCAGGCCACCACCTCTGTGGATTGGTGTGAAGGGAGGGCAATGTGACAGCAGGCATTTCAGCTGAAGAATTCTCTACAGTTAAGCATCATCATCCCATTCCAAGTAGGTCAATGGACATTAATGAGTAATAGATTTGCTCAACCAAGAACGATCAGCTATGAAATGCATTCCTGAATCCTAATCCAGTGGATTATTTGACTATGTTCATGCCACAGATTATGTGATAACCTTTTAATGCAATAGCCTACAGATGTTCAACTTCCATTGGTCACATGAGAAATAAATTCCCGGCTGAAGGGTTCTGGGAGATTAGATTAGCTTCTTCAGAGAAACATGGAAACAAAAGAAAGGCCCCAATTCCACAAAACTGGTAGACAGCAATAGGTTCATCCGTCAGCTGTCAATTCTTGATCTTGTTCTCAAAAAAAAGCAAACAAATGAAGCTAATCAAATGGGAGTGACAATAAGAGTGAAGAATGATTTGAGAGGAACGAGAGGGATGTATTTGGTTGGCTAAGGCTGGGACAGGCACAAGATCTGAAGAAAATGAAAGGAAAAAGAAATTACATCACTACTAATATTAGTTAAGAAGTGACATTGAACGTAGGCATTGTGTGTAGTTATGCCGGCTGATGGCAGTGGAGGGGAGAGGTGCAAGTACATGCTGGTTGTTGGATACTTCTACCTGCTGCTGGACTGAGGGGGTTGCATTTGACTGGAGATTACACTGGCACTGAGTCTGAAAATTGCAGCATCTTTCATATTATATGACCAGAAAGAAAAATCCGACAATTCCCCAGGTGAAAAAAAATGACATGCCAAAAATAAAGAAGTAAACCATACAGGCTTTTTTTTTAATTCAAAAGTGTATTGCAGTTGAATAATATCGATAGTTGAAAGGGTAAGGAAGCTAACCAACTGTGCACTTATTTTTAGTTAACCTGAACAAGAATCGGCAAAGACAAACAATATTTCATTAGACCCCAAAAACGATTGAGAATGTAAATTATCTGCTGATGCATGAATTCAGTATAAAAGGGAAAGACTGGGAAATGATGAGGACTCGTTCTTGTGTTAATTGAACTCAGTGCTTAGTGATGATCTCCATAGCATGAAACCACAGATGTACGGAGAGACTTTAGAGTTATAATTTCACTGTAGCTGATGATAACCTTGAGTGTCAAATTAGTGCAGCTGGCTGAATGAAAATATTTCTTTGCTGAACTCTGGGACAGTGTGGGAGCAGGGATGGGGGTGTGGAATATTGGGCACGATTGAATATTAACCTTTTACAAGGCTATCCAGCTTTCATGGAAAGATAGTCCCTCAGCTAGCCTTTACAAAAATGAAGTGCAGAACTACTACATACAGTTGTTTCAATTGTATAGAGCTGCAGTTCTATTTGACATTTCCTATGGGACCTGGACAATACAATTTGTTGAGGGAACATGATCCTAAGTACACACTGTAGGAAACAAAACTGAGACCGTTCGGCAGATGGGGCAAATTTTGTGTCAGCTCAGTGAGGGTTTTGAAGACCAATGAAAATTGTTTGGTGAAAGGTGGGCTAATGTCTAAATCACCAGATGGAAGTATCAGAATGGAACAAGAACACAGTTGATAATGTTTTCACATAAAAAGTAAATTGCAGGCTTAATTGCACAAATCACACCATATACCCCATGGCTTTCCACGGTGTGAAACATTTGTCAATCCCCAGTGCTCTATTAAAAAGCTAAATTTGTACATAATTGGAGGCCACAAATCCCTAGCCATGCATCGAAGATGTTTTGAAGAAACCCATGGTGGAGATGAGGGCTCTGGATTCACTGGAGTACATACAATAAATACTATATCTTGGATTATTTAGTTTGAGACATTAAGGACTGAAGTTAAGCTAACCAAAAATTACAAAGCCTGTGTTTGATACTTTTTTTAAGGCAAGGGTATTAAGGTTGGTGAATGTATAGATTACGCAGATTAATCATGATTTAATGGAAGAGTGGAATAGGATTCCAGGACTAACCAATCAATATTTCTGCTCCAAAAATGATCAGGAATTGTGCATAGACTACAACCACATCCTACAGCTATAGCACTGTAAGATGATTCCATAGACCATGTCTGAGCTGGGTGAAAGGGTAAGGAGCAGTGCTGTGTGAAACCTGGATATCAACTCAGCAAGTCAGAATCTTCAATCAGAACTCAATGGAAGCAATTAACTTGACTTCTGCTCTTGGCCTTTCCAAGCTGGTACCATCTCAGCATTTATTGAAATAGTTTGGATCAAAATGTATGACAAACACTTCACTTGGAACTAGAACAGCACACATATTCAGTAGCTGGTCACCCAAACTGGGCACAGTCAGGGATGTAAGGGAAATATTTTTCTCCATCAATGGGAGAAAAAAAAAATACAGTGAAGGCAACAAGGACTGTGGCCGTTGGCTAGACAGCCCTTTTCAGCACCCCTTTTCAGGAAGGTCTCCTTCATCAATTATGCCACTTAGGCATTAGGCCGACAAACAGCCAGACCTCCCCGAGAGGAAAGGGTCCAACAACAGAGGAGAGGGTCCCGGCAGTACAGCAGGAGATCAAGCTGTTACAGGAGCAGGTCAAGTTGGCACAGGAGCAGAAGGAGGTTGAGAAGGTGACTTGGCAAAATAAGTACATGAAATCTTTGCAGGCTTCATGGACAGCACCCAAAGTGGTAGAATCAATCTGAGCTTGACTTAACCATCAACAGCTAACATGCAAACAAAACATGGTCACCCAGGATCCAGAATGCTTAGGTGAAGTCGTGGGAAATATGAAGCTAATTGAACGCTGGTGAAGATCTGACTTCAATTGTTTTTGTTTTTATGGTTCTAGGTGATTCACAGGTCTATCATTTTAATGGGTATCAGTTTTATGGGTCTCGTCACTTCTTATGGTTCTCATTGTTTACAGTTCAGTTTATTAATAGTTTTTTTAAAATAATTTCTGTTGTTTTTATGCTGTTCTTGTTTTTTATGGTTTTTATAATTTATAGGTTTTATGTTATGTAGTATAGAATTTTTCTCACTAAATGAAACGATTAATCAATTCAAATCTTACTTGTCATTAATTTCCTTGCTGTATTATCTCATTGCCGTTTTTCAATCAATAGGTCATTCATTGCATTTTATATCAACTGATGTCTTTGAGAATTTTATCTTAATGCTTTGCGAATTAAATGAAATGTTTCTCAATATGTTTTAATTCTTCGGTACTGAAACCAAATGAGAATGTATACAATATCTAAGGTGCCTAACCAGCATTTAATATTTTTGAGTCCTATCATTCATTCCAATCAAGTACATGTGATAGCTGTGCTAATTTTATGAGCACTGAAAGCAATAGCAATGTTGAAATTTTCTGATCGGGTGGTTCCATGGAGCTTCACGGATGACTCTTAAATGAGTCTTTGCTAATCCTGACCATAGTCGTGCTGGAGATATCTGCCATGGTAAATACTATGATAAAAATCCTGTCAATTAGAACTTGTCTTTGATATCCACCAAGCTGCAGAGTAGTAACATGACATCAGCTGAAAAGATGGGTGATGGTGAAAGACATGGAAGGGAATACCATTCAATCTGCTTCCACCTCCTACTCTTTACAGACCAGTCAGGTTGCCCCCGGGAAGCGTCCAGCATATCTCTTGATGACCGAGTCTGATAATGCACGGGTACAGGCAAAGCAGCCAATGGCATGATCATGTAGTTTTCAAAAACTGGGAGGTCATATGCAAAAGTATTTTGTCAATCAGAATGGGAATCTTAGCATTCTGACTCCACATCTGCTGAAGTCACACTGCATGCACCAGATAGATACCTGAGTTCAAGAAATTGTATGACAGCAGGTTAGTGTCCAACAGATTTATTTGAATGTGTTGGGCTATAACCTGGTGTCGTGTGACCTCTGACCTTGTCCATCCCAGTCCAACACTGGCACTTCCACATGAAGGAATTGTATTTCAGCCAAGGGTACATATGTAGACTCTTGCCAAAGCATCGTTTTCAGTTCCATTAAAGTTAATCTCAATCAATAATAGATTGAATTTATTGGTTGATACCACTTTCAACCTTGCCCTTATTCTGTCTTGAGTGCAAACTTCACTTTTCATGTGTCTCGCAGTTATGAAAGCTCATATATTTTTCAAGTTTGGAGGAAATGTTTTTCTTGAAAGAGGTCATTTAAAGTTCACTGTGAACATGAGAAAGTCCGTTTTCAAACACATTTTTCTCTGAATCACATGGCTGGTGATAACAGATTGCTTTGCTGCCAGTGCTGATTTGAATGGCTTGGAGAAGTACTTGTTTTATTTGGCTCAGTTGAAGAAAATGAAGTAATAGCCAGCCAAATTAAAGTTACGCCTTCTAAGAACAAATTGAATTAGAGGAAAGCTTTTGAAAAACAAGGCTAATCTCTCTCAATTTCTGAAAAGAAAGCCCTCATATTGAGCTCAGGCTGAAATCTACTTATTCCTTTTAGTAAAGTGATTGAAAGAACATCGTATGGTTGTATTTCCTTAGCAAACTGTGTATGATTAGAGATTTGACAACCCATGTAGAACATCAGAGCAAAGTCCTTCAGAATGTATTACTTTTTAGTCATTAGTCTTCAAGAATAATATATTAATGTAAGCGAAGGAGAAAACAGAGTTAACGTTTCCGGTCTGGTGACCCTTCCTCAGAAGGGAAGGGTCACCGGACCCGAAACGTTAACTCTGTTTTCTCCTTCACAGATGCTGCCAGACCTGCTGAGCTTTTCCAGCAACTTTGTTTTTGTTCTTGATTTACAGCATCCGCAGTTCTTTCGGTTTTTACATTAACATAAGTGTTTATATTCTGCAAAAGTCTAGATTAGGCAGAAAACTCTTTTTTCTCTCTTTAGTTTAACTATATTAGTGTTTTTGTGTGTGTTTTAAAGATATTTAGAGGGATAAACATATCTTTTTTTTCACATTATTAACTGGTTATGTTAACCAATTATTGCATCTTCATGGGCGGAGTAACTGGACCCACATAGATTCTTTTGGGGTACACTTATGGGTCATTTTGGGCTGTTAAATGCCTGTCATCAAGCTGCTGTCATCAGTAGGTGAAGGTTGTGGATATGCTCTGCTTTTGTCTTATCCATATCCGCGTTATTATAGCATAGCAAATACAACCAGGTACCCTTTAAATAGTTCAATCCTGGAATATTTCTTGGCTAATAGATAGTCCAATTGGAAACCATTGGAAACAGAATGACCTGAACTGTTGGGACTCTTCTGACAGGCCAGTATCCATGCTTTGCTTTCAGTCTGAGTTTGGAAAAGAAGCTTGCCCTGGAAAATTCTCCCAGTGTCTGTATTTTGTGTGGATATCTTTAAGTGTAGGGTTGAGGTGCCTTGGATTGAGGAATACTCCTATGGTGTCATCCATCTTTAAAAAAACATGATAGAGTTACCAGTTAAGTTAGCCAAACTTATGATATATACTATTTCACTCATCTCATTCAGTTCCACTGATAATTGAACATGCACTCTGCAGCACATTACAGGATAAATAAGAAGGGTTGAATCATCTTTAAGCTGCAATACTATATCAACCTTAAAATATGAACACGTCACATCATTCTGTGCACAGATGTTTGAGATCCCTGACAGATTTAATTGTGTTACATGCAGTTTATTCCATCACAAAGGGTGTGGGTCGAATCTTGCGAATTGTGACTATACTGAAGTCTTTGTGTTCTAGTAGTCCAGCCACTGCTGGATTATTGGTGTCTACCAGGTAGAAGATTTCAGAAAGCTAGGGGGAGCTTCCGTATTTGGCATCTCACTCTTACGTGATAGTGCCAATGCATGGAATGGCTGATCCATTATATGTCTGCGAGATGCTATAGTTCACCACTTTTCAAGCCCATGGCTACTCTTTCACTTAGAAGGTCAAGGGTGGTAGATATGTGTGAACACACCACCTGTAACTTCCCTTCCAAGCCATTCATCATCCTGACTCAGAAGCATATCGCCATTCCTTCAAAGTTGCTGGATCAAAATCCTGGAATTCCTTCCCTGACTGTGTGGTAAGCCTACCTACAGCACATTGACTGCAACAGTTCAAGAAGGCAGCTCACCACCACCTTTCCAAGGGAAACTAGAGGTGAGTATTAAATGCTCAGCCAGTGATGTCTATGTGCCATGAGCATATAAAATAAAAGGTTATATCATGGAGTGCCATCTGCTCCTTTGCATATTTTTCAGGATGCATTAGTGTATAATATGTCAGCACAAGGTCATATGTCGATTTTAACTGTTATCCTACCTCTCCAGCCTACAAAATTAATGGTTGTAAAATCTTCTGAAGACTTTATAGCATTGATGTGAACTTGAGGTTAACAATCTGGAAGGTTTGGTCATCTTTTCAAATTAGCCTTTTGCTTGGTTGACTATGCACCTCATTGTGTTTGCATTTGTGCACCTTCTTAACACCTAAGTTGCTGCCCCCAATGTAGGAAGTAGTCGAAGCAAATACCACAGATGCATTTACAGGGAAACTACGCAAGCATGTGAGGGAGAGTGGAATTGATATTTATGAGCATAGGTATAAATGAGTGGAAGATGGGAGGAAGTTCAAGAGGAACATGTAAAAGGCCAAATCACCGCTTTCAATTCTGTAAATAAGATATATTCTGTATCCTATATAATCCGCTGTGATATCTTTGGTGGATAATGGGCCTATTATACAAATTTGTGCTATGATCGAAGATTCACTATGTCGGCTGTATTTTCTATTGCTCTTAATATCAATATAAAGTGAGCTGGTCTGCTTGTTATTCACCCTGATCTTTGTATGAATATGAGGAAATGGCAGGTTTGACAAGTTTAGGTATATAGTTGCAAGCAGAAGGGGGAAAATTGCAGAGTTACCTTCATTTTGTTTTTTGGAAGACTTCATGTAATGGTTGAATTTCTTCACTTATTTCTTCACCCAAAGAAGCTTGCATACCAGTGGTATGGTATTATGCACTAATTCCCACTGAGGATATCATGTTATAGTCAGCAGAATCTTTGATGCCAACAACTGATGTCTGAGATAACAAGGTGTAGAGCTGGATGAACACAGCAGGCCAAGCAGCATCATAGGAGCAGGAAAGCTTGATGGTTCAGGCCTAGACCCTTCATCGGAAATGGGGAAGGGGAAGAGGGTTCTGAAATAAATAGCGAGAGAGGGGGAGGCAGATAGAAGATGGATAGAGGAGAAGATAGGTGGAGAGGAGACAGACAAGTCAAAGAGGCGGGGATGGAGCCAGTAAAGGTGAGTGTAGGTGGGGAGGTAGGGAGGAGATAGGTCAGTTCAGGGAGGACGGACCGGTCAAGGGGGCGGGATGAGGTTAGTCGGTAGGAAATGGGGGTGAGGCTTGAGGTGGGAGGAGGGGATAGGTGAGTGGAAGAACAGGTTAGGGAGGTGGGGATGAGCTGGGCTGGTTTTGGGATGCGGTAGAGGGACGGGAGATTTTGAAGCTTGTGAAATCCACATTGATACCATTGGGCTGCAGGGTTCCCAAGCTGAATATGAGTTGCTGTTCCTGCAGCCTTCGGGTGGCATCGCTTTTGTGGCACTGCAGGAGGCCCAGGATGGAGATGTCGTCTGAGGAATGGGAGAGGGAGTTGAAATGGTTCATGACTGGGAGGTGCAGTTGTTCATTGCAAACCGAGCACAGGTGTTCTGCAAAGCGGTCCCCAAGCCTCCGCCTGGTTTCCCCGATGTAGAGGAGGCCACAATGGGTACAGCGGATGCAGTATACCACATTAGCAGATGTGAAGGTAAAGGTTGGTTTAGGTCCTTGCTACAAATCTTCCTTTGTATGTTAGTGTTAATGGGCTGTCCAGTTGTCTGCGGTGGAGGGTGGACCATGAATTGTTCGCAGCAGAATAGGTTCTTGTCTTAAATGATAGAATGTAATTTATTCCATCTCAGTAACTATACACAGGTAATATTCCTCTTAGGCATATTATTTAAGACCAAAGAGAGTTTGAGTAGACGTTCTTATCTCCTTCAGAAGACCGTGCCAGACTCCACTGATCCCTCAGCCAGTGACTATCTGATATCATCAGACTGATGTAGCTCTGTACAACTCAAAAGTTAACTGTTTCATTATCATGTACATCAATTGAATCTAGATATGTTTTATGTGGACCATATGGATTATGGACCCAGACGGAAAAAAAGATAGTGGTTCCTTCAATTTCAGAAGCCATCATCTGGTTTCAGACACACTTTGTGCAATTTTCACACGGCCAATTGTAATGGCCACTATAGGCATGTCATTTAATGAACTTTCAGTCAATAATTTTTAATTTGGACATATGCAAGCTGTTGGGATGTGCGCTGCAAATTATCTGACTTTCGACATTCGGACTAGAGATAAGTATCAAGCCTCAGACGAATACCTAATTAAAGTTGGACAGAATGTACCTCACAGTCAGTTTGAAAGTGACAAATCAAATTTAATGATGGGTCAACGCATATTGATTGTAGAGTTTCCTGACTGCCTAATTACATGCCTTACTCTGGTCAAAAAGGAAGGTTGAAACTTAGTGGGCAACACAACTTCCTAAGTATCACAATAACTCCCAATCAAAACTCAATTGGGTGGTGCTTGGAGGTGTTAATATAGCAGTCATGTGATTGAAACTTGACCAAACATTACGCCCATCTTACGCCAGAATCCAGCAATGCATTCAGAACCATCAATTGTCAGTCATTCTGCAAACCAGATCCTAAAGGTAGCTGCAAGGCATCAAACAGCATTAAACAGTCTTTAGCCTGAGGCAGTTTCGAAGTTCACCTGAGAACCAATCACCAACATATTTGACAAAGCCAGAACTCACACAACACCAGGTTATAGTCCAACAGGTTTATTTGAAATCACAAGTGCAGCCCCTTAAACTGAAGGACTATAACCCAGTATCGTATGACTTCTGACTTTATCCACCCTAATCCAATATCGGCACCTCCACATCACAACATATATGATTACAAGAAACCTCGTAACCTTCTGTGAACCTTTCACGTTATAAGACCCTTATTTGAATATTCAGTCATCTAATACATTCAGAAAAAAAACATAGTCCAATCACTTGGGACACTAAATATCACAATTTAATGACTGAAATAATTGTAATCTGTATAAGTGCACAATATCTGCATCAACTTTGTTTACCTATGTGCGCAAAAGTATATGATGTTTAGTTAATTTGAAGTAATTGTGTGGAGTATAGATAAACTCCTTTATGTTAAACGCTTGAAAGCATGCTGATGTTAGTTTAATTGGACTACACACTCCAAGAGAAAGAAAGACTCTCCTCTTTCCATGAAGAACATGCGGATTACGGACAATAAAAGATCACATGCATTCAACCAGTGATACCTGCTTCAACTTATCTAGAAATGTTTTTACATTTGAGAGATTTACACTCAGAGATGCAAAATTATTTTACGTAGTTCTTGGGGAAATCACCCAATAGGAGTCAACGGATATTTCACACTTTTCTTTTTTGAAACATTGGATTCTGTTATGTGAAACAGTGAAGAAAAAGAAAAGGAAAATCAATTGAAAATGTGTCATTACAACTAATAAGGTAGTGCTTGGCTTAGATCTGTTTTATGTTTCACTGCTGGGGCTAATCACATACACCTATGTAGCAATTGTACAAATGAATCTCTTGAGATGGAATCAAGTGGCACTATGATTCCTCAAAGAGCATCCTTGTTGCTGGGAGACGAGTTAGCACAGAGCTTGTTCTCTAACAACAAATCAATGCAGAGTTTAAAATGGATAGGGCCTTAGCATGTGGAATAAGAATGATGCTGAGGAGCTGGTTGGTGTTTGAATAATGTCTGAGAATTGCAACTGAAATTATGATTGGGCCCCTGCCAAAATACCCAACATGTACCAGGAATTCTGAACAAGAGCGCAATCACTGACTTGTTTTGACTTGCTGGCATCAATGTTTCTGTGAGTCCTCAAACTCTCTTGGAGTTGTACCCTGATAATGTTCTAAAAGGTAACTTGAGCAAAGATTCCAACCAGCAGAAGGTTGGAAATAATTTGAATATGACCTCTTAAGGGTCATTTTACCAGGCCATTAGCATATGTCAATGTTGCCCAAACCCGTCAAAGATTGAGAGGCCATCTCCTAAATGGAGATGTTTGGCTAAATGGAACTGCAACTCAAGCAGGAGAGGGTGCCAGTTTCTGAAGTAAAAAAGGAGGCCACAACTAGAGAAACAGCCCACACAGCCTCCATGCCTTCCTCAGAGAGGTTTCCCCTCTGTCAGTTGTGACTCCATTTCTCTTTTAATTATTTTTGGTAGGTTGCAGGACTGTTCCTCAGTTTTCTTGGTTGTAGCCACTATTCCTGGTGGTAGCACTGAGGCTCCTGAATTGCTGACCAACCAAATTGTTTGGCAGCTCTCTGAAGGGGACCTTTGTCCTGAGCAAGGGCCAGAAGCCCCACCTCCAGCGAATTGATTCTCCAACATGGCTGCTGACATTGGTGGGAAAACATTCATCGCAAAAACCTTCAGGGTTGGAAGCAAGGAACTCTGCCTTCTGAAAAATCCTGCCCATTGTATTTTTACAGTGCTCTGGTAGCTTAATCGTTCATGGTGTCAGCTTGCAATCCATCAAATGTACTGAGTTTCACAATACACTGTGGGATACGAGCTGCTCTATCAGTTGCATTGCTGGTACTAGAATTGCAGGCACCATCCTGGAATTTAAATAAAAAGCTAGCCCAGTAACACTGTTGCTTGTCGTAAAAACCAAATCTGGTTCACTGATGTACTTTAGGGAAGGGAATCTGTCATTTGTCCCTGGGCATGCTGACATGTGAGTAGACCCACAGCAACATGTTTGACTCATAAGTGCTCTCTGCACAATTAGATGATGGACCATAAATGCTGATCCATCCAGCAATGCCCATATCTCATGAATAAATAAAAATACCTCATTAAATTAATCTACGTGGAACTTAAAGATGACTAGAAACACCTAAAGAGGTTAGACCAACCAAAATTATGAATTGTAAGTTGCTGCAGTGGGTAGTAAAGGTCCTGGAATATACATCATTTTGATTCAAAATGTTTAGAGTCATAGAGTCATCTATCACAGAAACATACCCCTTGGTCTGACTCATCCGTGCTAGTCAGATAGTTTAAATTAATCTAGTCCCATTTGGCAACATTTGGCCCATAAGTCCTTCCTATTCACATTTCCATCCAGATGCCTTTTAAATGTTGTAATTGTACCAGCCTCCACCACTTCCTCTTGCAACTCATTCCACACACGCACTATCCTCTGCATGAAAAAGTTGGCCCCTAGGTCCCTTTTATATCTTTCCACTGTCATCTTAAACCAATGCCCTCTAGTTTTTGACTCGCCCAACCTGGGAAAAAGACCTTGGCAATTCACCCTATCAATGCCCCTCAAGATTGTATAAACCTCTATAAGGTCACCCGTCAGCCTCCAATGCTCCAGGGAAAATAACCACAGCCAATTCAGCCTCTCCCTGTAGCTCAAACCATTAATCCAGCAACATCCTTGCAAATCTTTCCTGCACTCTGTCAAGCTCAATATGTGCAGAATGGCATGCAATGAGAGAGTCGTCAACATTAACTAATTGCTATAACTTTCAGAATGCTCAAATCCAAGCAAGAATTTCAAAATTTGCCAATGAGATCACATTGAGAGATTGTCATAAATAGAGAGAACAGCATAGCAAAGTGCTTAAATAATTAATTAAATTCCAGAATGGATGTACAACACGGAAATAAACTTAAGCGTTGATAACTGTGACTTGGCATATCTTGTTGTTAAAATAGGGAGGCCACCAATATATTGGAGTCCTTTTTTGACTTCACTATCTCCGTTGGTGATTGGGTTAGATCACTCCCTATTTCTGACTCCATGCAGCTTTCCTCTCAGGTATTTTCTAACTAACTTGTTCAGAGATGTTATTGCACATCTCTGGAGCAGATGGGACTTGAACCTGGTTCTCCTGACTCAGAGGTAGGGACATTACCACTGCAAAACAAGCACCCTGACCACTTTGTAGGAAAACCAGGGTCTAAATAGGATAGACCTGAGGGCAATTATGTTGGCTGGCTAGGCAACAGAAGTGTCCCCTCCCTCTCTCCCGACCTTTCCCTCACCTTTGCTGTTATTACAGTGTCCCCAATTGGCTTTGCAGGTAAATTGATGATTAATTGGAAACACTGTTGATTTAGCTGTGGTTAATTGCAGTGAAAAGTAACATGAGTTATTTGATGATGATAAGAAAGACATTCAGCCATGCATGAAAACACTTCCGAATACAAGTAAAAGAAAAAAAGACACAGAAGAAGAAAGAAGAAAAAGGGGAAAAGAAGGGAAACCAAAGAGCAGTGCAGCATAATGCCAACAGCACAGGTTCAATCACTGAGACTGTTAAAGCCTCCCTGCTCACTTTCCTCCATAGTGGCTTAAGCCATGATCAGTAACCTTCAGCCATTGAGAATGCCACTTGAAGGAAGAAATGGGGTAGAATAGAAATAAAAAAATGTGTGTGCGGTTACATTCAACACAAAGTTGTGAGACAAGTTAATAAGAGAATAAAATCAAATAAGGCCAGGGTGTTTAGTTGCAATGAAGAAGAATTCAAAAAGTGGAGACCACTAGCATCTAGAAGAACAAGGGCAACAGATACACAGGAACACCACCATTTGCAAGTTCCCTCCAAACTATTCACAGTGCTGACTTGGAAACATACTGCTACTCCTTCAGTGTCGTTGGGTCAAAATCCTGGAATTCACTCCCTAATAACACTGTGCGTATCCAGCTGCAGTGAACTGCAGTGGTTCAAGAAGGCAGCTCACAACCACCATCTCAAGGGCAACTGGGAAGACAATGAATTGAGGCCCAGTCAGTGATACCCACATATGAATCCTCTGACACTATCTTCGACCTCCACTAGATCATGAATTCAACACCAAACATCAGGCCATTATTTCCTGGACTGTGACTGACCTATTTCTTTCTAGAAATTTTCCCTTCAGAGCCTCCAATCTCATGACCCACCACCCCAACACCTTTCCATAAACTGCAATGCCCTTATAGTCGATATGTGCAGTGTATGGAAAGGAAGATAAAAGTGGGCTGTACATGGTTGGGGTGGAGGGTTATGAGATTGGAGGCTCTGAAGGGAATATTTCCAGAAAGAAACTGATCATCACAGTCTGGGAAACAACGGTGGTGGGTTCATGATCCAGGGGAGCTCCAAGATAGTGTCCGAGGATTCATGTTTGGCTTCTGCTAGGTAGAGTTCAGTTTATCAGATAACAAGAACACTTGATAATGATGCTAGAGTTGGACCCGAGACAATTGAGGGCTCCAAACTCAGAGTGAGACAGATCAGAGGGAGTAAGGGCTGCAGAGAGTTTGAGGTGGTCAAAGTCATTTCTCAATGGAAATATTTTGAGAAGGTAAGAGGAAACAAGGATGGGAATTACTGAGGGTGGGGTGAAGGGGCCACTGTTTGGGGGAGGATTCCTTGCCTTACTCCCAATAGCCCATCTCCTTTCCATGCCACCCCTGATGCAGGCAATGTATCACCTGCCCTTTTACTTCTTCTCTCCTCAGCATCCATGGCTCCCACACAGTCATTTCTGATGAAACATTGATTTACAGACACTTCTTTCAATTTAATAGACTGCATTCATTGCTTTCAATGCAGTCTGTCCTTAGGAGGGAAATTGTTTGTGGAACATCTCTGTTCAGTCTGCAAGAATTACCCTGAATTTTTGTTGGTCTGCCATTTAATTCTCTCTCTTGTTGTCAGTCTCACCTTCATATCCTTGGCCTCCAGCAGTGTTCCTCTGAAACCCCTCATAAACTTGATGAACAACACCTCATCTTTCAATTATGCATTTTGCTATCTTACAGATTCCACACTGAATTCAGAAATTTCTTATTGTAATCTCAGCCCCCATCTTCCTTTTCTGCATGTTTTGATCTTCATCTTGTTTTCCTCTTGTTTTTGCTTGTAGACAGCAGCTGCTTATTATTCTGCCATTCACACCCCTCTACAAATCTTCTGTTTCATTTTTTACACCATTACAAGTTCCTTCGACCCAGCACTACCAACTCTTTCACTATTTTAAAGTCTCCTCTTCCACACTATTACAAACCTTCCTTTTTATTCTTTTTCCCTTCACTCCCATCTGACCAACTTAAAACTTCTTACATTTCCAACTTTTCAAAATTCTGAAGATAGAAATGTTATTACTTTCTCTGATGCTTGATGCTGTCAGACCCGCTGAATGCTTCCAGCTTTTTCATTTTAATTTATTCTAGCCTATTGCCATATGGATTGGGGCTCAAATCTCCAACATTATGGATTCAGGTGATGTGTGCATTACTGGCAATGCAACATTTATTGCCAATTTGTAATTGCCTGGTGAGCTGCCTTCTTGAACCTCTGCAATCTGTGTAGCAAAGACACTCTCAACAGAATGACGTTAGGTAGGAAACTGCAGGATATTGTCCTCAGTGAAAATGAAGAATCAGAAATAAGGTTCCACATCACGACTTGAAAGAGTACTAGCACTTTGTAGTGTTCCCATGTGCTTGCTATACTTATCCTTCTAGATGGCAAGGGTTGTGCATTTGGGAGATGCTGTTGCAGAAGCCTTGGAGAGTGGTTTCAGTACATCTTCTGGATAATGCACTCTGCAAACATGAAGTGTTCAGGTCTGGTGAGAATTTGAATTCGTTATTTTAAAATCCGTTATAGATCCTGAAGAAGTCTGTCAAATAGACGTGTGAATTAATTCTAAACGAAACCGGTGTGGGTCGATTAAATATGTAACTGGAGCACCCTCAATCAGTGCAAATATGTATTTTCAAATACAGTAAAGTCAGTTCTGCTATAATATGTGTTCCGGCGATGCAAACTGGCTGTAACACAACTGACGACTAGGGAAACGTTGTTTCTAAAACGCAAACTTGTGCAGGCTATAATGCAATTCCATCAGTGTGTGGAGGAGTACGTGTCGCCATCACATGATCGTTTTGTGAGCTTTGTCCTGAGCACGCTCGATGTTAGCACCGAAAGAGTCTCTGCGCTGGCATCATGTGATCGTTTCGTAGACTTTGTCACAAAGTGCTTTCTGTGAGAGGTACAATACTCCGTGATCTTCGTTTTCTTTTGCAAATTCTGCTCTGTTACCCACAAAAATGCGAGGACAAAGTGACAAGAATGTTTGCAAGAAGCAGCCTGGTGATAAAATTGCAGGTGGTGAATGTAAAAGAAAGGCTACAATGTTGAAAGAGAAGATAGATACTTATAAAGCGTTTTGAGCCTATTGAGAGAACATGTGATACAGTTCACATAACAGGAATAAAGGGGCCTACCTTACCCACCATTAGAGACAATGCAGAAAAGATTAAAGCAAGCTGTATTACTGGAACAAGTCTGAATGCTAGCAAATCTGTGAGGGCACAAAAAAAGGAACTTGAGGAGATGGAGCGGCTTCTAAGTGTGTGGATAGAAGATCAAACGAAAAAGCGATCTGGGACCACCTTCCACACCATAAAACAGAAAGCCTTATTAATTTATGAAGATCTAACAAAAAAGCTTAAAATTCTGTAGACATGCCTACCTTTAGGGTTAGCAGTGGCTGGTTTGCTGGTTTTAAGAATAACTATGCTTTTCATAATGTAAAGTTATGAACGTCCACTACCGAAGCTCAGTAGCAGCAGTGTGTATTATCTGCAAGATGCAGTCCAGAAATTCACCAAAGATCATCAGAAAGCACCTTCCAAACCCACAAACACTTCCGCCTGGAAGGACAAGGGCAGCAGACGTATGGGAATAACATCACCTCCAAGTTCCCCTCCAAGCCACTCACCATCCTGACTCGGAAATATATCGCTGTTCCTTCACTGTCGCTGGGTCAAAATCCTGGAATTCCCTCCCTAATAGCATTGTGGGTCAACCTACAGCAGGAGGACTGCAGCGGTTCAAGAAGGCAGCTCACCACCACCTTCTCAAGGGCAACTAGGGATGAGCAAGAAATGCTGACCAGCTAGCAAAGCCCACATCCCACAAATTAATAGAAAAAAGAAAGTTATGTGGCAAAGTTGCCAGTGCAGATGAGGAGCTTACAATGGCATTTCCTCCTGTAGTAAAAAATATACTTGACTAAGAAGGCTAAAACTTAGATCAAATTTTCAACTTGGATGAGACAGGTTTATATTGAAAGTGAATGTCATCAAGAACCTACATTTCTCTGAACGAAGCACACGCTCCAGGTTTCAATGTGGCAAAGGATCATATGACTATGTTACAGGGTGCCATTGCCAGTGGAATCTTAGAACCTAAGCCTGTGGTGGTAAACCACTCTGCCAAGCCATGAGCCTTGAAAGGCACCCTTAAGTCTACTCTAGGCATCTACTTTAGGTCAAGTAAAAGAGGTTCGATGATGGGGCAAATTTTTTCTAACCTTATTGTTGATGTTTTGGAAGATGTTTTTAGAAAGTACTGCAGGAAACAAAATTTGGATTTCAAGAATGTCCTCAGCCTGGATAATTCACCAAGCCATCCTTCCACCATTGCTGAGCTTTCTGAAAATATCAAAGTGCTGCTCTACCCCAAACAAAACCTCTCTCCATCAACCCATGGACCAGGGTGTAATAGCAGCTTTTGGTGCTTACTATTTAAGGTGCACATTTAAGAGGCTGAGTGCAGCCACTGAGGGGGATGAGAACAGCATACCTCAATTTTGGAAAAGCTTTAACATCAAGAATGCAATTGACATTATCGTGGAGGTCTGCAGTGATGTCAGCAAGGACTGCTTGCATGCAGTTTGGCAGAAGCTTCACTGAGAATTTTTTTCAAGATTTTAAAGGCTTTGATCCATCAGAGGAGCTCCCAAGAATCAAAGAATGTTGTGTTGATCTTGCAAAGCAAGTTGGATTTGAAGAAGTGGAGGGTGAGGATGTTGAAGAGCTGCTTGTGCCCTACTGAAGATCTCTCTGCAGCTGATCTACAACAACTTGTCGCTGAGGGGGAAGTGGAAGCTGGAGATGAAGAAGATGAATCCAGAATGCAGCACCAGGAGGGCTTCCACTTCTGTTTTGTCTTCTGTCCTGAGGGAAATTGAGAAGCAGTTGCAGCTTTTAGAGGATAACCATTACAATGCAGAAAGCAGCAGGGTAGCAGTTTGTGGAATAAGATCTTATTTGGCACCCCACAAACAGCTTCTTCATGAAAGAAGTAAAAGGAAAAAGCATCAAAAACTGGATGTCGTTTTTAAGCTAACCTCCAAGAAACAGTCAGAAGACAATGAATCATAGCCATCCACTTCCTGATTAATTATTTTTCGCCCTAACCCTGCAACAACAACTACACCTGAAGGTGACAATAATGATGATGATGACGATGACCCTTAGCCCCTGCATTAGCAACAGAGCAACCTCAAAACCTCCTCCCCCATCAAGTCATCTTGACATTTTTTTCACGGTAAAGTGCTAAATTTGCTTTTATTTTATTACTAGATATAAATTAAATATTTATTCAAACTGTGCTATCCTTTGTGTTCGGCCTTTGAGTGATTTTTGAGTGATCTTGAATGATATTTTTTGGTGGTCTACTCCTAACCTTGCTTTTCCCATGAGCCGCGTCATTTCTATAGCATGATTTTCTATAATTCGATGCTGCACAGGAACAAAACTATTGCATTACAGCAAATCCGACTGTGTATTATTTCTGGCTGCTAACATTACTTTAATTACAGAGGCTAATACCAGGTAATAGTTCCGTGTATTGTAATTGTCTGACTGAGAAGGCTTGGGTACTTTCACCGCCACCAATCCTTCTTACATAAGTAAACTGCTCTTAGCATGCGGGGAAGGATGCCCACATGAAATCTTTAGAATAGCATTGGCTCAACCTTGATGAGCAACAAATGCATTCATTACATATTACGTAATAGCTTGTTAAATTATACCTGAGATACCTGATGGACTCTGTGAAACATCAGTATTAATTTAAGAGAAAGTTAACATTACTAGTAGGGGGTGTCACAGTGGCTCAGTGGTTAGTACTGCCACCTCATAGCGTCAGGGACCTGGGTTTGATTCTACCCTCGGATGACTGTCTGTGTGAAGTTTGCACATTCTCCACGTGTCTGTATGGGTTTCCTTCAGATGCTCCAGTTTCCTCCCGCAGTCCTAAGATGTGCAGGTTAGGTGGATTGGCCTTGCTAAATTACACATAATATCCAGGGATGGGCAGGCTGCATGGATTAGCCATGGGAAAGGCGGGGTTACAGGGATAGGGTAGGGGGGGGGGTCTGGGTGGGAGTTCTTTGGAAGGTCCGTGTGGATTCGATGGACTAAATGGTCTGTTTCCTTCTGTCGGGATTCTATGATTCTATGAGTGCTGAAATATTGTCACACAGCTTTGGTAACAAACATAGAAGTGGTACAGTACAGATTAGTTTCTCCCATGGCCAATCTTTTAAATCCTGATGGGTGAACCTGGCTGTCACAAAGGGCAGAGAGATCATTCTTCTGGTGGATAGCCAATTTATGCACTAACGGCCTCAACAACATGACTTAAGGTGCGATTCACCCCATGATTGAGAGCAAGCAGTATTATTTTGCTTTTGTAGCTTCAAGGACACTCATCACGCCCAAAGAATAGGCACAAACAATCCCAATATTTACACCACTGTAGCATTTAGCATGTCCGCCATACTTTGTCCCACTCATCTGATCCCAGCTGCAAATCTTCACCTTTCAAGCAAATCCCCACATCTCCTTCATATGAGGCCATGGAATCCACATCTACCACACCATCAAACTGTGTATTTCAGATTATAACCTTCTGATAATCCTTTCAAGTCTTAAATGTCTTATAGCATACCCTTTGGTACTTCCCAAAGTGCTTCCTTATTACACAGGAACGCAGATGGCAAACATTGAGTTTTATTTCACTATGTAGTGGCTTCACAGCCATATCCGTGTTCTGACATTGCCTGTAACCCAATCACATGTTCTCTTCCAGTACTAGCTTGAACTTTCACTCCTAAATGTGTAGCTGTTAAGAGCAATTGCAAACGTAGTGCTTCAGCCGTCAGTGTCTTTGAGATTAAATACCTCTATATAAAGCTACTTTTTTTTTCAACAGTAAATCATACACTTTAATCTACATTAGGATACAGCTTGTAATCAAGAGGACAGTGCCAGTTGTGACGTTATCTGCAATATTTGAAACTTCAGCCAATTGGCCCCATCACTCGCACAATCTCAACTGCGATGCCACAGGAATTAGCCCTCCCAGTTGAATAAAACAAAGAACATTCAACAAAGACTTCTAATTTTCACATCTGTGTTCAGCGTAAAAGATTTTAGCAAGTCATGGCTTTGCATAAATTACTTATTAATCTTTATTACTTGTTGACTTAAGCTTTGCCGTAATCCTTTAGGCCTTATCTGTTTGAACACTTAGATCATTAGTAATTTATTACTGATAGCGCAGGGAGAGGTTATGAACTGAAATGCACAGTCTGATGGTGTGGTAGATGCAGATTCAATCGTGACATACAAAGGAAACTTGGATTTGCTTGCAAGGGAAAGATTCGCAGTGTTCTGGAAGCAGAGGAATGGGGCAAAGGAGATTGCTTTCCAGCGTCTGTGACAAGTATGGAGGACTTGCTAAATGCTACAATGGTGTAAACATTGGGATTATTTTTGCCTATTCTTTGAGCATGATGAGAGTCCTTAAAGCTACAAAACCAAAATAACACTGCATGTTTTCGCTTCTGAAGTGAATCGCTCCTTAAACTGTGTTAGGAAGCTCTATTTAAAAGGATCATCAGTTGGTTACATCAGAAGAACAGGACTGATGAAACCCACAAGAGTTGATCTCTTCCAATTTTGATTCCGTTTTCTTACTGTTTAATGTTTTGAATGTTGCTTAAAGTTGTAAATGGCTACAAAGAATGTTGTGATAGATTTTGATGGAGATTTTGCTGATTTCAAATCTTCTTAATAAACTAATTGCTCCAAGGCATCGACATATTAATAGGCATTTCTTTTTGAATGCAATACACCAAGGAGAATGAACAGAAACCTTACAGAAGTTCCTGGAGGAAGGATGGGGGAAGATGGGAAGGGCTCTAAAAGGAGGTCAGATTTGCACAGGGTTCTCTGGATGCAATCCTTATATCCAAACCTTAGCTTTCATAAGGATGTCTTCGTCGAAATCTACCATCGTCTGCGTCAACCCCTTCTGGAAATCCAGAAAAGGGCAATGACCACATTGCCATTGGCTGTGAAGGTGATGAAATTTTATGCAATTGTTCTTGTCAAAGCTGAAACTGAAAATATTCAAGTCATCCAGGAGTTCGCTCTTGCATATTGGAAACTAACCAAGATTCTTTACACCAATGAGTTGAATCTTGTTCCTTTAAAAATAATTGCTGGTTTGTACAATTTCCACACCATGTTACTGCGTCTGCTGACATAGTCCCCCATTATTTCTCCACTAGTGCTTCTTCCATGTTCATCATCTCCACCCCCAACTCCCACTGCCCCATTCTGTCTGATCCTGCATTACCCCATTTCCTTCCAGGCTTTATATCTTCCCTCTACTATCCCTTCTATATTGAGTTGCCTTCCCTTCAAAATTGCTATCCTCTCTGCATCCTTGAAGGCTTTGACCAATCCCCACAACCGGATTCTCTAACTTCCCTCCTCAGGACTGGCCCCAAAATGTTACCTTCTTGACTTTTAGTAGGCAGAAGCCCAGGGCTGACTGTGGCACACCCCTCTGAGAAACTTAGACAGACGGTCCCAAAAGATGAGAGGCCAGATTCTTAACCAATTTCTACTCAGCTCCCTGAAAGACGTCCCAAGATTTCCCAGACTGGAGGCACTGGGCATACACCCCCTCACCAGATGATACATTTACAGTTCCCTTGACCTCCCCAGCAATTGACTGATTAGTCCCAAAGTCCATGGTTTGATTTCAATGGCTGCCATTGACTTAATGTGCTGGGGCCCCTGACTCCAGGATGTCTTCCTTGACTTGACTTAACTGAGGAGATGCTCTCCATTAGCCTTGACTTATGTTGATTTCGTTGAAGCACATTCAGCATGCTTGATGTATGTGCCAAGATAGAAGCATGGTGACACTGTAACTCTGGATGAGGGGGAAAATCATAGAAAAGATAAGGTAAGTGAAGGCCAAACAGGGGTGTCTAATAATTAGTGGAGGTGAAAATTGAGTGAGAGCTAGGGGAGCAGGATGCACCCTGGCTTGCAATGTGCTTGATTCCGTGAGATGGGTGCCTGTCCCTGTGCTCAAGGTGTCCTCCCATAAGCATTCCAATGAAAGCATTGAAAGCAGATCTGTACTGTGGTAGGATCAGAGATGTGAGCGTGCAAGGCTGGCGAGTGTCAGATGCCAATGTCCATGAGTGGGAAGTGCAGGCACAGACCTGAGAAGATGGTGCCACGTGCCCAAGATGGGGCACTGGAAGTGTAAACAGCAAGATAACTTTCCTGACTTCTGTTTTGAGAATTGTCACCATCTTGTTTCTATTCAGCAGGTGAGAAAATGGGAAACTGCAGATATGAGACGAGATTATGTAAAACCGAGATGTTCGTGCATTCAAATCTGCCTGTCGCTACTCATGAGTGAAAATCTTATCTCATTGGTTTTGGAGCATGGAACTTTTCTGTGTCAAGAAGCTTTGTATTGGACATCTCACCCAGTGTTCCCTATTTCTTTGTCATGTCTCACGTCGTTCAGAAGTGGGGAAGGCTTGACCATTTTGTGGCATTGCATCCAGATCTTTGGAGCTTGACTCCTGGGACTGAACTCCAAAGTGGTCTTTCCCACTGCTTTCTGAGTCTTTGCCTATCAGCTGCCTATGGATACAAAATATCTCTGCTTGCCAGCTCTTCTACCAAAACCTATGGTGCAATGTGCAAGCATGTTGGAGCCTGTTGTGTCCCATTTTATGCCTTTGGTCAATGTCTTCCTGAATTACCCTCATGTATGTATGCTCATTGGTAATCAATAGGCATGGTTTAATCATATATTGTAATCCCTGTGCCTATTCTAGGAGGCAACTGAATTTAATTCCCTTTGATTTGATTTGATGTGACTTGATTTATTACTGTCACATGTACCTAGGTACAGTGAAAAGTTGTGTTTTGCAGATCCTACCGTAAAAAGTACATTAGGGTAACAGACAGACAAAGCTATGGTGTTACGATTAAAGAGAAGATGGACAAGGAATGAAATGAACATTAAATTTAGAATTTGAGAGGTCTATTCAGAAGTCTAATAAGTGGGGATAAAGCTGTTCTTGAATCTGTTGGCATATTTGTTTAAGCTTTTGTATCTTCTGCCTGATGGAAGAGGTTGGAAGTGATTATAACAGGGGTTGGAGGTGTCTTTGATGATGATGGCTACCTTCCCGAGGCAGAGAGAAGTATAGATGGGGTTAATGGATGGAAGGTTGGCTTGTGTTATAGACTGGGCTGTGGTCACAACTCTCTGTAGTTTCTTATGGTCCTGGGCAGAGCCATTGCCATGTCAAGCCATGATGCATCCGGATAAAATACTTTCTATGGTGCAGCTATGAAAATTGGTAAGGGTCTTTACAAAAATGCTGAATTTCCTTAGCCTCCTGAGGAAATAGAAGTGTTATTGAGATTTCTTGACCATAGCATCAATGTCGATGGACCAGGAGAGATTGTTGGTGATGATCACTCTGAGGAACTTGCGGGTCTCAGCACCATTGATGTAGAAAGGGACATGACCTCCACATTGCTTCCTGAAGTCAGTGACCAACTCTTTCGTTTTGCTGACATTGAGGGAGAGATTTTTACCTTTACACTGTGCCATTAGGCACACTTTCTCTTTTTTGTATTCTGTCTCATCATTGTTTGAGATCTGAACTACAATTACGGTGTTGTCGGTGAACTTGTAGATAGAGTTTGAATGAAATTTGGCCAGACAGTCATGAGTGTACAGGGAGTACAGTTAGGGGCTGAGTATGCAGCCTTGTGGGGTGCCAGTGTGGGGGAGGTGATATTACTGCCTTTCAGTTGAACCAGTTATTGAGTTAAGACTTGATCTTTTGTGTTACAGTACATAGTAAGACATGTTTCTTTGAACTGTGCAGTTGTGTGGATTCATCTGTAATTGGGCAAAATAATTTATAGCAGTCTGTAAAACAAAACTAATGTCCGAGGGATTTTGTTTCTTATCACAACAGGCATTCAAGGGTTGTACTTTCAAAATAAGGAATTTTTATGCAGTTTTTTTTGAAGAAAATCAATTAATTAAGTTCAAGCATGCGTGCTGGGGTTAGAGGTAACGAGTTATCATGGTATTGTGAAAGCAACTATTCACACCTTATTCCTCGGCTGTTATTAGCCAACTGTGCTTTATATGATTAGTCTGTTGAATTTTACTCTAACAGGAATACTCTATTACTTGAATCAAGTGGTGCAATGTGTTATCAAGTGTAATGTGATTATCAAGAGATGAACCCTGTTAAAAAAAACCAAGTTCAGACTGGAAGGAAAATAAAAAAATACAGATGATATTGTAGAGAAATTCTGCACCATAATTGGAAGAAATATTATCACTTTACTGCCAAGACTAACTGGAAAAGATTCTTTTGTTTCTGAACAAAACAAAATGAATTAACCTTACGATAAAACAGTAGACAGTAATTCCAAAATGCTTGGCTCGTCTCCCTGCTCCCCTCCCCACTTCAGTTATCGACTAAAATACAAACTATATATTAGGGACAAAGTCTAAAGCATTATGGCACAACTTGAGTGAAATTGGACATTGGGGAGTTGAGCCAAGGATTTAAAGGTTTGATTATTGAGGTGGAATCAGACTAGTTCGTTCCAACTGGGGATCAAAAGGAAATGTCAAGAACTTACCGCAGTATATCCCAAAATGGTCCGATTATTAAATGTCACAAGAATGAGTAACCCAGAAGCAAGCAGTTAATGAGGTTGAGCTAGACTGGAGGTTCAATACTATGGAGAGATGACATGAAGCTCGCACTTAAGCTATTGCCATGGTGATGATCTTCAGTGCAATAATCAAAAATAGGTACAAGAGGGAATCTGGCTTATCCATTAGTTTCACAACCTGGTTTCTGGCTATTTCAAATTCACTTTGTATTTGAAGACTTTTGTGAAATACATGGTGGATTTCTTTCCTGTGACCATGACAAGGCTAGAACTAGGAAACGCACACTGGTACCACAATGGACTACAATTTTCATTCCAGGCTAAAGCTAATGAAGTTCATGTGTTGCTGCTCAACAAACAATTGTAAGTTCCTGCACAACACCCTAGTCTAATGTTGGCAGTAACTGTTTAGTTTAGATGGTTTAATGGCTGTACAGTATATTGTTACAAATGTGTAATGATAGTACTGTACAAATTTTGTAAAGAAATTCAATTTGTTTTTGTAACGGACAACAATTACAACCTGTGGAAAGAAACAAAGACAAAGTTTCAGGATGAGTAATCCTTCTTCAGAACACAGCTAAAAAATTAAGTCAGCCTTCTCTCCACAGATGCTGTCAGACCTGCCGCTTTTTCCCAGCAATTTCTGTTTTTGTTTCTGATTTCTAGCATCCACGGTACTTTTTTTTTGTTTCATGAACAAATCTTACAAAATGGCTCCTAGAAATCACATGGCTACCCTCATCGATTTCAGCTGGTACTGGGACTGGACTGTACTTACCTCAGGAAGAAATTACAAGAGACTTTTGTTACGTCACTGTTGGGAGAAGAGGGTAATCAAGCTCTATTACTCCATGAGCTGTGCTAAAAATATAAATATTTTACTTAATCACCAAAATGATATGCTTGTAGTGCAGGCAAAGCAAAACTTTACACTTTACCTAGGTAGATGTGGCAATAATAAATGAAATGAAATGAAATCAAATCAACTTGCTCCCCTTTAATACTAATACCCAAAGCAGAACAGTTTTTCATCAGCTTCCTTCAATGAACTCAAACATAATTTGATTTTATAACCAAACATATCCTTACAATAAGTGGTAAAACTGATTGTCACTTAAACTAGTACTTGGAATTAAGAAATATTCTTTTAATCCCAAACACACACAATGAGCACACACAATGAGCACACACACACACTCTCTCTCTCTCTCACACACACACACACAATCTCTCTCTCTCACACACACACGCACATACACACACATGCTCTCTCTCTTACACACACACACACAATAACAAGACAGACAATGCAATACTATGCTGCAATGATTTTTTAAAATATAAATGATAAAACAGCACGTTGAGGTCAAAGATCCAAAGACAAGGGATAAAAAAGGGAAGACTTCTCATAGTCCTATCGATTTTATTTCATCATGATTGCATTGCTGACATCTATGGAATTGTTGAGATATTTAAATCTGATTTTAGTTCAGGTAAGAGTCACTTTTACCTAGATCTTGGAACAGAAGTAGCTGGCCGCCTATCAGAGTTGAAGAGGAAGTTAAAGGTACTGAGTTCTGGAACTTCCATAGGTTCCCTGATGATATTTTACCAAGAGATCTGATCACATTGTCCTTCTATAAGATTTCCTCATTTTCAGGCAAGAAAGGACTTTATTTTTGCTGCTAAATTCTTGACAGTGTTTTTCCTTCTCCTGACAACCCAGGTCTGTACTCAAATAATGCCTTTAGTTCAGAGGCTGTTGTTTGTCAATCTTCAGCACTGGGCCTCTTCCACCAGATCATTAAGCAATTAAAGTAATAAAACCCATCTTTTGTCTGTCTCTAAAAGCTTTGTCTTGTATTCTCTCCACAATGTCAATTGTGTTTTTTTTGTAAACGGCATGTGAACCACAATATCCTTCAAATCTTTACTCTTCAGTAATTGCTAATGAACACAACTCCCAGGAAAAAAAAAACCTGTTCCATATTCCAGTTCCTCACAGTAGGCCAGGAACAGATTGGTTCAATAACCTGCACTACAGAAAATGTTTTTGCTATTTTGAGGCAGTCAAATTACAACTGAGTCATTAAATAGGTAATATTATTTGTGGAACAGAAGATCTGTGTTTACAATTCTTTGAATCACTGTTCTGGATTCTTATCATTGGTCTAAAGCTGCTAACCTTCATTACATCAAGTACTTGGAATCATTTGACTTGCCTTTTGCATGTGTCTAGTAAATTTAATAACATCTGTATTGTCTGTTCAATATAGCTCATTTGTAATGAACAACACATCCGTGAAAAAGCAGGAAAATGTTGTGGACTATGGAGCTGTCCTGTAATTGCCTTAATAATAGCTTAAACCAACATTGATGTTTTACTAGTGTCACAGTTGCTATTCTTCAATGAGGAAAACATCACCATCATAGTTGTTGTCTCTCTGAAATCATGTTAATTAGGAAATGCTAATAAAATCACCAACTCAGCTTGCCTAAAATTGTAGGATTATTGCTTTGAAATGTGTTGGTGCTCAGAATGAAATCAAAAATCACAACCCCATCCAAAAATTGCAAGCTTTGCCAAGGTTGGATCCATCACTCATCCTCTATAAATTTCACAATTACACAATAACAAATATATGCTAGCATCATACTATGTGGGCAAAGAATGTTCATGAAAATGGAGAGTGTTTGTTAGGTACAAAAAACCAGTTAAATTGCCAGTGCCATGCCTAAGGACTGATCATTGCTACTGATGTTAGAAATAAACTTATGGTAGGAAACAGGAAGCCAGACGAAGCTGTCTGTGTGCCTCAGTTTTAGATGGAAATTCTTGCCGCAGCTATTGACTTGGATCAGCAGCTACTGAACTGATGAGGCAGCGATGAGTCAGAATGCAGGAAGGAGGTAGAGGGTTTGGTGTTGTGGTGCAATGATAACAACCTCTCTCTCAATGTTGGCAAAACAAAAGAACTGTTCATTGACTTCAGAAAGTAAGGAGGAGAACACGTCCCCATCTACATTAATGAGGGAGGAGTGAAGAGGATCAAGAGTGTCAAGTTCCTAGGAGTGACGACAACCGATAACCTGTCCTAGACTTCCCACATAGATGTAATGGTTGAGAGTGCACAACAACATCTCTTCTTGCTTAGGCAGCTGAGGAAATTTGATTTGTTCATAAGCATCCTCACCAGCTTGTAGAGATGCACCGTAGAAAGCATGTTATCCAGGTGCATAATGTCCTGGTACAGCAACTGCTCTACTCAAGGCTGTAAGTTGTGTGCACAGCCCGGACACATGGAAGCCAATCTGGACTCCACTTATACTTCTTGTTGCCGCAAAAAGGCTGCCAACGTCATCAAATACCACTCCCACCCCTGAAAGGCTCTCTTCCAACCTCTTCCATCAGACAAAAAATACAGAAGCTTGAACACACGCTCCAACAGATTCAAAAACAGTTTCTTCCCTGCTGTTATTATACTGATGAATGGATTCTCTAACTTCAAATAATGTTGATCTTGCTTTGCGCACTTCCTGTGCAGTTGTAACCTTATATGCCTCACTCTGTCTATATACCCTGTGATCTGTATGTCCTTGTTTGCCGTGATCTGCCTGTACTGCTTTCAAGATAAAGCTTTTCACTGTACTGAGGTGCACGTGATGACAATAAATCAAATCAAATCAAATCACAAGTTGCTCCTCTAGCAGTTAAAACTGAGATATCTCAGTGTGGACAATTTGCAAGCTCATAAAGGCTCCTTGGCCATTAACTCCAAAGGTCCTTTCTGCTGTTGGTCACAGCTGTGGCAACATCCCACCGACACTCTCTCCCTGCTTACCGCTTACCAAACCCAATGATGGCTTGAAGCTTGGTGCAGTGACATTCTTATAAGACCTGCAGATGGTGATGGGCAGTTCTCCTTTTGAAACTACATTGAAAATCCTTGTGCTGCGCAATAAACATTTGAGAGGTAATCTTGCGTGTGTCTGCTTCTCATGGGAAAGTTAATGCGTAAATTACTAAATTTGCACTTGACAGACAAATCTATACACCTAGGAGTAACACAACGCATGAGGAAGAAAGTATAGCATGAAGTGACTGAATCTGCTGTTGGCCGGTTTATAATTTAACAAATTGAGCTTGAAGAGGAACATTCATGGAAAGTACCTTCACAATGGCAGCTTGTGGAATAGCCCACAGATAACTGCATGGAATAGAATCAGAAGAAATTGACTTTAGTCACACATTCATGCACATTTGCAGCTGTAGGGCTTTAAGTGATTTGCATGCCTGGCACTCAAACCATAAGAGGTACAACTGGGAGTCAAGCACTGCTAATGGTGGGAGGATTGACGAGAGTTTTATGAAGGTAGCATTCCCATGACTTTCTGAGGCCCACCAGTTGCATGATTTTCTTATTACAAGGGGTCCTCACCATTTGTAGAATATGCTTCTAAAAATCTGATGAAAGCGAAAGTACAAAAATTGGGGATTTTATTCCCATAAAAATTAATGAATAACTTTTCGGTAATACACCAAAATAATGATGTAAGAATGAAACAGTTGAATGAGTACCGTAAGTTGTCCCCTAATAAACTGGGTACGTCATACAAAACAGCCAATATCGGAACAACAAATAGCGTGGACCCCGTACATGGTTCAGACTTTCGCTTATATCTCATTTCCTTTGAATACAGCCTAATGATAGCTTCCATGAAAGAACATCGTATATTATTAACTCTAAATGGTATCCTATGTCTGCTCTATTGAATACACACAGCCCAATCACACTAAATTGCATACTCAAGAGATGAGGTAGGTGCTTATTATGTCTCCTTCAATTCAGAAGGTAGAAATAGGTTTGACCACTCACTATGGCTTGACGTATTATCTAAAATTATACGCAATTAAAAATGTTCACTGAAGCAATAAAGGTAATCTCTGATGCAACAATGATTAGCAATTTACATTACCTACCATTGTGTTGACTGTCTGCCCTCAGCAAACCCCATTAAAGCCTTATTACTCATGGAACACCTAACTCTGCTCATCCATCTGCAATGCTGCACTGAAAAGCAAACAGCAGGACCACCAGAAAAAAATTAGCTGCGGGGGATATTTTTCTTCCCTTTATAAAGTTCAAGCTCATTGATTGAGATGATTGAACAACTGAAATGTAACCAGTTTTGAAGGCTCAGTAAATATATGTGGTATTTGCAAGCAGAAGGGTGCTGCCACTATCCTTTGCTGAGTATAGAAGCCTATACAGTATAGTTTGATAGAGGAAAAACCACGAGTAACTCTTAACAAGCAGACCGTCTTTTCATAATTAGATGTAGTTTATTGCATGATAGCAATTAGGGGCACAGTACATTAGTGAGTTAGACATTGCGCATAATCTTACAGGGAATGAATGACATAGTCAATAGGGAAAAATGTGATAGAATCACATGAGAAGTCACAGCAGACACCCATGCCCTATATATGCCAAGTGCCAGCAGACCGGGCAGCTTCTTCCTCAAATGCAAAATGCTCAGCAGCATGTGCTTCGAAATGCTCTGAACTTGATGTTCCCAGCAAGATGTCAGTATCCAAACCGGTGAGGCTATTTTCTATGTTGGAAATAACTCACTTCATTATTCACAAAATTCCAGGCATTGAAGGAAGATTCTTACTCGGTAACAGCAAGTTTTCTGTTAAAGGGATGTATTGCTCATTAATGACCTTACTGACTGCACATCTCACCTCATTAATATGCAGCTTCCCAATGTACCATCCAACGCAAGCAAGCTAGACAACAAGAATTCTCAACATGGATGTCAGAAAGGGTACCTGACGCCTTCCTTTAAAGAGCTTCTATATTGATCACCATGACATTGGGAGCCAGCCACCCACAGCTCTCACGCACAGACATTGGTATCTGATAATTGCCAACTCCTCAGGATCCTCAAGATACCTCTCTGATCTACTTGCAAGAAGTTTAGGGAGCACTGACTTTCATTGCAGGGTGCACAGGCAACTAACAACGAATTGATACTGCAAGGTCACCTGGCTCACAGGTGCAGGCACCCAGCGCACGGACTGGGCAAGAATGCATCTCAGGGTTCCTTGTTTCCTTTGCTAATTTAATGCCCACCTAGATGCTTGCAGCATTCCTGCCTTGTCTTGCCTTACCTTGAATATTAGCACAGTTAGCTTGCTCAGTCTTGCTCAGTGGGCA
Source organism: Ginglymostoma cirratum (assembly GCA_024137785.1). Classification (NCBI taxonomy): domain Eukaryota; kingdom Metazoa; phylum Chordata; class Chondrichthyes; order Orectolobiformes; family Ginglymostomatidae; genus Ginglymostoma; species Ginglymostoma cirratum. The sequence continues at coordinate 18,058,993 of JAHRHZ010000029.1, forward strand.
TCCAGCATACAGCAGCGTGGACTACGTCAATCTCACACCTGCACCAAATGCTACCTGCTATGCTGCAAACACATAGCATGTACTTCAAGGAAATAGCCATGTTTCAAAGTCTTAGCAGAGTAATCCTCACTGAAGTTCATGGAGGCATCTATTAGTCCAGGAGTCCTGATGCAGTGAGTAAATGACAAACTACAATACCAGCCCAGGAGATTGACCATGGTATTGTCAGTCAGTGATCTTCTGCAGTCTAGGGAGTGGGTCACAGGTAAGCACTGTGACTCCATAGTGGCCAGTCCAGGGTGTAGGGCTGATGCAGTTGGGAAAATGCGATGGCATCAACCGGGGGTCTAAGCATGTCTCATCCTGGGTTGTCCAGTAGCTTGGTCACGGGGGTAGGCCATGATCAGTCCATTGGATCTGGCTACAGAAACGAAGGGGTAGTGGGAGACGTAGAGTTTGGGGCTGTGTCAAGGGGTACTGCTGACATGGGAAGGAGACTCAGAAAGCAATTTGTGGAGATTGAGGGTTACAGGCTGGGGGAAGGGGGCTGCAGGCTGGAGAAAGGAAAAACTGGATTTGTAAGGTGTGGTATATGGTAAAACATGGATGAGAAGGGAGTCACGTGGGAGAACATTTCGTTCACAGCCAGGAAGACTCTCATTTCAAGGGGGGGCATCAGTGTTTGTGTATACACCTGGCATTGTCACCTCATGTGCCAGTGGCAGGGACAGGGGAAGGTGGGGGAGAGGAGGGGATGGAAATGTGGTGGGCTGCAAGGGTGGCCAGATACAGTCTCTGATAAATGGGTTTGGTGGTGAGGCACACAGTCCATGGAGTTCCTGAGAAGAGCTATCAGGAAGGAGACAAAATGAGCTAGCTGTCACCTTCCATCATGTTGGAAACTGAAATTGCACAATCAGAAAGAAAATGGCCGCAGTGATGTCTGGAGTAGGTGGGACATGTGTCTGAACATTTGAAGAAGAGGGATTTGCAAGACTCACTGATGCAAGGCCCTTTACAGGATGAGAATATTACATACAGAGCCATACATTGCACAGAACAAAAACCTGCAGGATTACTCATCCCTGGCCATCTGAATGCAATGGTTCCCTGTGTGCTGTCTGCCTCCCTGCCTTCGGTGTCGCTGACAACTTCATTTAATTCCAACAGTTTTGTGCACGAATACCAAGGAAGGAGCAGAGATGTGTGACCCAAAAGGAAAATGGGGCAGCAGACACCCATGCCTTCTATATGCCAAGTGCCAGCAGACCGGGCAGCTTCTTCCTCAAATGCAAAATGCTCAGCAGCACGTGCTTCGAAATGCTCTGAACTTGATGTTCCCAGCAAGATGTCAGTATCCAAACCGGTTGGGGAGATTTCGGAGGTGAGGTGTGGTGTGTTTGCAGGAGATGACCGTGTGAATGCTACTTCAGAGACCTCGGAATGCTCGCAGATTGAAGAGGTGCCCTCTTGTGAAGTATCCCATTTATGTGCAAGGGCCGTGGCCATCCCATTGACACCTCCAGGACAGGAGAGATACTTCCTCAGTTGACAGACATTGGATGTCCCAATGTTCTTACAGGATGGTCCTGGTCTTCTCCTGTGAAGGCCAGGAATTCTTCCTCATTGTGGGTGAAGTCTCCCTGTGTCAGACACTCTTCCACCCTCCTGGGGCTCTTTCCAGTTTGTTATAGATTGTTTTCAACTGTAACAGGAGAGGGATTTGGATTGAGTGAGGTGGAGGTGGCTGGCTCAGTTGTTAGCACTGGATGCAAGTGGATAAAAAGTGGTGAGGTTTTCCAGGCGATTGAGTAGGCAGCACAGACCCCATAAAGGGAATTGGCGCTGTGCGGGGTTTTGAGGAATGAGAGCGAGTGAGGGAAAATATACATGTATTAGTGAGAGTGGTATAGCATGTGTGTTGGTGGGTGCTGTAGCAGAGATAGAATCAGTATGAGGCACTAGAGAAGAGTATGGCATTACCCTGGCAAATAGAAAATGTCATAGGTCTTCTTACGGCACTGCTCACCATTCATCCAGACAATGGGTACAGCACTGATATAAGTGGAGACCTCAGCCCAGGCTGGCACGATCTGGTGACATGTCATTTTCTGCTCATTTTCTGGGAAGAGGGCAATATGGAATGCATTCCACCAGGACCTCCAGCTCCCTGTCAGAGAATCACAATGCCATTCCCTCCTTCTCTGACATCTCCAGAATGACTGTACTTCAATGAGCAGAGAAGCTGTAGCATGCCAGTGTTTGTCCTGGGACACAACAGGCTTTTAAAGATGGCATAGGTACCAGGGATTCTGGTCTTTTGGGGTGTATCCAGTGAGTGATGAGTTCTTCTGGGAACAAAGGATAGTAGAAGGGGCTAGAATTGGGCAAGAGGAATGCCTTGATGTCAGAATAAGGATAGAATAAGGTGAGTTTGGTAAGAAGCTGAAAAACCTATTTGTTTCATTCACATTGCTTAGGAAAGGGATCTGCCATTTTTATCTGATCTATATACGTGAGCCCTACGCTTGAGTCCAGAGCCTTATAAATGTGCTTAACTCTCAAATGGGTTAGCAAGTCACTCAGTAGAATTTAAGAAGACAGCTAACTCACAAATACCTTCTCAAGGGCAATTAGGGATTGGTGGTAAATTATGCCAAAATGCCAAGAATAGATTGAAAAAAATCCTACTGTTGAACAACCTCTGATAGAATCTACTAAATGTTCCACTCATTTTCTTTGTGAATTGTGCCCTACACAAAAGAGAATTGTAGATTAAGATGGAATAGTTTGGCCCATGGGAATTTCTTCTTGGAATAGATCCTCTTTGTCAATGTGGCATGTCTAATGTAATCTGCATGAGCCTGCTTTTTCACGCGCTCTAACTTTCTTCTTCAATGTCCTTGAGAACCTTTCTCTGCATCAGTGCAGCACTTTTACAAATCTTTAACAACAATCACTTATCATAGCACTGTTCATGGCAACTGATAATGTGTTTTGTTGGATGGGTGATCTAAGAGAATTCTGTTCAAGGCAATTTTGAGAGAAAGCTGATTTCATTGCCTTAAGTCTGATTAAAGGTACACAAATGATCAAAGGAAAATGACTTTTATCCCAATATATACTCTTCCTGGTAACATTTGACTTATTTTCGTCCTCTTCCTCGCATTGTGCAATTTCTTTCGGACAGCACAGACACAGATCAATTAGCCCATTATGCCTGCTTGCAATGTCTGAAAGAGCTAAAGAGAATTCCCAACAATTCTTCTAGGTAATGGACACAGGGCTAATATTTTCTACCTGTTCATACTTGGGAAACACATTAGAAGTCACCATCATTTCTGGTGGGAAAGTGCAAGGAGTGAGTCAGTGGAATTGTGTCTGAAGAGGTTTCCATTACAACACCCCCCCGTAGCTTTATTAGAAATTCAAATTAGTGGGTTTAAAATTCGACTGCAGCTAAATTGAAGTCCTTAAATTTTGCTGATACAAACATTGCAACTTTAGAAAACTTTGATTTTAAATTCATCCTGAAATTTATTTCTTTCTATCTGTGATAACACAGTGTGGAATGGAGGAACACGGCAGGCCAGGCAGCATCAGAGGAACAGGAAAGCTGACATTTCAGGTCAGGACCCTTCTTTCTGGAGAAGCGTCCCAACCCGAAACATCAGCTTTCCTGCTCCTCTGATGCTGTCTAGCCTGCTGTGCTCCTCCAGCTCCACACTGTGTTATGTCTGATTCCAGCATCAGCAGTTCTTACTATCTCTTTCTATCTGTGTTAATTTCTCCAACCACAGAACAACTTTTCAAGATTTATGCACTTCTCCAATTCTGTCCTCTTCAGCACCCCCAGTTTCCTTCACACATCCATTTGTGGCCCTGCACAGCTTGGAGATGGAATTCCCTTTCTTAGTCTCCCCACCCAACTCTCCATCTTTAAGCCCATTCCTTCAAACCTCTATGGTCAAGTCCAGTGTCCAGGTGTCAAATTTTGTTTGATTAAGCTCCTGCAAAGAGGCTTAGGTGGAAGAAGAATCAACTAATCAACAAAAACAGGGACAGAGAGGCTTTATCTCAAAACTGCACCCACTTTCTGAGCAGTATGTGTGATTGAAGCATCCTGTAGCCCCTTAGAAAAACTAATGAGGTAGGATGGCATGTGGGAGTGGGGATGGAGGTGTTAAGGGTGCCAAGTGGGTTAGGAGTTAGGTTGACAGATGGGAGAGGAGGGTAGGATGCCAGGTTGTTGAGGGATTAGTGCTTTGAGAGTGCAATACAACTGTGTATTCAATCCAAGGACTTCATTGAAGTGAAGCTTAAGACATTACTGTTTAAGGTGTGTGCCTCATGGTAGAGCTGCGATGATTATTGTGGACTACAAAAGGCATAAGTGCATTTTAATCCAAACACCCACTTCTTGCTGTAAAATATGAAAAGAGGCATGCATTATCATGTTTATATTTACTTACCCAAGTTACTGACTATTCACTACTTTTCTCACACCTTAGAAGTTTATTATTTCCATCAGTTGCTGCGTACGTATTCCACACATAGTCTTTACATTGTGTTGTTCTTTTATTGGTATACATGCACATTGTTGTCATTGAATATTAATCTGGGTAATGTTGTAACAGCAGGCAATGTCATTCCTGTGTCAGTTGTTGTTGCTGTGGTAACTGCTGTTGTTGTTCTATTTCTGCTGTTGGGTTACTGTGGACCTCTGTATCTGATGGCTGATGTGTGTTGTTTATTTCTGCTCTCCGGAGAGGTTTAGGATGGAATATAGTTTGAAACAGCCTCTTCCCAGCAGTGATAAAAGATAAGCAACGTATATTCATTTTGCTTTGTTTGTCTAATCTGTTGCTTTTGCATTATTCTGCCGCTGTACATGGAAGAATTCCCAATTCTGCCTCATATCGCCAATCATTTGAAAAAGAGCTGGTGGGAGAAAAGTTACAGGCATTTTCTCTTAAGCAGTGTTTGAGCTGTGATTGTCATTTTGCTTTCTTTCAGTAGCTGCTCACAGGTCTACAGATGTGCTTTTTTTAATTTCAGCTCTGGACATTCATTACTTCTGTTACTAGGTTTCAAGGGTATGACATGCCATGTGTTCAACACAAGAACCTCATTGAAGTGAAGCTTAAAATATCTGCCTACAGTGTGTGTGGCTTATGGAGGAGGTCAAATGGTTACAGCAGACTAGAACAGGCATTAGCACATGATTGTATTTCAATCAACCAGTTAAGGTGGCAGGTGAGTGAGAGGGAGTTGTAGGATGGGGCACCAAGAGTTGGTAAAGGGATCTTGTCAGGTCAGGCAGAGCAGGAGCCTAGTTAATGGTGAGTCGGAGGTTTAGTTTATTGCCTACCCAGCAGTCATGGCAGATTTTAATTCCTGTATCTTTTCCTGGGCAACTGTTCAGATTAAGTGAGTCAGAATCCTCCCAAACCCCCAACTCTAATTCAGAGCTGGGAACTTTCTCAGAGGGCTCCAGATGCCCAGTAATTGGGAAAAGCAAATTTCATCTTTCCACACAAATCCCATGGAGTCAGATGTATTAGGGTTTGCACGCTATTGCAAAGATTCGCTCCACATCAGAATTTCTGGGCTGAAATGTTCAAAATATGTAACATTTCTCAATGTGAAGTGGAGCAATAAAATTAAAAGCATTCACCTTCGACCTTCCTTACCCATTTTATTAATTCATTCATTAGATATGAATATTGCTAACTTTGGCAAAATTTATTGCCGATCCCTAATGTTCCTAACTGAAAGGGTTGTTAGGCCTTTTCAGTTAAGATCTAATTTCACTGCTATGGGTCTGAAGTCACATGTATGCCAGACCAGGTAAGGACAGCAGTTTTCTTCCCTGAAGGACATTCATGAACCCAATGGGTATCTCGAACAAACGACAATAGTTATATGGTCGTCATTTGACTAGCTTTTTTTAATTCCAGTTTTTATTGAATTTAAATGTCAGTATCTGCTATGGTGAAATTTGAATCCATGCTCCCACAGCATTAGCCTGAGTCTCTGAATGAGAATTTTTGACATGTCTAGACTTTGAATCTTAGATCCATTCACAAAGGAACAACATGCCATTCCGTCGCAATGCCTCAAAACAAGTGGAACCAGCTTTCTTAGTAACTTTCAAAAGGAAAATGGACATATCCTTGGAAGGGAAAGAAATGTTTTCAGGGTTATGGGAAATAAATGAGGGGGTGGGGTATGGGATTGTTTCAAAAACAGCAACAATAAATGTGCATTTCAGTACTGACTTTAACATAATAAAACGTCCTCCTGCTTTGTTACATTGCAGGCTTTATATAAATCTAGTTTTGAGTTGTTATTTGGAAATCCCCTGGATTACAAATTTAAGAAGAACAAAGCCATTGATTCACTGTAGGATGTAACCTTCTGACTTTGATTGATTACAGGTCAGACATGAGAATTATAAGAAGTAATGAGAGTATGCTCTAATATCTGAATTAAAATTAAGTTTTACTAGATCAGACATACAATGCAAAATTCTAGTACACTGTGGACTGTGTAGAACCTACAGTAAATGTCCTAAGGAGATTCAAAGAAATAGTCACACACACAAACACATACACACACACACAAACACACACACACACACACAAACACACACACACACACACAAACACACACACATTAGAGTAGCTCTTTTTAATCTACGTGGCAAATATGTTTTAAGAAATGTGCCATTGAATCACCCAAAGTAGTGGACTCTTTTTTAATTATGGATATCCTTCTGATGGTAAATTATGACACAATTAAAAATTTTTCTGAAGATGCATTGCGAAAACAAATTTTTTTCTGACTGTAAGTCAGATTCTCTGTAAATATCTGGTCCTGAGCACAATACAGATATGCTCTGAAGATACATCAGTTTGATTATTCCCTCCTCAGAGGTAGTAAGGAGGGTAGAGAATAGGCAAATAATTATGTAAGTTGGCTTTACAGAGATAGTCATCCTCTTGCAACTTCAGCAATTAATTGCTGGGTGAAAAGGCCCACTGGGGACCATTTCTGCTTGCCACCAATTGAGGAATTGAGTGGTCAGTTAATGCCTCAATGCATCACTGGCCCAATTACCTGTCATACCAGCAAGTGACAAAAATGTTTGGGTGACTTGTCTGCTGAATTGGTGGAGAGGTGTGGTTCTAGTTAGTGCCTCATCTGGGCCTAAAGGGATATAGGGATAATGGGTAACAGGGTTACCATTGAGGGCCACTCTTTAACTTCAATGTTGATCTCCCTCACCCTGTCTCTCACCACAATCCCTACCCTACAGGACCTAAAAGAAAATGACTATCTCTGATTGGCTGGTACCTTCTAATGGTGTAGGAAGTTGCTGTCAAGGCATATAATCTGACATGAGGCTTGCTGGTTGTCTCTTAAGTGGGGGATTCAAACTTGATCCAGTGAGCTTTCTCACAAGGCGGGGGGCAGCATCAATTGTCCCTCAAGGCAACTGCTTGCACACCTTGTGAATGCTCACTCACCTGATCCATTCACATGTCCACAGATTCACCCACTCACTCGGTCACCTACTCATTCACGTGTATAAGCATGAGCATAACTGAGAGTCTTTGGAGTCTCTAAACACCTAACAAAATATGGCAGCTAGTGCCATGAAAATGAACTGTGGTTTCTGTGAATATTCCCATTTTTACGTTACAGGTTTAGCATGAGCAGAAATTCATTACGTCAGCAGTTCCATGGCAATGACAAGTGCTTTTCTCCAAAAGGGTTCGCTGCTCTCTCCACGGCTCCCTGATTGAAAAAATTCTCCTGGACCCTCCATTGTAAGTTTAAATAGAACAACTAGTTTATACATATGTATAAGTGACTAGCTTTCCATCTATCATCAACAGAAATGAGATCTGACGATGATCAAAAGGTTTGGGCCAATGCCTCTTGTTAACTCATCTGTTTCTTTTTTTATTATTATAGAATGCCTACAGTATAGAAACAGGCCCTTTGGCCCAATAAGTCTGCACTAACCCTCAAAGCATCCCACCCAGACCCATCTCCCTAATCTCCACATCCCTGAAACACTAGGGACAATTTAGCATGGCCAATCCACCTACCCTGCACATCTTTGGATTGTGGGAGGAGACTGGAGCACTCGAAAGAAACCCACACAGACACAGGGAGAATGTGCAAACTCCACACAGACAGTCGCCCGAGGGTGGAATCGAACCTGGGTTCCTGGTGCTGTGAGGCAGTAGTGCTGACCTATTCAGCACAACAGGCAGTATGAGCTTTCCCATCATGCACACTGTATCCACCTTTTCAAAGTTTGACTATCCAACTTGAAAAACTGTCACAAATAGGGCTTCTCTTCCTTATGTCCCACCAATTCAGCACCATATGATATTGTACAGTTAACAACTGTCCATTTTAATTAAATCATCAATTAATTTAATTTGAGCAGCTCTGCTAACTGTCTTGAGCTACCCGAGTGACTGAACTGCATGCAAGATAGAGGTTTTAATTGGAATCTGTTCAGAATTGGGTTGAAGCAGTAGAACTCACTGCTTCACTTAGCGATAAAAATATGTGGAGAATACAATTATTAAACCTGAGAAGTCAAGTCTCATGCAGCAAATACCAATAATTTTCTTGTAAACAGCTAGTTCCTATTATTTCCAGGACATTTTGTGTTGCAGTTCTTTATTTTTCTATTGATACAGTTTTCTTCAATAAACTTTCTTGACAGTTAAAAGCTTGTTGATGTTGTGATGCTCCACCCCTCACTCCTCACCATTCCAACCTACACTATTCGTCAGAAGTAATATCAGGAAGATAACATATTGTCCGAGTAGAGGCAGGTAATTTATAATGGAACAGAAATATTTGGGAATGCATCCTAATCTACTTCCAAGCTACAATTTGTGCCTTATCAACATTTGAACGGTGGATGGGTCATTGAAATTTTAAAGGACCATAAAGCTGACTCTATCCATTGCAGAGTGATTGTGTTATGTTGCTGACAGCAAAACAATATTAGGACTAGCGAAAATGCTGTTTAGCATAGTTAAGAACATGATCTAAAGTAAGAGAAGGTTTACAAAAAAAAAAAGAGCGGTGGAAAATTGGTGGTTCCCTGTGCTGAAAGTAGCTCACTCCAATCTTTATTCTCACACTATTACTGTAGATTTTTGTCCTCCTTTGGAAGACATGTTAGTCTTTTGGTACAATCTCCTACTGCAGCTTCTGGATTGTTGATGTTTCACTAAATTTGGCATTATTTTGCTCTCAGCTTCATGGACTCCTTGATGGAAACAATTGACTTTGCAATTCTACACTTTTTTCCCTTAATGAACTTGACTTGTATTCCAGGCAGCTGTGGGAGATGAGGGAGGAAATTACAGTGGATCTGATACAATTTTTTAATTGCTGTCCAGCCACAGGAGAGGTGCCAGAGGACCAGAGGACAGTTAATGTGGCTCCATGTTTCAAGAAGTGTGGCAAGAGATAAACCAGGAAATTACAGCTCAGTGAGTTTCACATCAGTGGTAGGGAAACTATTGAAGAAATTCTGAAGGAGAGAATTAATCTCCACTTGGGCGGCAAGGTTTGCTTAACAGTAGTCAGCACAGCTTTGTCCGAGGGTTGTAGGTCATGACTAACAAATTTGATTGTCTTTTTCAATAAGGTGACCAAGTGTGTAGATGAGTGTAATGTAGTTGAGAAATAATATGCCTTTCAGCAAAGTCTTTAACAAGATCCCCAAAAAGAGATTGATAAAGAAGTCACAAGCACATGGGAAACAGTGTAACTTGGCAAGATGGATTCAAAATTGACTTACTGGTAGAATACAGAGGGTGATAATAGAAGGTTATTTGTGTGATTAGAGACTGGTGTCCAGTGATATACCAGAGAGATGAATGCTCAGTGGCCTACCAAAAGGATAAGTGCAGGGTCCCTTCCATATACAATGTAGAGGGATGATAAGTAAGTTTGCAAAATAAACAAAGATTGGCCAAATGGTTGACAGTGAGGAAGGAGATCTAAGGTTACACGCTGACAGAGACAGATTGGTGAGATGGGCAGATCAGTGGCAAATGAAATTGAACCTTGATAAGAACAAAATGAAGCACTTTGGAAGAAGTAGCAAGACAAGGGAATATTCATAGAATCACAGAGTCTTACAGCATGGAAACAGACATTTCGGACCAACCAGTCCATACCAACCATGCTCCCAAGTTAACCACCCTAACGATCTGTGAGCAAATTTCAAAGAATTATGTACCTGAACACTTAGATCTCTTCGTTCACACCCAGGGCCCTACCACTATTTGTAGAAGTTCTGCCCTTGTTTGTATTATCAAAATGCATGATCTCACATTTATTTAAATTAAATTCCATCTTTCCCTCCTCAGCCCATTGACCAAGTTTATCATGATCTCTTTGTAATCTTGGATAATCTTCTCCATTGTCCACTGTACGCCTAATTTTGGTGTTATCCACAAACATACTAACCATATTTCCTAAATTCTTATCCAAATCATTTATTAAATGACAAACAAAAGTGGGCCCAATACCAGTCCCAGTGGAACACTGCTGGTCACAGGTCTCTAATGCGATAAAAAACCCACCACCACCACTCCTTGACTCCTACCATAAAGCCAATTTTGTATTCGATTGGCAAGATCACCCTGAATGCCATGTGATCTAACTTTACTAATTAGTATACTACATGGCATCTTGTCAAAGGCTTTACTAAGGTCCAGGTAAACAAGGTCTATCAGTCTGCCCTCATCAATCTTTTTGATTAGTTCATTAAAAATGTCAGTCAAGTTTGTGAGACATAATTTCCCTCACAAAAAAACCGTACTGACTGTCTCTAATCAATCATTGCCTCTCTAAATGCATGTAAATCCTATCTTTCAGAACCACCTTCAACAGCTTATCCACCACCAATTTCAGACTCACGGGTTTATAGTTTCCAGGTATCTACTTACAGCCTTTCTTAAATAATGGCATAACATTAGCCACCCTCCAATCCTCCAGTACATTACCCTAGATGGATCAGCCATGGGAAATACAGGATTATAAGGTAGGGGGTCGGTCTGAGTAGGATGCTCTTCAGAGGGTTGGAGTAAACTCAATTGGTCAAATGGCCTGCTTCCACACTGTATAGATTCTGTGATTCATTCTTTGACTTGCTTTTGCCTATCTTTTCTAATTAACTTGCTCTTTTCTGAGCCAGAACCATGCTTATCTTTCTTGCTATTTTCCCTGTTACTTAGGAAGCCCCCAACCTCTCTCTAAAAGTTTACAGGCTCCTGAAATAGAACTAATCAATCTCCCTGCCAGGATATTGGTCCCTTTACAGTTCAGGTGAAACCCATCCTTTTTGAACCAGTCTTTTCTGTCCCAGAAGAGATCTCGATTATCCAGGAAATGGAATCCCTGCACATAGCACCACCTCTTCAGCCATTGATTTATTTCCCTTATCCTTTTATTCCTTCCCTCTTTAGAACTTGGCGCCAGAAGTAAACCAGAGATTACTATTTTTGATGTTTTGTTTTTAACCTTCTGCCTAACCTCCTATTTTCACTCTGCAAAGCAAGTCCCTAACTATGTCATTCCTACCAATGTGTACAACAACTTCCGGCTTCTCACTCTTCCCTTTGACAATATGCTTCAAACGTTTTGAAAAGTCCTAAATCCTGGCACCAGGAAAGCAACATTATATCCTAGATTCACGCTCACTGCCACATAATCTCCTATCTGTGTCCCTGACAGAAGAGTCCCCGATAACAATTATTCTTTTAAATCTTAAGAAACTCCATTTAACATAAGATTCATTCCTACTGCCCAAGATCTGACTGCCACTTTTATATTTCTCTGAGAGATTACCTCTTTCAAAAATATCCAAAACGGGATATCTGTTGAGAGAGGAATAGCCACAGGAGACTTCTGAAATACCTTCTTACCTTTCCTGATAGCCAACCATCCATTTGGTTGATCCTGCTGGGTAATCACTTCTCTAATTCTAAATGTCATCACACTCAGTGTCTCTTGTTCAATGAATGGCAGGACACTAGGAAACTCAAAGGAGCAGAGGATCTTTGGATGCTTATTCACAGATCCCTGAAGGTGGAAAAACAGGTTAATAGGGTAGTTATGAAGATATATGGGACATCTGACTTTATCAATCATGGCATAGATTATAAAAACAAGGAGATTATGTTGGATCAGTACAGAATTTTGATTAGGCTACAGATGGAGAACTGTATACAGTCTGGTCACCACATTGTAGGAAGGATGTCATTACACTGAGTTCAAGAGATAATTTACAGAGTAAACCCTCGCCAGTTGCAGTCATAGAAAGAACCTATTTTCAGTGAATTTAGAGACATGCAGCAATGCTTGGACATGACTGCAGACAATTTCATGATTAACTGATTTGGGGATGAAACAATAATATTCACGGCTGGAGTATTGTGTGTCGTTCTGGTCACCACACTATAGGAAGTACATGATTGCACTGCACGGGGTTCAGAGGAGATTCATAGGATTTTGCCTAGAATGGACCATTACAGCTATGATGAGAGGTTGCATAAGTTTGGGTCGTTTTCTTTAGAACAGAGAAGGTTGCGAGGGGACTTGATTGAGCTCTATGAGATTGTGAGGGGCACTGGACTGGTGGGTAGAAAGTTGCTATTCTCCGCAGTTGAAAGATCAATAATGTGGGGGCATGTCATTAACATGAGAAGAAGAAGGCTCAGAGACAATTTAAGGAAAAATGTTTTCAAACAAAGGATGAAGGGAATATATAGCATCATTCATGGTCTCAGGGCTTACCAATGTTCTTTACAGACAATAAGTTGTTTTTGAAGTAAAGTCACAGTTGTACTGTAGAAAAATGAGGAGCAATTTACACACAGAAAGACCCCAAAAACTTTGGAACATTTTATATCCACCTGAACTGGTAGATAGGGCCTTGTTGGGCAATCCACGTTGAATGCATATAATAGAATAATTTTTAAAAAATGAAGAATTAGGTCAATGTGATTGACAATAAGCATTAACTTCAGACAGTTACTTCATCATTCTCTCCAGGTAAAGAGAAGGTAAAACTTAAACTAGCTCACAGCTCTTTTCATCTAAGCCTCTTAAATTACTTTTCATTTACCCTTTACACTGTTTCATTCATTCCTCTTTACTTATAATAAGCAACATTTTATAATCCATTCTCTAAGGTGTCATTAATATTCATTAAACTGGATAGTTTATAACATTTTCAAGTCTTAAAAAAAACCAATGAAACACTTTTTAGACTAAAAGTCTATGAATACATAAACACTAACTCTGCTGATGCTCAGAGGCCTTGGTCTCTCTCTGTGATGAGAATAAAGTACAGAGATAGCTTTCTACTGTGTAATGAAAAGCATCTGTTCTCTGTCCAATGGCTGCAAGGTTTCTAAGTGTCACATGTTCATGCAGTCTCAATGCAGTCCCCACTAGGCATGAATCCATGGCACAAACTAATGCTAAAACATTCATTTTGCTCATTGCAGATATACAAAATAGATGTTTCTCTAAGGAACGCTAGAATCTAGACTACAGAAGGTGGGTCATTATGTATGTGGCAGTTCTTTGAAAAAAAATTGCCCAATTAGTCCAATCCCCTCTCCTCCCGCTCTAACTCCACAGCGCTGCAAGTGTTTCCTTTTCAAGCATCTGTCCAATATTCTTTTCAAAATTTCTACTGAACCATCTTCCATTACTTCCTTTAAGGCATATGTTTACAGCTCATAACAAATTGTTCCTTTTGGAATTGAAAGAGGAAGGAAGGCCAACAGTAAATACATCTGGTTAATAATATTGATCCATTTTATTTTGAGAAGCATCAATCAATTAAACATCTTACATGACTGCACATTTCCTGTTATGTAGGGCCTGGAATATGTTAGTGTTTCCCCTGACAGAATTCTTCTCTTCCTCTAACTTATAGAATAACTCACATCATATAGTCTTTCAAAAAGTGTAAAAAGTTCCAAGGTGTCCCACAATAATGATTATCAATTAAAAACTTGGCCCCAACCCACATAATGAGACATCATGTATAGACTCAAATAGTTGATCTTGTATAAGAGTTGTCCTTGACTTTTAGCCCAAACATGCCTCAGTTCTCATATACCTTGTGCTAGCTTTCAGAATGGGGCTGGTGAGAGCAGCCTGATTTTCCAAGGTGTGGTGATCAGATGCAATTTGCCACTCTGCATTTTTATTATGTTACAAAAGAGCACCACATTTCCAACAAGAGATTCTGATTTGGGCTCCTTCAGAAATCTGGATTTGTTCTTTGAATGTGACAGGTCCCTTGTGGTACAATGCAAACCATGTCCTTGTTTTCACAGTAGTCATTTGCTGTTTTCTGTGATTTAAAGGTCCAGTAGACAACTATTTTGACAGCTCCAGATAAAGGGTAAGTACATGAGATAAGTGTAAGGTTAAGGTGCTAAATGACAGGGTGAAAGGTGGATAGGGTGCTAGATATATAGGACACCAGGAGTGTAGAGAGTAAAGTGCCAGAAAACATTCAGTCTCAGCTGCATTGCCACTAGGAAGCTCTGTACATATTGACCAACATGCTGATAAATGATGTCCTCTTCCAGAAGCAGCTCTGTAATCCATGTAGCAGCAAAAAAAAAATTAAAAATACAGGGAACATTAGCACCAAATGGGTATAGGAGAAGGTGGCAGATAGGTAGCATGACAGGTATGTGGGTGTCAGATAAGTAAGGGTTTGGACACTTGGGTGCACCCGGGAAGAGAGGCTGTTGCTGGATCCAATGATGAGAGAGGGTTAGGTCATGTCTGGTGCTGGAAGGATGGGGACAAGTCCCAGGAGTGAGTTAGCATGTTGGGTCCTGGTGGGCTTTGGTCCAGCAGCAGGGCAAGAAGTTATTGGGTTATGGTTTGGGGCAGGAGTGGCAGGAGTTGGTGTTGGGTCTGTCAGCTAGGGTGTCAGGCCCCAGGGGTTAAGGGAAGGTGCCAGGTCTTGGAGTAGAGAAAAGGGTGTTTGATCCATTGGTAGGGGGTTCCAGGTCACAGGGGGAGAGGATATCAGGTCCTGTGGTCGGACAGGATTGTTGGGTCAACATCTGTAACGTACAGCAAAGCTGGGGGATGTGTAGTTGGATATGTGCACGTTGTAAGTCGGGGGTCAGTTTTACAGTTACTCAGGATTTAGACTTGGTTTTTAATAGTCATTTCCCTCCATAATAACTGTTTACTTCCCAAATTCAGGTAGTTCTCCTATAATAGTTGTGTTCCTGTGCGCTATAGAAAATCCCGTTATAGGGCAATCACTATAGAAAATCACAGTACATGTACAACAGAAAGTACGCGTTGTCCAAACAGCGTCCACTATTCATCAATCGCGTACAGCCAATTCGCGTTAACGAAATGCGTGTTAGAACTGAATTGCCGAATTTGAACTGATACTTTCAGGTAGTTCCAAGCCTGGACAAATTTCCCAGTGGATTCTTCAATTTCTCCGGGACAGTTTTCCCCGTGTATGCTATGTGCATGATTATGTACAGGGTCCTATCTTTGCTGCAGAAATGGTTATTTGGCCATCGGAAAATCTGAAGTGTTTTTTTTTGCAATTGCCCTTTTTTGAAATGCGGAAATACCGGTTGATAGCCTGGAATGGCTGTTTTTTCTGTTGCGTTCAGGACCATGGCCAGCAGACAACGTGGGTGCCGTAATCCGTATTTGAGCAGCTCCAAAGACCCGGCATACAGTCCAGCTTCTTGAAAGTTTTCCTTGTGTAAAAGTCGACGTCCTACTTTCCGTTGAAAAAAACAAATTGGTTCAGAAAACCCGACTTTTACTTGAGTACGTAGAATATTAGCATAGATGGCCAAGCTTTGAGTTAAAGACAAAGTTTTGAAAGTGCACGTTAAAGGAGAGGCCGAGCTGAAGAGGTTCCGGAAGAGAGACTCATTGCTGGGGAAGTAGATAGCTTGAGTCACCACCCATAGCAGAAGTAATAAAAATCACGAGGCCATAATTGGAGAAATATAGAGATCTGAACTCTCTATACCTGTATGGTGTTATTACAGAAATTAGTAATGATAGGTATGGAACTATAGTGCTCAAGGGCCATGGGCATAACCCTCAATTATAGAGACAATTGATTGTGTATAAATTGAGGGTAATCTATCCACCAGCATGAGCTCTTCAGGATTCTAGGATTCCATTTCTACTTTCAATTGCTAAAAGGACATCTTCCACGGCCTTGAAAGCAGGCCCTTCAGTCCATTGAATCTGCACTGACCCTCCAAAAAGCATCCCACTCAGATCTACACCTGTAACCCTACATTTCCCATGGCTAATCCACCTAGTTTACACCTCCCTGGACCCTTTAGCACAGCCAATCCGCCTAACCTGCACATTGTTGGATTGTGGGAGGAAGCCAGAGCACCTGAAGGAAACCCACATGGACACGAGGACCACGTGCAAACTCCAACCAGACAGTCACCCGAGGCTGGAATCAAACCCTTGTCCTTGGTGCTGTGAGGCAACTGCATTAACCACTGAGTTATCATGCTGTTCATGCTAATATCAAAACACAGGTCACCAGACACCTCTTATTCATTCTTCAGATGTGAGTATGACCTCCGAGGCCAGCATTTATTGACTGCGTCCAATCGTCCTTGCAAAAGTGACGCTGTTGAACTGTCTTTTTGAACCAACCGCAGTGTAGTATAGGCACACACACTTTTTTTCTGTTTAGTGGCTTGATACAACTTGCTTAGCCCTTTCATGGAATCATAGAATCAAAGAATTTTACAGTACAGAAGTAGGCCATTCAATCCATTGCATCTGTACTGGCAGAGGTCAGTTTCAGAGGGCAGTTATGAATCAGATAGTAACTGCGGAAATGCAATTAGGCACAGGCCAGACTGGATAAGGATGGGACATTTCCTTCCTGAAGCACATTGGCGGACAGAATGGGATTTTACATCAAATCAGTAATTTCATGATCATTATTAATGAGACAAGATTTCTGTGCCAGGTTTAGTTTTTAATTCGAATTTAATGGCCCCAAATTCCATGTTGGGATTGCAACTCATACCACCAGAGAATTAGTCTAGGCACCATTAGCAAGTCACCATTCCTAACATGGAACTAAATGATGAAGGTTGAAATTTAATACGTGTCATGAGAATGTGGAATGGGCATGAAGAAAAATATTTCATCCATCATTTACTTTGAGAAAAAGTTGGCCTCTTATCTCGTTTGGGTCATGGGGTGGGGGTGGAGAAGGTGGTGGAGTGGTTGAATCAGATCCTACCATTAGATTATATATCCTTTATGGTAAAAGTGATGTCCTTGACTCATTTTCATTTCCTCAAGAAGTTGGAGAACTGACTTATTCAGATATTTCTCCCCTAAGGCTGTACCTTCAGATGTCTTGGCTCCAGGATAACTTCCAATCTATTGGGATTATTCTAGAATCTGGAGAATTTTGGAAAATCACAGTCGGCACATCCACTATCTCTGCAGCTAATGCTTTTTGTACCCTAGACTGTAATCCATCAGGTCCTGGTAATTCATCAGATTCTAATCCCTTAAATTTGTCCAGTACTTTTTCTTCTTTACTGTTATTAAATATCTTAATTACATCATACATTTTAGCCCTTAGGTTATCCTCTCTTTCATCGTGGAGTCGATGGAGGATGGTGAGAAATTTCTGACAGCAGCTTTTATACTTGACATTTTTCTTGTATTTGCTACACTGTGAAGGGCATATCTCGGAGTTTCTTCATGGGCAAATCTGTACTCCTTAAAATCTACCTCATTGACCAAACATTTTATCATCAAATGTGATGTCTCCTTATGGGACTCAGTGTCAGAGAGGTGTAATATTAAACATAGAGCAGTCACAATGAGTTTCATTCTGATTTGCTATTCAGCATCAGAGGGTGATGCATTTTATAGTGAAATAAATGATTTTAAAATGTCAGTAACAGAACATGATAAGGTGATGCACTAAGGTGGAGGAGCTTTTAACTGAACCTTAATAAATAGAAAGGAGTTATAGGTAGAGACGACAGTGATCAGGATATTAATATTAATTATTTAGCAGAAATGCCTGTGGTGATTTTGCAGCTGATATTAACACTGGGGACAGAAAAAATACTAAGTCATAGAATGACCTATTAAAGAAGGAGGCCATTCAGCTCATCATTGCTGTGCTGATTCATTGAAAGAATGATCCAGCTTGTCCCTATTCTCCTACAGCTGTTGAGAAACGCACAACTTTCTTAGGAAGGATTTGAATCTGATATGAAAGTGAATCCGTTAACAGCAGATATAGCTCCCTGCAAGGATATCATGTGGCACAGTCAGGAGCAGCTGTGTCTTTGAATCAGAAGTGTTTTGTTCAATCTCCACCTTAGGTCTTGATAACCATGGAAGGTGCTTTCATGATGGAGCCACATGGATTTGTTATGAAATTTCATATCCTTTCTACATGTGGCACTGGCAGGTCGTAAGAATGGAAGAGATTTGTGTTCAAACATTGAAAGAAAGTTAAAGTTTCTACCATTACTTACTGTTATTTGACTAGATGTGGGTGTCATAGCTGGGCCAATGTGCACTGCCTTGATTCTTATTCTGTCTGTCTATCACTTTAACTCAGTATTACATTTATATGCTTTCCTCTTATCATACTTTGTTTGATCTTTTTTAAATAACCTTGTACCTCTTTCCCAATCAATATCCTGTATGGTTTTTCCATATAACACATTGGGATAATTTCACAAATTCACAGATCTAGCACTAAGATTCATCTACTGGGAATGAATAGTGGGGCTTGAACTTGATGCTCCCACTCACATTCCTGATTTCTGCTTCACATGATCAAAGCTGTGCAGTAAGCACATTAAGTGGTAGAATTACCCCTGCATGTTAAATTAGACTGCACATATTTCAAGTTTCACATTTGGTGATTTCTAACTTTCTAATATCAACAAAGATTGGCAGGTGAGATGGCTGGCATTAGTGACAGGTGAAAATTTATTGATGCACAAGAAATAGAGTCAAAATGTGAAGTCCAACATTAACAATGTATTCTAATGAATTACTTAACTCATTTTAAAATAAACAGGTAAGCACCCATGAAGATAATTCAAGGAATAAACTAACCATGTACTTATTAATGCTAACAGAAGGAGTATAATTTACTCTGGCACAATTTTTAAACAGTTATAATTTCACAGGATTTGCTCATCACTGCCTATGTCAGTGTTAGTTGCCCATTCTTAATCGCCCATGAAAAGGTGATGGTGAGCTGCATTCTAGAATTGCTGCAGTCTATGGGGATAGGCACACCCACAGTGCTGTTTAGAAAGTTCCATATGTTTACTCAGTGGCAATGATGAAACAATAAGATAATTCCCAGCCATGATGGTATGTAGCTTTCAAAGGGAGCTTGCAGATGGTAGTGTTCCTATGTACCTACTTACCTCGTCCTTCTAGGTCTTAGAGGTTGTGGGTTTCAAAGGTGTTTTCAAGGTAACATTGGAGAGTTGCTGCACTGCATCTTGTGGACGGTACACACTGTTGTTTCTGTGCATACATGGTAGAGGGAGTGAATGCTTAGGGTTGTGGATAAAGTGCCAATCAAGTGGACTGTTTTGTCTTGGATGTTGTTCAGTTTCTTGAATATTGGTGGAGCTTCACTCATCCAGATAATGCAGAATATTTCATCACACTGCTGATTTTCACCTTGTGAAAATAATTGGTTGGGCATTGGAAAACCAAGTGGTGAATGAATTGCTGCAGAATTCCCAGCCTCTGATCGGTTCTTGTAGCCAAATAATTATATGGTTTGTCTAGTAAAATTACTTAACAGTGGAAACCCTTTGGGTGTTGGTATCAAGGGATTCACCAATGGTAATGCCATTGAAAACCAATTAAGATTGGTTCGATTCTTTATATTTTGGTGATGGATAATGTTTGGCACTTGGGTGACGTGAATATTACTTCCTACTCTTTAGCCCAAATCTGAATTTGTTCAAGATAACAAGGTGTGGAGCAGAATGAACACAGCAGGCCAAGCAGCATCATAGGAGCAGGAAAGCTTGACGTTTCAGGCCGAGACCCTTCATCAGAAATGGGGGAGGGGAAGAGGGTTCTGAAATAAATAGGGAGAGAGGGGGAGGTGGATAGAGGATGGATAGAGGAGAGGATAGGTGGAGAGGAGGCAGACAGGTCGAAGAGGCGGGGATGGAGCCAGTAAAGGTGAGTGTAGGTGGGGGGGTAGGGAGGAGATAGGTCAGTCCAGGGACAGGTCAAGGGGACGGGATGATTTTAGTAGATAGGAGATAGGGATGGGGCTTGAGGTGTGAGGAGGGGATAGGTGAGAGGAAGAACAGGTTAGGGAGGCGGTGATGAGCTGGGCTGGTTTTGGGATGCGGTTGGGGGAGGGGAGATTTTGAAGCTTGTGAAATCCACATTGATACCATTGGGCTGCAGGGTTCCCAGGCTGAATATGATTTGCTGTTCCTGCGGCCTTCGGGTGGCATCATTGTGGCATTGCAGGAGGCCCAGGATGGACATGTCGTCTGAGGAATGGGAGGGGGAGTTGAAATGGTTCGCGACTGGGAGGTGCCGTTGTTTGTTGCGGACTGAGCGCAGGTGTTCTGCAAAGCGGTCCCCAAGTCTCCGCTTGGTTTCCCCGATGCAGAGGAGGCCACAACGGGTACAGCGGAAGCAGTATACCACATTGGCAGATGTGCAGGTGAACATCTGCTTGATGTGGAAAGTCTTCTTGGGGCCTGGGATTGGGGTGAGAGAGGAGGTGTGGGGGCAGGTGTAGCACTTCCTGCGGTTGCAGGGAAAAGTGCCGGGTGTGGTGGGGCTGGAGAGGAGTGTGGAGCGGACAAGGGAGTCACGGAGGGAGTGGTCCCTCCGGAAAGCAGACAAGGGTGGGGAGGGAAAAATGTCTTTGGTGGTGGGGTCAGATTGCAGATGGCGGAAGTGTCGGGGGCCAGCTGTGTTCATCCAGCTCTACACCTTATTATCTCGGATTCTCCAGCATCTGCAGTACCTATTATCTCTGATACAATTTTAACCCCACTGCGAAGCCTTTTCTAAGGACGCCTACCCTGAAGAAGTTACCCTCCTCCCTCTGGACAAACCTCAGGGGATCTCTATCCATCTTCTATCCGCCTCCCCCTCTCTCCCTATTTATTTCAGAACCCTCTTCCCCTCCCCCATTTCTGATGAAGGGTCTCGGCCCGAAATGTCAAGCTTTCCTGCTCCTCCGATGCTGCTTGGCCTGTTGTGTTCATCCAGCTCCATACCTTGTTATCTCGGATTCTCCAGCATCTGCAGTACCTATTATCTCTGAATTTGTTCAGGTCTTTTTGAATGCGAACACAAACTGCTTTAGTATCTGGGGAGTTGTGAATGATACTGATCATTGTGCAATCATCAGTGAACATTCCCACTTTTGACAATTTTGCTAGGAAAGCAGTCGTTGCTAAAGTAGCTAAAGATGGTTGAGTGAAGGGTCTGAAGAACGGCCCCAACACGAAACATCGACTTTCCTGTTCCTCTGATGCTGCCTGACTTGCTGTGCTCCTCCAGCTCCACACTGTGTTGACTCTGTCTCCAGCATCTGTAGATCTTGCTATATCTAAAGATGGTTGACCCTAGGAAACCATTCTATGGAACCATTACAGCGAAATGCAAGACTGTCATGGGACTGAGATGATTGACCTCCAAACAACTCCAGCCATCTTCCTTTTTGCTAGGTATGACTTCAACTGGCGCAGAATTTTACGCAAGATTAAAATTGACTTCAGTTTTACTCTTTATTGCTGTATCAGTCAATATTTTTGACCGTAATTTCCCCCTGCAATAATTTAATCCCTGAAATAAAATAGCAGACCAAGCATTTTCATACAAAGCTGTGAAGAAGCTCACTGAAATATTCTTTCCATAAATTAGCTTTGATTTCATCCCTCTTCATTGCAGGCCAAGTCCTCTGGTTGTACTATTCAAGACAAAGGAAGCTGTCTTGGCTATTATTGTTATTTTGCCTTGACTCATTCTCACACCTGAATTTATGAGTTTGAGGAGATTTATTCTGGCTATGCATGGGCTTGAAGCAGTTTTAGATGTACAAAGGGACTTTTATTGCATGCCCACTGTGATTGATTGACTGACTTTCTGCCTTATGAACTTGTGCTCTGGACATTGAGTTTCACATACCACATGCGCATATTGGAACTCGATTCCAGAAAGCCCTGAGGTCCCCTCTGATCTCTGTGACTGAACTGAATACACCGGAAGTTTTGTGCTGGAAACTCTAATTTCTAAATGTCTACCCTAGAGTCTTGTTCATTGGAATTTTAAAAGTCTGCATTTCCTGTGCGCTTCATGCACTATTGTGTGTGGCAATAAATCAAACAGGCCTTCCTGTCAAATTTCAACAAAATAGGAATTTAGGTACCTTCATTATGTCGCTTCCAACTTTGAGTCACCTGGTAAAGTGTTTGATATTCTAGTTGTCAAATGCGGACTTAGAGTTTTGCCTTAAAGGACAATTCCATTGTGGGATTCCTCACATTGCTAGACAGCACAGGTGCTTTTAGAAGATAGGAAAGCGAGGAGTAATTAACATCTAAATGATGCTTATTTTTTTTTAAACGCTAATTACAGTAATTAATGCTGAAACGCTTTATCATTTTCTTGACAGGAGCTTTTCCTCATTATCCTTACTCTCCATGGTTTATTGATACTCATTGTTCCCACTGCCTGCAGTGTAAAACCACACAGATAGGATTTTGAAGTATGACATAAGCCAGAGGCTTATGCGGCACTAGGGAAAAATATTTGACACGATTAGTCATCTTGCATCGGATTTGTTTTGAACTGGTTGAGAGGCCCCTAACAAAATAGTGTAAACACAGCATGTTTTTTTCCCAATCCTTTTATGAAAAGAAAGAAGGAATGAATGACATAAAGGAAAGAAAAATAAGCTGTCCTGGATGTGTCAAACTCTCTGTACAATGTCAATGGAAACAAAGGGAGCATTATCTGTTCTACAGGGGCAATTCGAATAAGTATTCACTTCAACCATACTAATTGTTCTTTTGAAATCTACGTTTCATTCATTCAAAAGCACGGATGGACTTGTGTTCAACTAAGTGAGAGAGAACACCTTATTCGGAAAACTATTCTTAGTTAGGATAATTAAGGAAACTAATAGCCAATGTTTTCAGCCCCAGGACAGCAACTGGTTGACCTTGTGAGAGCAGATCCATATCCTTCTCCATACATCATACATGTCAGTTACTTCTTCTACAGCATTCTGAGGGAAGCCTATTACAAGCATAAAACTTTGAAATATTGTTTAAAGGAATACAAAAGGGGATTTAAGCTGTATCTTGGGGGCTAAATCGGGCCATGCACCATCCATTTCTCATGCACGATATGACACTTTAAAAAATGAAAATTGAGTCTAAGTGGCCGATTCACACTTTCAGAAGGAAGTGCATAAGATGCAATTTTGATAAAGGACACCCTTTATGCAAGTCTGAAGGTGCTGTTAGGTTATTTGCGTATCAAGATAAGGGACCTAACCTACATTCTCTTCCTTGTGCAACTTTGGTTTGCTCTGGTGCAATTCCTGCTAATTCTGATTTCCTCCAGGAAGGTAACTGTAAATATTTTATGTAATGGAAAAAGGGTAAGCCCTTGCCACAGACAACACTACTCCTGTTCCTGACATCTCTGACATTTCTTCAAACATAAACTCCAGTCTTCCTTTTATCCTAATCTTTCCTGCAATATCTCAGCTGGCATCCTTGATGGAACTCCTAACATCACAACAAAATCTCCCTTCACGATTATCCACCAAAGCCTAGACTATTTAAAAATCATTTTGTTGAATATAATCATTGCAGGCAAGGCCGACATGCATTGCTCTACCTTAATTACCCTTGTTCAGGTGGTACTGAGACACTTTTTGAACTGCTGCATCTCATGTGGCATAGACTCTTTAACAGTGCTGCTGGGAAGGGAGCTCTGGAATTTTGATCCAGTGACAGTGAAGGAACAAGGCAGGATAATGTGCAGCATGAAGGGGACTTGTATGTGGTGGATATTCCTATAGATTTGAGTAATTATATTGTAGAGGGCATAGATTTGCAAGTTTTGTTGAAGAAGATATGGTGAGTAAATGCAGTGCATTTTGTGGATGATATACACTGCTACCAGGTTGCATTTGAGGTGAAGTGAGTGAATGCTTTGGATGGTATACAGGGAGCTGATCAAACGGATTCCTTCGTTCTGGTCTGGTTTTAATTCATCCATGGGATGTGAGTGTCACTGGCTGGCCAGATTACTTGAAATCAAATAAAAAACAAACAAACTGCAGATGCCGTAAATCAGAAACAAAAACAGAAATTACCGGAAAAACTCAGCAGATCTGGCAGCATCTGTGGAGAGAAATCAATTAACATTCCGGGTTGAGTGAGCCCTATTATGAGGAAGGGTCACTTGACCTGAAATGCTAACTCTGACTTCTCTCCTCAGATGCTGCCTGACCTGCTGAGCTTTTCCAGCAATTTCTGTTTTTATTAGTTGATATCAAGCTCCTTGTGTATTTTTGAAGCTAAACATATTCAGGAAAACAATATTTATTCCATCATACTTCTGCCTTGTGCCGTGTAGATATTACGTGGGCTTTAAGGATTGAAGAGGAAAGTTACTTGCTGCAGAATTCTGAGTCTCTAACATGCTGTTGTAGCCATGGGATTTATATGACTTGTCTAGTAAAATTTCTGGTTTGTGGATATTGAGAGTCTGAGGCATATTTATTCCTTTTCCAGCTCCCTTGATCACATTCAATCATTTACATGTCAGCATTGTTGGAGTGCTAGGTCGTGCATTTTCCTACAGTAGTGCCACCCACATTCTGATGATGTCTGATGCGCAAAACGTAGATCTCATTTCACTTCCCCATTTTAATCCAACTCGGGGAGGGAAGTGGTCTAGGGAATGCATGTACACAATTAAATGAAATCGGTGATGCAAGTTACTAAAGCTGTGAAGAAAACATACCATTTCAAGAAGAATTAATTTGAAAATCACAGAAATGATATTAGATACTTATCAAACTTTGATTAGGCAACTGGGGTGCAAAGTTCTGGTGTCCACATTATTAAAGAAAGGATGTAGATACCTTGCAAAGAATACAAAAATTATTTTAAAATGTGGTACAAGAACTGAGAAAATCTTTTTAATAGGGAAGGTTGAACAGGTTGGGGCTTCTTATTAAAGAAAGGGCTGATCCAGGCTCATATAGTTCTAACCAGTATCAATTCTGGCAGATGCAAGTTGCTCTTACTTTTGTGGGCCAACTAGAATAACCATGGAGTCTTGAGATAACAGAAACATATCTGTTACTGGAATTCTACCTATACTCCCAGTCACTTGAACTTCTTGAAACCTCTTTAATTCAGACTTTCTTTAAAATAGTTTCCCTCCACAGTCAAAACTCAGTCAATATAACCATTGTTACTGAAGCTTGTCCACTTCCTCACATAGAGACTGAATATTTTCCCAGTACCGTCTTGAAGAAAATATCCAACATGCGTATAATTTGTTTGAGTATTTTCCACAATCAGTAAGAAAGCATTCATTGATGGAATTCTGTCCTGCCTCTCTGTGGGTGGAAATTCCAATTCCTTTGGCCTACAAGATGGCTAAGTGACCAAACTCACCCCTATCCCAACTACCTTAATAGGAACACCATCTGGCTCTCATCTAATTTTTGTCATCATGCCAAGCCTGTTGTCCTGGCAACTGGAAACATGGGTTATGGACAAACTACTTGAAACAGTAAGATCCAAATTTCTCCAGTTCTTCCTTGTAGACTGTATCTTCTCTCTCTATTCCTATTGTGACTTGTTCTAGAATTCAAGTTACTTCTTCAGTTTTCAGGCCAGCAGCAGGTCTGACCCATAGGTATGGCACGGATTCAGGTCTTGCGCTGAGCCCAGCTGGAACAGGGATAGAACGCAGGACTGAATGGAAACAACCAACTGGACCAACTTCCAGTTGCTTCCCTAAGAGTTCCAGTCGCTGTGGCAGCATACATTTTTACATGGGAGTTGCAGCTTGAAGCACTGCATTGTGATAGTAAAAGCTCTAGATTCTTTCCATCTTTCACGACTGACAAGGAATCTCACCCGTCCTTACCATCTTCTATTAGGGTTTGTTGGAAGGATGTAGAGTTTTATTATATACCAGTTTGGCAGCAGTATGAACTAACTTTTCTTGGGCATTCAGTCCTGGGGTGGGCCTTAAATCTGGAGCCTCTGGCTCAGACATATGATTGGTACACACTAGACCTCTAGAAACCGAGTTACATCCCATTATTTTAATATATCCTTCCCGGTCCTTCCAGAATCATCTGTATGTATTTTTAACCAACAGATATGCAGTGGTCTGGATGTTCATGTCCACAGATCACTGAAATTGGAAGCGCAGGCAGATAAAGTAGTAAAAAAGGCTTATGGCATGCTTGCCTTCATTGGAAGAGGCATTGAGCATTAGGATAGACGAGTTATGCTGCAGCTTTATAGAACTTTAGTTAGGCCACTCTTGGAACATTGTGTACAGTTCTGGTCACCACACTGCAAGAAGGATATGGATGCTCTGGAGAAGGCACAGAAAAGGTTTATCAGGATGTTGCCTGGTATGGGGCATTTGAGATATGAAGAAAGGTTGGATAGATAGGGTTTGTTTTCACTGGAACGCAGAAAGTTGAGGGACAACCTAATACAAGTTTATAAGATTTGTGACTAGATTGGATTGAGTGGAAAGTATGAAGCTTTTTCCAAGGGTGGAGGGGTCAATACTAGGGGACACTGATTCAAGGTGTGAGGGGAGGGGATAGTTTAAAAGAAAAGTGTTCGGCAAGTTTTTCACACAGGAGGTGGTGAGTATCTGGAATGGTTTGCTGGAGGAGGTAGCAGAAGCAGACACAATAGCAGCATTCAAGAAGCACATGGATGAATACATGAATAGGAAGGGAATAGAGGGATATGGATCTTGTAAGTGAAAACAGTTTTAGTATTAAAGGGCAAAATGTGTCCATACAGGCTTGGAGGGCTGAAAGACCTGTTCCTGTGCTGTATTGTTCTATGTTCTTTATTCTTTGTTTTAAACAAAACTCATGACCATTGTTTTGAATGAGCTATTTCAAAATTGCCTCCTCCTTCTCTTCCTTCCCTCCCCGGGAAGAGCAGGCAGTATCTCAAAGGAGCAGGCAGAAATCAAAGCTTTACTCCAAAGTGTTGTGAAGAATTGTGAAATGTTGAGAAACGAATCAAAGGATTCCTGTGCTGTCAAGTGACTCAACTTGCTTGGGTGGAGCAAGATGCGTAAACCAACTGGGAACAAATTATTATCCCTGTGTGTTACACTGCAAAATTCGTATCTCATAGCACGATGGTGTCTGATTCACTAGGAAAAACACCAGGGAATGACCACTAGTGATCATTTCAAAACAAACGAGTGGGAGATCAAGTGCATCTTCACTTGCATTTAGTGCACAGAATCTTTCCTCAAGTTTTATTCCAACTTTTGCATAAAAAGGAAAGCAGAATTATAGAGCACAGAAAAAGTTATTCATTCTTTTACGCACGTGGAACTTCATTCTGTTTATACAGCTGGTTTACAAATTTGTACATCTGCGAAACTCTTTTCAAAATTGCAAACCAGTAAATGCTATGAAAGAATGTAATTTAATCTCATCTATTCTGTCAGACTGGTTATTGATTGTGTAAGTTGCGCAGAAGTTCATCTGGTGGCTGTTGCAGGAACACATCGTATTCATCATGTGATCGAAATGACACATTAGAATGTGTATTTCTTCTCACGCATATTCTGTGATAAATGTAGCACAATGAGGATGTACAATTAGTGTCACAACATTCACCTTTCTCGTGTGAAATAAATCAGTAGTTATAAATGAAGAATTTTTATAGGCGCTAATGCACAATATTCATTTTTTGAAACTGATTGATGAGGGCTGGGTAGACGCAAGTCTGAACATCCCCTTAGGGGGAATACTCCCACCCCACTCCTTCTGAAGTTTGCAACTGTTTTCATCACTGTTTACTACATTTTGAGTTTTGTGCCATCCAGCAAGTTTTAAATGATGCCTGAATGTCCAAGTTCAGATCATTAAAATGTATCAGGAAGATCGGTGATCCTGATCCCAAACACTGCAGGGCATCACTGTATACTTCTCCTGGTCCAAAAAATAATCAATTCTTATTATCCTCATCTTTTTGTCTCTTAGCCCATTATTTTTACTCACACTGTCTCTCCTTTGAATCTCATGGGCTTCAGTTTTGTTAACAATGCATTTTAAGAGTTCATATACGGATGACAAACCAACTCCCTTCATTAACCCTCCTTTATTATCTCAGCAAATAAGCAAATCAAGTTAGAGAAGAATGTTTTTCCTTCCCAAGTCCAAACTGGCTGTCACAAATTAACACATGTTTTTCCAATTAATTTTGGCCTTGGAATACTGGTGAAGGTCTAGCCTTCAAAAAGTAGGTGCATTGGGATTGAGTAAAATGCTAAAACTTTAAAAATATTAGACCTGATCCAATCTTGCAAATAACCTGCCTAACTCCAGGTTTATCTGAAAGGCATGGGGTAAGGGGGAGAGGAGTTTAACCAGCCAAACAGCTCCACTAAATGTTCTAGTGACCTTGCAAATTTAACATGTTTCATAGAAAGGCTTTAGGAAACCCATCAGCTATATGGAGGACACCCAGATTCATGATAAAATGCCTGCACAGCGCTGATTTTGGGCCAAGAGAAGTAGCAGGGTGACCTCCCAGGCTCCTGAGCTGTCCTTCATTGCCCAGGATTGAACCAATCCCTCTCAACTATAATACCCTTCTGCCTTACAATGACTCCTGTGAGGTCAGTAATTGGATAGCCAATGCCCCATCCACTCAAAACTCTGCATGTTTCCATTTGTAACTAGTGTGACCTTGTGGCTGTAGTGACACAGAGGCAATGTTCCTACCTCTAAGCCAGGGGACCCTGAGTTCAAGTCCCACCTGCTCCAGAAGTGCCTCATAACATCTCTGAATAGGCTTATGGGATGGCACGGTGGATCAGTGGTTAACTGCCTCACAGCGCCAGGGACTGGGGTATGATTCCACTCCCGGGCGATTGTCTGTGTGGAGTTTGCACATTCTCCCCGTGCCTTCCTACACTTCCCAGTATTCTCTTAATGTTTCTCTCCAACTAGCAACAACAGTGGAGTTGAAGATTGTCCAGCTTATTTTCATACCCAAACGGATTCAGTAAATTTACATAAATGCATTATTAGACATGTCCACTCCTGTATTGACAAATGTCTCAACCTTCAATACTCTGTTTCAAGGTTACAGGCACAGAGAAATGGCCTTCCCTGAAGCAGTAGCTATCTAAAATGTGTCACGTAAACATGTATTCAAAGTATAGTTGTAGAAATTCATGAAATACCAATCATGAGCAATCCTTTTCATGTGATTCACACTTTCATTTTTTAATCAAGGTCAGAAATGGACTGGCAAATGCCGATTAGCGCAGGGGTGGTCATGCAGGATCACTAGTCAAAGGATCAGGCACTTAGCGCCACAAAAAGGAGTTAGTTTGATGCTCCAATTCAGGCTGACTGCACATTGGTTCCAGCTTTGAAAGGGAAGTAGAAAGACAATGAAATTGATTGAAAAATATATTGGGAGATGGGAATTCGTCCTGGACCCAGGAGAAAGAAGCAAAACATGTGGAACCCTGGAAGCTAGTGGCTCTGTGGAGTATTAATGATAATCTTGAAAGCTTTTTAATATGCCAGCTAAAACACTTTGGAGGACCTTGAAGGGTAGAAGGTGGCTGCTGACAGTGAGAGTAAGACAGTTGCTGAACTACTGAATGAAGAGTCAAGGCGTAAATGTGAAGGAAATTCAGTAAAAACAAATATAAAAGCTCTTGTGAAAGCAACATTGGAAGAGAAATAAATTAGCGATCTGCAAGTTGCACATTCAAAGGTGAGAAAATAAAGGGCAAATGTTTGAAATATTAAGAAAATAAATAAATGACACTCAATGAAAAACGAGGAAATAATGCAATCTGGGTTACTCTGGACCAGGGTAAATATCATATCAAGGCATTTATCAAGAAAGACAGAGAAGAAAGAGGGAGCTAGAATTTGTTAATAAGGAAAGGGATTTAAAGATCACGTACTAAGTAAAACAATTGTCAAGAGATGTGAAATGTGATGTATACAATTCAATTTAGGAATATTTTGTACAGGATAGTGAAGCAGGAAACTCTTGGCTATTATAATGCCACTAGGAGCAATTCGGAATTTTGGCACTGGCCAGTTAAGTTACATTTTTCATGATCACAATCTTTGTGAAAAGATTTTCAAGTAGTCCTGAAGAGCTAATATTGTTAAAACTGAAATGATCATTGCAATATCAAAGCTCCCACAGTGTTTGGCTCCCAGAATGAGAAAAACCTGGTGATGAGTAAATTGCAAGTTAGAGATCACAGCCTAGTAGCAAGTCTCTTGGAATCATTTGTGGAAACGGAGATATTTCCCATTAAATGCTCCTTTAAAAACATTGTTTTTACTAAGACATTTGCAGCAACTAAACAATGAAAACACTGTGCTTGACTCAAATTTTCAGGATATCTGTGCAAGCCACAACAGAAGTTCCTTAATTAAAAGATTAATTTTTGAAAACGTCTACAGATTAATTTTCCACTGGGTTGCTAATTCCACTAATGTCTGATGGAACTGATAACAGCAGATCATGTTATTAACACTGAATGAAATTCTTATTTGAGTTAATTACCAGATTTGGGGGATTATAATTAAACCCCTGATTAAGATGATAAAGAATTATTCTGTTTCAGGAATAATGAATGTGTGAGCTGTCAACATGACTGCTCGATACTTTTCTGTTCATCTCTCTGATGCAATTTTTGTTTTCAAGTATGGAGGGGCAAGATAAGTAAATGCAATACAAAAGTTGCCTACTGTTGTTGCACTTGGGCTATTTTCAAGTACATACTGAATGTGAATTTTCTAGATTGAATATTAGTCTCCTCTATGGAGAAAACACATTGTAACAATGGCTATGTGGTTATTTCTCATGTGATGCTCTGTTTCAGGTATTTTTGAGGAGTCTGGGTTAATGTAGCAACATGCACTTTTAAATACACGCTGTAGGCTGCTGTAGACTGTGCATACTGCTGGTAAATGCTTCAACTTTCTTGTCATCACATGGTGAACAGAATCTCTGCTGTACTTACTTTCTGCCAATGGCATATGCTGGAAGCATTTGCAGTTTGAAACTTAACCTGTTCAGCAGTATTGTGAATGCACATTCCTTGGTCATCAAGTCCTCAGATGGGACTGCACAGAGGTAGAGATGCCACCCACTGCAGCACAAGACTCATTTCCTTTTGTACTATGTTGGTTGTAATTTTTTCCTTCACAACATATGGAAGGGGGCATGGCAAGACAGGGGACTAATGGAGCTAGTCGGCCATTGAGAGATACTCAGCCCCTCCTTTCCACACCAACAATGAGTGTTGAGCAAGAAGACTGGTTTGCATTGAAGCGTGATGCCAACAGCATGGATTCAACTCTCAACCTGGCTTGGGCCGACCATGAGGACTCTTCTTCTGTGCATCCCCTCCCCCTAATCCTCACCCCGACCTTGTCTGAGGTTTGGTGACCCTCAGGTAAAACCAGCAGCAGTTGTCCCATTGTTAATGGGAGAACAGCCCTATGGCCTGGTGGGACTTTGGCCACTTCACTTCACTGGACCACTGGACAAATAATACAGAGAACATAAATTCATTATAGCACCATTTTTGTAAGAATTTGAGCTCAGTTGACAGTCTTTTTTTAATCTGCTCAGAAGAAGCTTGAATCAACAAAAGTAAAAGTGTGGCTGTCAGGTTGTTGTGACAACCCAACTGGTGCCATAATGGCCTTTTACAGAAAGAAACTTAACCTATTTACCGGGCCAAAGTAGTTAACGTTGATTGTAACTAGGCAGATGTTTACGTCAGACCAGGAGAATGGGAAGCAACTTGACGTGTTCAGTATTAGGCCCAGGCTATTTAAACCACAAGGCCTTATTTTTTTTCTAAAACCAATAGGAGTGTAGTCAGGTTTATCTCACAAACTCAACATAGTTTCAGGAACCCCATATGCTGAGAACCCAAATGAACAATCTCAGCCTAAAGTTAACAATTGGCAGAGATTGGGCAGTCAATACTGCCACTCAAACGAGATCAAGACTGTCATGCCTCTGGAGATAACACAGAACCTATACCACGAGGACTATGTGTCAGGTGCAGGAAGCACTCTTTCTCTTCCAGTATCATGAGGTTTACGCAGAAAAATTAAATCTCTAAATTTATTGAACTCTCTCCAGCCATTCTGCAATTCTTGTTATGGATCACCTGGCAGGAATTGCACTGAGCAGCCTCCTGATTCTGATCCTTTTATGGTGCCAATGATGTCAGTGGGTTGTGAGCCTTCGCTATAAAATAGTTCCCTGCCTCCTGTATAACACAGTGTAGAACTGAATGAACACAGCAGGCCAGGCAGCAGCAGAGGAGTAGGAAAGCTGATGTTTCGGGTTGGGACCCTTCTTCAGACTGTGTTATCTCTGACTCCAGCATTGGCAGTTCTTACTATCTCTCCATGTCTCCTGTGCCTGAATTCATCTAAAGTGATGAGGGTGGGAATCCAGGTCAATCCCATTCCCAATGTCTCAATCTCAGCTACCTGCACTGTTCCTAAACCTTGTGGTGAGGGTGTGCATGAAATTCTAATCCCCTTATGGGTCATCTGTGCGTTTCAATGAAACTTTTTGACAATTTCTCATTAGTGTGATTTCTAAAACAGTCATATTATTGTGTTAGTCACAATTATATAAAACTTATTGATCTCCAGTAAACCTGACCAAGGAAAATAGAAACATAAGCACTGAATGTTAGAAATGCAGAGATTGCACGCAATTAAATTATAGTTACATTCCGAGGTTTACCTATAACAAAAATGCATGACAATGCAATCTATACACTGGGATTTATCATAGTTTCTAACACAGTCTATTTTATGGTTTCCATTCATTTTGACAACACAATCATTTATACTTCCCTCCTTCTGTGAGGTGTCTACATTAAATGAGAAAGCACATTTCAACTGCTCATGTTCCAGACTTTTCTAGTGCTGATGATATATCGAGAGACTACTATCATTTCAGGACCTTTGAGAATCCATCTCTGTCATACCAACAAGAAACTGTACAAACAACTCTTGTGATCATAGCTCTGATTTCTGACTTAGTGAATAAAATCCTGTAACAAGTAGAATACTCCTTCAAAGTTTTAGATAAGTTAATACAAGTACTGATCTCTGTAGTTAGTTGTTAGGAAGGGAGTAAATGAAGAGTATAGTTCCATCATGGGTTAGGACACTTCCCCTTTGAATATTACACATTTCAGGCATGTTTGTTACAAATGTTCAAGTGCAGAGAGAAAAAGGGTCTAGCTCTAAAGTCCAGAACATACAAAAGCAACATTTCAATACACTTGAGGAACAAGCCAAGACAAGCATTACACCTAGTTTTACTTGACACAAAGGAAAACAAATCCACATTTAACAAGGAATTTTATCTTGATTTATTTCCACTAATATTTTCTGCTTTATGGGCTCCTTGTTTAGTTTTCCTCCCTGCCAGGTCTGTGTGAGAATACAAATGCAAAAGTGTTGTGTTTAGGGAGAGAATTCCAGAGCATGGGGCCTAAAGTTGTTGTAGATTTGGTCACCAGTGATGGTGCAATGAAAATCAATGATGCTCAAGAGGCCAGAATGAAAAGAACACATATGTACTGGAGTGTTGTAGGGCTAGAAAAGCTTATTGAGGGGATGAGACAATGGAGGGATTTGAATATGTAATGATTGGAACCAAGGCCAGGTGGATCTCATTGACTATGATTGGGGTTGTTAATCTGAGCCAATCAGGGAGCACTGCCTGACAGGTACAGATAGGAGATTCAGAAGGTTTCCTCAGCTTAGGGAGTGGCTTTGAGATGGCCGGTCACAGCCCATGTACAGTGCATGCAAAAATAAAGGGTGAATTGGTGACAGGATACTGGCCTTTATTTCAGAATACAACAATGAATATGTTGAAGTAAAAATGTTGCTTGAATGATAGCTAATATAAGTAGGTGAGCAGAATTGTGAAATATACACAGGACTTGGTGCAAGTTAGAACAAGAGATAAAAATATCCGGGAGCAACTGTTCAACGTGTGGGTAGGATGAGTTACGCAAGTAGAGAACCTTGCTGAAGTTCAAAGCTTGCATTGACCAATTAACATACACCATATCCTTTTAGAATTTGCAGTCCGTGCTGTGCCCTTGTAGGCACTGTCCCCTCAGTGTTCAGTTTTAAAATGTTTGCACCTCTGGCTGCTGGAAGTTTTAGCTCGTGACAAGAAATTTGGAGCCAATTTGGAGATGAGGAAACACAGTAAATTAATTAAATCAGGAAGGAGAAAACAAGTGAAGGAAAGAGTGGATTAAGAGAGAGAAGGGAAAAATGAGAAGGATATTTAAAAAAAAACTTCTCCTTTTTAAGATCTTAAAACAACAATTTACTATATGCAGGAATAACATAGAACATTTTAAGTCGTGCCAAATCAGTTATTCAGCTTTATATTAACAATTTTCATCTCACTAACTTTTCTTCATGCTGTTATGTTCCAGCCATGCTGCAAGTTTAATGTACAAATCAAGAAAATTCTTAGAAATAATGTGAATACCGAGGGTTAGGTACTGTTTAAGGAAATAAAGCAGTATTAATTAACTCAGAGATAGCAGGAACTGCAGATGCTGGAGAATCTGAGATAACAAAGCATAGAGCTGGATGAACACAACAGGCCAAGCAGCATCAGAGGAGCAGGAAGGCTGACGTTTCGGGCCTAGACCCTTTCTTCAGAAATTTCTGAAGGGGTTGATAATATTGTTGCACTGCTTTTACTCTCCCTGACACTAGATGCAGTGATTGTGACAATGATGTGCCACGTTTGTATGAAAATTTTACAGACCTCAGAAAAGATCAACTATCTGCAGTGTGGTAACAAAGACAATGAAGGTCATGGCACAGTTTTTTTTTCAATGTTAATAGGCTGTATATTGCTGCAAAAAAAACTAATGACCAACTTTATGAGATCTCTTTCTTGGGAGTAATTGAATTCAGCTCTGGTGATGATATCGTACCCTATTTTGATATTTTAAAAAAATAGATTTGTGTTATCCAGGACTCAAGTAACCCATCAAGGTAGTTGGAGAGAATAAAACTCTTGAAGTTCTGAGGAAGGGTCACCAGACCCGAAACATTAACTCTGATTTTTCTCCACAGATGCTGCCAGACCTGCTGAGCCTTTCCAGCAACTTTTGTTTTTGTTCTTGAAGTTCAGGTGTCTCTATGGTGCAGAGCAAAAATAAAGAGTAGGTTTAGATATTCTGGTTTTGTACTGAGTTTCTTAACTCTACCAGCTGATTGGTATTGATATTTCATAACTGTAATGGCTTCAAACTTTACCCTGCAGCAAAGTATATTTTTCTGGCTGAACTTATTGTGAGGCTAAAACCTCGTCGAGGAGGTATTTTAGATCGTTTTACAGGAACTTAGTCAGTGTTGCTAGCAATAAACTTGAATCTAAAGCAAAAATGTCTTACCCCACCTCAGAGTCTTCAATCAATCAGTCAAATTTATCTTAGGATAAAGTATACTGTAGTAGAAAAAACTCATTTGAGTTAACATATGTCACTAAATAGACATTTTATAAAAATTGTAATACGTCGATAGGTTAAGTGAACGGACAAAGATGTGCAAATGGACTATCATGTGGGAAAATTATTCATTTTAGTGAATAAGAAAATGTTTATTATCTAAATGGTGAGATTGCAGAGCTTTGAAATGTAGAGGGATTTAAGTGCCCTAAAGCATGAAGGAAAAAGGTTGGTATGCAATTATAGCAAGTAGTCAGGAAACCCAATGGAATGTTATTGTTTATTATAAAGGGAAATGAACACAAAAGTAGGGAGGCCATGCTTCAGTTATACAAATCATTGGTGAGACCAAATATGGAGTACTGTGACAGTACTAATCTCTCATCTGAGGAAGGAAGTACATGCTTTGGAAGCTGTTTAAAGAAAGCGTATTCGACTCGTACCAAAGAATGGGTGTGTTGTCTTATTAGGAAAGGTTAGACAGGCTAACCTGTCTTCTCAGGCTTGTATCTGCTGGCATTTAGAAGAGCAGGAGATAACTTGATTAAAACATGTAACATCCTGTCAGTTCTTGACAGGGTTAGAGCATTTCCTCTTGTGGGAGATTCTGGAGCTTGGGATCACTGTTAAAAAATAAGGGACAAAGATGATGAGTTTCTTTTCCCCCACAACAATTTTGAGTCTTTGGAACATCTTCCTCAAAAGGCAGATTTTAAAATTTTGAAGGCAAAGTTGAATAGATCCTTGATAAGCAAAGGTGTAAAAGGTTATCATGAGTAAACAGAAATATCGAGTATTTAGATTAACGATGATCTTACTGAATGGTGGAGCAGGCTGCAGGGGATGGGTGGCCTATTTCTGCTCCAGATTTTTGTGCTCATATCCTTATAACCCAATAAAAATTTGTAGACTTTATTTTGCTTTATCTCAGCCATTCTTATGAGAACTCAGTTCTATATATGACCAAGATGTCATTGGAGAGATGTTTTTCGCATGGTAGGGGAGTCCCAAAGCTAGAGAACATAGGCTTAAGAAGAAAGGAGAAGGATTTAAAAGGAACCTAAGGGGCAATATTTTCATAGAGAGGGTGGTGTGCACATGGAATAAGCTGCCAGAGGAACAGGTAGAGGCAGGTTCAATTACAACATTTAAAAGGCATCTGGATAAGTATGTGAATAGAATGAGTTTAGAGGGACATGGGCCAAATGCTGACAAATGGGTCTAGATAAATGTAGCAAATCTAGTCAGCATGGATGAGTTGGAACGAAGGGTTTGTTTCCATGCTGTACAATTCTATGACTCTAGGATATTATGTCTGTTCTGTTCTCATCTTCTCACCCACTAATTTGCTTTAAATAATTTCTATATCATATTTTGACAGCACTTCTGAAAATGACTTTCATTGACAATGGCATGTTGTGTAAGAAAAAATCTGTACGACAAAAATATTCTTTTTTTAAAAAGTGTAGTTCTCATTAAATAGTTTTCAGAGTTTTGATTTAGCCAGCAGGTGCAAGGACAGTTATATCTTGTTTATGACTTAGCCTTTTGCAACTTTTCAGTTTTGAATAATGTCCAATCCTGTTTAAAGTTTAGCACTTATTATTGTGCTAATTATTGTATTATTTCGATGATTCTCTTCACAATGATAAAAGTGACAGTCTGCGTTACAAACATGTCATCTATAACTCAGTTTCAGGGACATGTGAATCTGAGTCAGAAATTTGCAGATTCAAGTCCCACGTGAGAGACTTCAATATGTGATCTAGTCTGCCACTCTCAGTGCAGTATCAAGAATTACTGTTATTGTAATTGGCACCGTTTGGATGAAATGAGAGCAGCAGACATTGTTCATTTGGATTTTAGTAAAGCCTTTGACAAGGTTCCACGTGGTAGGCTAATTAGTAAAATTAGATCAAATGGGATTCAGCATGAGCATGCCAATTGGATAAAAAAATGGTTTGACAGGAGGAAACAGAGGGTGGTGGTGGAGGGTTGTTTTTTGGACTTAGAGGCCTGTGATTAATGATGTTCCACAGGGATCTGTACTGGGTCCACTTTTGTTTGTCATTCACACAATCATTTTGATGACAATATAGAAGTCATGGTTAATAAGTTTGCAGATGACACCAAAATTGGTGGTTTGATGAACAGTGAAGATGGTTCTCTAAGATTACCATGAGATTGTGATCAATTGGGTCAATGGGCTGAGCAGTGGCCGGTGGAATTTAATTTGGATAAATGCAAGGTATTGCGTTTTCCTAAAACAAACAAGGGCAGGACTTATACAATTAAAAATAGTGCCTTGGGTAGTGCTGTAGAGCAGAGAGACCTAGGGATTCAGGCACATACTTGTTGACGTTTGCGTCACACATAGACAGGGTGGTTAAGAATGTATTTAGCACACTTGCCTTCGTTGCTCAGACCTTTGACTATAGGAGTTGGAGCATTATGTTGAGGTTGTATCGGACATAGGTGAGGCCTTTTCTGGAGTACTGTGTGCAGGTGGTTGCCCTGTTAGTGGAAGGACGTTATTAAGCTGGAGAGGGTTCAGAAAAGAATTACCAGGATATTACTGGGAATGGAGGGTTTGAGTTATAAGAATATGTTGGGATATTTTTCACTGGAGCGTAGGAGGTTGAAGCGTGATTTTATAGAGGTTTATAAGATCATGAGGGGTATAGATAACGTGAATAGCAGGTGTCTTCATCGTGGGGGAATTTCAAGCCTTGGGGACATATTTTTAAGGTGAGAGGAGAAAGATTTAAAAATGACATGAGGAGCAACTTTTTTACACATAGATTGAATTGTGTACGGAATGAACTTCCAGAGGTGGTTGCGGGTACAGTTACAACAGTTAAAAGACATTTGGATAAATTCATGAATAAGAAATGTTTGGAGGGATATGGGCCAAGAGCAGGCAAGTGGGAGTAGTTTAGTTTGGGACAATGGTCGGCATGGACTGGTTCATGGTCTGTTCCATGCTGGATGACTTTATGACTCTATAACCTCTCACCTGCACCCTCAGATGGGCATAAGTGATCCCATTGCACTATATCAAAGAAGCAGAGCTGAGTTAACTCTCGTTCTGATCAATATTTATCTCTAAACCAAAATCACTAATGTGGAGGTGTTGGTGTTGGATTGGGTGGACAAGATCAGAAATCACACGACACCAGGTTATAGTCCAACAGGTTTATTTGTAAACACAAGCTTTCAGAACCTCACTCCCTCCTCAGGTGTTAGTAAGGTGGTACTAGATGCAGGATTTATGAGTAAAAGATCAAAGGGTCACACCACTGATGAGGATATATTAAACAAACCTGAGATGCTGTTAAATCTTTAATCAGTTAGAAGTTTTTAATTGATTAATATGTGTATGTAAATCCCCGAATTCCTTTCAAATCACTGCCATGAGAGAACTAAA
>JAHRHZ010000029.1:18103347-18122968 GCA_024137785.1 Ginglymostoma cirratum
TTTAGTTCTCTCATGGCAGTGATTTGAAAGGAATTCGGGGATTTACACATACATAGTTATGAATTAAAACTTTCTAACTGATTAAATATTTAACAGCATCATGGGTTAATTTAATACATCCTCATCAGTGGTGTGACCCTTTGATTTTTCCATATAAATTCAGTGTCTGATGCCGCCTCACTAACGCCTGAAGAAAGAGTGAGGGTCTGAAAGGTTACATTTTCAAATAAACCTGTCGGACTATAACCTGGCGTCACGTGATTTCTGACAAAATCATTAAACCAGACAATCTGATTATTTCGAGTTTGTTGTTTGTGGGGCCTTACTATTTGCAAATTAGCTTCTTAATTTTCTTACATTACAGCATTGATTATACTTTAAAAACTTTAGAGGTGGTTGTGGGCTGATATGAAATCTGCATTTGAATTGAAGATCTCTTATTTAACAGCGCATGTTTCTGCAATCTGTATATTCATGTCGTCTTCACAGCATGTTATTGTTGTCGTTGAATTGTCGTGGTAGAACAGCACTTGAGGCATACCATCATATTAGAATTGCACTTCTCCTCCATTCAGACTGTTTGGAGGCAGAGAACAGTATTTGTGATTGTAGAGCCAATTATTTCCTTTATCATGGTTTATCATTAATTGGATGCAGCAGTATGTAATTTGGTGCCACTTTGTTGAGTCTTTAAGTGAATAGAATTATTTTTATACCTAGGGACATTGTGCTCAGCCGACAAGATAACATGTCACAAACATCTATGTATCAACTATTTTTATCTCTTGCATGATGATAAAGGAATTCGCAGAGTGTTTACATGGAAGGGAGCTGAACTTAATGATCTGCATGCTAAAGAAAATCACACCCTTCCCAAGCAGTATTCCCAGCTCCAGTGAATCATAACAACACTATGAATGTCATTCCCTGCATACTAAGTACGTTAGTTCTTTTTATGTATCTAATATTCAACTCCATTTGTATTCATGATACAGACCTAAAACGTATTGGTAGAATGCAGGAAAGTAAATGTGATGTTTATCTAAAGGGTGAATCAAACATAAGTTTGTTATTGTTAATAATTTATTTTGATCAGTGGACAGAATAAATATCACTTCGGGGAGTCCTTGGAGTTGGAGGTGGACTTTCTGTCTCTTTTGAGCGAAGAAAATTCAATTGAAAATAAATTCACAATGACAAAGTGACCTTTCAGATCAAATTTAAAATAAACCAAAAGCAATACTGGTTATGTAACACAGGTATACTGTAACTAGCTGTGGCTCAGCTGGTAGCACTTTTGCCTCAGTCAGCAGCTTGTGGGTTCAATACCACTCTCGAGACTTGATTGTACAATTTATGCTGACAGTCTGAGTGCATACTGACAAAGTGCTGCACCTACAGAGGTACAGTCATTCAGCAGAAAGCTACTGTCTGTCTTTTCAGCTTGTCAGAAAAGAAAATCCCACTGCATTCCTTGAAAGATGGGCAGCAAAGTTTCTCCCCACCACCCCCACCACCGCTCCCCCCACCCCTGCAAAACCCCAGTAATTTGGCTTACATTTATGCCTCAACCAACATCATTAAAACAGATTACCTGCGAATATTGCAATATCGTTTGTGGAACCTGGCTGTGCAGAAATTGGCTGCTGTATTTTCTTGCAACGTCAACCACATGATATAAACATCAGCAAAATGCCTTTTGCATCCTCAGAATATGAAGGTGCTATATAAATACAAGTCTTTCATTTTAGCACTTTTCACAACCAGCAGTGCAATATTCCATCAGACCTGTGACTGGTCACTCAGGAATCCATCACTGTTGCGTTATCTGATCTGTCCCTGTGATAACAATATGGGCTTCACCTTACAGACATCCCCTACATATCATTTCTTTTAAATGAGCTTTCTATCAATGATCATGACAGCATAAATCAGCAGAGTAATGCCTCAAAATACCTCAACTACTTTCCAATTTCTACACTACACATCCCCTCAAATTACTGGCAATCCCTTGCAATTTTGAAAATTTTTGTTAATTACTCGATAAATTTTGGGGGACAATTGTGTTGAACATCAAGAATATATTTTAATATACTTCAAATAAAGATGTAAGTATTTCGTTGCTTTGTGATGTATGAGGGTACAATAGAAAATAATTGATTTGTTTATCTCTTCCTCCCTTATCTTTTTCTCTTCCTCTCCTTGACTGATAATCCCACA
Source organism: Ginglymostoma cirratum (assembly GCA_024137785.1). Taxonomy (NCBI): domain Eukaryota; kingdom Metazoa; phylum Chordata; class Chondrichthyes; order Orectolobiformes; family Ginglymostomatidae; genus Ginglymostoma; species Ginglymostoma cirratum. The sequence continues at coordinate 18,105,568 of JAHRHZ010000029.1, forward strand.
GTAGTTGAGGCGAGCCAATACAACTGGCTTGACATTCTGATCCTTCAAACACTTGACACTTGACATAATTCCAAAGGCCCGATTCAGGTGTGTCCTGCCTGATCCACTCAAAGAGCTGCACTGTGCCTCCCCAGAAAAAAAACCAGAAGGATCTAGACCCGAAACGTCAGCTTTCCTGCTCCTCTGATGCTGCTTAGCCTGCTGTGTTCATCCAACACTACACCTTGTTATCTCCAGTCCTGACAATTTCCTGCCTACCCCGCTGATTTTTTTTTGTTGTCTCTCAATGAGGAAGGAAATAAAGCCATGGTTGCTGTTGAGTTGGAACTTGGAGCTGAGTCTAGCTGCAACCAATAATGAGAAATTATAGAAAGAACTGTGTACCATGGGCAAAATTTATTTTTACACTTTCACCCCTGCAGTGTGAAAATATATTGTTCAGAAACACTAGTGTTTCAGGAATAACTTTTATGCAGATTCATGCAACTCACTGCAGTACTTTGGGAGCAGAATCACAGAAGATACATTATGTGTTACTGCCTTGTAATATTTTATCAGAGTTTTGGGCTTGAGTTAAATTTTTGAATTTGTGAATCTTTTCAATCATGCATTAATAGTTAGCCTCATTCCAGAAACTTCATCTAGAAACATCTAGACATTTCCAAGCTCAAAAAAATGATTTGGTCCTAAGCATTCCAGATAGGAGAGGTTAAAGTGTATATTTATATAAAAATATTTTTTTGAGAGGAACATGAGATTGGCTTTTAACAGGGAGCATGTTTTTGAGAGTTTGACACATGTTTGATTTGGATGCTTGGATTCTAATGGAATCCAAAAAGAACTTTAGTAATTGTTGGCAGTTAATCGATAATCACAGCATGGATTGTCATAATTATAATGACTTTAACAATTTTAATAAATATAAACAAAGCTGAAATGTTTAAATGTTTCAAGCACTTAATTACTGACTTACATTTTCATACATTTATATACATTTAGAATAAAATTGAATTATCAACATAGCCAGGATTATACTTTGATTTTGAATCATTTGGGTTTTGATTCCTGAAAAAAATACCAGGCTTTGAATTTTGGAAATAGCATATGAAGAGATATGATTTTTTAAGACATAAAAATAAAGGCATCAATTTTCACAAGGTAAACATTTACGGATTCTTTCTGATAAATAAAATGTATTTTTTGAGTATTATTGGTAATACTGCCATTCATAGGTTTTAATATGTTCATGCTCGATTTCATTTTCAAGGACTCAATTCAGTGTTCTGTATTGTACTTGAAGTTCCTTCCTGGTTGTGTTATGGAACAGATTCAGCAACAACGAAACCAAGATTCTTAGATGTGGAAGACATAATAAAAGTATAATTTGAAATCAAATAGAGATTGGAAGCCAAAGGATAACAAAAGGTCAGATAATGATATGCACAAAGTCCAGAGCAGAATAAACAGGGCTTTTGCATAACCAATAATCTAAAACTTTTGATGACACTATCCCTTTAAACTGAGAAAGCAAAGCATGTTCAGCACACATGAAATGACTATACAATTTAAGCTCCCACTGAAGTGCCATTAGTAGCTCTTACCAATCTGAAAGGCAATTTGGATTAATGCAGCTGCACTTTGAATTTGTAATGCGATGGATATGTAGATGGCTGCAAAGTTTGTGTACGGAGTTGAAAGTTGTTACTTGGTAAAACTTGCATAATCTTGTGAGTAGATTTATAGATATGCACAGCATTAATTTGCGCTTGCATTGAGTAATTGAATGTTTTGCTTCTTATATTTTAAACAGCTGATTCACCAATTTGAAGGTGACAAATATTGGTTTCCATTCCGAAATTGTTAACTGATGCAAAGTTTTGCACCGTACACCTGTGATTTCCTACCATGCATTCCTTGTGACTACTACTTTCTACTGGGAGTGAAAGTTTGTATTTCTTTAGGATTCTTCTGTGTGGCTCACATTAGCTGTTTGGATCACTTTCCATGACATGATTCTACTGTGCCTGGGTGTCCTATGTATGTCCTTCTGGTTATACTTACCTCCAAACAATAGGTGGCAATGCTGCTCCATGTGCCCTTTTCCCTCCCCCTTCCAATTATAGGCATATTTTTATTACATATTCTTCATTTACATTTCTTTTTCCTTTCCTCAGTTACTTCTTTTGGTTTTAAGGTTCTACGTCATTTTAAAGTTAATTCAAAATTATCCATGCACCCTCTGTAAGCTGCACTCTTCCTGCTATTACTGATATTCCCCCCCAACCACTACCACCATTTGATTTGTTTCCTGTCCTTGTTGTTTATTGCACATTTTATTCATAAAGGGGAAGTTCTGAAAGAGAAGGTAGAGGTTGGGTTCAGAAGCATTCTACTGAATGAGGAACTAACTCCATTGTGGGTTCAAAATTCAAGTCAAAGTCGGTGTCTGCAGGGAATGAGAAATGGGGGAGAAGCATCAGGCTGCATGATAATTGCACAATTTTTTTTTCTGGCGATGTCAGAAATACCAAGGAATTGGATACACAGGAATTCCATATAAGGCCTGAACAGAATTCTCATTTGCTGAGTAGTGTGAGTTCCCCCAACCTTGCAGAAGGAACTGTCACTTTTTATGCCGACAACTAGAGTCTTGTCTGAAGCAACGTGGCCCTAATTGCTATGGCTAAGGTGTCCTAGCAGCTTCTGCAGTCTTGTTGCTGAGGTTTAGGAAGTGCTATCAAACTGCTGTTCTACTGGTGAAGCGGGGACTCCATAGGTTCTGTCCCATGGCCTCATGATTCATCATTAAACTCATAAATATTGACATCCAGGCCTCGCAACACACATCCGCCTATTTAGCAGTTTGAAAATCTGCCTTCAAACGGAGCTGTAGTCTCTTCCCCATTATCTTGAGTATCTCTCTCTGCTGCCAACTAATATGTTCCCGAAGTTGAACAAAAGAATTAAGACAAGCTGAAACAATAAAAGAGAGGAAAAAAAATGATTGTGTTGAGAGAATTAGCCATTGATACATAGATATAAGGGCAAGGCAATTCATAGATTAAGGTCTCCAAGTTTCTGTGTTTTATCTTTTATCTTTGTAGCAGAGGTAAAACACATGGAAACCTATAAATGATTGGGGCATTATCATAATTGCCATCTATATCTCAGATAATCTTCCTTAGATCATTCTTGTCAGAGTTGTTGATATATGCTCTTCATAGATTCTAGATTATGTCTAATGCCTAGAAAATGTTAACTCATAAACCATCTTACAAGATGTAAATGACGAATTGAGTTAACATTCCCTAGTTGGTGTGGTGGGATTTGAATTCATGTTTTGGAGTCATTTTTCTTGGTCTTTGACTTAAAAATCCACTACATAGCCATTGGGGTACCAGGTACCTGTGATTTTGATAGGAGAACAAGAATTGTTGTTTAAGTTAATGATGAATCTGCATTAGCTCTGTTCATTATGATCATGCTATGCAGTCTTTGGGTAGAGAAGAAGTCATCTAACATGAGACCCAGTGGAGACAGATGTGTTATCTGTGGGTCTTGATAGTCCTTGTAACTCTCCTAACAATGTACCCGTTGCAACTTGTAATCATTGTTACCTTGCTGAAACATTATTTTGTTGTATGATACGTACTTCTTCTTAAGATTTAATAGTACTTATCTTCTACATCTAGGCACTTAGAGTCAGCATTGTGAAAATTTTTGCCAACTTCTACCTCAACCACAAACCACCAGTGGCTGTTACTACAATATACAAAAAATATGGGTTAGGATTTTATAACGTTACCTTTAACTGAAGTCTGGTCAACTCAATGTTTAAATCCATTAAGCAATGATTAAATGAAACAGTCATTATTTATTAGGATGTACGTATATGCTTAATAGATTTGTTGGCTTTTTTCCTTTGGGAGAAATGCTATGTTGAACACATACTCCAGCATAAGACTTAAGATATATGTAGGATAGCTGTATATTTTAAAAAAATCATTACAATAACATATGTAAACACCTGGTGTTGAATTGACTTGAAGATTTTCCTAATATATGGCAGACAAATAAATATATATACAAATAAATATACTCCATCTTTTGAAAATTACAACTACTCTTCCCCTGAAGTATGGAGGATGACTTGGAGAATCTTTCACAATAAAAATGCTGTTTGCAAATTGCCGCTTGTAACTATATCATGAGAGACTCTTGCCACTATGTCACTGTAAGGACCAAGTTTCTGAAGAGTGTCTCCCAACTCCATCACCATTTTTCATTTGATAAAACTTTACAGTGATCAGCTGACCATGAACAACAAATGAATTTTACGAGTAATTGTAAAATGTTGCATTGGCCAACAATCAATGCAAGAAAGTATATTTCTTAAATTTAATTATAAATTAATTGATCCAATTGTGCAAATTTGCGTGGTCCTTTAACTCTTTTATATGTATGGTATTTGCATCTGTTTAAGTAGTTAAATGAATTGACACTGATGGAGTTACAGTTTAATTTTAACACTTTATTAAATGGTTGTTAATGGCTGATCTTATGCTTTGTAATAAGTAATATGACAAGATTGGAGGACATTATTTTATATGTATTTTTTTTCATTGTTAAGCAGCAGTGTTTCACATTCATGCCATTACATAGCAAAAGCACATTCATTTCTGATGAAGGGTCTAGGCCCGAAACGTCAAGTTTTCCTGCTCCTATGATGCTGCTTGACCTGCTGTGTTCATCCAGCCCCATGCTTGCTATCTCGGATTCTCCAGCATCTGCAGTACCTTTTATCTCTAGCACATTCATTTAGTTCTTTTATATATCCCTAGATGTTGTGAGCTTTCTGTGAGATTTATTGCCTGGTTTGTTTATTTGCATAAAGAGATGCTCAGAACTAGCAGAAGAATGTGGGGAAAACCATTAAGGTCACGATGACAAATGGCATTGTCCCTTGACTTTGTCAACATGATTACTAAGTCCAGCTCCAAGCCTCTTGCGGCCTTGCTATTGTAATCCAGGCAGCCCTTAGTTATGTGAAGTTAGATCATAAAGCACTTGGTACAGATTTATGCACGGTCGGTTTGACCATTAACTATACATATGCATAAATCACAAGCAAAATTAATAAATGTTTTCGCATTTGCAAAGAATTGACATAACTTGCAATTATTCTGCTGCTCATTTTCTTCTGCTGTTGGTTTTCTGACTGTTTCTGATGTTCTGAGTTGCCTCAATCATTCTCACAGCTGATGGTTGCTTGGTTAAGTGACGTAAAACACTAATTAATTAGGGCTGATGAAAGTCAATGCATTTAAATCAACACCCTTCAGTGGGACCCCTTCATGTTCTGAGAACACATCTGCTTGAATGTTGTTTGCCTCTATGCAAGTCAAAGACTGCGATATCACATCAGGATATGTGAAAGACATTTCCTCTTGTCTCTGTATCTCTCCGTTACCCATGAGTGTTATGTACTGCAGTGTCGCAGCTGTATGTGCAGCTGTGACTCTATAATTGTCACACATTTGTATTTGTGTGCTGTCCTTTACAAACACTAAAGGAGGATTGAATAAAATATACTGTAGTTTCAGTCAACAGAAAATAAAGCCTTCCAAGCATTGTTCTATCTGTATTGTTCAAGTTCCATCCGCTCCAGAGGTATTGAAAAATGCCTCTGAAAGGGTTGATTAGTAAATATCTATATGTTTCTGAAGTACCAGAGTGGGACTGAGACATGAATTTCATGATTCTAAATTTTGGCTTAGCTGATGGTTACAGCAGTATAGGACAACAAGTAAAACTAAGAAAGCAGATTTTAATCCCTCATGGAGCATCTTTCCCTTTTGTCCATTTATTGACACTGGTCCATTTTCCTGCCTCTCCTGATGTGTATAGTATATTCAGACACAGAGTTCCATTGGATGAAGGTGCGGGCTTGTTACTAGTTTAGAAACATGACTGTTGCTGAAGAAGTTAAAAGTAGACCCAATAGAGATGGAAAAATTACAAGAATGCTCATGCAGAAAAGTAAAGACACCAGCAGAACTCATAATAGTGTTTGAAAGAAAAATAGATTAACATTTGATAAAAAAAATTGAAAGAAAGTATGAGGATAGAACAGGGATTTTGATCAATGCCGTTAACTCTTGAGAACTGACGCGTAACATCTCACTATTATCACAGGCAGAACGCATGTGTTTGCTACCCACAATAATATGTTTGTATGTAAGAGATACATGCTGTTTTATGCTCAGTGAGTATCCCAAATAAATTAGGCCAGCAGGAAACATTTTGTAAGTTTTGAATAGCAAAGTGTTTCATTCTCTCATCTGTCACACACTCTCTCACACGCAAAGATTAGATCCAAAATAAAGTAAAACATGATTGCAGCTTTCATGTCAATCGTGTTTGTAGCAGACCTGTACTTTCTTAGATGAAGTCATTGGTTTAAGGTTAAAGTGAAGGTGCATTGAAGTGAAGATTTCTTTCAGTCCAATTTCCATGATGTTGGGTCACAGGTGAACTTGATGTCGGAACAGATTGGGAGAGACTGTTCTTCTCTCTGCTAAGATCTCCCATGATTAAGATATTGGGCAATTTATTTATTTGGCTGCTTGGATGACTTGCAGCTAGTCCAATGGCTTCCTAGACCCCTCAACCTGCAGAACAACATCCGGATGATCTATAAGCAGACAACAACATTTACTTCAGAGATAAAAGGTACTGCAGATGCTGGAGAATCCGAGATAACAAGGCGTGGGGCTGGATGAACACAGCAGGCCAAGCAACATCATAGCAGCAGGAAAACTTGACGTTTCGGGCCTAGGCTCTTCATCAGAAAATGAAGGGTCTAGGCCCAAAACGTCAAGTTTTCCTGCTCCTATGATGCTGCTTGACCTGCTGTGTTCATCCAGCCCCACGCCTTGTTAACAACATTTAATTTGTCATTGTATGACAATTTCAACATCCTATTTATAAACAAAACATACTGTGTATGTTTGCAAAGTTCCTGGAACCATATTTAAAGGGCATATGAATATTCATTCATTCCCTGCAAGCCAGGAGCACCAGTCACGATCTCAAAGCGGACATCTGCAAGAAAATATTCTTGCCCTCCCTGGTCAGTCTGGCACCCTCCTCCAGATAGGCTTCCACCCTTGTCCAACCTGCTTGGCCCATACCTAGTACACTCTAGTCTCTCTTGCTCAGTCATTCTCTATGCTTCTTGCAACTTAATCTCCTGCCATCAAAGCTCAATCGTGGCATGACACAGCCAAATACTCCGTAAAGAGGATGCAACAGTAGCTGCTCACTTCACAGTTCAGAAAGTTAACTAACTCGTCTGCTGCACACCACTTCCATGCAGTTGTGAATTGGGGGATGCACATTGCTTGCTCATGCTGAATTTAATTGAGATGGGGAACTTAATTCTGTCAAGTTTACCTTTTAATAAGCAAATTCATGCAAAAGAGCTTCATAATATTTGATAGACATAATAGGTACTGCAGATGCTGGAGAATCCGAGATAACAAGGTGTGGAGCTGGATGAACACAGCAGGCCAAGCAGCATCATAGGAGCAGGAAAGCTTGACGTTTCGGGGGTCTAGGCCCGTTATGTTATCTCATAATGTTTGATGTCAGGAAGCTCAACCTACCATAAAAATTACGAGAGATTGTTACATTTCTTCAAAATGGCGGGAATCTGATTTTCGCCCCCACACACAATTGAGTTCCCCTGTCTGCCTTGCTTCCTTGCTGCCACCAAATTCTACCCAATTTCTCAAGACTGTCACCTTTCATCAAAACTGAGAAAAGCTCAAAAGTCACAACAGATTTTAAGCAAGGAGATGAGGATGGGATTAGGGAAAATGGCAAAAGATTTCATAGTACAAAAGACAGAGAGTGGTAACACAACACAAGTTAAAGAATGAAAATTGTGTCAAAGGTGGTGTAAATGACTGGGCAGCTATCCAAACCCAGAAGATCTGAGGAAAAAAGGAGACAAAATTTAAAAAAGTGATAAAATGGGAGCACAGATTATTAGATAAAATGTTTGAACTCAACATTGAGTCATAAAATGTCCAGTCAAAAGGCGAGATGCTGTTTCTTGAGTTTATATTGGGCTTAATTGGAATACTGCAGCAAGTCAATGATTGAAAGCTTACAATGAGATGAATACAGAGAATTAATATAACAACATCCATTTCCCTTTGTGATAGGTATGGATTACACTGGCTAGTAGAAAACCAACAAATAATATGGATCTGTCTCCTTCCTACTAAACACTAAAGCATTTAATTCCTGCCTATTATGAGAGTATAAGTATAAATCTATTGCTGTTGCTTTCCCTTCAGCCTAACAGAGATTAGACAGGTGTGTTTCTCTCTAGAGGTTGTTAAATCAGCAGAGATGTAGAAATATTCAAATAGCTGTAGGTTTGGAGCTGTTGTTCCAGCATTCAGGTTCCTGCCAGCAAGGAAATGTCAGGACTGTGAGATGGAGATAATAGTACTATGCAGAGGGATAGATTGTGAAATATAATCATGTGTGACCTTACTGGGATCACAGGTGCAACAGGGCACACATGAGCCTGCCTTGTTATATAAGCACTTACAATGGATTAACATCACTTGCCTGGAAGACATGGTAAAACAGATTTATATTTATAACAATATTAATTTTCACCATTAATTTAACTTCAACTGCATCATTTTTAGAAATAATTTCCTGGAGTAGCATAAATTTAGCCACAGATTTAAACTTCATTTTGTTTTAAGCGACTTGCCGACATGATTTTCTAGTCCTGCTGTCTGGAACATGAAATTATGCAATTTACTTTGAATGCCAGATGGAAGACTTCCACTTGCAAAGCTATTTACTTCATTTCAGACAGAAGGAGCTCCAGCCTCAAGTATGAAGGACCAGGTAATCAATAAACCTTCTCTATGACAAGCACCAGCTTGAGGTGCCAGTGTAGTTGACCTCTATATCTGCTCCCATTTATCTACTCATTCACTCTCGTAGCTCAGAATTTCCTCTGATTGCTGAAAAACAGTGCAGCCCAAGCTCTTTCACATTGAAGCTGCATGCTTTAAAGACTCTAATTCAAGACTGCATCATGCATCTCATGAGCTCCTCTAATTCTGCTCTCTTGTGTATGTCCAAGTTTAGTTGCTTAATCATTGTCCCTGCCTTCAGTTGACTTGGCCCAAATTTTTGGAATACCCTCCCTAAGCCTCTTTGCCCTTCTACATTGTTTTCATTTTTTAAGAGACCCTTTAGTGCTTACATTGCTCTACTCATTAAAACATTGAAATAAAAAGCCTACAACAGAAAAGAAATGTGTGCTTGCAATTTCAGTATCCATTTATTGACATAGGTCTAAGGATTCTCATTATTGAATTAATGTTGCTTGACTCCTTCCGTAACCTATCATGATTTAAACATGGGGGTTATAAGTTCACAGCCCAATTACCAGTGATTTTAAAAGGGATTATCTGTCATTGATGTGAACACAAATATTCGTTTTTTCTTTACTGAGGATTAAATTCTTGGATGCATTTAAATTTATCAAATGAATTTTCACCTATGAGAAGATAGTGAAGTTTGTAATAGTTACTTCAAACTTCACTTTATTATCTGCCAATGATGGATATTGAGTGAGTTGGTTTGGGGGATATAATGGAAAGGGCGATGTTTGAGGAGTATGGGTTGGCACGAGATGACACTAAGTTGGTTTAGGGGTTATAACAAGCCATAGAAATGAACGGCAGCAGGGAGTACACGATGGATAGTGGACAGTGATGAAGACATGATTTTGGATGGGTTGTAAAGAATGGTGTCAGGAAGTGTTAGGAGGTGCAGGAGCGTGAAGAATAAAGGCTAGAAGGCCAGTGAGCAACATTCACTCAAAGCTGCATGGCACCGCCCTGAGGTTCTAAGCCTAACATTTAGTGTCAGCATGCCAATCGATGCATTGACTTCCTGTCCTGAAAATCACTGCCGTGCACAGATTTCAAAGGCCCATACAACTAGAATGAAAAAGCAAAGGAAATGCTACCAATGAGGGCTACTATTTGTGTGATACTTCTGACAAGTCCCAGAGCACCAAGGCAGGCATATTAACTATTGTGCTTTTGTATTCAGCGGCCCCTGTGGCCGCTTCTGCATTGTTACCAGGGACAGTGGGGCAAACTCTAGTTGGGTAAGGCCAACATTGAAGGTCCTTTCTCACAATCTCAGTTTTGAGCTGTTCATTGCAAATGACTGCCAGTGTATTTTGGTACAACTGAGTATGTATAGATCTCAGACCGGGGACATTTAGATGTATTTGCAGTAATGGATTACAAACTTCAGACAATCTGTAACAAATTTGTCCCTATTCTCAGCTACCTCGGCAGTGTGCATCAAGGTCTTAACTTCTGTCATTATTTCCTGTCTTCACTCAGAATTGGACTTTTGGCACTGTTAATTGACCCATCTCTATGCTCATAGTCATGGAATCATACAGCACGGAAATAGACCCTTCAGTCCAACTCATCCATGCCAACCAAGTTTCCCAAACTAAACTAATCCCATTTGCCTGTGTTTGGCCCATATCTTTTTAAACCTTTCCTATTCATTACCTGCCCAAATGTCTTTTAGATGTTGTAACTGCACCTGAATCTATCGCTTCCTCTGGCAGTTCATTCCACATATGAACCACATTCTGTGTGATAAAGTTACCCCTCAGATTCCTTTTAAATCTTTCTCCTCTCACCTTAAAAATATGCTCTCCAGTCTTGAACTCCCCCACCCTAGAGAAAAGACCTTTGCTATTCATCTTATCTATGCCCCTCATGATTTTATAAGCCCCTATGAGGTCACTCCTCAACAGTTAACTCTTTTATTGTGTTCTTTTCTTTGATTCTTTGATATGTCGGTGTCATTGGTAAGGAATATCTGGGACCTTGTTCGGTGGTTACAGTGGCATAGATTGGCAAGGAATCTCTGATGGACCAAAGGAAGTGGTGAATGACTTTGGGGCTACAGGAGTTGAAATGGATAGGATCTGAGGAGTGGCAAAGCCGTTATTTGTTGCCTATCCTTAATTTTAACCAATTGGTTTGCTTAGAACATTTCAAAGAGCAGTTAAGAAACAACCACATTGCTGTGGGTCTGGAGTCACATACAAGTCAAACTATAAAGCAAGTTTCCTTTCATTAGGCTCATAAGTGGATTAGATGGAAGTTTGTAGCAATCAATGATAGTTACATAGTCACCACTTCATAGACCATCATTCAAGGATAGATATTTTTAATGATGTTGAATTTAAATTCTATCATTTGCCATAATAGTGTTTGAATCCATGTTCCGACAACAATAGCCTGAGTCTCTCGATTATGAGTTCGTCAATTATTGCCATTACACCATTTAAAGCAGGATTGAATAATAGTGTCCATTGCCCTCAAAGAACAAAAACGATTCCATTATGTGAATGATTTGTTTGATCTGTTTGACCTATTTGTTTTATAATGCCTAATTTACTGCATAGAAATCACTGAGGTTGTTATAGTCTTTCAGAGGAATGAAAAACAAATAATTTGTAGCCTGATTTTCAGCTAGAGTGTAAAATGATGTGGCCAATTCTCTGTTTCATGTTTTCCATTGCCATCTGAGGCCCACTTCTGTCTACTTCTATGTCTTTTGTTAAGTGCTGAATTGTAAGAACACTCTTTGACATACAGGTCTGGCGTATCTCCTTTGTCACTGTAGAGCAAAAATGAGGTAGGCTGATAGTCTCACCAGCTCCTGCTTTGCCATTTATGACCATTTGGTTGGTACCATATGCAAGTCAGGCACCCTGTCCTCTAATAGAGACTGGTGTCAATCTAAAGATGGAATACTACAGAGTCAGAACAAGATTGACCCAGCTTCCTGTGTTAGGACAGAATCAAAAGCAGGAGGCAAAGCTGATAACACAAAAATGAGGTAGATGTGATATTCCTAGGGTTACCATCCACAAATGAATGGGAGATAAGGTCAAAAATAGTACACATACTAAGGGCAGATTTGGTTCCATCCACCATTGATCCATCAATAAACTAGTGGGAATGGGATCTGAGTGTTTGCATTATACATTTCCATATATTTTAGCCCAAGTATACTTAAGCAGCTGGTTAATTAAAGCCATAATTATTGGTTCAAGTAATAATATACATGAACTGAAATCTGTGAATATATGAATCAACTTTTTACACCACATGGCATTCTAAAGCGTCATTCAACAAATGAAGAATTTTGAAATCTGATCAACAGGAAATGTGGAACAGTTTGTGAACAATTTGCTCCACAAATAGCATTGCAATCCAAAATGGGTATCTTTTTATCCGAAAACTTCTGGACCAGCTGTTTTTCAAATAAAGGATATTTTCTTATTTGGAGTACACCCTCACCAGTTGGGAGTATCTCGATGTTTAAACCTGTTTCTGCCCACAGTTGAGGAGCTGCTTCAGCGTAACATGTTTTCTTTCACAGTCTGGATTAAGCTTTTATTAGTCCTATTGACGTGACAGGACATCAATTTGCAGAGATTTATCAGGCTCTTGGTCCACTTTAAGCGAGCATCTCTTACACTTACCAAATCAGAAATGGAGATTTGAGTAGGTAAATAACTTTTCTAACTGCTCGGTCAAACTGGGAAAAAAATTGATGTGCAATGTACCAAACAGTATAATGTGCATCGGAGGTGTAGAATAAAATTTTATTTTTAATATATTGAAAACATGGGAATACATTATATTCTGCTGACAAAAGCATATAAATTCGTTGAGGCCTGAAATATCTCCACAGAAGGCGGTATACCATCACCAAGTCATACTTTATTTACACATGTGTATAGTACTTGACACTGGTCCAGCTTCCTCAGAGCCAGCTCTCAGAGTGAGCAGCACCTTTGGCACTCCTGTTTATATCTGTCAGCCAGAGCTCCCTGATTGGTCCAAGTTGTATAGGATGGGCCAAAGGGCTAAAAGTTAATGGTGATATTTGACGCTGCATGATAAAATACATTTTACAGGATGGGCTGAAGGGTTAAAATTGTTGATGATACTCGACATGACCTTGAATGAGTCCTGTAAATAGTCCTTTACAAGCTGAAGACGACACTTGCAGCTTGTTTTCCCATCCTGTGTTTTCTGTACCAGCCAGCAGTTTTGTCTTTCTGTGTCTGCTTTCTTTGAGCTGGCTGTTTCTCACACTGTATAAGAGAGAGAAAGCGAGAGTTTTGTTCTAAGGTGGGACATTGTCTCAGCTTGGAATCATGAACAGTGCCAGGAACGAACCTAAGCCTCCAGACCAGTCATTGATCAAGGGTACCCTGACAGACAGAAGGGCGTGAGATTGATTTTTCTCTAGGAAGGTGTTAGACTTGTTTTTTCTTTCCCTTTTCTCCTCCATTTATTATTACCACTATACCATTTATTATTACTTTATAAACATCCATATTTTAGTAAATTGCTGCAGGCGAGCTTTCCCTGAATTTTATTCACTTGAATCTGAAAAGAACTGCTTAGATACATGCTGTGATCCAAGACACAAGTTAACAGCCCCAATCAGGGAACTCATATTCTTTGAGATCCACCTGGCTGACTTCAATACAATCATTATAGTCCGTTGAAAAAATTTTGCTTGGGCTCAGACAGATCTATAGAGATGCAGACTTTGGGACCTCTGGGGGAAAACAAAATGTTTTGCTTGTAGGTCAAGCCAAGTTTCTTTATTTTTAAGGGCCCAAACTTAGCATACCTATAGATCTGTTCCAGTCTGATTCTGAAAAGAATTTTGGATTTAGAATTTTTTTGATACTTTGGAGATGTGAATAAAGGATATGTGACCTCTAATAATTAGGTAGTGTGGGATTTTTGTTGTTGTTGGTAAAGGAGTAAAATATTGCCTATGATGGAAGAAGAAATTGCTTATGTTTCTTCAAATGATTAAGGGGCAGTTTGCATCCCGCTGAATAGGCAAACTGCTCAACGTCCCAAACAAAGGATGGCACCTCTGACAATATTGGTCTTCCTCATTATTGCATTGAAATATACGTTCAGATTATGTCCAGATATTTCTGGAGCGAGGTTTGAACAAAACACCTTCCTAGCTCCAAGGGGTGAGATGATTTTCTGTCATGCCATAGTTGACAGAAAACTTCATCCTTCAGTTATAAGACAGCATAGAGTCATAGAACTGTACAGCACAAAAACAGACCCTTCAGTCCAACTCATCCACGCCAATCAGATATTCTAAATTAATCTAGTCCTATTTGCAAGCATTTGGCCCATATTCCTCTAAATTCCTTCCTATTCCTTCTTATTCATCTACCCATCAAGATGTCTTTTAAATGTTGTAATTGTACCAGCCTCCACTTGTTCTTCTGGCCACCCTCTGCATGAAAAAGTTATCCCTTATGTCCTTTTTAAATCTTTGCCCTCTCACCTTAAACCTATGCCCTCTAGTTTTGGATTTGTCTATCCTAGGAAAAAGACCCTAGCTGTGCACCCCGCCCATGATTATATAAACCACTTTAAGGTCACCCTTCAGCCTCCAATGTTCCAGTGAAAATAGCCCCAAGCCTATAAGGCCTCTTCCTGTAGTTCAAACCCTCGAACTCTGGCAACATACTTGTAAATCTTTTCTGGACCCTTTCAAGTTTCACAACATCCTTCCTATAGCAGGGAGACCAGAACTGAATGCAGTATTCCAAAAGTGGCCAAACCAATGTCTTGTACAGCCATAACATGATATTCCAACTCCTATACTCAATGCACTGACCAATAAAGGAAAACCTATCAAATGCTTTCTTCACTGTCCTGTCTGCCTGTGACTCCACCTTGAAGGAACTATGAATCTGCACCCCAAGGTCTCTTTGTTTGGCAACACTCCCCAGGATCTTATCATTAAGTGCGTAAGTCCTGCCCTGGTTTGCTTTCCCAAAATGCAACACATCACGTTTATCTAAATTAAACTCCATCTGCCACACCTCAGCCCATTGGCACATCTGATCAAGGTCTTGTTGTATTCAGCCTGAATTCTGGCACATTGCCATTTGTAGCTTCGCTATTGAATATTGCAGTGACGATTGATTTGCTCACCAATGTGCACGCTGTTTTCTGCAAAGCAATTAATGGATATCAAACAGCCTGAGAAGACGGTGAGCTCAACAAGTTGTAAATTTCCGACCCCACATGTACACTTCTGCTTAAAACAATAGGAATTTCTCGGGTTAGATATGAATGCTTCATTATATTCCTCTTAGAATTGAAAAGCAATATAAAAAATTCTGCACAAATGTCTCACTTCATTTCTCGTACAAATTAGAGTTACAGCTAAGAATTTCATTCATCAGAACAATTATGTCTTTATGTTTTCATAGATATACTAAGAATAAGTTTTTCCTGTAAGTCATAAAACACAAGAACAATTTGTCAATTCTCAAGGAAGAAACTGTTGATTTAAATTGGTGTTCTGAAATCTTTGGTTTTTTGGTTTTGTCTTGCAATCTTAAGGGTGTCAGTTCCAAGGTCATGCTTCCACCTCAGAGTGAGAGGAATATGGATTGAAGTCATAGATTTTGTGCTACAGTGAGTAAGCAGCTGTATTTTTGATTAAGTGTTCAATGAAACCCTTTCTGCTGGGAATGGAATTCTTCCCACTTTCCTAGCCATTAATTATCCTCCTATCAGCACCGAAATCAGATGTTATAGTCATTAACACATTGCTGTTTGTGGATCATTGTTGTTTGCAAATTGAATGCTACTTTTCTCACATTAAAATACTGTTGAATAGTAATTCTATAAAACAACAAAGATGTAAACTGATTTTTAAACAAGTTCATCAATGGGATATCACTGTTGCTAACTGGGTCAATGCTTATTGCCCTGCTCTAATTACACTGGAGAAGGAAGTGGTGAGCTTCCTTTTTGAACTGCTGCAGACCAAACCAACCGTTTGCCCCCGACCCGGTCAGCAAGGGAGTTCCAGGATTTTGACCCAGTGACAGAGAAGAAGTGTCATTATAGTTTGAAGTCAGGACAGTGTGTGCCTTGGAAATGAACTCCTCATGAAAGGTGTTATGTAAATACAAGCCCTTGATGACATTCTGGAGGCGGTAAGTATGTGGTTTTTACTGGAGAAAAATCTGCACAGACTGCAAAGTATTCATTTGACCTTCTGGTGATAATTCAGATGTAGATTTGAGGTCAGATAGCAGCTTAGTCTCTCAGTCTATCAAGTAGAAAGCAAGAATAACGAACTGCATGCATTTTCTTTTGGTTTATTGACTGGCCCATCTGACTGCTGACCAGGAGCTTCTGTTGTATCAGACAATGATTCTGGAGGGGTTAATGTTCTTGTTGAGTTGGCTCTCTATTCACTGGTGTCACTCACAGTCTGTGGGTGGGTACACAGAGTTCTGCTCCAGTTTTGAGATGGAACAGAAGTATCTGTACCTGCTCCATAAGGTACTGGTAGTTATGCCTGTCTGAATGTACACTTGTCCCTGATTTACAAACACCTGACTTATGAATGGTCTGATGTGGAGGTGCCGGTATTGGACTGGGGTGGACAAGGTCAGGAAATAAGATGATACCAGGTTATAGTACAACATGTTTATTTGACAGCACAAGCTTTTGGAGTCTTACTCCTAACACCTGAAGAAGGAGTATGACTCCGAAAGCTTATGTTTTCAAATAAACAGGTTGGACCATAACCTGGTGTTGTGTGATTTCTGACCTTATGAATTCTCGTGCATAAGAATGCAGTCCCATATATGGTTTAAAAATCTAAACCCTGACATAGAAACATTTCCTGTTGTTGCCACTGACTGGTTTTCATTGTCCTGAATTGTGCTCTGATTTGCTTTTAAATCAACTTGGGAACAAAACCTATTCCCAACATGGAGATTTGCCTCTAAATGTATGTATTGTTGCCCTGTTACTTATCAATGGTGCCTCTTCTGTAGATACTCTACAGTGGCACATTCCCTATCACTAATCATTAGATAGGCACAAGACGAATCAAGGATAAAGTAGAAACAAAAACAGAAGTTGCTGGAAAAGCTCAGCAGGTCTGGCAACATCTGTGAAGGAAATCTAAAGCTAACGTTTTGGGTCAAGTGATCCCTCCTCAGAAGGATAATGTAGGATTGGTGGCAATGAACTAAACCCATCAACCATTCCCCAGTCACACATATTGGTAAAAGGTGGCAAATACCATAAGGTACCAGAGTTGGTCATCTTTGAAAATACAACAGGTTCCTGTTAATATATTCTTCCTGTTTAGGAAGCAAGTGCTGGGAAAGCTATAATAACTATGGTGACATAGCAGTAATATCACTGGACTAAAGATCCAAAGG
>JAHRHZ010000029.1:18130123-18163935 GCA_024137785.1 Ginglymostoma cirratum
TGAAGATATTATAGTTGTGGAGCACATTTTTTTTTAATGTGCTTGCTGGCTGTTGGCTGATTCTTGCAGCTGGAAAGATGAGAAATATGAACATCCTGAGGAATTGAGGCCAGTTCCCTGCAAGCCAGGCTGATGCTTCAGTGCAACGTTAGAGACTGTTATGTTTTTATAGTGGATGAAATACTAAATCAGCAAGTAGCTCTCTGTCTCAAAATGATACTATTCAAAGAAGAGCATGGGGGTTTTGACTGAGTGCCTTGGTCAGTATCCTCTGTTACTGAAAACAGATTATTTGATCGTTTATCTCATTGTCATTTCTGGGAGTTTGCTGTGAGCACATTTGGCTCATGTGTTTCCTTTGTTACAACCTTGACTGCGATTCAGAAATAGTTAGTTGGCTGTAAATCATTGCTTTACAATTAGGTAAACGCAGGAACTGGCTGGAAAAACTACAATATTACAGGAATTGTCTGGCAAAAGATGGATTAAATAACACAATTTAAAGGGACTCTTGGAAAGTCTACCCATTCTAATTTGGTGAGTGAAAAAGATTGCTATTACTCCACTCAGATTTGATTCAAATAAAGTCGTAATAAAATCTAAAATATAATTAGTATTTCTTCAATTTAAGATATATGCATATTATATTGTCAAAGGTAAGAAATTTGGAAATACTGCACTGTTATTAAAATGCAATATTTTTCAACTGCTGTAACTTTTATTTATGAATCTGCAATGACGGAAATTACCAGATAATTTTCTCATAAATTGCAACACTCTATATTCTTCCCCTATTGTTTCATATGCACATTTAATTTAAGGTGAGAGTGACCCTGTCAAGGCTAGCATTTAGTCTTCATTCTAATCTGGCAGTTGAAGGTGCTGATGCAGGGGACTTGAACCATTGTGGTGTCAAGCAGGAACAGTTCAGAATGTTGACTCAGTGATGATGAAAGTGACAATTAGATGGTATGGGACTTGGAGATTTTTTGTTCCAAATGGACAGTATGAAATCTAAGGCAGGCATTTTAAAATTGGAGAGCTTGTGGTATAGGGGGTGGTGCCTCTTTGTCTTCATTGCTCAGCCCTTTGAGGATAGGAATTGGGACATTATATTGAGGTTGTACAGGACATTGGTGAGTCCTTTTTTGGAATACAGTGTTTAGTTCAGGTCACCCAGATATAGGAAGGATATTATCAGTCTGGAGAGGGTTCAGAAGAGATTTACCAGGTTATTGAGAGGTATTGAACATGGTATTGAAGGCTGAGACTTTTTTTGTTGGAGCATAGGAGGTCGAGAGGTGATAAGATAGAAGTTTATAAAATAATAAGAGGTATAGATAGAGTTGGCAGTAGTTGCCCTTTCACTAAGATGGGGAATTTCAAGACTAGGGCATATTTTTAAGATGAGAGGAGAGAGATTTAAGAAAGACATAAGAGGCAAAGTTTTTACACAGAGGGTGGTTCGCGTATGGAATGAACTTCTTGCTGAAGTGGTAGATGTGGGTACAATTACAACGTTTAAAAAATATTTGGATGGATACACGAATAGGAAAGGTTTGGAGGGATATGGGCAGGAGCAGGCAAGTGGGACTAGTTTTGGGATTATTCGTTCAGCATGGACTAGTTGGACTGAAGGGTCTGTTTCTGTGCTGTATAACTCTATGACTCTATGATCTATGACTGATGGACTTGATGAATAGAAGGTGTTCATAACATAGATAAACAGGCTCATAACATAGATAAACAGGCTCATAACATAGATAAACAGGCTGATTATTATCCTGCAAATCTTTTCAAAATACTTATGGTAATGGTATGTGTTGGATTAGCTCTTCATCAGTCATCCTTGATGCAGAGTGGCACCCCTCACATATTGACTTCAGGTTAGTGATGGGCTTCAGGAAAAGCAAGCTATGGAAACGAATATAAGCTTTACCAGTCTCTGGCATCTCAATATGGGAAAACTTCTAAACCTTACATAGTGTATTCTTTTTTCATTAAATCAATTAGTTATAATATACATTACCTGACCTACATAATTCCAAGCCCAGCTTGTGTAAAGAATGTACTATAGGGTAGATTTAGATCTGTGGTGCTTGAGAAAGTCAAATTAATTTGGGTATCCTCTGAGCCATCATGGCCTTGTCAGGAATAGTTTATGGCAAAGGCTTGAATAAATGCTGATGGTAATTGATACAGACCAAGCAAAGTTGGAGGTCATATAATGCAAGAAACATCTAACAATAGCCAACTTATACTTCTTCTGACAACAGTCATCTGGAGGAATTAAAGACATATATTCCACATGCATTTTCTGTACCAGAGTTGAATTATAGCTCATTAAAGCAGACTTTAAGCCTTTCACAACCTAAGTGTTGCAGCGGAAGCTAATGAAAATATTGTTATAGCTGAAATCTTGGACAGATTTGATTGCTTTTTTTCCCATTTTTATGAACCTATTTGTGAAAGTCTTCAGTTAACGATGGCTCACACTAAGCATTGATTTTATAGTCCAAGAATTTTGAGTCACTGTAATAGCGCCATAGGTTGTGATAATATTTCACACGTAATGTCTAGTCAGAATGAACTTGCGTGACAAAATACACTGTAGTTTCATTAATTTAGCCAATGATATTAATAACACACGTTTTATGTCTTCATAAAAGTACAACAGATTTTTTTAGAATAAATTAGTTAAGAAATTACTCTGTTGATTTTAGCATGCAAAAATTAATATATGCTGACAATATTCCTCCCTTAGAATGTGCTAATATTATGTTCAGTGGATTTTGTTTGCAGATTTGATGTCAGGCTACCAGGGTTGAGGACCACATACAGTAATTACTTTAAAGTGCTTTCAGGAATCGCTGTGATGAACAGTTAGGTTATAAATTGTATATGGGCATTTTTGTCGTAAAGATGTTTCCAACATATGTGAATATTTTCAAAACGAAATCATTTTCTTTCCCTTTAGGAAAATATAATTCTTACGTTTTTGGCATCATTGTCAAGCCCAGCATGTATTGCCCAATCCTAATTTCCCTGAGAAGATTGAATTGCTGTTCGGCCATTTCACAGGATAATTAGGAGTTAATCTAATTGCTGTGGGACTGGACCTTCTTATTCCAAAAAATATATTTTCTTTGCAATTGGTAAACATCATAAAACACTCTGACTTGAAAATTGTAGAAAGTACAACAAAATTCAACTTATCTCCACACAGCATGCTCCACCATGAGGTTCTTCAACACAGCTTCAATACATTCTTAGTAAATACACTATACATATACTTTAGGCATACAGCCCAAGGACAATTCAAATTCACATGACTGAAAAAGTGCTGTAGAAATGAACTTTTCCTTTTGCATGATGTTCCACTCTGAGTTGCTTCAATACAATTTCAATATTTTTAACAAAACCGTACGAGTTTTACAACCTGAATGAAGCCCTTTGGTCATAGTTTCCATACCAATTGTCAAGCTTCAAGCTACTTTAGGTCCATTTGCTAACACTTGGCCTATAGCCTTGTAAACTATGTTCATTCAAGTGATCATCTAAATATGTCTTGTGATAATTCCTGCCTCCCCCATCCTTTCAGGCAGGGAGTTCCAGATCTCACTACCCTCTGGGTGAAAAATAAACTTCCTTAAGTCCCACTAAACCAGCTGTCCTTTGCCTTAAATCTATGCCTCTTTGTTGTTGATCCCTCTACTGAAGGGAAAGGTTATGTTGTGATCCTTATTTGTTGTTAGCCTGAGGGGGTCTACAGAGTCTAGCTCATCAGTACACTGTGCCTGAAAGTCCTTAGACAGTGACATTTTCCCATTGCCCTAGGCTCATATAGACCACACCTGGCAGACATAGCTCTCTTCTTGTAAAAGACTTTAGTGAACCAGTGGGTTTTAATCCTCTAGCCTCATTGTCACTTTATTTACTGGTATCAGTTTCTTTTAAACTGAATTCCAATTCAATTGGGATTTGAATTCAGTTCTCTTGATTATTAGTTTGGTAATCTCACTAGGACAGTGCTGAACTTCAGTCTGCTACTAAAAGCAAACTGACTTCAAAGGCAGAATAATGAATTTGCTAATGAGGCTGACACCATGAGAGGAGTCCAGAAACCCAGCAGAGGCTATCGTTAACATTTACAATAATATGAAGCAAATTGAGAATAAAAAGAGTTCCAATCACATATACAAAACTACCCCAGCAAAAATCAATGCCTCCACAAGATTCCATCTGTTGAGGTAGCCCATGGTCAGACGTGGCACAAAATGGCTGCCCGTTGGCATAAATATGGCAGAGACTTTCATCTGAAACAACAGAATTAGCTCGCCTGGTCCAGCATTAAAGTGAGACCAGAAGTTAGCTCAATGATAGCTTTTGAGAAGGAGATAAATCCCAGGCAACAGGGTCTATTTTGAACAAAGAATCTTACAAATTAATATACAGGGAGTTCTGTACAAACCACAGCTGCAGCAGTCTATAAGAGACGGTCTGGTAAGAGATGTTTAGGAACAGACAGCCTGAACTTTGTAGCAAGAATTTAAAAGAAAAGAATGATCCCACAATAACAGACAAATAATAAATGACCCCACGCTAAAAGGACAAGATTATGTCTTGTAAAAACCTAGGAATTTAGACAAGTTCATTGAACTGTGAAGATGAGATTCAGTCGTATAATGGAATAGATGTTGTCTTATTTAGTAAAAGAGTAAGTGCAGAGATATTTAGTACAGAGTCAGAAAATTCCATCTTAAAAGACAGTACATGACAAGCATGAGTTATAGTGCAGCTACAAGATAGAGGGGCAGTGTTTACCTGACCTTCAATGGTCAGGTGGGACAAAAACTGCTCACAACCCGATGGCTAAAAAATTCTAACATTATGTGTAACCATACAACTCTCTATATAGCAAACTTTATATTAGAACTGATATAATGAATTTTATAGCAATTGGTAGAAATTAGCATCTTTTTGTATCTCCTGTGATTAGGACAGTAGGGAATATAAGATGAGTAACAGAATTTGATAGGGATAACAATGAATACAATGACTAACAGGATTGGAACAGTCCTTAGAGATAAGCGTGTCTGGGAAATGACTGACAAAGAGTATGACCATTAACATTGGAATGTAGATTAATGGGGTACATTAGAAGATCCCTGATGACAAGGCCTGATGAAAATGTCAGGAAAACATCCTCTACATTGGGGAAATCAAGCAGAGGCTTGGAGACCGTTTGGTGGAACACCTATGCTCGGTTTGCGACAGACACTGCACCTCCCAGTCACGCACCACTTCAACTCCCCCTCCCACTCCTTGAATGAAATGTCCATCCTGGGCCGCCTCCAGTGCTACAATGATGCCACCCGAAGGTTGCAGGACCAGCACCTCATGTTTCACTTGGTATCAATGTAGACTTCACAAGCTTCAAAATCTCCCCTCCCCCGGCCGCATCCTAAAACCAGCCCAGCTCATCCCCGCCTCCCTAACCTGTCCGTCCTTCCTCCCACCTATCCACTCCTCCCACCTCAACCCCCACTCCCACCTCCTATCTACCAACCTCATCCCCGCCTCCTTGACCTGTCCGTCTTCCCTATACTGACCAATTCCCACCCTAACTCCCCACCTACATTCAAGTTTACTGGCTCCTTCCCCACCTCCTTGACCTGTCCGTCTCCTTTCCACCTATCTACTTCTTTATCCATCTTCTATCCGCCTCCATCTCTCTCTCTCTATTTATTTCAGAAACCCCTTCCCCTCCTCCATTTCTGAAGAAATGTCCAGACCCGGAATATCAGCTTTCCAGGTCTTCTGATGCCACTTGGCCTGCTGTGTTCATCCAGCTCTATACCTTGTTATCTCAGATTCTCCAGCATTAGCAGTTCCTACCATCTCTGATGAGATCATGGAACCTGGTGTTGTTTATAAGGGAGTCCATCACTGATCGGGTATTTGACAGGATTGGATGTATAGATTAAGGAGAAAGAACAATGACATCAATGCTACATGTATTTGTTACAACAAAAAATGTCTAAAAATGCTTTATTCAGCTGGGGAAACCAGAGTGCCATTGATCTTTCCAATCTGAGTCATAATTGAAAGGGAAACTGGGCCCCATGTGAAAGCCAGATGTGGAGCACTCTCGAGTCTCTTCTGCACATGTAATAGAGTGAGTTCTGAATAAAGATTGATTGTGTTGCTAAATACAGAACTCAAAATTCCTCTTTGACATCTTTGCCCATTACTAATCCACATTTTAATTGTATGTTAAATAGTTTTCTATTGCTTGTTGCTGGGAAGTACACTCTGCCTTTAATCCTTGTTAACATTCTTTTCAACCATTATCCTATTATCAAGAAGCTAAAATTTAATTTTCTACATAAATATGTGCCCTCACCAACTTTGCTTCCAATCAAGCTTCCTGAGGGCTAGATTTCACCCCGGCAGTAAGTTGAAAGAAACAAGATTAAAGCCTACATTTAGGCTGAGTTTGTGAAAGTCTGAAGCCAATAAACATTTTAAAAAAACGCCACTCTAGTTTATATCAAAACCAAGTACCTGCTAAGTAGGGACCGAAATAATTGCGTGGCCCACACCATCTTAATCCCTGTCATCCCCTTTCCATCTAAGGTCCACAAATTCTACCAGAGAGCAAGGACATTTGACCATTGATTAGAAGTCAGATTTTATTTCTCATCAGTGGGGTGACATGGTGGCTCAGTGGTTAGCACTGCTGCCTCACAGCACCAGGAACCTGGGTTTGAGTCCCTCTCTGTGTGGAGTTTGCACATTCTCTCCATGTCTGCGTGGGTTTCCTCTGGATGCTCTGGTTTCCTCCCACAGCCCAAAGATGTGCAGGTTAGGTGGATTGGCCATGCTAAATTTCCCGTAGTATTCAGGGATGTGTAGATTAGCTGGGTCATAGAACATAGAACATTACAGCACAGTACAGGCCCTTCGGCCTTCAATGTTGCGCTGACCTGTGAAACCAATCTGAAGCCCATCTAACCTATGCTATTCCATTATCATCCATATGTTTATCCAACGACCATTTAAATGCCCTTAAAGTTGGCGAGTCTACCACTGTTGCAGGCAGGGCATTCCACGCCTTTACTACTCTCTGAGTAAAGAACCTACCTCTGACATCTGTCCTATATCTATCACCCCTCAATTTAAAGCTATGTCCCCTCGTGTTAGCCGTCACCATTTGAGGAAAAGGGCTCTCACTGTCCATCCTATCTAATCCTCTGATCATCTTGTATGTCTCTATCAAGTCACCTCTTAACCTTCTTCTTTCTAACAAAAACAGCCTCAAGTCCCTCAGCCTTTCCTCATAAGACCTTTCTTCCATACCAGGCAACATTCTGGTAAATCTCCTCGGCACCCTTTCCAATGCTTCCACATCCTTCCTATAATGCTGCGACCAGAACTGTACGCAATACTCCATGTGTGGCCGCACCAGTGTTTTGTACAGCTGCAACATGACCTCATGGCTCCAAAACTCAATCCCTCTACCAATAAAACCTAACACACCGTATACCTTCCTAATAACCCTATCAACCTGGGTGGCAACTTTCAGGGATCTATGCACATAGACACCGAGATCTCTCTGCTCATCCACACTACCAAGAATCTTACCATTAGCCCAGTACTCTGTATTCCTGTTACTCCTTCCAAAGTGAATCGCCTCACACTTTTTTGCATTAAACTCCATTTGCCTCCTTTCAGCCCAGCTCTGCAGCTTATCTATGTCCCTCTGTAACCTGCAACATCCTTCCGCGCTATCCACAACTCCACCGACTTTAGTGTCATCCGCAAATTTACTAACCCATCCTTCCACGCCCTCATCCAGGTCATTTATAAAAATGACAAACAGCAGTGGCCCCAAAACAGATCCTTGCAGTACACCACTAGTAACTGAACTCCAGGATGAACATTTCCCATCAACCACCACCCTCTGTCTTCTTCCAGCGAGCCAATTTCTGATCCAAACCGCTAAATCACCCTCAATCCCATGCCTCCGTATTTTCTGCAATAGCCTACCGTGGGGAACCTTATCAAACGCTTTACTGAAATCCATACACACCACAACAACCGCTTTACCCTCATCCACCAGTTTGGTCACCTTCTCAAAGAACTCAATAAGATTTCTGAGGCACGACCTACCATTCACAAAACCATGTTGACTATCCCTAATCAAATTATTCCTTTCTAGATGATTATAAATCCTATCTCTTATTATCCTTCCAACACTTTACCCATAGCCGAAGTAAGGCTCACTGGACTATAATTACCAGGATTGTCTCTACTCCTCTTCTTGAACAAGGGGACAACATTTGTTATCCTCCAGTCTTCTGGCGCTATTCCTGTAGACAATGACGACATAAAGATCAAAGCCAAAGGCTCTGCAAATTCATCCCTGGCTTCCCAGAGAATCCTAGGATAAATCCAATCCGGCCCAGGTGACTTATCTATTTTCACACTTTCCAGAATTGCTAACACCTCCTCCTTATGAACCTCAATCCCGTCTGGCCTAATAGCTTGCATCTCAGCATTCTCCTCGACAACATTGTCTTTTTCATGTGTGAATACTGACGAAAAATGTTCATTTAGAGCCTCTCCTATCTCTTCGGACTCCACGCACAACTTCCCACTTCTGTCCTTGACTGGCCCTAATCTTGCTCTAGTCATTCTTTTATTCCTGACACACCTATAGGAAGCTTTAGGGTTTTCCTTGATCCTACCTGCCAAAGACTTCTCATGTCCCCTCCTGGCTATTCTTAGCTCTCTCTTTAGGTCCTTCCTGGCTAACTCGTAACTCTCAAGTGCCCTAACAGAGCCTTCTCGCCTCATCTTTACATAAGCCTCCTTCTTCCTCTTGACAAGAGATTCAACTTCTTTAGTAAACCATGGTTCCCTCGCTCGACCACTTCCTCCCTGCCTGACAGGTACATATTTATCAAGGACACGCAGTAGCTGTTCCTTGAACAAACTCCTCATTTCAATTGTGCCCAGCCCTTGCAGTTTCCTTCCCCATCTTATACATCCTAAATCTTGCCTAATTGCCTTTCCCCCAGCTATAACTCTTGCCCTGCGGTATATACCTATCCTTTTCCATCGCTAAAGTAAACGTATACGAATTGTGGTCACTATCACCAAAGTGCTCACATACCTTCAATTCTAACACCTGGCCTGGTTCATTACCCAGTACCAAATCCAATGTTGCCTCGCCTCTTGTTGGCCTATCTACACACTGTGTCAGGAAACCCTCCTGCACACGTTGGACAAAAACTGACCCATCTAAAGTACTCAAACTATAGCATTTCCAGTCAATATTTAGTAAGTTAAAGACCCCATAACAACTACCCTGTTACTTTCGCTCCTATCCAGAATCATCTTTGCAATCCTTTCCTCTACATCTCTGGAACTTTTCGGAGGCCTGTAGAAAACTCCCAACAGGGTGACCTCTCCTTTCCTGTTTCTAACCTCAGCCCATACTACCTCAGTAGATGAGTCCTCATCAAACGTCCTCTCTGCCACCGTAATACTGTCCTTGACTAACAAAGCCACACCTTCCCCTCTTTTACCACCTTCCCTGATCTTACTGAAACATCTAAACCACTGAACCTGCAACAACCATTCCTGTCCCTGCTCTATCCATGTCTCCGAAATGGCCACAACATTGAAGTCCCAGGTACTAACCCATGCTGCAAGTTCACCCACCTTATTCCGGATGCTCCTGGCATTGAAGTAGACACACTTCAAACCACCTTCCTGCCTGCTGGTACACTCCTGCGACCTTGAAACCTTATTCATGACCTCACTACTCTCAACCTCCTGTTCACTGGAGCTACTATTCAGGTTCCCACTCCCCTCATGAGTCTGGGTTTGAGTCTGGGTGGGGTGCTCTGAGGGTCAGTGCGGACTTGTTGGACCAAAGGGCCTGTTTCCACACTGTAGGCATTCCATGAATAGAATGAAGATTCCACCCTCACAAAGAAATGGAGAGAATTGACTGCAAAGTGTGGCAGTTGGATATTTTCATTATGAGAAAGCAAAATAAAATGCAAGCAGAGATTTGAAAGACAGTATTTGATTATATCAGAGATCTGTGAAACCAGTTGTTTCAAAATAGATTACATTCTCTTGCAGAAGGACTAAAAGATCTCATAGTGTTATTTAATGACACAAAATAGATGAGAAAGTGAAAGATATTTTTGTAACAAAAGCAAAGCAAGCAAAAAGGTGACGGTTAGCTATACTGCAAGAGGAAGAGTAAACAGATCTACCCTCAGTGAATCAACTGTTATGTAAGCTTTTTAAAATTTGGCATTATCACTGTCACTGAGTCTAAGTACTTGAACATTTTCAAGACTGTCTATTAAAATCTAGATATAATAATACCAGCAACAGCCACAAGTTATAGATTTTTTAAAATGGTGAATTAAAAAGAAAGAGTTATTTCCAGATGTATTTCTGATCTTTAGATAACCTAGAATGGCTGTTGACGTTACAAGGTGTTTAATCAACCATCAGAAATAACTGTAAATTATGGTACAATTTTGCTGGTCTTTACATTACACACTCTGTCATGCTCTTTAAATGAGCACATGTTGACACTAAGTTGATATAGGGACTATAAAGGGCCAAGGTGGTGATACAGGTCCAGAGATTGGCATAAGGAGCCAATCAGTAGGGGTCAGTAGAGTGTCATAGTTCACATAGGAGAAATATGTTTCTTAGATTTCTTCAGAATTCTACAATATTTTCTGATGTTGGAAGGAAAAACAAAGTTTTGGGATCAACTGACCAGTACAAATAATCAAGTAGATCTATCCTTGTTTTCACTCATGTGTTCTTAGACAACCAAGGGTGAAATTTGAGCAGTGTCTGAGCGTCATGGGCTATGAAGAGATGAGTGGTAGAATCAGGCAAGGTGATTGACAAGGGCCATCTCAACATTGGCAGGTAAATTTCAATACAGAGAAATGCAAAGTTGTGCTCTTTGCTAGAAGAAACATGGAGAGGCAATAAAGGCTCAATGGTACAATTTTGAGGACAGTAGAGGGGCAAATGGACCCCAGGGTTCAAGTGCATAATTCTCTGAAGGTGGCTGGGCAAATTGAAACAGTTGTTATAAAGGCTTATTGGATCCTTGGATTCATAAATAGAGGCATAGAGTATAAAAGCAAGAAAGTGATGCTACATCTCTACAAATCATTGGTCAGACCACATTTGGAGTACTGTGTTCTGTTCTGGGCACCTTACTTAAGGAAGGACGTTAAAGCCCTGGAGAGAATGCAAAGGAGATGACTAGAATGATGCCGGGAATGAGACATTTTAAATACAACAAAATATTAGAGAAATTAGGCTTATTCTCCTTGGAGCAGAGATTAAGAAGTGACCTAATTGGCATGTTAAGAATTAAGAACAATTTTGACAGGGCGAAGAAGGATATTGTTTGTACCAGAGATAGTAGGAACTGCAGATGCTGGAGAATCTGAGATAACAAGGTGTAGAGCTGGATAAACACAGCAGGCAAAGCAGCATCAGAGGAGCAGGAAGGCTGACGTTTTGGGCCTAGACCCGAAACATCAGCCTTCCTGCTCCTCTTATTGTTTGTACCAATTGGTTTTTCAGTAATTAGGGTGTCATAATTTCAAGCTTGTCAGCAAAAGTACGAGGGGAAAATGAGGAGAAACCTCTTTACTCAGAGAGCTGTTAGGATTTGGAATGCGCTGTCTGGGAGAAAGGTGGGGGTGAATTCCATAGGAGTTTTCAAAATAGAGCTGGACATATATATTTGAGTAATAAGTTTACAGGGCTATGCAGGTAAGGCTGGACAATGGAACTAGATGGATAGCTCTTTTGGGAGCCAGTACAGACAAAATGGACCAAATGGCCTCCTTCTGTACTGTAAACTTCTATGACCTTATGATCACCTTGTCACATATTTTGCTCTTTTCTCAAGTGACATGGTGCAATTCTCGCTAAGCAGT
Source organism: Ginglymostoma cirratum (assembly GCA_024137785.1). Taxonomy (NCBI): domain Eukaryota; kingdom Metazoa; phylum Chordata; class Chondrichthyes; order Orectolobiformes; family Ginglymostomatidae; genus Ginglymostoma; species Ginglymostoma cirratum. Next base: position 18,142,132 of record JAHRHZ010000029.1, read on the forward strand.
GGTGAGTTGACAAGTGACAGTCTCTATTGCATGCTAAACACCTTGTTAACACCCCAACTTGCCATGGGTTGCAATGAAAGGAACTTCAATGTTTTCATTTTTTAAAATCACTGTCAATCTCTTTTTTAAATACTGAGATGATTAATAGATAACTGCATCAGCACTGATATTTGTCCCTTGGTCAATACTCTGACTTGGTATGGAGAGGGACTGGATGATGGATAAGTTGGGCCAGGGTGGTGAGTACAGGTTCAGAGATTGGCATAAGGAGATATGAGGGGCCTTAGGGTGTCAGTAGAGGACCATATTTGACATAGGAGGAATGAGGTACAAGATTGGTGAGGCAGAGGGGCATAAAGTGGTAAATGTGGCATGATTGACTCAGGAGATTTGCGTAGAGGGACATAGGGTGACATAGAGGTTATGAGGTGGTTTGAGGTCAGCCTGGATGTAGCATAGGAAGTGTTTGAGGGCAGAGGGCTGTGAGGAGAAAGGGCAAGAGGGATGCTTTTGGTTCCATTCTCTTTGTATAAGACTGCAGCACAATGCAGGGGCAAAAAGACTGGCCTTGCTCACAGCCTGTATCTGCAACTTGCAGCCTTCAGTCCTGAAATGGGGTCACCCAACCTGACTGCTAAGGAAACCCAGCCCCACGGGACAAAAATCTGACCTTTTGGGGTGCTTTCTCCCAGTGTCAGGCTTGCATAGTCGGGAAATGTTCCAGCTCGGTGCTTTCGAAGTGAAAACCTATCTAATGGTTCATTTTGAGCAAAATCAGTGAGTAACTGTTGAAAAAGCAAACAAAGAAATAACCCATGGTTGTAGGTAAGGCTTAAAATAAAAATCACAGACAACAGTTTTTCATCCATTTTATGAACTCCATTTTGTTGACAACGAATTCCAGTCAGGACAATTACATCATTCATATATTGTCCGATATAGATTGTTGGAGATTCAATGATTGTCACTGCTCATCTTCAACCCAGTACAAATCATGAATATTTGCTGAAGTAAAGGAAGATAATGCTGATAGGACTAAAGCATAAACACTGACATGGACCAAAAACAGAAGTTGCCGGAAAAGCTCAGCAAGCCTGGCAGCATCTGTGAAGAAAAAAAAATCAGAGTTAACGTTTCGAGTCTGGTGACCCTTCCATAGACTGAGGAAGGGTCACTAAAGCCGAAACGTTGACTCTGATATTTTTTTCTTCTCAGATGCTGCCAGACCTCTGAGCTTTTCCAGCAACTTATGTTTTTGTTTCATAGATCAGATGGGCCTAATGACTTGTTTCCATGATCTGCATTGTATGTAATTCTGTGTGTCGTTCATAGATGCTCATGTTGCAAATACCCAGCCTGCACTTAGCCTTTCGGGAAAACTGAACTGACTGTGCATATATGTAGGCTCTCTAACATCTTTCTGTCAGTGACATTTCATGAGTCAGGAAACAGCAGGGTAATCAGATATGTTCTGTTGTTAGAAATTTAAAGGTGGTACATCTGCTTGCCAGAATTTATTTTTCTTCTTGTGATTTTGAAATATACTACTTGTTGCCAGAACAAGCCTTCTTCAGTGTTTTTGACCAATATTACTATGCTTGTGCTAATTTTTCAGTGTTACCTGGGTACCAGAAATAGGCAGCTATGTCGCCTAAAACTGCAGGAGAAAGGAATATTACACATTTTCTCTGGGATGAGATGCTCTTTCTTTATCCAGCTCTGCAAATGAGGAAGTTAATATTGCACATACTTGCATCACAAAAGAAGATCGGACTGATAACCCAGTAATGTATGATGTTTTGAGAATTTTAATGGCCTCATGCTAAGTTCATAAACTATCAGAGGTTTACACAAAATAATTAAACTAAGCTTGGACAAGTAAATCCGCTGGAAGACCTGCAGATGCTGGAAATCTGAAATTCTCATCCAGAATTGGAAAAGTTTATTAATTTCACTTCCAAATTCTATCCTGTTCTCGCCTTCACCCGGTCCATCTCTGACTCCTCCCTTCCTTTCCTCGACATCCTCTGTTTTCATTTCTGGGAATAGGCTGGCCACCAACATGCACTACAAACCCAGCAAATCCCACAGCTACCTGGTCCATATGCCGTCACACCTGCTTCCTGTAAAGACTTCAATCCATTCCCCCAGTTCTTCTGTCTCCATTGCATCTGTTCGGATATCTAACTTCAGTAAGGAGGCCATCGAAATGTCCACTTTCTTCCCCAACCGAGGATTCCGCAGCACTGTGTTTGACAGAGCCCTCAGCCAGGTCTGACCCATTCCCCATAATTTAGCCCTCACCATTCTCTTCCGTCCCACAACAGTGATTGGGTCTTCCTTGTCCTCACCTACCATCCCACCAGAATCCACATTCAGAAGATCATTAGCTGCTATTTCTGCCACCGTCAGTGGGACACCACCACGAGACACACATTCCCCTCCCTTCCCATGTCACACTTCTGCAAGGACCATTCCCTCTGGGACCGTCTGGACCACTGCTCCTTCATTCCCAAAGTACACTCACATCGCCGCAGCACCTTCCCTAACAATCACGGAAGGTGTAACACCTGCCCATTTACTTTCTCCCTCCACACTATCCAACATCCCAAACATACTTTCCAGGTGAATCAGTGCTTTACCTGCACTCCACGTGATCTAGATTACTGCATTCGCCACTCACAATTTAGTCTCCTCTACAGTGAAGAAACGAAGTGCAGATTGGGCAACTCCTTTGCAGAACACCTACATTCTGTGTGGAAAAAGGCCCTGAGCTTCCAGTCGTTTGTCCCTTCAATACACCACCCAGACCCCTAGTAACATCTCTGTCTCAGGCTTGCTGCAGTGTTCCAGTGAAGCTGAGTGCAAGCTGGAAGAACAACTCCTCATTTTCTGCTTGGGAACCCTCCAGCCCTCTGGACTAAATATCAAATTCAACGATTTTAGGGCTTGCGCACCATTCCCCATGCTTTCCCCCCGCCCCCACACACCAGGTATTGTCATTACACAGGCTACTATCGCACAATACCCATTGTTAGCCACTAATTGTCCCCATTAGCACCTACTCATTTTCTCAGGCCGACGTTTAAGCACTCCTTTGTTCTGTTTTACTCTTTCTTTGGGCTCTATCTCTACCTATCATTTACCCTCCCCATTCTCCCCTCCACCCCATTTTCTTCATTAAAAAACATCCTTTTCCCAGCCACCATCAGTTCTGAAGAAGCTTCGCTAGACCTGAAACATCAACCCTGATTTCTCTCCATACATGCTGCCAGACCTGCTGAGATTTTCCAGAAATCTCTGCTTTTGTTACAAATAAATCAACTGTTGCAGTTGTGAATGAGATTCATAAGCAAAGCAAACAGAAACTATTGATCTTAAATAAAATCCTTTATCAAAAAAAGTGCACACGTGAGGAGGCTTAAACTATGTTTGACAATTTTTTTTAATCCAATACTTAGTGATAAAATGAAAGGGGTGTGTTTATATTTTAAATGACGTTGCAGAAGTCTACAGCTTAATCAAATTCAGTCGTTGATATATTTTGGTGTTTAACGTAATGAGACATTGAGCTGCAGTGAATACAGATTTGCAGATGTCTTTATTGGCCATGACAGATGTACCAGTTTGATGTTGTTACTTGTCATTTTGAAAACAAGTTGCTTCTACTCATAGTCAGCAGTAACCTTTGCCTTTTTTTCTTTCTTTCTTGTTGGGTGAATTCGATCCTGAAGTCGTACTTTAAAAATAACATGTTTTGAAAGATGAAAAATCAAAATGTGAATATTTATAAAGACTGTTCTGAAGAAATTTCAGAGAACAAGGCATTAAATGCTACATACCAGACGCTGATCACCTCAGTTTAGGTCCATGAATCCGACCAATTATCAACAAATTGTGAACTCTGATAAGTACTATTTTTTATCTAATGTTATTCTTGATATTCTATTCTTGATATCCTGTTGTAACGCTGTAGGATATCAATGAGAGCAGAATGAAAACAGTCCCAGCAAAGGCAAGAAAGGATGCTTGCATTTGAACTCCTATCTCTTCTCAAACGCCATGGTGCCCCAAACTCCCTCCTTCCCAATGTTGGGTCCTTCACTCCGAAAGTGAGTAACTGAATAAATGCCCTTCCAAGACCCTGTTTGAATCCCTGCATGGTATTGGCACAGCAAGCAATTTGGTTATGTCTATATTAATTAGATGGGCACTAAATGGACATGAATTAGCTAGAATTTTATCGGTTCTGGGTGAGGAGACCATCCACAGAGTGGGGCCAAGGTGGTGGCATGGTCCCCGCCTGTCTGGTGATGACATGCCCAACCCCTGCTACCACCAAACTCACTCTGGGAGCACATTAAATTCCAGGCATGCACAAAAGGTCTAACTCTCAGTCCCTGCCCCAACATCTGATATTTTCTATTTCTAAACCATTCTTTAGTCTAATTCTTTTGTCTGCTCTATTCATACTCCACTGCAGTACTCCTTCTGCCAAGCTAATTTTAAACCTCCTCTGAAGATGCACAGCTGTGCATAGTCTTTCTCCTTGCATCATGAGTGTCAAGTTAAATTTTGGCAATTGTTTCAAAGAGCTTTAGGTAAAGTACAAGCCGAACTTAATGGGTGTCCCCCTCACTTCTAAGACTGAAGGTTGATTTCAAGCCCCACTCTAGAGTTTGTTAAACAAGCTTTGACTGACGTTTCCATTGCACTACCAAGGGAATGCTTCCATCATCTCTGCATCTCAAAGACAGCACCGATAAGCTAAGGGCCCAACTGCACTCTCGAGTGGATGTGAACTGTCCCATGGCACTATTTGAAGAAAAACAGGTAAGTTTAGTGTTTTTGATGTCCTGGACAATGTTTATTCCTAAGCCAATATCATGAAAACAAGTTATTGCTTATTGGTGCACTTGTTCATTTGGGAGTTTGGTCTGTGCAAATTGGTTGTCACGTTTGAAATATTTCAACAAAGACCGTAGTTCAAGGGCACTTAAGTCATTATAGATGCTTTGGACACACCTTAAAAATGTAAAAGTTATTTTGATTCTTTTTCTTGTCTCATGCTTGTGGACCTGGATGTTGTGTGATGACAATGGAGAGATAGAAAACAGATTGCTGACTTTGCTTTATTACAACTCAGTGTTACTTACTTTTTTTCAGTTCATTAAGTTGTGACCAGATATCTCTGCAAATTTGATAATGTGGTTTAGGAAGGTAGATCAAAATGAGAGCAAAGTAATAGCTGAACCAAAAGATCGCCATGAAGAAATTATTCTTTGGATACGTAAAGGATCGAGAGAAACTAGGAATGTTATCCAAAGAGTAGAAAAGGTTTAGAATAGACTTAATTAGTATTCAAAATTATGCGGAGAGAGAGAGTAAATCAGATGAACCGTTTCCAAAGGCAGTCAGGCCTGTACCCAGACTGCACCGTCTGAAGAGCAAAGTACTCTGGGTGCTGGAAATCATAGTGGAGAATTATACTAGACTCAAAATGCTAACTCTGTTTCTCCTTTTACAGATACTGCCAGACCTACTGTAATTCTTCAGTGTTTTATGTGTTTGTTGGACACAGATTGAAGATAATTGACAGAAGACGGAAGACTTTTTTTAAAATACATAGAATTATTAATGTTCTGCCTGGAAGCATGGTGGAATAAATTCAATAATAATTTCAAAAGAGTATTTATGGAAAACTAGAAATATCTCAACTCCACCCTGTGGATAAAAGTTCACAGAATTGAGGGGCATTGATAGAATGGATGGTTGGAGCCTTCTTCCCAGGATAGAAATGTCAATTACTAGGGAACATAAGTTTATGGCAAAAAGGGGTAAGTTTAAAGGAGATATGTGAGGCACATATTTTAAAAAGGGTGTTAAGTGGCTGGAATGCACTGTCAGAGGAGATCGTAGAGTCGTAGAGATGCACAGCACAGAAACAGGCCCTTTAGTTCAGTTTATCCATGCCAGCCAGATTCCCAAATAAATCTAATTTGCCATCATTTGACCCATATCCCTTTAAATCCTATTCAAATCCCCATTCAGATGCCTTTTAAATATTGGAACTGTACCCACCTGTACAGCTTCTTCTGGCAGCTCGTTCCATATACTTACGACCCTCTATGTGAAAACATTGACCCTCCAGTCACTTTTAAATCTTTCTCCTCTTACCTTAAACCTATGCCCTCTAGTTTTGGACTCTCCCACCCTGGGGAAAATACCTTGTCTATTTACCCTATCCATGCCCCCCATGATTTTATAAACCTCTATAAGGTTACCCCTCAGCCTCCGAAGTTCCAGGGAAAATAGCCCCTCTCACTATAGCTCAAACCCTCCAACACTGGCAACATCCTTGTAAGTGTTTTCTGAACTCTTTTGTGTTTCACAACATCTTTCCTATAGCAGTGAGACCAGAACTGCATGCAGTATTCCAAAGGTGGCCTAACCAATGTCCTGTGCAGCCACAACATGACCCCCCAACTCCTATACTCACTGACCAGTAAAGACAAGCATGCCAAACGCCTTCTTCACTATCCTATCTACCTGTGACTCCACTTTCAAGGAAATATGAACCTGCACTCCAAGGTCTCTTTGTTCAGCAACACTCCCCAGGACCTTACCATTAAGTGTATACGCCCTGCCACGATTTGCCTTTCCAAAGTTGAGATGGTGAAGATTGATACAACTGCAATGTTTGAGAGGCATCTTGACAGATATATGAATAGGCAGGGAGTAGAGGCAAGAAGTTTTTAGTTTAGAAAAAGCATCATTTGTCAGCACAATCTTGGAGGGTAAAGGGCCTGTCCTTTTGCTGTGCTGTTCTTTTTTCTTTGTCCAGAGAGCTGGGGAAAAATGAATTATTTCTAATAAGAAATGGGCTGAATGGTTAATATTAGTGCTGCTTGAATCTGTGACAAAACAGGTTGAGGTGTTGAACGTGCTTTGGCAATGCTTTGTGAGGCTCATGGATCCCTTTTCTGATTTGAAGTCTAAAATGGTCTTGCCCTCCAGTGAAGGGAAGTCTTTCATGTCCAAGAATGAGCAAACTGCTACTGATCCACAGTTACTGTTACGTATCCAAACCAGTCTTATGGCGTCTGAACTATGTGTTCCAAGTGGAGACTTCTGAGTGGCCTATATGTTGTGCCACTGCCTGGGTGCCTACTGGCACTGCTCTGTCCCCTGAGCACCTGGAGCACATGTCGCATTCCCTGTCCCCTGTCTCCATGCTTTTGATCTGGTCGATCAATGGGTGGAATGCAGGTGTGCAGACCTCTCCAGCAGACAGTGTGGATGCTGGACCTGTTTCTCCATGGCAACCGTCAAACTGTCCATGGAGGCAGCTGGAGAGATGCATGATTCTCTCCACCACTGACAGCCTTTGGGCAATAAGGGACTGTCTATCAATCCTCTTCCCCTCTGTGCCTGTCCCTGATTGCTGACACTGTGGGGTTCTATCCTGCCTGGGGCTGAGCAGGTAATTAGGCTCTGGCAGTGTTCCGAAAGCCAGGAGCTAGAACTGGTGAAATGAAGCCACCATGGATGCCTTGGTATCCCCACAGCACTTGCAGTTTTCTCCTGAGAACTGGTCCCATTTGCCTGCGTTTCAATCATATCCCTCTAAACATTTTCTGTTCATGCACCTGTCCAAATGTCTTTTAAATGTTGTAATTGTACCCGACTGTACCACTTGTTCTGGCACCTTGTTTCACATACACACGACCCTGTATATGAAAATGTTACCCCTCGGGTCCCTTTTAAATCTTTCCCCTCTCACCTTAAACCTATGCTATCAAGTTTTGGGAAACCTTACCCTTGGAAAAAGACCTTGGCTATTCACTTTACCTATGCTCCCCATGATTGTATAAACCTCTATAAAGTCCAGGTGAAGACTGTGAATGCATGATCAATGTAATTGACTTTGAACATATTTAATTTCAATTTTTCTTGCTTACTTTTGAGTTTATTTGGCACGTTCAGTCTAGCAGTCACATCAGATTTGGACATATTGCTCAATGACTATTCCACTGAGCTTCTGCATGCATAAACTAGCAGATATATTGTAGCTTCCCCTCTGGAATGATTATGAAATACCTCACGTTGTTTGTATCTAGGTGTTTTTGAAGCCACAGAAATGCCAAATATTGTGCACACCATCATATCTCCTGAACAGCAACCAAAATGTAGTTAGAATATTACTGCTTTAATTCTGCTTCACTTGCCAGTAACGATCCTTCATTTCTCAAGTAATGAAGATTTTTACCTTTTGCAAGTTCGAGGAATCATACAATACAAAAGATGTTCTTTGGCCCATCAAGTCTGTACTGCCAAAACAATGCTAAATCTAACAAGACCGTTACAGTATTAGGTCCACAGCCTTGAAAGTTATGATATTTAAAGTGTTCATCCAAGTACATTTTAATTATTTTGAGGTTGCCTGCTTCAGTAACCCTTCCAAGCAGTGCATTCCAGATACCCACCACCCTCAGTGTGCAAATATTTTTCCTCAAACTCCTCTAAATCTCCTGTCTGTCACCTTAAAGGTGTGACCACTTGTTACTGACCCTTCAACTGAGGGGAACCATTGCTTTCTATCCACCCCGACCGTGCCCATTATTATTTTATACACCTCTACCAGGATCCTCCATCAATCTTCCCCGCTTCAAATAAAACAACAAAAACTTATGTAACCTCTCTTCATAGCTAAACTGCTCCATCCCTGGTGAATGTCTCCTGCACCTTCCCCAGTGCAAACATGTCCTTCCAAGAGTGTGGTGATCAGAACTGCACACAGTAATACAGCTGTAGCCTAAAAAAAGTTCTAGACAGCTCCAACATAACCTCCCTGTTCTTATAATCTATGCCTTGACTCATGACGGCAAGCATCCTGTTACCTTATTAACCATCCTATTAACCTGCCATGCCACTTTCAGTGATTTATGAACAAGCACCCCAACATCCCCGTATTTCAGAGCTTCCTCGTATTGTACTATTCATTGAACACTTCCTTGTTCTTATTACTTCTTCCAAAGTGCATCCTTTCACACTCTTCAGGTTTAATTTCCACGATCTGCCCATCTGACCAATCTGTCTACATGCTCATTTAACCTAAGACCTTCCTCCTTACTGCCAACCATCTGACTAATCTTTGTGTCATCTGCAAACCTACTTCTCAACACTCCCATATTCACATCTACATCATTAATGAATATCACAAACAATAAGGGATCCAGTATTGATTCCTGTGGTACTTCACTGGACACCAGCCTCCAGTCATACAAACAACCTTCTATCATCATCCTCTGTTTCATGCTACTAAGCCAATTTTGTACCCAACTTGCTAAGTTACCCTGGATCTTATGGGCTTTTACATTCTTTAACAATGGGGCCTTGCCAAAGATCTTGCTGAAATCCATATAAACTAAGTCACCAGCTCTACAGTCGTCTACACACTTGGTCACCTCCTTAAAAAATTCAATCAAATTTGTTAGGCACAACCTAACGCTGTGCTGAAAATCCATGAACAAACCTTGCATCTCCAAGTAGACATTAATTCTCTCCTACAAAGTTTTCTCTAATGTTTCATTACTTGTGATGCGAGACTTACTGGTCTGTACTTCTCTGTTTTATCTCTACCACCTTTCTTGTAAAGCAGAAACACAGCAGCTGCTCTCCATCCTCAGGCACCTACGTTGTGGCCACAGGCATTAAAAATTTGGGCCAGGGTCCATGGGGTTTCCTCCCTCGTTTCCCACAAGAGCCTGGGATACTACTGATCAAGACCTGGGGATTTGTCCTCACGTACGGTGCCAACAAATAGCCTCAATCTTATATTTGAGGGTTTCATTTTTGGATTGTTGAGTCATGTCCTACAGATCTGTGTCTATCATGATGTTGTATGACTCACCAGTGTCTATTTGACATTTCATGTTGACTTTGTTCTTCTTTTGCTGGCAACGATCTCAAAGCATGTGTAACCTAACAATTTGACTGAACCAACTGGTTGTATTGTGAAGGTAGGCAAACAGGAGGCTGGAAGAACACAGCAAGTCAGGCAGCATCTGGAGGAAAAAAGTAGTCAACGTTTCGGGTATTACCCTTCTTCAAGACTGATCCTTCTGATTGTCCAGCTGATATCTCCCTGGTGGCCATCTATTCCTGCTGCTTGAGCTTCTTTGTCACCATACAGTTAAAATAATTCAGCTTCTTGCAGTGAATACTATGTGTGTTAAGTAGATGTGTTCCATTTTGTGCTCACACCATTGTGAGTGGAAGAAAGTTCTGTTTCATATCACCTTTCTTTTTGACTGTCACTGGGAGAGGAAGTGTTGCAGGCACTGTGTCTCATCCAGTGTTTGATCTGTGTTTGTTCCTAGTCATTACCTGTTAGTGATTTTCAGCACTTTCATGGCACTAACTGTTGCTTTATCTTTTTTTTAGTTCAGCTCCTCAACATTGAATTTCAGCTCCAATTCTGACACGGCATTATGTGCTTAATGTGTGTTTACTGTGCTTTTGTTGCAAATGACTCAAAGATGGAGGCCCCAAGTCAGAGCTTCATGGTAGCAGTCTGGCATAACCATGACAAGCTAAGAGGCACATTGGTGAAGTATTGCCTGTTTATATCCCAACAAAATCCATCAGAAATAAATCTTTGCAATATGGCCTTGGCATAACTTCCCTCCTGCACATTGGACTGTCTATGCTCTGTCAATTGCACTCAATATGTAACTATTCAAGTGGGAAAATATGTCAAATTATTGGAGGAACAATTTATACATATCTGACATTTAGCTTAAAACTGTAAATTTTCCAAAAAAAAACTGCCTTCCAAATACACTTCACACCCAACAAATGACACAGTCAATCATGTCATGATTTATTCATCAGGGCAAAGGGGGTTGCAAATGTAATTTCAGTAAATCAAGAGCAAAAATAAAGTGAATGCTGGCATTAAAAGTAACATGAGCTGACAGGCTGTATTTTGCCATCAGTGCAAAAGTCCCCCTGGCTTTACAGAATGCCACACACTTCAAGTAAAAGTGGTCTAGGTGTTACTGTCTTAAAGGAGAATATAGAGACAGGAGTCTATAGAAAATGAACTTGTGTAATTGTCATGGATCTCAAACATCTTGAGCTGTAAATTCAGCAGTTTATTGCTTTTTTTCTGTTCGATTGAAACAGTCAATTTCTATGCAGCACATGACTGTCTTTGGTAGTTTTTCTATATTATGAGACATAAAAGAAAGAAGCTCAGCAGATGAATAATTAAATGATTATATGTTTGCAGTAGATGCCTCAAACCTGAATTATGCGGCGTGAACATACTGGTCTCAATAATATTTAAATTACATTTTTTGAGGTATAAGGTTTTATGAAGTTATCTTGTAATATTATGGTATGAGACACAAGGTTCTATTTTGTTTCCAAAGCACTTCCACTCAAAAGAAGTCAGTTTTCTTTCCCTCCAAGGGGCAAATGGAAGGCACAAACAGAATTTGCTGTTACTATCTCCTGATTTCAAATATGGTACAGAGAATCAATGCTCCACTGAGAATCTAAGCAAAGATAAAAATGAAGATTAAATTAACATAAAAATGAGCTCTTTCCATCTTAAATCATAAATGCTAAACCCAGCACAGTGTAGATAACATGAGCCAGAAAATGTACTAACTGAATTCTGATTCAACACTGTAATTCAAAGGGACCAACACGAGCATTTTAAAATGATTTAATTTATTAATTCAAATGTCGTTGGTATGGTTGCCCATCCAGAAGAACCCTCAAGTAGGCATTGGTAAACAATCAGCTTGAGCTGATGTTACGGTGTGGTGAACAGGCACTCTCAATGTTGCTAGCTGAGGACTTCCAGTTATGATGAGGGACCGGGAAAATATGCCTGAGTTGGGATTTTAGGGAGCCTGGAGGTGGTAGTGTTCCTGTGTATCTGCTGGCCTTGTTCTTCAAACAGTTAAAGATTAAATATTTGCTGGATGCCATCAAAGAAGCTCTGGTGAGTTGCTGCAATACATCTTGCACATGATCCATGGTGCGCTAGTGATAGATACTATGAATTTTTAATATGGCTGAGGTTGAGGTCATGTGCACTGTGTTGGCCAGGAAATTTATTTAGTCCAATCGAACTCCTAAAGATTATTTTCCTTCGTTCACATCGTGTAATGATCATGTAACATTTCCAACATAGATCATTGATTGTTCAAGAACAAGAATGTCTCCTCTTCATGCTTCTTTACTCCTAACCTCAACCCAAGAGTGGATCTGTTCTAAGTGGGGCACCTCAATTGTAACTTACAATAGCTTTGAAACAGTGCTGGTTGTTGAGGAGTCACTTTGTTTTAAATAATAATTCACTTGTTAAACAATTAGATTTCCAAGCAGAGAAGTGGAACATGCTATGAATCAGTCTGAAGGCAACAGCAAACAATGTTTTATCGTATGAAATGCAATGCTGGTTCCTGAACTGAAGTATTACATCAGCACTGAGGAGGTCCAATATTTACTTTCAATTTCCTGATATTTTCATATCCAAACTAGAAAAGAAAGGTAGTATATTTCTTAAAAGTACAGATGGGATAATATTTTCTCCAGGGCGGATAGAGACAGAGTGATATTGTTGATAGGGTGATATTGTTATTGGGTAAAGGCGGGGAGGGGGTGTTCATAGTGGTGGGGTGATCAGTGGATAAGGGTTTTTGTTTGGTGGGCGTGCAGGGCTGGAATGAAACAATAAACTTGAGAGAAACCTGGGAATTCAAATGATAAATTCAGCACTGGCCGTTGGCTAAAGATTAGATAATGTAACCTACACCAGTAATCAGCAATCCAAACAATTTTCTTTTACATATGTATTACAGTGGCAATGTTAGAATCTCTTCTGCTGACAACGAAGTCCCATGCTCTGTAACAGGTGCTGCATTTAAGGTTCTGTGTAGTGTCTCAAAAATCTATTAATATTTAGATTTCAAAACATTTGGAAACTGATGGTTTTGTAAATAGGACAAAAGGTACCCCTTGCAGTCTGTACAATTCTCAATCTTAAATAAAAGAGAGAAATTCTCTTTTGAGTACTGTTAATTCATTTTACAATGCAATGCAATGAGTAGATCAATCTATGTTTTATTTCCTTCTGATATAAGCAACATTTCACCATGTAATATAACTAATCCAGATCTGAGGATTTTTTCAAAAAGTCTGAAATTTGTCATGTATGGAATTTAGTCCCGAAGGGAGATGGTTAACTATCCTCTATACACAGTAAATTTGAACATCCATCCTATATATATATAACAACAGAATCACAGATTAATCAGGATGTCCTTTGTTCCCCTGTCTTTCAGGGCTTACTGCTTCCCATATCCTCTAAGGACATGGTCTATTTTGCTAATAGAGAACCAGGACGCGTGAAAGAGAGTAATGCTTCACAGCACAATAGAGCTAAAATGATACTAAACCTAAAAATTGATCAGCAATAGAGACCCTGCTCAGAATGCATTTTGCCTAACGGGATTGAAAACATGTTCATCCATGTTTCAAACATTTATAGACACAGCCAGTAGGAAGTCTATGGTCATAGGCTGAACTAAACTGGCTCTCACATTTCAAGCCTACATATACCTGAAACATAGAAGTGTCTCTCCAATGCTTATTTTCTATGCAGTATTGGTGGGAAAAAGGGCAGTGATTTATTTGGCTGCATCTCTGTTCCTTTTGACTTCAGCTTTCTAGAGCATCCATACATGACATGACGTATACCTGGCCATTAGGTTAGGAAAATTAAAAGGATGGAACTGCACATTGATAATGGGTCTTGAATCATAGAATCCCTACAGTGTAGAAGCAGGCCATTCAGCCTACACTGGCCCTCTGAAAAACATCCCACACAGACGCACACCCCTATTCCTGTAACACTGCATTTCCCATAGGTAATCCACCTAGCCTGCACATCCCTGGACACTAAAGGTAATTTAGCATGGCCAATCCCAGACATGGGGAGAACGTGCAAACTCTACCCAGATAGTTGCTTGAGGATGGATTCAAACCCGGATCCCTTGAACAGTAAGGCAGCAGTGCTAACCACTGAGACACTCTGCAACCCCAGGTATAAGTTCAGGTATAAAATAGCTCCAGGAAGAAGCTATCTTCAGGCCCAGTCCACACATTAAAGTCACAGGTAACTTAAATCTATTGAGATGTTAGAGGCAGGGACTCAGGTGTAATTAGCATATCAGTGGTGTTTTTGGGTATTATACCAAAGCTAATATTTTTCTTTTCAAATGTTTTAATTTTATTATAATTTTAGTTTATGTTATATTATTAGATTATATTTTTACTGTGTGTCTAAGCATATTTTATATTATAAATAGCTTCGTTTGCACCTATTTTTATTTTGTTAATAAACTTCCATTTTACTCTGTAAAGCAAAATCAACAAAATTACATGCTTATGTTGGTGAGAGACCACTTCATTAAAACCAAACCAAAGCCAAACAAAATATGATCTATCAAGTCAGATTTCAGTCTGGGATCCGATTTGTACAGTGGTAATAGCAGCTGGGATCAAAACATGCTCCATTGAATAATCACAATGTCCATGAAGTTACTAAGTCCATTCACTTTCAGTCTTAGGGGCTTGAACTACTTTAAATGAGCTGATAATGCTATAATTACAGCTATCTGAAGAAATGTACTTGAATGCTTTCATTCATTTGCGATTAATTCTGCAAAGCAATTTCAATTCACAATATTGTGTTAATGGTCTGAATTGTTCAGGTCTTCAAGGGATGAGATGGCAGTTTGGTTAGTGGGAGTCTAAATGGCCTAAAATTGGACATTGTGCCATCTGGGCCATTCTTGGCGCCCAACCTTCTGTCTTAACCCAGGCCCACACTCCAATTTTACCAGCAATGGGAGAAGTAACAGAAAAACCATTCACCCTTGAGCCCAGTTATTCGCCACTTAAAGTCCTTCAACACACCCCAATGAGAGATTTCCCAGGATGTTGGTACGCCAAGGCCAATGTCCAACCCACCCGCTCAAAGTGGGATGGATGCCTCCTTTACAAGTGTCCTATGACAATTGGTGTCCCAAGTATCTGTGTTCCACTATATTTGTCCACTTACCCAACATTGTCCACCCTAACACTACACCTCCTCCTTCTCCCTTGCAGGCCCTGGAAAAAAAATCCCTTCAGCACAATCTTGGCAGTGACCACCATTTCCCATGGCACTGCAGAGACCACAAAGCTCCTGGATATTTGACCAACTGGCAAAGTTCAGAGTTTAGACACCTATCGTTAATGGAGCCCGATCTCTGAATTCAATCTAATTATTTGCTTGACAGCCAGTAAATAGCTGCAGTGTGAGTCAGGCAAGTGGATCCAGCTCCATGACTTCCAATGCATTCCTGGCCGGTGTATCGCATTTTACGTTTTGTAAATTTGAGGCCATCGCAAAACACTGCCACAAGTGTTTTAATTCATACCAAGTGATAGGGGAGGCAATGGCCTAGTGGTATTATCATTAAACTGTTAATCCAGAGACCCAGGTAATGTTCTGGGGACCTGGGTTCAAATGGCAGATGATGGAAATTGAATTCAATAATAATAAGAGTCTAATGATGACTTTCAAACTGTTGTCAGGAAAACCCTATCTGGTTCACTTATGTCCTTTAGGGATGGAAATCGATCATCCTTACCTGGCCTGGCCTGCATATAACTCCATTCCCACAGCAATGTGGTTGACTCTTAACTGTTGTCAGGGCAGTAAATGCTGGCCTAACCAGTGATGCCCTTATCCCATGAATGAATGAGAAAAAAACATTTCCATTCACTTATCACCACTGTGTTTACTGACCTACATTGGCTTTCTGCCCAGATACATGGTCAATTAATTAATTTGAGTTTAAAATGCTCATTCCTTTTTAGAAATGTGTTCATATCTTTACCCTTCCCTATCTCTGTAATCCATTCCAACCCCACACCTCTGAGATATCTGCACTCATCTAATTCCTGTCTCTGGAGATTTTAATCTCTACAGGCTTGATACTGATGCCTTCAGTTCCCTACATGGTAAGCTTGGGAATTCCTTGACCAACACTCAACGTACTTTCCTTCTTTTGATACAGTCCTTAAAGCTAACCTTTCTGAACAAGCTTTTGGTCATCAATCCCCTAGTCTATTAGTGGCATAGCCACTCCCAAGGTGCCACCACTCTTCAACGCCCCCTCCCAGCATGAAATAGCTGAGGGTACAGCTAGCTTTTCATTGGATGGGGCTCCTGACTGAATTGTATTCAGTAGTAGGGAGGGGAGATGTGGGAATACAGTGGCTGGTAAAATCCACTCTCTTACCTGCCTGGGTGCCAGAATTAATTTCGTAACATGCCTCCAAATTCCCGCAACACTGTCTTAAGGTGGTATCTAACTGTAAGTTATTGTTGCTTAACCTAGAAGATTTTCCCAAAGTAATTCAAAGATTCTCACTTAGATGGAAACCCATGGGCTGAAACTTACATTTTTTTTTTGGATTAAGTCTGAGTTGCACTGGGTTTGTTGGAAGGATTTTTGCCGGAAGCGTTTTTTTGCTGTATCTTCACAAACCCACCTCACTAATCAATCCTATGTTGTCTGTTGCATCCGATTCTAGCTCTATCTTACCATGCACAATTCCCGGGGCAATTTCACTCAGTGGATATCGGCTGCAAGACAGGTACACCGTGCACCTGTGCCATCTTTAAAAGGCTGGTGTGTACCTGGGTGTACACTGGCATTCCAAAGCTGCCCTGTTCACTTGCAGACAGATTCTGAGCATGTTGTATAAAGGGTAGATGGTACTACAGTTCTTCAACAGGGACATGGAGGTACTGATCGAGGGTCGTGCAGAGGTGGGGAATGTCCTCTTCCTAGAAGACTGGCAGAGGAAGCCACCAAACCAGCCTGGTCTGATGTCACCACCTGGGTCAGTGTTATATAAATGGTCTGGAAGAATGGGCAGCAGCATTGCAAGAGGCTTAATGCCCTTCTCTGCTGTGCCAGTGTCAGTACCACCTCAAACTATCTCTGCTATTGCATACCCTTCCCACAAAGGCTCATGGTCTGCTACTCTCTCCATTGCCTGGAAAACCTTCCCTCACTTACTCTCGCCTCCCCCAGCATCACAAAACCTGTATGGCGTCTACACTGCCTCCTCATAAGCTTGGAATGTCTTCCGCCCAACTACACTGACACCCATTTTCATCTCTTTCCCTTGCTCTCATTATAGGAGAAGACAGCCCCTTACAGGGCAGAGAGACCTGTGGGAGGTGGACAGGTGCTGGACATTAGGCTTCACATTCCATATGAGGGGTAATCATGACCCTTGGAGGAGAAAACTCCTGTGAGGATGTTCAGATATCAATGGCCTAGCTAACTAAATAACTACCACTCTTGGTTCCTCTGCAACTCTCATATTAACCCCATTGTCTGTGTCAACCATTGCACACCACTTTTAACCACCGGAAAAGAGCCAGTGGTGTCGGTAATCAGGGAATTTGGCAGCAGATAACTGCTATATGAGACACAACGGCCCTTATTGCTCGAGAGTGGCAGTAGTGCAGTGAAACATGTGATCATCCATGGACATAGTGCATGACCGTCTTTCCAACCATCCTTTGACATATCCCCCCGGCCTACCTTGTGGATATTGTCGCGCCCCTTTATAATTGTTATCGTCCCTTTCTCAGAGTCTGCAGCCCACAGTCCCAATGAATAACTCGCTGAGTGTCCTTCCCAAGGCAGCCATTCCCCCAACTTTGCCTCTCCTTAGGTGGAATCAGTAGTCACACACTTGAGCAGCCTAAACGCACAGCTCCAGACCAGAATCACCAGGCCCATGACTGGTGACAGTATATTTCCCCAGCAGAGGAAGTAGCCCACCCCTGGACTGGGACTATCCTGTACTCCAGAGACTGTTGTAGCTTTGACTCCTCAACTGATGCCACTTTTAGAATACTATGTACAATTCTGGTCATCTTCCTTCAGGAAGGATGTTGTTAAACTTGCAAAGGTGCAGAGAAGTTATACCAGGATATTGCTGGGACTAGAGGGTTTGAGTTATAGGGAAAGGCTGAATTGGCTGGAGCATCAGAGACTGAGGTATAGCCAAGGTCATTTTCCCGGTGTTGGGGAATCCAAAACTAGAGGGCATAATTTTAAGGTTAGAGGGGAACGATTTGGAAAGGACCTTAGAGGTAACTTTTTCACACTGAGGCTGTTGCATATGTGAACTGAGCTGCCAGAAGAAGTGGTGGAGGCAGGTCTACTTACAACATTTAAAAGGTATCTGGATGGGTATATGAGTAGGAAGGGATATGGGTCGAATGCTGGCAAATGGGACTAGGTCAAATTGATATGTTTGGTTGGAACTGACCAGTTGGGATGAAGAGTTTGTTTCCATACTGTATATCTCTATGCCTATGACTGACGTCACCCTGAGTGGATGCCTGGCTATGGTCAATTCCCCTGATCTGATGTGGCACGGTGTCCTTGGCTAACTGTGTTGGGTCACTTTGACTAACAGCTGTCTCCATGAGCTTTGGTGATGATTACTCCCTTAAAGGTTTGAGATCTCACTACTTGCTCACTGCACATGCAGTGTGTTTGACACATAAGCTGCTAGCATATGGCACAAATGTAAGATTGATAAAGCACACTGCCATTCAATAAGATGCATGCACCCTTGAATGAAAAATGCACACCAGCCAAGCAAGGTGCCTGTTAATGTGGCTGCATGAATTGGCATGTCAAAGCAAAGCATGGATGGCATGAGCATGCAGGTAGGCATGAAGTGAGCAAGGGCTAAGCGAGCAGCCCTGATATTCAGTCTAGTCCCTGGACAAGTGTACAAAATGACCTTGCAGAAACCTTCAATGTTAGTTGCCAGTACACCCTGTAATGCCAGTCTTTCCTTCCAGAGAACCCTGCCAGTTCACCGGAGAGGTGCCATAATGCTGTTGAAGGATTGACAAATGTCAGATGCCAATGTCCGTGGACAAGAGGTGCATGTAACTGGTGCCCTCATGTGGAACATGCCCTCAGTTGGTCACACTGAGCATGGCCCTCCTTCAGAGGCTGTTGAATCCAACTTGCTTGGTGCTTTTGATACAACAGAAAACTGAACATTAACGAGGCAAAGATAACGAGGTGTAGAGCTGGATGAACACAGCAGGCCAAGCAGCATCAGAGGAGCAGGAAGGCTGATGTTTTGGGCCTAGACCCTTCTTCAGAAAAATGAGGCAAGTTGGGCCATACGCTGGTCATATAACACGCAATATTCCTCCTCAATTGGCAGCTCGTCATTGCCTTGTGAGAAACGTGTCATGACCCTTGTCAAAAACAGAAAACTTGGAGGTAGATGCTTCTGATATCAAGATGGTCATTGATAGACTCCTCGTTCAATTTCTACCACACATTTTGTCATACTGTTTATGAGCTGATCAAACACCTTTGTCCCATTCACGTTATACCACAGAGACAGGGCTAAAGGTTCTGATCGGCTTTTATAGAGTTTAAGGTAGTCTGGAGTTAGTCTGTCAATTTTCATTCACGTCAATGGAAACTTTAATCTGAAATATGTCAAACTTGCCCATTTGTTTATAAAAATGAGCACTTTCCATTCTTTATGCTTGTCGTTTAAGGATAAATGGAAGGATTGTGATTGGTTGCTGTTAACCTTCTGTCCTAGGTGTTTCCCAAATACATTAGGGAATGGGTGCAGTATTGTGTGAGCTCTAAAGAGGTTGATTTTATTTTAAAAAAGTGAAGGAACATTGCCTGAACATAAGCTGTAGAATGTTTTATGAATTATTTCAGCAAATTTCCCAATCATCAATGTTAGCTTTCTGGTGATTGGATGAGAATGTTGGAAAAGAGCAGAGACTGTTGAGCTTTTGTCAGAGGAGTCTATTCTTGGGGCACATGGAGGAGCTTAACGATTGCCAGGGGTTTCAAGTCGAATATCTGGGTGGGAGCAGGAAATTACAGGAGGGATGAGGGGCGCGGCAGTTGTGTAGCCAATTGGGATTGTTCAGGGTTTGACATGGTAAAGGATGTTTCCCCTCATGGCTGAGTTCAGGATCAGAGGTCATAGTCTCAGAGTAAAGGCGTGCCAATTTAAGACTGAGATGAGAAGGAATTTCCTCTCTCTGAGCCTTTGCCACAGAGAACTGTAGAAGCAGGGTCCTGTATACATTGAAAACTGTGATATATGTATGGAATCTTGTCCTTTAGGAGAATCAAGGATCATGGGAAAATTTAGGAAAGTGGACATGAGAAATATCTGTTCAGCCATGATCCTATTGAATGGAGGACTGAAAGGCCTACTCTTATTCTTATTTTTTTTTATGATCGCATGTTCCTGCAGGTAAAATCATATGACATCTAACCATCGGTAACCCAACATATCTGCTTCTCAGTCTCCTGCCCTCTTTGATCAGTTAAAAAAGGGAGCAGAATCTTGGATGCCTGTTTGGACAATATTGATCGATCAAAAAGTGCTTCAACCGCCTTCAATATCTTCAATAACAAGAAGGCAACAGTATATGGAGTCATTGAATAAAATGCACTACTATTCTGATACCTGAAGTATTGTTCCCAATAAACGAATCCTCAATTCCTGGAGATGCCAGGTTAAATTAACTTTGTTGTGTCTGAAGGAGACAATCCTGCTCCTTCTGACTAAAATTGCAAATTACAGATTTCCACATTCTCCTATATCAAATATTATGAATAAAAATGGAGATGAATGGTGAAAGTTGAGTGTGGTTAAATGTTGAGGTTAGTTGACCTAATATTTAACAACACAGCTAGGATGACTCAAAGTGGACCTTATAAATGGTCTGCTTCGAAGCTTGATAGCCACTTTAAGCTACCTCGAATCTCAGTTCAGAGGCCCAACGCATCCTATAACTGGCCTCTCCTGAATCTGAAAATCCTGGTTGCTGTTTCCTGAAGAAGATGCGATGATCCAGGAAATTTCCTGATTCCAGCTCCTCACCTTGGTAATGAAAATGTGACCCTTCATATTTTCACCTGAAACTTAACCATCTGACCTCAAATTTTTGTTTTTTTTGTAGCAACAACAGCATTTGGTCAAATTATTTTCCAATTCAGCCATGGTCTAATTGAGTGATGGAACTGAATAGCTAATTCCTGTCTCTGTGTTGAGCCGCACAATAATGTTTTTAATCCAACAAAAAGGCAAATCCAATTCATTGTTTTATTTACCCAAATCTAATCTCACCCAGTGCAAGTTTAACTTAATGTTACATTAGCATTTTGGTAGAAGCATTATTTTGTTTAGTGCTCAGACAAATCATTTTACTTTGAATGGAACTGTCTCACTAACATTTTCAGGAAAATGTTATTTTTATCATTTTCTAACATGAATCCAATTTTGTACATGCTACCACTGTATTACATAGCATCAAAGTGGATGGCAAAATCATTGTTTTCTCCTGTCTCTAATATTAATCACCCTCTTCTCGAGATCATATCCTTATGGTTTATTAGAGAGTGAATTAAATCTTTGTTAAGGGGGAATGTAAGGTTCAGTGGTAGCATTCCTGGTGTAATGTTAGAAGAGGTAGGGCTGAAGCTTTCATTGACTAGTAGTTTTGCACTATATATATATTTGATAGTTTCAGTAACGTTGAAGTTACATCTGGATTACAGCAGACAACTCAGCAACACTGAGTTAAATCAGAGATAAAAAGGTACTGCAGATGCTGGAGAATCCGAGATAACA